>JBANSL010000004.1:11574966-12774966 GCA_037127255.1 Persicaria tinctoria
AAGACGGCGGAGGGGCCAGGTTGGAGGCGTATATTCAGGTAGACGCGAGCCAATGTGTGGCAGCGAGCTAAGATGAGGCAGCAGCGGAAGACCCCTGTTGGTAGTAGGTGGCTGCTAGGCCATGAGGGTAGCAATGAGCCAAACGCTCTCTTTAGAGGTTTTAGGTTTTTAGATATAGAGATATTTGATAGACATGGCCATGGTCACGGACTCGTGACCCACCAGCACTACAAAAAAAAAAATTCGCTTCGGCAAAAAGCCGTGGCAAAAGGGGTGCAAAGGGTGGCAAAAGAGGTTTAGCTTCGGCTTAGCTACGGCAAATAGGGGGGGTGGCGAATTTTGGGGTGGCGAATTTTGGTAGCTTCGGCAAATAGCCGTAGCAAAAAAGATTAGCGACGCCTAAGCGACCCTTATGAAAGACACGCCACATTTGCCACGGGCAAGTTGCCGTAGCTAAATTGTGGGTGGAAAATTAAAAAAAAAAAACTGCTTTTAGCCCGGATTCTTTAGACCCGGGCTAAAAAAGTCCAAAATTTAAAAAAAAAATTAAAATAATACACACAATTTACATATATAATAAGATTTCATTAATTATACAAAACTTACATATATAATCAAATCTCAAAAATTACATAATTTATATACAATAAATATACATAATTATAAAATTTACATATATAATTAAAAAACAAATGCCTCATAAAGAAATAGGCCTCTCAGGTCTGCACTCATCCTCATTACAAACTCTCATCCAATCTTTCATTTCCAACAGGAGATACAAAACATCAGACAAGAACAACATCAGTTCTGCAATGAAGCATCAATAATGCAGCTTGCTAGATCTATTAAAACATGAACTTTATAAAGGATAGCTCAATTTGATTACCTTGGAACAGCAGAAACCCCAGAGGAAAAAAAGTTAGCTGCAATCATTTAAAATTGGGATCATTCAAAGATGTACATTTAACAAAGAAAAAGCAAGTTACAAGAAGAAAAAAAATAAAACAATAACCGACAGAACAAATGCTTAACTAAACTACTCTATAAGAATTCTTTATTGACCAATGAATCTCATTTGATCACCTGTATTATTTTTTGAGCTTTTCTTATAGATTGATGCAAAAGGAGAAAATAGAACAAAGAATTTTCCATGTAAGACTATTCAATGCCAAAACTGGCAGTCAACTACCTGTGCCATCATCACAAGAGTACTAAGGACATGTTTTCTAGCATTCTGTAACACCATAATTGTTGCAATATTCTATTGATCAAAAGCTATTGCCAATGATAGAAGAAAGTTGTTTATATCAAAATTTGAGTTGATTTAGATTTAATAAACAACCTGTCGGAATTGCATTAATCATCAAGATAATAGTAGGTTCCAACATATTTTTGTTCCCTGTCCTTCGTTGATTCCAGCTTGCTGATCCTTGGACGATAATTTGTAGGATCCCGTCTAAATGTGATATCAAGATGCTGCATTTTTCCAAGCAGACTAAGTTAGTGCCACATGATATTGTAAAGGCATTAGAGTAACCACAATATTAGCATGCACTAGCACAGTTATCACTTTATGCAGTAAATACACATTTCAAATAAATTAAGGCATCTAAAGCGTTCTAACCCCCCCCCCCCCCCCCCCCCAAAAAAAAAGAAATTAAAACTGCAGCCCCTTACTTTCTCTCAACCAGCTTCCTTAATATACCCAAGCACTCAGAAAAGATTAAACAACCACAAGGAACAGAGTTCACAATAGACCAGCAAACTTACAGATAAGAAAAGATTCATGCCCGTCAACAATGACTGGGGGGAGTTTGCTGAACAATCCACCGATGGACTACCCTCATAGACGATAACTCTATCCGCCAGATAAGTGGCCATAATGAAATCGTGCTCCACCACAAAAGCAGTCTTCTTAGCATGAAGAATAAACCTCTTTATCACTTTTGAAGCCACTATACGTTGTTCAGAATCTACGTATGCACTTGGCTCATCAATAAGGTAGATATCTGCAGGCTGTATAAATCAAACAAGTTGGATGCAAGCGTAAGTCTATTTAATCAAGATTATTGAATTCAATAAGCAGTTCACCAATGACAGATACTCTCTAAAAAATTCCAAAAGCAGCCATGTCAAGGGATAAATAAGGTCCAAATTCCAAAATGTATTTTGCTTATAATTATAAACAGGAAGTTCTACATGGAAACTAGACCCTCTACAAATCTACATTTGGAGGGAATAATATTCAAAGTGACCAACACTAGGTTAGGACATTGCTATAACATATATGTTTGAATTTTTTAAAGGTAATTTGATCATACTAAAACTAAACTAACAACTTCAGATTCAAATATCAATATAACAACTTGAGATTATACCTATTCACCACAATAAGTGAAGCATTTTACAAGAATGTAAGCATGGGACTATACAAAAGGGACAAATCTTAAAGTTGAAGGAAACATCACTTCACTAATACATAAAACAATGACACTGTCATGCTGAAAATGAAAAATCCAGAACCTGAAATAAAACAATAAGTTAAGCACTTCACTAACATAAGTAGATGAAAGATGCAAGCTTAGCTTAAACCCGAGGCATTGGGTTAGGCATTCAAGGGCCGTTATTCGCTCTTTCACGTCAATTCGATGCACATCCATTGTCTTCCCAATTACTAAAGCCTCAAATTTCCCTGCATCCATGAACTGTGAAATAGAAGTAATGAGTTTTTTTACATTTGATGACAAGCAGAGGCCTCACAGAAAAGCAAAGATATCACGCCAGGGAAATAACATTTTAAGTTTTTCCCCTTATTCTAATACATACAAGTTCAATTAAATTTATCCCTCCATGCCCTAACCTTGGAATTTTATAGTTCAAATCAATCTTCCATAAAATATTCATTACTTATGCGATGCTAATTTCAACACCATATTGACCAAAAGATAGATCAAGTTTTGGTTTTCTAGAATGGCAATTTTGTATGAGATATATGGTTTTTACAAGGAAGTGATGACCTTGGAGCTAGCTGCTCATGAGTCATGACCACTGTCATGATTTCCATCACAAAAAAAAGGTTTCATGATTTATATACGGAGTCAAAAATAGTAACCAACTCGATAAATGCTTCATTCAACCTTCAAAACGGAATCTCTTGGTAAGTTCATGCAAATGGAGAGAGTTCACACAACAGCAAACGCTAAAAGTACCAAAAAATTTAGAGTACAACAGTTCTCTGAAAACATAAACACATCGGATCTAAACAGAAACATATCGCAAGAAAAAAAATTAAAGAAAAAGAAATACATACCACAAACAAAAAACCTCATTTTCGTTCTGTCCTGATCTCATTTGCAGATCCCTTCGCTTAGCCACGGGATTTCCCTCTCTGAGCTTCCTCCGCTCTCTTTGTGCATCTCTCTCAATGTAGCTCGCATAAGCACATCGGATTTATAGTGAGAACGAAAGTGCAATCAGGATCTCTAAACCAAGCTAGGGTTTGAATTAAGCAAAAGGTAAAGTCGGATTACCTCTCTTGGCCAGCAGTATCCCAGATCCGAGCCTTAACACTCTTAATAAGGATGAGGAGAGTACGAGTTAGGGTTTGCGGGCGGCCACAATTTATCTCGTTGAGAGAATGATGGAGATGGAGCCACTGCGTGTTAGCACTGGTCCGCCTTCGTCGCACCCGCCAGACCTACGGTGGTCGAGAAAGACAGACAAGCGAGACTGAGATCGATGGAGAGATAGAGATGCAGTTGAGACGACTCCTAGGTGAAAAATGGGGCGAGAATGGAGCGAACCAGATGGAGGGGATTTGCCTAAAGTCGTTATGCCAAATCAAAGTAAATTCCTAAGATGCAAACTATAACAAGTATAGTAGGTAAGTTAGGGTCGAACCCACGGGGAAACAGAATCAGTTGTAAGAGCAAGTATTATTACCAAAAGTAACTGATTAAAGGGGGAGTTTTGTGTGTGAGAAATAGTAACAGAACAAGTTGCAAGTAAAAAGGTTGTGAATATATGATGGAAAGGTATCACACCAGGTAATTATCCGCACAACAATTAAGATGGTTCATCATCGCATTCTATGAGTCTCAAGTTCTAATGTCCAGTAATTGTTCTCAATTCAGATCGTGTAATAGCTTTTAGTCCTACCAGTCCTAAAAGCACTTATCACTAAATTACAAGGGAAAACCTTCACCAAATAATAAAGCAATAGCATTAAAGCATGAATTATAATGAGATACAAGCGATTCTAACAACCCGTTAAAATAGCCTGTAATCGAATCTCCCTCACAATCTACCACAAGCGACCGCGTATGGAGATTGTGTTTGCTACAATGAATCTACAACCCAAGACCTGGAATTGGAAACCCTAGCAGTATGACTAGTATCGATAAACCTAGGTGATCAATCTAGATAAATCAATAATAAGCAATCAAGCAATAAGCTCAGGAGATCGAAACAATTAACAAAGGACGAACAAGAGTAGAATACTCACAACCAAACCAATTGAAGGCTTCAAAGAACCAAGTGCAACAAAGGAGAGTTAGTTCTCCATAGGGTTTGTGAGATGAACAAAAGGGAAAATACGTCTCTGGAAAAATAACCTAATGATTCTCTACTGCCTTCTCGGCCTATATAACCTAATAAAATCGGGTTTAACATCCCGTACAATTATAATAATAAAATATTAAAACTAATAAGATAACAGAATCGGATAAGAATCCGTCTTCAGGACTGACGCGGGCGCGCCAAGTGCAGCGCGGGCGCGCCAGCCTCGTCTTCAACTCTTCCATTTGGTGTATCAGCGCGGCCACTTCCTCCTAGCAGCGTGGTCGCGTCGGGTAGCAGCGCGGGCGCGCCAAGTGCAACGCGGCCGCGCCAGATAGCATTTCCCGAAAATTCCGTCTCGAATTAGCTCTCGACGTCAACATGAAAGTTGTAGCTCTCTGAAAGAGCTTTCCAACGCATGGTCATAATAGTCGATCGGACAACCGAGGCCTCCAGAAAGTGCAAAACAAGTTCAGCATGTCTAGCGACAATTTCTGCAGACTTGTTCTTCGTTTAGGTTCGCTTCTTCTTCTCAGGACCTCTTGAGATCTTCATGTAAGCTTCTTCGATCAACTAGACATTCTCATCAAATGCGTTATCAACTCATGTCTTCTCCTCGGATCTACCATTACCTGAAATAATCAATAAAAGCGTGTAGATTCCGACTCCGACAACATAGAGAACTAATATGCAAATCATGCTTAATCCATCCATGAAATGCATCTTAACTAAGCTAAATGCAACCTATTATGCCTACCTAAATGCATGCTATCAAACTCCCCCACACTTAACCTTTGCTTGTCCTCAAGCAATGATAGAATGAAAATGAATCAACGCATCCCACAGGAAATACCTTCAAGTTTCAACCTTATCAAAAAGCAACATCATAGCAGGTGAAAACACAAACCAAGCAAACAAACGTCATAGCATGTATTCCAGTGATCAAAGCTTAGAAGTAGACGTCATCCAACCTCACCAGAAATATGTGTTTCACTCATGTGTTTAGGCTTTTAAGTACAACTCTCAACTCAAACCATTCATGCACTAAGCTCATAGACATTGACCACCATATCACCAATTCTCTACCGAAATGTCATTACTTGCGGGACACAATAAAGAAAATAAAATGCAACAATTGTTTTTTTTTTCTTTTCTTTTCTCTCTTTTTTTTTTTTCTTTTTCTTGTCTTGATGCTTTCCTTACGCGAAGCGCAAACATGGGTGTCATGAATGGCCCCGGTCTATCAACACCTCAACTACTAATATGAAGTCCACTTGAACACCTTTTGACGCAAGTTGCAAACATGGGTGTCATGAATGAACCTGGTTACTCAATGGTCAAGCTTCTTTCCTAGTGGATAGTTTTCAACACCTTTTTGCGCGAATCATACCCATGGGTGTCATGCATAGATCCGGTTACTAAGTGCATTAACCATTGCCACCTTATTCACTAAATATTCATAAAATTAAATAAAAAGACTCAAAATATAAACATAAACTCCGCAAGCAACAAACATGTGCATCGGTCTTTAAAAATAGATACTGCAGTCAATACCAAGAGGTAGCAACACTAGGCGAGTAATTCACACAATTGAGCAAAAGAATTCAAATAAGGCCAAACATTCTCACATAGTCATGTTTTTAGGACTTCAATCATACTTTAGCTCAATCATACATGCTCAATTACATTTGCTAGCTCATATCCCACAAAAATCAAATACAGATAATAATCAAAACATCCAGAACTCCATGGGATTTTTATGAATCATGCTTGAAATTTAAAATAGAGGACAAACTAAGCAAGATGGGTATTTGAATAACACATATGTATGAAATGCATGCTCTATTTTTGGATTTTTGAAATTTTAAATTTTTTTTTTTTTTTTTAATACGAAAATAAACAAAAATTAATAAAAATGATTACAGAAATTAAACATGATGCATAAATTTAAATATGATCTCCTATATGCATCTATATATAGAATTCCTCTCCCCCACACTTAAAGTTTTCATTATCCTCAATGAAACAATAAAGACAACAAAAGTAAATCAAATACAATCAGGGTGAAGGAAAAGAAAAAGGGAAAAGAAAGAAAAACTTACCTCGGGTTGCCTCCCAAGCAGCGCCTTTGTTTCAAGTCTTTGGCTAGACATTTTAGTTGTCCATTTAAGACTCATTCGGACATCGTCAGTGCCCTCAGCAGCAAATCAAACTCTTGTGCACACCATCTAGGTAAGCGGGCACTACATACGAATAAGTTGAAGTCAAAGTACGTCATCAACTCCTCATAAGCCCGAGCATGACACCCTGCCGCGGGTATGTAGAACCACCAATTCAGTTCCATTGGCGGTATGTCAAAATAATGAGCCCAAGGATCAACATAATCACCGAACTTCTCACCATTGCAAAAGATATCAATTCTTTGCTCAGGAGCCACAGAAATTAGCTTCGGACTTGGTTCCTTGATAGGCGAGCTCGAGACAATCTCATCGAATGAAGGAGACAATAAATCACATGGGATCTCATGCGTCGACTCATGACACTCCATGTCAGGAAGTAGTGTACTCTCCTCTTCATCGCTGAAGAAACTGTCATCGTCTGCGAACATATCCTCCTCCGCCAAAACATTATCATGCTCATAGCTCAAGGGTATGGGAGGTAGCGGAGTAGACTCAGATGAACTCAATGAGGGAGGAATAGAAAGCACGCAATAACCTTCATCTTCATGACTTTCTGAGCTTCCCTTAGGTGTGACAAACAGGTCCTTGCCACTCCCTAGGGTGTTCGTGGTGAGGCTCTCTACCAGGTTAACCACCGGTTGAGACGGTAGTTCACCTGCTTCACAAGTTGGTATCTCATTCCCCACTTGGACCATTTGGTGCACTCGTTCACCCAATTCCGCGATCTGCTGACACAATTGCTCATTCCCCTCATAAGAGGACATGGATAGATCATCCGAAGGTGCGTAAAAGTAATCCATCGGTTGAGGTTCTTGGGCAAATGACACTTCCTGCAAGGCCTGGTGACCCATGTAGCAGATAAGATCCCAAATTCCCATCAAACCTAACCCTACTAGACTTCCTCCGCTCATATATATAGCACGTGCCTTTGTCTCAGCATTCATTCCCTCTACAACGCAGACAACCATATCTCGCAAACTATCATGGAAACCCCGCACATTGCGGATGTCCACACACCTCTCCAACCTATCGAGATATAGGTGAAAATCTTCACCTTCGAACTGCGATAATCTCAACATGTTAAATTGTTAGTAGCATATGTGTTGTGAACCGTAAGATAGGTTCACAACAAAAGTTAGTAGCTAAATTAACACACAAGACAAACACACAGGTAATAAGACAAACAAGAACAAAGATTAACCGTTTCCCCGGCAACGGCGCCAAATTTGACAGGCCTAAAGTCGTTATGCCAAATCAAAGTAAATTCCTAAGATGCAAACTATAACAAGTATAGTAGGTAAGTTAGGGTCGAACCCACAGGGAAACAGAATCAGTTGTAAGAGCAAGTATTATTACCAAAAGTAACTGATTAAAGGGGGAGTTTTGTGTGTGAGAAATAGTAACAGAACAAGTTGCAAGTAAAAAGGTTGTGAATATATGATGGAAAGGTATCACACCAGGTAATTATCCGCACAACAATTAAGATGGTTCATCATCGCATTCTATGAGTCTCAAGTTCTAATGTCCAGTAATTGTTCTCAATTCAGATCGTGTAATAGCTTTTAGTCCTACCAGTCCTAAAAGCACTTATCACTAAATTACAAGGGAAAACCTTCACCAAATAATAAAGCAATAGCATTAAAGCATGAATTATAATGAGATACAAGCGATTCTAACAACCCGTTAAAATAGCCTGTAATCGAATCTCCCTCACAATCTACCACAAGCGACCGCGTATGGAGATTGTGTTTGCTACAATGAATCTACAACCCAAGACCTGGAATTGGAAACCCTAGCAGTATGACTAGTATCGATAAACCTAGGTGATCAATCTAGATAAATCAATAATAAGCAATCAAGCAATAAGCTCAGGAGATCGAAACAATTAACAAAGGACGAACAAGAGTAGAATACTCACAACCAAATCAATTGAAGGCTTCAAAGAACCAAGTGCAACAAAGGAGAGTTAGTTCTCCATAGGGTTTGTGAGATGAACAAAAAGGAAAATACGTCTCTGGAAAAATAACCTAATGATTCTCTACTGCCTTCTCGGCCTATATAACCTAATAAAATCGGGTTTAACATCCCGTACAATTATAATAATAAAATATTAAAACTAATAAGATAACAGAATCGGATAAGAATCCGTCTTCAGGACTGACGCGGGCGCGCCAAGTGCAGCGCGGGCGCGCCAGCCTCGTCTTCAACTCTTCCATTTGGTGTATCAGCGCGGCCACTTCCTCCTAGCAGCGTGGTCGCGTCGGGTAGCAGCGCGGGCGCGCCAAGTGCAACGCGGCCGCGCCAGATAGCATTTCCCGAAAATTCCGTCTCGAATTAGCTCTCGACGTCAACATGAAAGTTGTAGCTCTCTGAAAGAGCTTTCCAACGCATGGTCATAATAGTCGATCGGACAACCGAGGCCTCCAGAAAGTGCAAAACAAGTTCAGCATGTCTAGCGACAATTTCTGCAGACTTGTTCTTCGTTTAGGTTCGCTTCTTCTTCTCAGGACCTCTTGAGATCTTCATGTAAGCTTCTTCGATCAACTAGACATTCTCATCAAATGCGTTATCAACTCATGTCTTCTCCTCGGATCTACCATTACCTGAAATAATCAATAAAAGCGTGTAGATTCCGACTCCGACAACATAGAGAACTAATATGCAAATCATGCTTAATCCATCCATGAAATGCATCTTAACTAAGCTAAATGCAACCTATTATGCCTACCTAAATGCATGCTATCAAGGGGAAAGTGAGAATGAGAGGAGAACGGACGAACACGAAGACGAAGAGAATGGAGCGATGGATCTGGTGGAGAATGGAGCGATGGATCCAGGGAGTGATGAGGAGGGAAGAAAGGGGGAGCGGCGCAGTGGAATGAGAAGACTAGGGTTAAAAGCTCACATGTTTTTTTTTTAGATAAAAAAATAAAAATAATTTTGTAACGGCGGAGTTTTCCGTGGCAAACTTAGCAATGGAAAAACGGCATATCATGGCAAAACCGAACTCAATAGCAACGGCAACCCATGTCGAAGCTACCATCGGTGGCAAAAGAGTATCAATTGCCACGGCAAGCCCATGCCGAAGCTACCATTAGTGGCAAAAGGTACCAATTGCCACGGTGAGCCCTTGCCGAAGCTAAGTATGGTGGCAAATTTCTTTATTTTTTGTAGTGCAGGTCCGGGTCAAAGGGTCAACTCGGATTTCAGGTTAGGGGTGGGGGATTCCAAACCCGCTGATCTACCAGGTCAACCCGCCATTCTGAAAATATTTTCGAAGACCGTCAAACTAGCATAAATAATTATTATGCATATTATTCTTAGAATAATTCATAATAAAAATATAAACTAACATGTAATATGCAATGTGGACAGAAGGCGCAAACACCCTCATTTTTCTCTTTTTATAGCTTTGGAAGTTTTCCTTCAATTCCCTCATTTTCGATGTGGGACAAAAGCATTCTCCCACATTGAAAATTGAGTTAGATTGAGAAAGCAGGTAGATATTCATCTTCCCACAGCTCCCACTTCAGTTAACTTTATTTCCTACATTGGACATGAAGTAAAGTTTGAGAAAAATATTTTTCTTTCTTAAATTGTGGTTGATGAAGGAATTGGTATAGATATTTTTCACATCGAAATGAAGTTAGAAAAAATCTTCCCATGTTATTTTTTTATTATTTATTAGTCAATTTTTTTTTAAAATGTTTTTTTTTGTAATAAAGTAATATGTCGTGTGAGCGGGTCGATCCGACGGGTCAACGGGTGACCCGTCAACCCGTGAGATTTCCTGATTAGGGTTCGGGACACCTCCCCTGACCCTTAATTTGTTGGATAGAACCTATCGACCTGACGGATCCGGCCCGTGACCACGCTTAAATATAGATAGATAATTAAAAGAATAATAGAGGGGAAATGAAATGTGGGAAACTTTAGTAGAAAACAAGCAGAGGGGATGGGTTAAAATGTTGGGATTATGGCATGAAAAGCACTCCCCACACAAGATGCTATTTTTGCTGACGGTCCACCCCAATTATTTTTTTTAAAAAAAAAGATTTATTCATATGCTCTTCCAACATTTTTTTAATGGAAAATGATGTATGTTACTCCGTAGTAAATATTTATATGGCCCCCACATTTCAGACCCCCAAAAAAAAAACAATTATGGAGTATTTTATATGGCGTATCCCGCACTGTCCACTGGCGCACGGTATACAATTAAAAATAAATTATTTTATAACTCTTTAATTATAACCTACTCCTAAAAGTAATTAAAAATAAGAACATACTTACTTTATAGACTAATAGTGAATCCTGATAAGTTATGGCACATGCATGATGCATCTAACCACTTTCTTCTAAAAAAATACTCACACCCTTTAATTTCTCATCTTTAAATAGATAATAATTTTAGTATAAAATATTAATTTTTTAAATAATTAAAATCTTATAATTAATAAGTTTATAATTATTTTAAAAAAAATAAAAATTTGATCTTTTATATCATTTCTAATTCTTGAAAAATATGTCAAAAAGTAAAAGGATATGTATTTTTGAACGGAAGTAGTGAGTTATTTATTATTTCTATATTTAAAAAAATAATTAAAAAACAAATATCAATATTGTTATAATTCTTTAAAAATAAATTTATATATTACTGTATTTATTATAAATAAATATAAAATTATTAAAATATATTAATAAAATACTCCATCCGTTCAACAAAACTTGTCGTTTACTATTCACGCACGCTTTTTTAGAATGATAAAAACTATATAATATATTCATTTTTTTTAAAAAAATTTTTTAACAAGTTTGTACTTATTAATAATAACTACGAAATTGTTAAAAAAAATTATTTAAAATTTCGATATTTTATATAGTTTTTAGGTCCTAAAAAGTGGGCATAAACAGTAAAACGTCAATTTTTGTTGAACGGATGGAGTATTGTTTTCTGCAAAGAAATACGGAGTAAATAAATACAGTAAATACTGCAGTACTGTACTGTAAATAAATTCACTAACTTCGTGTACTTTGATTTTGGAAATAAAGAATAATACAGTACGGAGTAAGTAAAAAAATAAATAAATAAAAAAGAAAAGAAAAGAAAAGAAAAGATAGAGGGGGGAGTGATGGTACGGGTGGAAGCGCAATCACACAAACCTGGTACAGAGGAGGAGGAGGGGGGTGGGGACCGCTCCCACCCTGTAGAAAGCGACATGTTGGAGGGGCCCACCACCCACACCCCCCACAACTCTCCTTCAACGTGACGTGAGTCAGACGTTCCACGTCGAAACCAACATCTACACTAACTCAACACCCTATCCAAAACGACTTTCGACCCCATTCAAACCGTGTCGTTTTCCTCCACCTATTACTACCCTATTAGATTCTTTTTCTTTTTCTTTTTCTTTTTCTTTTTTTACAGAAAAATGGAGTAATAAATTAATACTCCCTCCGTTTCCTTTTAATTGACTTTTTACTATTCATGCACGTTTTTTAAGGTGTGAAAAACTATATGAAATAATAATTTTTTTAAATATTTTTTTCGACAATCTCATACTTATTGATGATAAGTATAATATTATTAAAAAAATATTTTTAAAATATTAATATTTAATATAGTTTTTATCGTTATAAAACTACGTGCATGACTTGAAAAAGTCATTTAAAAGGAAACGGAGGGAGTAATACGTTACGGAGTAGTCTCCACTCCACTCCGTAACAAATTAACAATAAATGAATTTGAGATGGGTGGCTTCCGCTGATATCAACACCACCGCCGTGACGACTGCCCATGATCTTTGTGATCACATTTACTCCACTTTTTTTTTTT
Source organism: Persicaria tinctoria (assembly GCA_037127255.1). NCBI lineage: Eukaryota > Viridiplantae > Streptophyta > Magnoliopsida > Caryophyllales > Polygonaceae > Persicaria > Persicaria tinctoria. The sequence goes on from JBANSL010000004.1 coordinate 11,587,540, forward strand.
TTTTTTTTTTATATTCGGTATGCTATTCACACAGCAAAATCTCACATATCGTACGATACATCTGTCGAACTCCTAAGTTGGTAAGCAGAATGCAGACTGCAGCTTCCTGGGTCGATAAGTGTTGAAATGTGGTTGTCATACAACGGTAATATAGAGAATGTTTGAACAACATATAAGGTCGAATGGTTAATCCTCTTATTGTCAATTGGTTTTGAGATGGAACCCCGTTCGGATTTATTTGTTGTTCGAATCTCCCGTATGTGGGCCCGCACACACGATCTACCTCCATCTTGTCTTAGCCTCACCAAACCCAGCAGATTGCAGACACAAACTTCTTAAGTCTACAGATTTGTTGCATGCAATCCAAGGGACATGAGAACCTAATGAGTCAGCATCGACTAAGACCGAGAGGACATCTTAGCTCAGGAATCTTGTAGGTTGCTGCTTGTCAAGAAATCTTGCAACTTGCAGGTTAACGAGACTTCGACATGACGACCTAATGAGTCAACATCGCCACCAACTCAGTTGACGGGACATCTCGCACCGCTTGCATGTTGACTAGTCCCAACAATGCCGGCCTAGGGAGTTGGCTTCGCCAGTTTTTGTCGTCTCAAATAACATGTGTCTATATTTTTCTTGTCGACGATCCAGAGGCCAGCTTGATAGACTACTCATCTCATGTTGGAATATGATCGACTCATATCAAAAATATTGGAATGTTTTCAACAATATACTCTCTCAATTCGGCAAAACATGTTGTTTACTATTCAAGCACGCTTCTTTAGAATAATAAAAACTATATAAAATATTCATTTTTTTATAAATTTTTTTAACGAGTTTGTACTTATTAATAATAATTGCGAAATTGTTAAAAAAAAGCTAAATATTTTATATAGGAGTAGTTTTTATCTCATAAAAAAAATGCGTGAATAGTAAAGTGACATGTTTTGCAGAACGGATGGATATATATTAGCTTGACGGACTACTCTTCTTATTGTCAATTAATTTTGGGATAGAACCTCGTTCTCATTGGATTAATTTGTTGTTCGTGTCTTCTGTAGATGAGCCCGCACACAATCTTTTCTCCAATCTCTTAGGCTCTTAGCCTAACCAATCTTTAAAAAGTTACATAAATAAAATCATCATGATGGAGGATTTAGGAGATGAAAAAATCACATATATATTGATTTCACAACATTCCTGAATTTTAATATTTTTTAAAATCTAATTCAATGGCGGAAAAAATATATTATTTGTATCAAACACATTTATTTATTCCATCTATATATAACATTAAAAGAGAAGACTTTGCTGAGGTGTCTTACTCTCCTTTAATTTAGTTCTTTCAACCAATCTATTTTATTCTACTTCTTTTTTTTTTTTTTCCCAACCCTCCTTTCCCTTCCTAAGTTTCATTTTCCAATAATCAAATCTAGGGTTACTCTACTTGCCTCCTATTTGCAATGGAACCTGATTCACATCCTCCTGTAACTACTTCAATTCAATCCATCTCCTCTATCAATTAGTTTCTTCATCCTTGATCAAAAAAAAAAATTAGTTTCTTCATCGATCAATTAAAACGCGCATTCCCTGATCCTGTGCGGGTTGCTCACGAAGGCGTACCCCGGGGTACACCCAAACTACTACCTTATTGAAGATTGCCGTCAGATGATAGCACAATCAGATTGGGATCATGTGCGGTTTTGCGGGGTTTGCTGCCCAGCCAATAGTGTTGCTGATGCGCTGCTCAATGTAAGCTCTAAACGTGCCAAAATATAAGGGCGTTGACTATTTGACACGCTTTTTAATGAGCTAAAAGCTCAATGAAATATTTATTTTTTATTAAATTTTTTTACATAGTATTATACATATTAACGATACGTATAATACTATGTAAAAAAATTTAATAAAAATTTAATATTTCATGAAGTTTTTAGCTCATTAAAAAACGTGTCAAATTCTAAAAGCCCTTATATTTTGCAACGGAGGTAGTAGTAATAAAACTATAGTGCACCAAAGGCCTGTATTACGGATTCAAAAAAATAAAATAAAATAAAATTAAGATCTCACCTTTTAGAAATCTTACAATCTTTTCTAATTAATTTTTAATTTTTAATAATTAATTTTTCATTTTTAGTTTCAATAACTGACTCATTTTTAATTTATTACTAAACATTTATATTTTTTTCACACTTTCAATATTCTTGACGCGGAAATTATACTAGTTTACTATTATTCTTGATATTTTTACACTTAAATAATAGAAGAAAGATTCAAGCTTCTGAATAATGAGAATGATCAGTTTCAAATACAAAAACCAAATACTCCTTTAATTAAGGTGCGATGATTCAGTGAGGGTAGACAAGAGAAGGCAGCACAGGTGGTGGACCTCGTGGTGGTGGTGGTTTGGTGGCGTTTTGCTTCTCTCACCGTCGGCCACAAAAAAGAAACACAAAAACAAAGCTGTCAATATTTAACAGCGCCAAAGCCGCGCGGCCTAACTCCCAATTTCGTTCCATCGTTTAAACCAGCCCCATTTATTTTACTCCGTATTGTTTTTAATAATAATAGTAACTCTCAAACCCAAATCAAAATAGGTTACGTTGACCTCTCACGTTCCCCACGTCGCACGTGATCTCAACGCTCCCCAATTTGGCCGTTTCCTTTTTCGCCTCCCTATTTTTTTTTTCTTTTTTTAAAAAAATTCCCTATTGCTATCCTGCACGGGGTAACTGATCCGCCCCCACCGGCTCCGGATGGGGTGGTGGGTCCCTCTCCTTATTGTACGTCCTTTTCCCGTACTCGGCTAACGTGCGCCTCTCAGGCTAAACTCCAACTACTGGCTAGTCATCGTCATCATCCCTCTTAGGGAGCCGCGCCAATTTATTAATCCCTCCTTTATTACGGAGTAGTATTTTTTTTCAAAAAGATGTGGCCCCACCAAACTGCAACCTCCCTCCTTCCACCGTCAACGATCTCTCCTCCTCCATTATATGGCCTGCCCACTTCTCACCGCCACCTCCTCTTCCCACCACAACCACCAATTATGATGCTGACAACTGACATTTTCCCCATATCTTCGCTAAATTGCGCATCTCCACGCTAACTTGCGCCTGAATTTTTTTTTCCTTTTCCATTTTTCCATTACCGACAGTTACTATTTTGATGCCATTGATAGAGTACACAAACAGAAACGAAGATATTCGGAGATTGAAAATCATGAATGAAAGAATTTATCGGATAAATAATGATGTTAATTATATCTAAATGGAGACCGAACGAATTGGAGAAACATCTATCTATATACTATACGAGACTGGAAAACAATCTTTCTCAAAATGTAAACATGATCATGTGGTTGTATTTCCCCCTTTCTCCGTTTCTTTCCATGCCTAATTTCTTCAAAGATTAAAAAAAAAAAAAGGAAAAGAAAAGTATATTCAGGAGAGATTAACATGGACTGTGGCGTCATTGGTGGAATTACAGACGGGGCAGTTGTCGACGGCGGACCCACACGCCGTGCAGAGGCAGAGGTGCCTGCACGGCAGCAGCAGCACGCTGCTCTCCCTTGCCCCACACTTCCTGCACATCCTCCTCCTCTCGTCCTCGGCCGTTACCTCCTTCCTCTCCCCGCCGGTGCCTACCTTCCTCCATTTGAGAACCTGTCCGCCGTCCACCTCGTCTCCTTCTTCCTCGCAACCGCGGCCGCTGCTCCCGCAGCACGACTCTGCATCGTCGGCTGCAGCGGCGGGAGTCCCGGCGCCGGCGCCGGAGCAGATTCGGAAGTTTTTGCTGTTGGCCTGAGTGAGGACCTGCTCGAGATTTGATCGCAAGGCGTTAGCTGTAGCCTCGTTCGTCTGAGCAAGATCTCGCCATATCTGGTTCTCCAGATATAGAGACCTCACGCGCTCTTCCAGCGCCCAGTTTTGCTTCCCGATCTTCTCGATCTGCTCCTCCTTGTCTCTCATTTGCTTCGACATCGCTGCTTGGATTGCCTGGATTATTCTACTGCGCTGCTCTCTTCTTCGCTCTTCGATTTCTCGTCTAACCTTCTCCATCTGGATTTAGATTTCGTTTTAGAAATTGGTTAGCGCTTCAGCAGGATATTGAATTGAATTGAATTGAAAAGCAGTTAATTCTTGCAATGCAGATGAGAAAGAAATCTTGATCGGCAGGGAAAACTTACATGTAAAGAGATTAACCGATCGACTTCTAACTGCTGTTGCGTCATCTCCAGCGACAAGTCCTCGCCGAGAAACGAGAAACCGCAAACGGCGCCATATCGGCCGGAGGCTTTTCCAGGCGGCACAGTGATCAACGGACGGCTGTTGTTCACCGCAGGCGTGGTCGCCATAGACGAAGATTCTCTAGGACGCTTTCTCGGCAGAGGCGGAGCGGTGTTGTTGAAGGTGAGGCCGCTTTCGTCCTTCAACGGAGGATTATTGTGGTGATAAACCATGGACTTGGCGACCTGTTGTAAAACCGAATCTCCGATCTGGTAGTTAGAGAACGGGAGGAGCGATTCCTCAAACGAACCCGCCGGCGCGATCATCGGCGCCTGATTGTTGTACAGATTGGTTGCGTTGTGTGTGGAATTCATCATCTATCTATTTCCACAAAATCAGAAGATCATGACCAGGCTCGATCGAAAGATGTTTCTCAACCGGAGCTCAGGAGTTGATGGGAAGGAAGGGGAAAATGGGAAATGGTATTGGCTAATGACTCTGCTTTCTCGTAGCGAGCGTTTATAAACCCCTGATTCCCGAGTTTTTAGTACTCCCTCCGTTTCCTTTTAAATGACTTTTTCAAGTCATGCACGTAGTTTTATAACGATAAAAACTATATTAAATATTAATATTTTAAAAATATTTTTTTAATAATATTATACTTATCATCAATAAGTATGAGATTGTCGAAAAAAATATTTAAAAAAATTATTATTTCATATAGTTTTTCACACCTTAAAAAACGTGCATGAATAGTAAAAAGTCAATTAAAAGGAAACGGAGGGAGTATTTTGTTTTTAAAATAAAAATAAAAATAAAAATTGCCACGTCGTCCGATTGCAAATCACGTTGCCACGTGTACCCACTGAAAAATAAGTACTCCAGTACTCCGTGAAAAAAAAAGGAAAACTGAAGAGAGTAAAAGGTGGGAGGAGGTAAAGATAAAAAAAAAATAAAAAAAAATAAAATAAGGGTGGGGATGATGGGCCAAAGCGGGCCGGGTAGGGAGTGGTGGGGGCGGAAGGAAGGCGGTTTATAGAGGGGCAGAAAAGCACGTGCGGAGGGAAGACTGAAGAAAGGGGACACCCGCCATAATTAATAGGTGTTGGTTTTAAGAAAGGGAAAGAGATCAAATGATACAGCCAGCCAGGGGAAGGGGAGTGGGGCCCACGTGTTTATTTGTTTGGAGATTTGTGTAAATTTTGGGCATGTTGTGACTGACCACTGATTGGGCTCCACCAGTCCGCCCAGGACAGAGTAGTCCCTAATGGCGTGAACCTACCCACGTTGCATTTTTTATTTATAATAATATAATACTCCCTCCGTCTCGAAATAGATGTCATTTTAGTCTTATGTACAAATTTTAATAAAAACACTCATACATCAATCAACATCATCATTCCACTAACTTTTTCATTAATTTATTACCCACTACATTTTTTAACCAATCAAAACCTTTAAAAAAAATCAACAACACATAAATCAATACAAATCATTACTTTCCACTACCTAGAAAACCTAAAACGACATCTATTTTGATACAAAATTAAAAAGTTAAAATGACATCTATTTCGAGACGGAGGGAGTACTGTATACAAAATCTAAGGTTTATTTGTAGTATTTTTTTTAAGAGCATATGATAAGACTATAAATTTGGAAAGATTTTCTAAAAAAAAGCAATCGATTCTAAGAATCCAATTAAAAAAAATGTTAAATTAATTAAAATTTCATAAAAAATCTAATTTTAGTATTTTATCCTATGCTGAAATCGTTTTTTAAGGTAGGTAACTATCCATTTTTAAAAAAAAAAATATATCCTCGAAAATTCTCATTTTGTTAATTATACTTTTTTTTTCTTTAACTATAGATTTACCCAAAATTTTATTGCAACGATAAATCGTCAACTCTCTAATTAATTCTCATTCTATTACTAATAATCATTCTTTTCATTGATGCCTCTTCATCAATCAATTGACGAACATATTCCATACATGGTCCGTAGAGACACCTTCTTTTAAGCTATTGAAGGTTGATTTTGTGTTATTTGTTCATGTGATTGCTACCATAATTTCGATGGTGTCGTAAACCCTAATTTGAGATCGAACTCGTCAAAATTTGTCTTTAATGAATCAATTATGAGGTCGAGCAAGGTTGATGAATTTCTTATGATTTATGTCGCGATTCATAATTAGATGTAGCACTTTCTTCAACTGTGAATTTTCCTATGATTTCACCTAAAAACATATTCATAGTAATCACTTCTTGTCATTTGATGAAGCGCTTAGGTGGGTTAGTGAGTACAATAATTTTAGGTTACAGTAATCACTACCTATTGTTACAATAATCGATTCATGTAAGTGATTCCTTGTAACTCAACTCCACAAGTCAATTGTGGGTATAATAATTGTTACAAGACCTCTCTCACATGGGCGGATCCTGGACCGTCATTCCGGGGATACTTGAAGGTAAAATTTTCATTATTCCGAGAATGTTTAATCGTAAAAAAAAAAATTTCTTTTATAAGTTTTTTTCCGGGTTGGGGATGCTTGACAGAAAATATTAAGAAATTAACACTAAAAGATGAAATCATAGAAAAATTCCTAGTTGAAGGAAGTATTGCTTCTAATTATGAATCACGACATAAATCACAACCAATTCATCAACCTTGGTTGAACTCATAACCGATCCATTAAAGACAAATTTGGTGAGTTTTCAAATTATTGTAACCACGGAAGTCATAATAGCAATCACTTGAACAAATAATAAAAAACCAACCTTCAATATCTTCGCAAGCAATACCCATGCTTGAAGGGTATAAGGAAGAAGAAATGTGTTTGAATGAATGATTATAATTGAGGGATAAACCTCATTTAAATAATACACAGGTAAACGGAAAGAGAGAGATTACAGGAGATCTAGTTACAATCCTAACAAACACAACAAATAAAGAAAAACAATTATACATCAATAATTATCTGTTCGTTAACATCCCTCGGCAAGCTCAAGGCGGAGGTCGAACTTGTAGCTTGTAGCGTAGATTTTGAAACCAAGAAGTGCCCACAGCCTTTGTAAACATATCATCCAGTTGGGCAGTAGCAGGAACATAGCGCACAAGCAATTCTCCTGATTCAACTTTCTCACGAACGAAGTGGTAATCAAGGCGAATGTGTTTAGACCGATTACTTAGGACCGGGTTAGTAATCATGAATGTTGCACCAAGATTATCACATAAGATTACCGGTTTCTCTGAAGAATGTAGCCGGAGTTCACGCAGTAGTTGGAGAATCCACGAGATCTCAGCAGTGGTGACAGCAAGAGCCCTATATTCCGCCTCGGTGCTTGATCGAGCAACAACTTTCTGCTTCTTTGACGTCCAACTTATCAAATTAGAGCCATAGAAAACTGCAAACCCAAATTGAGAACGGCAATCATCGGGGTGAGAGATCCAACCGGCATCCGAGTAGGCAAGAAGAGAACTGTGTGACGATGGTCGAATGACAAGGCCATGATCGACGGAGCCTTTAAGATAGCGCATAATGCGTTTGACAGCCTTCCAACGAGCCTCGGTGGGTGAATGCATATATTGACAAGCCTTACTGACGGCATAAGACAGATCCGGACGGGTTATGGTGACATACTGTAGCGCTCCTACAATTTGTCGATAAAGACTGGGATTTTGAAAGGGATCACCATCTCGACAAAGGCGGGAACCAGGCTCGGCTGGAGAGCTGATTGGTTTAGCGTCAAGCATTGTGCTGCGTTCAAGCAATTCCTTGATATACTTGGTCTGCGTGAGATGCAAAGAAGACCCGAAGTGAGATACCTCAACCCCGAGAAAATAGTGAAGTGCACCAAGGTCCTTGAGAGAGAACTTCTCATCCAATCGAGCAATGAAGCGCTTGATAAAAGCGTTGTCATTACCTGCTATGATTAAATCGTCAACATATACAAGCAAATAGACAATAATCGAAGATGAGCGATACACAAACAACGATGTATCTGAATGGCACGCTGTAAACCCATATTGGACCAGATAAGACTTGAGTTTATTAAACCAAGCCCGATGTGCTTGTTTAAGTCCGTAGAGAGCTTTGTTGAGGCGGCAAACATGTGATGGTTTCGATGAATCGATAAACCCTTTCGGTTGATCCATGTAAACAAGCTCTTGGAGATCGCCATTCAAAAAGGCATTATTGATGTCCAGCTGTCGAATATCCCACCCACGAGACACCGCTATTGACAAAACTAGACGAACAGTTGTAGGCTTGACAACCGGGCTGAAAGTTTCAAAATAATTGACACCTTCTTCTTGGGTAAAACCTTTTGCAACAAGACGCGCTTCATATCGTTGAATGCTCCCATCAGAATTCTTCTTGACCATGTACACCCACTTGCAACCAACCACATTAATATTTGGAGGACAAGGAACAAGTGACCACGTACCATTTTTCATAAGTGCCGTATACTCTGCTTGCATAGCTTGCTGCCAGCATGGATGCTTGACTGCAGTAGCATAGGTAGATGGCTCGATGGGATTCAAATTAGCAATTTGAGAGGTGAAGACATGTTTTGTGGTGTAATATGTTTTGGGGCGAAGTTTGTTGGAGCGGGCACGGGTGGTCATGGGATGAGTGGTGTTGTTAGAAGGGCGGAAGTAAGAGGGTGCATTACCTGGTTGTGAAGATGCAGCAGAAGAGAGTTGTTCGATGGGCGTCGTCGTCGTGCTTTGCATCGGTTCCTGAGACTCAATTTGGGATGGTGAAGTAACGATAGGAGTTGGTAGTGTAGGTGATGTAGCAGCAGGGGTGGCTTGGGCTAAGACATCCGAGGTGGGTGGAATTGGTTGACCAGAGGTGACATGAGGCCATTCAACAATATCAAAAGAAATGGGTGGAATTGATGATTTATGAATCTTTGTAGAAATTAGCTCAGGAGAAGGGAAGACTTGTTCATTAAAAACAACATGGCGAGCAACATACATTCGAGAGGTTGCATAATGGAAACAAAGATACCCTTTATGCTTGGAGCTATAACCAAGGAAAATACAAGGCAAAGATCGAAAATCAACTTTATGATGATTATAAGGTCGGGGAAACAGGTAGCATAAACAACCAAACACTCTTAACAAGTTGTAATCTGGATGATTTTTGTAAAGACAAAAATAAGGTGATTTATGGTGTAAAATTGGAGTGATGGTTCGATTAGGTAGAAAGACGGCAGTATGGAAGGCATGTTCCCAAAACAAAATTGGGAGAGAAGATTGAGCAAGTAAAGCTAAACCTTTTTCCACAATGGTTCGATTCTGACGCTCGGAGGCACCGTTTTGTTCGTGAGTGTGAGGACAAAACAACCGATGAATGATTCCTTGAGTTTGTAAAAAGGACGACACATTGCGGTATTCACCGCCCCAGCCCGTTTGCAGGGCTTTGATTTTGACTCCAAATTGAGTGTTTATCATGGCATGGAATTGATTGAATACATTAAACACATCAGATTTATGTGAAATGAAATAAACCCAAATGAACTTGGTGGCATCATCCAAAAATAACAAGAAATAACGATTACCATTCAAGGACAAAACAGGGGCTGGACCCCAAACGTCTGAATAAACCAAATCAAGCATACGACTAGAAGGAACATGCCGGTTAGTGAAAGGTTGGCGGTGACTCTTGCCAAGCTGACAAGCTTCACAAACCAAGGGTAATTTATTGGTGTTTAATGGAAGATGAAACTGGGAAATAAGACTTCTAAGGACAGCTTCATGAGGATGAGCAAATCTTTGATGCCAGCCGTGGATGGTGGTGCGAGAACCAAGATGAGCAATTGGTGGTGATGACACAGAGGAGGAGGACTGCAAGGATGGGAACCGATACAAACCACGATCAACGATCCCGTGAAGTAGAACTCTTCCCTGCAAATTCTTGATAAGACATTTATTTGGATGTAACTCACAAAATACATCGTTATCTCGTGTGATCTTAGAAATGCTTATCAAATTTTTGGTAATATTTGGAACAAGTAAAACATCCTTCAATACTGTGGGTTAGCAGGCAGAGTAGACGACCCAATATGAGAAATAGTAAGAGGCATACCGTTTCCTACGAGAAGCTTATCATCTCCCAAATATGGTTCAGTCATGTGCAACTTTCCAGGATCGGGGGTGACATGATCTGTTGCTCCTGAGTCAAAATACCAGTCGGCATCTATGGCAGAGGGAGAGACATTATGAACTTGTCTCGATTGAGAGCGATTCTGGTTTGGGCGCGGTGCATTAGGTGGTGCAGGAAACTCACTTTGATTCAGGCGGTTCCAGCAGGCCAATGCATTATGGCCATTGCGATATATTGCATATCTGGCACTTCACCTTCTTACGTTGGTTTGAATCTCCAGCCTGATGTCCTCCTGTTCCTGTGGCTGAGTTGTTTGGACGCCATTGCTGCTGTGAACCAGACTGTCGATTCTGTTGATGCTGAGATCCAACAGCCATGTTGACCGTGGGAATGGGTGTAAGCACTGAATTACGCTTGGCATCCGCCTCTTGCCTTTCTTCTTCTTGCAAAAGAAGGCCAATGAGGTCATCCACACCAGCACTATCACTGTGCATCATGAAGGATGTGAGGAATGGACCGTAAGAGCTGTCAAGCCCACTGAGAATGTGGCTAACCAGATCCTCATCAAAGACGGAATGAAGACATTCCGTGAGAGAGTCTGCTATACTCCGCTTCTTCTCAATATACTCCATCATACTAAGGGAGCCCTTTGAAAGGTTCTGAAGCTGAAGTTTGAGTGCCATCCGCCTAGCCTTGGTTTGAGCCTGATAGGTTGTCTCTATGACAGACCAGGCTTGAGTAGAGGTCTTGGAACGAGCAGTGAGAGCAAGAGCACTCTCTGTGAGTGTTGACTTTATCCAAAGAAGGACGAATCGATCACGACGACGCCAAACACTAAATTCCGGGTTAGGCTGCGGAGATTGATCTCCAACAGCAGGAAGGGTCTCGGGCGGAATATCAGAAGCTTTGATGAAGGCATCAAGCTCGAAGGCCTCGAGTGCAGATAAAATAGTGTTTCTCCACAAGGAATAATTATTCTGATCCAACTTGATGTTGATATTCGGAATCTGAAAATTCAGAGATTGGGTTTGAGAAAGACCAGTAGCCAATAAAAGTTGAGCGGAAGCATTGCTAGAGGAGGAGATTGGATTTGTGAGTGGTGTTTGAGTTGCTGCAGGAGGTGTGTTTGAATCAGATGCCATTTCTAATTTCTTTCCAGGAAGGCTCTGGTACCATATAAGGAAGAAGAAATGTGTTTGAATGAATGATTATAATTGAGGGATAAACCTCATTTAAATAATACACAGGTAAACGGAAAGAGAGAGATTACAGGAGATCTAGTTACAATCCTAACAAACACAACAAATAAAGAAAAACAATTATACATCAATAATTATCTGTTCGTTAACAAAGGGAGATGGGTCTACGAACCTAGCTTCCTTGAAAGATGAGTGTCAATGGAATGAGAAATTAATTAGGAATTTGGATATTTTTTGTTACAATCAAATTATAGGCAAATCTGTCATTAACAAAATAAAATTTTGAAACGTATATTTACTAAAACAAAAATTGAAAAAGGGATAGGTACCCAATTTAACCTTCTTTTATCTATTTAATTAGCCCTCCTGAGCTCCCATTGGATTGGATCCGCCTTAAGGGACTGGTCAATAACCGACGTAGTCATGGTGATCGATTTAACTTGAGGAGGAGTAAGCCTTGACAGTGTGCGTTGCTCATCATCCCATGATCCCATCCAATATATTATATACTCCGTATGTTGGTTCAAGCATAGATGGAACTGCACGCATGTATGTTGCACTCCAATGCCAAAGATCTTGACGTTGTTCGACATGAGATGGAAGATGGTTTAATTCATCGGGTCAAAAAGTAGTTCATGTTTCTCCATTGATGTCGATGGCGATGGCGCTGTGAAAGGGGCCGGTGAGATAGGGAAAATCCCATCATCATAGAACAAGGGCGTTTTGGTCTTTTACCAATATCGAGTATTCAATACGGCATTGACCAGCATTAATGCGGTTACCGTTTCGCCTATTGAATACGGTAACGGTTTCATGCATTAAAGGGCATTGACCGAATTAAATATGGTAATAATTTCTTTTATTAAATATCGTAACCGCTTCTTTTATTTAATACTCGACTAATATATATACGAGAAGAGAATTCTTTCTGAGGGAGGAGGACTGACTTGAGCGTCGGAGGGTCCTCCGGGGGAGACAAGCCCCGCCCCGACCTTGTTCGTTCTTGTTTTGCAGGTAGGAGTTCGGATCGAGAGGATCATCAAGATCGATCTCCTTCAAACAGCTATGATGCAGATTTCTTGCATCACAATTGACGCCGTCTGTGGGAATTTCGATCAAAAAGGTATAAGATTGAAGTTCCTGGGGAAGATTAACGGTGGATTGACCACCCATCGACCTGGGATTTAGCAAGGCAATAGCAGTGAAGTCGCTGGAGTATCGCCGGCGTCGCTTTCCTTCCCTCCACCGCTAATTACGTACCGTTGGTGCCTTGTCGGGCGGCAGCGGTACTATCACTTGCCCTCCCTCGCTCGAGCTGGCTTAGTACGCCGCCGCTCTCTGCAAACCCTATGAAGGAGATGACGGGTTTGCATATTTGGATTAATTTCAGAATCAAATTCAACCAGGGGTGGCAGCGCCGTGCGTGGCCAGCGGGTTCGAACTCCATAAAGCCGTCGATGTCATGATCCGTACCGTGAGGTCTGGGGATGAGATCTTGCCGAGGTTGGGGATGATGCAAAGCCAGTGGCGTAGAAGTCCGACAGGGCGTAATTTGTCTCCCAACTGGCGTCTATAAATCTATTGCGAGAAGGGCTATATACCATTACCAGGGCAATCGATCACAGATCTGAGACACCTATCAGATCCGAGAGAACTTAGCAGATCTAAGAGACCTCAGCCGCCTTCGAGCGTGTCACGCAACCCTCACACTCCGTCCGCCGTGGCAGCAGCCTCGCCCCTCTCTTCTCCGAGCGATCGAGGTCGAGGTCGAGCCCGATGCAGGTATGCACCCGTGCAGGTCTTTATGAATTCCTAAAGCTATATTGAATTTGCTATGGGGTGATAATTATATATTACATTCGATCGATGCATAACACGTTTGCCTCTCTTTGGTCATTTAACGAAGGGCCCATGAAAGTGTGAATTTGATCATGAAGTTACTGGCTACTGAACGTACATATGAATCATCCCTTGTCTGCTTTATTGAGAGTTATAAATTAACCCTTTGATGTTGTGATTTTGGACTTGAAAACATCATCGACTTGTGTTGTGATTATAGTGTTTGAGACTTGCATGATTCTTAATTTACTCTAAACAGAGGACCCTGAATTGGAATAATTATATTCTTAGTTGTGCTAAAGAGTGGCATCAAATGATTTTTACCGCTTGGATTTATCCGTTGGCTACTAATTTTTAATTTGTGACACTCACATACCTGCAAAAGCATCTCATATTCTCATGGAGGCATTAATCCTGTTGGCCACTTAGTTTTTATTTGGTTCTTATTGTTCAATCGCACTTATTCAAGAGAGAGCTCATTTGATTACCATGATATAACTCCTCAAATATGTGAATGATTTTTGAGGATGCTCAGCGTGCTATTAGCTTATAGAGTTGATTTGAGCATGTTCTTGCAATTACTATTTCAATAGTGGGCTGTGCTCCCCGGGTTTTGTTTTGGTTTGTTTTGCTTGCTTTGCAATTTTGGCTAGGTGATTATGAAGACTCCTGAGGCAAGCATATATGCGATTCCTATGAATAAAGCTAGGGCAAAGATTGATGCTACCAAATACCACGAGGCATGGCGTCATCATGAAGAGTGTTTACATGAAGGATCATTGAGCCCACTAGGGGCACCACCTTGCACGTGTTAGCACGAAGCATTGCATTTGCTTTCAAACGAAGCACGACGGTAGACATTATAAATGTCAGCACTACGAGACTCATTACTATGAATGTCGATTGGGAACCATTTGCTACCACAAAATGCACTGAGGCAACCAAAATGGTATGGGACACTAGGAACCGCATACGCGGTGAAAAATCACACTACAGGAAGATTCGGTGTAACAAACAATAACAAGGCTTCAATCAATGGAGGCATGAAACAACGTTGCAAGGTGAGTTTTCTACTTCAATAGTCCATTTCTTGATGAAGACATGGTTTTTAGCATACTGCTTCTTTGCAAAAATATATAAATTGTATGTAGGGGCATATAACATGCTACAACCACCAGAAATCGCCAATTACGGCCACCGTAAATCGCCAATTACGGCTACCGAAAATCGCCAATTACGGCCACCGAAAATCGCCACTTACGGCCATCGGAAATCGCCACTTAAGGCCAACGAAATCGCCACTTACGGCCACACCGAAAATCGCCAATTACGGCCATCGGAAATCGCCACTTAAGGCCAACGAAATCGCCACTTACGGCCACACCGAAAATCGCCAATTACGGCCATCGGAAATCGCCACTTAAGGCCAACGAAATCGCCACTTACAGCCACTCCGAATCGCCACTTAAGGCCAACGAAATCGCCACTTACGACCACTCCAAATCGCCACTTAAGGCCAACGAAATCACCACTCCGAATCGACACTTACGACCACCGAAAATCGCCACTTACGGCCAATAGCCAATTATGGCCAACGATAGCCACTTCTGACCGCAAACTACGGATCAAGCGACTAAAGTCTATGGCAAAATCATCGTTCACTCGACAAACTTCGCCATGTACTTTTTTCGGCTTCCTTCATCATCGAGACATGAAGAAGAAACCCGAGGGGCAATTGAGATAGGGAAAATCCCGTCATCATAGAACAAGGGCGTTTTGGTCTTTTACCAATATCGAGTATTCAATACGGCATTGACTAGCATTAATGCGGTTACCGTTTCGCCTATTGAATACGGTAACGGTTTCATGCATTAAAGGGCATTGACCGAATTAAATATGGTAATAATTTCTTTTATTAAATATCGTAACCGCTTCTTTTATTTAATACTCGACTAATATATATACGAGAAGAGAATTCTTTCTGAGGGAGGAGGACTGACTTGAGCGTCGGAGGGTCCTCCGGGGGAGACAAGCCCCGCCCCGACCTTGTTCGTTCTTGTTTTGCAGGTAGGAGTTCGGATCGAGAGGATCATCAAGATCGATCTCCTTCAAACAGCTATGATGCAGATTTCTTGCATCACAGCCGGCCATGTGCTTCGCAGCGGCCCGGTGGAGTTGCTACCCTAATTAATGCACGGAGGACGTACACAACATATATTAATTAATACTCTCTCCGTTCCGCAAAACTTGTCATTTAAGGGTGTTATTTTTGTTAAAAAAAACTTGTAATTGTAGGTATTTTAAACTCCACTTTACAAAAATGTCCTTGATGTAATTGATAATTTGTTAGTTGTAGTTTTCGATAAAGTAAAAAAGAAGGATAATAATTGAGGGTAAATTAGTACATATGTTAATTTTTCTTAAAACTTGTGAATCAAGTTAAAATAATAAGTTTTGGCGAATGGAGTGACTGTAAAGACATATTAGACTTACTTTAACTTCCGCAGGTCCATTAATTAAGAGGGTTATTATAGTGGAACAAATTTTCCTTCAAATGTATGACTATTTTTTTTTTTCCCCACTTAAGAACGAATAACTCACTGATATTTCGTGTTAGTAAAATTAGCAGATATATATTTTTATCAACACGAAAAAGAAGTTCTAAAAAGCTACTTCCTCCGTCACGTAATAGATATCTTTTACTATTCAGGTACGTTTTCTTAATAAGCTAAAAACTATATAAAATATCAATATTTTATTAAATATTTTTAAATAATACTCCGTATTATACATATATTACTAATAAGTATAGAATCATTTTAAAAAATTATAATTAAAAAATGGATATTTTACGTAGTTTTTAACTCATTAAAAAACGTGTATAAATAATCCAAAGACAAGTATTGTGGGATGAATACAATATTTTTAAGCAAAAACAAACTTATCAATAATTACAATTGACAAATACGGAGTAGTTATGCATTTGATGAGAAATTAGTAATCTACGGAGTATATAACAAGTCCCATAATTAAAAGTTACTCCTCCGTAGCATAGAAAAGAATAGTGGGTAGAAGAAAAGGGGGTGGGGGGCAGAAAATACAGAAGAAGCAGAGGGGAGGAGGAGGGGGTCGTACAGAGAACACACCTGCAGAGTGGCAGAAATAGAGCATCCCCCCAACCCCATTCATAAATCATACTCATAGGTTTCATCACTACTGTCCCTACACCTTTTACCCTATAATCGCACTCTACTCCGTTAGAGTAATTAAATCTAACACTTTATCGTTTAGTTTATAAGATACGCTAAATAAACTGATACTCCCTCCGTTCGCGAAAACTTGTTATTTTAGAGGTTCGATTTTATTCATACAAACATATCATTATAGGTATTTTAGCTTCCTTTTTACGAAAATGTCTTTGACATAATTGATGGGTTGTGAGTTGTAGTTTTCGATAAAGTGAAAAAGTAGAATAATAAATGAGGATAGATTAGAAAAAATTGAGTAGATTATTGAATTTCTTAAAAATTGTGCTAAGAGCTAAAATGACAAGTTTTCCCGAACGGGTGGAGTAATTTTTATTGAATACACTTGGTAAAAAAATTGTTGACTTTTTTTTTCTTTTTCCTTTTTAACATGGGGTGGGACCTCTAATAGGTCTGTAACTTGATGCAGATCTATTAGTTATGTACTTCGTGTTTAATAAAAATTACGGGTGTATTTAACAACTACAGTTCTTGTGATATGGGTGTTGTTTTTTTGAAGTAAGATAAGAATTCGGTTCTCTATAAACAAGCCTATGGAAACCAAGAAACCGGACAAGCTGGTGGATGGACTAACCATCATGTACAACTGAAAACAAATAACAGAAGCAAATGACTAAAGCAAATAATAGAAGCAAATGACAGAAATAAAATTACAAATAAAACGTACACGCCATCCTACATGGAGAGGCCAAAGAGAGAAACGAAACGATCGATCAAAGAGACGACGCACACAAAGAACTCTGGGAACACCAACGGACACCTCAGATTGTGGACTCAAAACGAGCCATCAGATGTCAATCCACATTCACGACGTCATCGAACATGATAAACCAAACACCGCTCAAAGAAACCTGCAACACAATAAGATCAGCATTGCACATCAACCCGTAAAACCGACTCCAAACCAAACCATTGTCCATTAAAACCCCCAAACCCTTCAGGATGATAATAAAATCGTGAGCGACTACTAGGTAGTCAAAATAGAGGCGGATGAAATGGACCAAAAGAGAGAAAATGAACAACAATAAAAAGGCATCGAGGCGGAAGAATGGATTAAGATTGGGAAGCCAAAACAAGGTAAGAGAAGTTTGTTCCAATTGCTAAAAAGATTTCGTCAGCCTAAGGAAGAGGCACACCTCTGAGAGGTGAACCACCGACAAGGAAACTAGAGGCTCAAAACGGCAGCCGCGAGGAACTGACGACCGAGAAGGAAACCATCGGAGGTGAGCCAAGATGGCGGTGGATGCACCCCAAACTCGGTGAGAGAGCTATCGAAGGGTAATAAAACTCGGAGGTGGATCAGGTGGTGGCCGGTGAAGCCTCGGAAGATGGCATCGAGGCCACGGAGAGGCGATAGGGTATCTTGAAGAAGAAGGTCGGTCGGAGACGAAGGCGGTAGAGCCTTGTGAGTGTCGTGGTGGATGACGAAGACCTTGTAGGACAAGGGAGACGGACCCGTGGAGGCCGGTGTGTGATAACCGGCCGAGAACGATGTGAGGCCATCGGAGATGAGTAGGAAGCCGGCGAGCGGCGGCCCAGGCCATCAAGGAGGAAACGGAGTGTCTCAGGATGACCTGAAAGGAGGGGGGGGGAGGGGGAGACAGTGTGGCCAAAGAAGGTCGGGTAGAAGCATCTATGCTCAGACTAGGTGGTGAGCCGGTTGGAAGGACCATGAGATGGCGGCGGCGGCGGAGAGTCTAATGCGCTTGGGAGCATTTTGTGATATGGGTGTGTTTAAAACAAGTCAAAGGTGGAATGATTTTTCTTTTTTAAAAGAAAAAAAACATGCATTGCTCCTACTATAAATGGCAACGGGGCGGGGAGTACCCTCCCCATCCCCATTTGTAAAAAGTCCCCCCATCCCCGTCCTCGTCCTCGTCCTCGTCCCCGTTCGGGGATAAAAAAAATGTCTCTCGTCCCCATCCCCGTCGAATCCCCGTCCCCATCAGTGAATCTCCGTCCCTGCATAATTTTTTCCGTTTGCATTTCCCGCGGGTTTCCCCGTCGAGTTTCCCTATCGGGTTTCCCTGTCGGGTTCCCCATTTAAAACTCATGGTCCCCCTCATTTATTAGAAAACTATAAGATATTATTAAACTTATGTAAAAAATATGATATAAATATTACAAATAATATCTCATAAATGTAAATTATAAGGTAAAATTTTAAAAATAAAAGCAAAATTATATAAACTTCGGTAAGATCTAAATAAAAACGGGAATTTTAGACTCCCCATCGGGGTTCCCCAACGGGGGCGGGGTGGGGACTACTATCCCCGCACGGGGAATCACTTTCGCCCCCATCCCCGTCCCTATTTAATTTCTCCATCCCCGTCCCCGCAATGGGGATCCCTCGCGTGGATCGGGGAGTCCCCGCCCCATTGCCATCCCTAGCTCCTACACATCAGGTATGTATGGTTGCAATAAAATCTACAAAAAAAAGTAGTAAAATTAGGCATTTTAAATTTAAGTTACATATGGGTGCTCATTTTAGCTAGTTTATAGTTAAAAAAGAAGTTAAAAAAAGCTAAACAAACAAGCTTTTTGGTGTTTATTTTGTTTATTTAGCTTGAAATTATCATAATACCCCTAATAACAACCAAATAAACTCCACTTTTTATAAATAAACTATTTTTCGTCTAATACGATGTTTATATTATTCCATAATCTTTATTTTACACAATTTTTCAATTTTAACTGTTTTTAAATTTTAGTCACTTTTTTAACTCCGTCCCATAAGGACCCATCAACGGATTCTATACTGTATTTTACTCGGTGCATTATTAATTGTTTGAGGTATAATTTTACTTTAACAAAAACATTTATAAATTATTATTATTATCATTATCATTATTATCATGATCATCATTATTATATTTTTATCATGGCATTATATAGGGTACATATGGAGAGGGGTTAACAAGAATGAAATTTATAATTTAATTAAAGAGGAAATGGTAGTAGATAGCATAATAAAAAGTTGGCAAAACTAGCACTACCCCTTGAAATATTGCACAACTAGCATACTTTGCCCAAAATTTGCACAAAAGTGCAGGTCACAAGCTCCACTTTAACCGAATTTTGCCCTTATTTACATAAAAAAAAAAAGAAAATAAAAGGATGAGAGGGGAGGCTTTATGGGTAGAAAAGGGAGCAGTTTTCAAAGGAGAAGAAGCGATGGTTTGTAGAGAGAAGAATGAGACTAGTCCGGCGAATCGGAAAACGCAGGAGGTTAGGGACGAAGTTGTCGCCAGAGAGGAGAGAAGAAGATCACGCCGACGTCTAAGTGAAGAGGTAAGCCCCCCTTTCCATCTCCTTGAAACCCTCGTTCCTTTTCTCCCTTTTCTGTGATGAACGACGAGGGTGAAATCACCGGTTAGGGTTTGAGATGAACAATGAGGGTGGCAATGGTTGGACTGGAAATTGGGATATGGGAGAGGTAGAAGACGATTGATTGAGGTTTGGGCTGTGTTTGATATGGTATTTGATTATTTGAAAGTGAAATTAGGTGACAGGGGTTTTGAATTGAGTGATAGTGGTTTCGAATTAGATGACAAGGGTGTCGATTTATGTTTTTATGCTCTTGGCCTTGTGATGATGGTTTATGGGAATGGCGAGGGTGGTTTTGGGGATTGGGGTTGTGTGGCTGATCGATTGAAAGATAAAGGGGCTGGGGACATGAATGTGAGTGAGGCAAGGCCGGACTGAGTTCGGGAAAACGTGATGGACCGGAGAAGCCTGGGAAGATAAGGTGAGGAAGACACTTGAACTGATGTTGGAGAGGCTGAGAACTATGTCAACATGGATGTGGAGAATGGATGGAAAAGTAAGTGTTTCGCCTACAAATTTTTGTCCCAATTATGAACACCATTGATGACAAGAGGAAATAAACTAGCGCGACACGGTATATTTAATAAGTGATACGGGTAAATTTTCCCCAAATTACTAATAACATTGGCGAACCACCCCTCATTTATGTACTGTGTGGTCCAGATGAAGGTCATGGAAGCTGTTGTGAATGGGATGCGAGATGCCCATTGGAATGTAGGAGGTGTGCAGACACCAATGAGGGATGTTCGTCGAGAGGATGAGGGGAAACTTGGGGAGGCTGAGAAGAACCACCAAAAGGTCAGGGGGACGGAGGGACCAACTAAGGTGGATGACCAGCCACCAGAAGGACAGGAAGAGGAGGTAAATCAGTTGTTAGTTCACATGGTATTTTCACCTAAGGGTCACGTGTTAATACAAACCGGGATTGTCATATTTGAACCTGTAGTAGTCAAGTGACAAGGTTTTTTACGTCAAGCGACACGATTTATTTAGTTGGTTGACACGGGATTACAAAATTTATGGAAATGGCAGTTGAAACATCCTAACCAATTGCCAGATCTCAGAGGCTATAAAAGCAGAGCCCGTTCAAGGCAAGAAGAGTAAGAGAGGTCCAGGAGGTGATGGAGAGGTAAAGTCCCCCCCTCCAAAGAAACTGCGGGGCGGAAAAGGGAAGGACGTTGTCGAAGGCGAAGACGTGATTGAGTTGAGATGTGTATTTGTGTCCGACAACGATGGCTTCCTTCGCTGGATGGTCATTGTTATGAACTTTGTTGTTATTGTAGTAGGTTGTTATGAACTTCGTTGTAATTGTTGTAGGTTGTTATGAACTTTGTTGCTCCAAACATATAGTTGTCGACGGTAGTTGCCTAGGTTGTTATTGTAGTACGTTGCTATAACTTTGTTGCTTTCTTTATAATGTTCGTTGGTCATAAGTTGTAGAATGTTGTGATATTTTTTATGATATTTGTTGGTTGGTAGTTGACTATGTTGTTATGCTCGAAACTTTGGTCATCGACGTACCATCAGATTCAAATAAGTGACACGATAAATAATTCAAGTGACACGGGATTCCAAACAGGTGCAATGGTGATTTCATTATCGAAGTAGCAGAAACGCTTATAAATGTAATCATCAAATTCACACAAGTGCAAGAGTGATTTCCTTATGCGACTAGCACAAACACTCAGAAATGTAAACATCAATTGAAACAAGTGCCAAAGCAAGTCTGCACATCAGCCTTCGATGCGAATAATTGTCCCTCCGAAAGTTCTGTCATGTAATCATCAAATTCACACAAGTTCCAAGGATTGTCTTCAATGGTCGACCTCTTCACAACAAACTCGAAGCACTTCTCCACCGCATTCCACTTACTCTTCCCTATGACCTCCATCACTTACCCAAGCGGATCACCTCCGGACCCTTACCCTTGTCACCTACATACATATGATATGCCTGTCACCAGTTCCAACGACCGTTGAAGATGAGAGTGACGCATACTTTGGCGTTTTCCCCTAAAAATGAAAAGTGTGATCATCACCATTGTTAATGGGTATCTACTTTTCGCAAAACATGAGGAGAAACAGGAGAGACGCCTACCCATTGCAACTGATAATTAGGGTTTCTTATAAACCGAGTGTCCTCTTCCCTCCTCTCTTTTGTAAAGAATGAGGTCCACAAGTGCTCTGCAACTGGACCTTGAGACCGATTGATTTTCTTCAATGGTGGCCTTCTTCTCCAGCCATTTTGTCCAGGGAAGGAAGAAACTGAGTGTCCTCTTCCCTCCTCTCTTTTTATACTTTGCAAATTAGAGGGAAAACCCCTACATCACCCTTTTTCCTTGTCATCATTAGGGTCATATCACCCCTTCTCTCTCCTAGTTTTGACGTCAAATTTCCCCACCAAAACATACTCTCTCTCCTAGTCAGTCCTCTCTCTCCTTTCCTCTTACATTATATATATTAAAATAAGACTAAAATTTTATGTTTTTCTTAATCATAGAAAATATATGCATGAAGTAATAAAATTTTGTTCCCGTATCCATTTATTTATTTATTTTTCATTTAGATATATCAAAAATAATCTAGGGGTGTCATTAAAGGATGCTTAATAATATTTGTCTTCCTTCAACTTTTATTTTTAAAAAAAATCAGGGGATGCTTAACACTGAATTTAGCTTTGGGGGATCCGCCCCGGTGAAATCCATATGAAAAGATAATTTCTTACTTCGCCATATATGATATGTATGTATTTTCTATCTTTAAAAATCTCTTACATGCATTATATAGCAGAGAGAGAGAGAGAGAGAGCTCCGAATTAAGGAAAAGGATAAAATGGGAGATCTGCATAAAATCTTTTTTGTTAAAAGCTATAGTATGAAATATGAATGAATGTAATAAAGACGGTAGATGTTTGTTTGTTAGTTTGTTAGGTGCACTGGTGCACTAGCTAGTATACTGCATTAATTGCAGGAGGAGGAGTGATCGATGTACAGAATGAGGATTTCGATTAAACCTGCCTCTGGGCTCCGCCTTCATCATCCCTCCCATCTCCTCATGGACCTCATCTCCTATCTCCATTCTACTGTATAATAAATGCCCTTCTCCTCTGATCCGCCTTGCTTTCTTCCTTTTTACTGTATCTTTTTTGTGTCTACACTTACACTACTGTAATCATGTTTTCATAATAATTGAACCTGTCATTTTTAATTATTCACCAATTTACCGGCCATCTGCATGTGTTAATTAATTACCTATTACTACAGGTATTTTTATTCCGCAAAACATGTCATTTACCTGGGACACTGCTAAGCCAAAGCTTACAATTTTAGTAAGGATCTGTTGCTGTTGCTGAGTATTTCAACAGATTGAAAAGGATATGGGATCAACTTCAAGTTTTGAAGAGCATTCCTGTGTGCAGCAGTGGAGGAATATCACATTACAATTTACAGGTGTGAGTTGCAGAAGAAGATGAATGATGCTGAAATGAGAAATAGGCTTATGCAGTTTCTGATGGGTTGAATGAGTACTACGAGGGAGTAAGGAGTCAGATCCTTTCCACATATCCTATACCAAATATCAGTAGGCCGGGCTTATTATTTGATCACTCGGGTTGAGAGCAAAAAAGGTGGAGGAAATAATGTGACTAACACCACACAAGAGTCTAGTGCTAAGGTGGGCATATTTCTGTATCTAAGCTGAGGCATGTAGAGTTTTTGAAGAATGAGGCTCAGGATCAGTGGCACCCGCATGAATTGCTAGAGTGGGGGGTGCGAAATTTTTGGTTTGGAATTTTTTTTTTCTCGTTATATATAATAAAGAATTTTTTAAAAATATATTGAAAGAAAACCATAAATTGTGGTATAAATTATTAAATATGATATTTTATTACAATAATTTAATAATTTATATATGTGTGTAGCATGATTAAGATTTTTTTAAAAATATTGAAAGAAAATTATAAATTTTTTAAAGAATTCATCATTGGTAAATGAAAAAAATTGATAGGATTGAAAACTATGACAAAAAAAAACTCATAAATTGTGGTTTTAAATATGACACTGATAGTAAAAAAAATCATAGGAATAAAAATTAGAAGAATTTTTTAAATATATATGTGTGTAACATAATGAATAATCTTATGAAAAAATATTAAAAGAAAAATATAAAATTTGGTTTAAATATGACATTTATAATAGGAAAATTTTGGTAAGAATAAAAAGTAGTGGAAAAAGGTAAGGAATAAGTTTTGAACTCATGAACTCTTGCATCGACAACTTTAGTGTTCTTTCTCGCATTTAAAAAAAATATATACTACGAAGTTCTGTCACCGCCCCCTGCCCCCCCCCCCCCCCCCCCCCCCCCAAACCCCGTGTCCCTTGTGGTCGCCATTGTTCATGATGATATGTTTTGCGAGACTTGCAGCTTTGCAAAACACCATAGATTGCCTTTTGAATCAAGTAATGTTATTGCTAATCGCCTTTTTGATCTTGTGCATAGGGATCTATGGGGACCCTATAAGGTTCCTAGTGTTACAGGAGCAAGATATTTCTTAACTACTGTATGGATGATCACAATAGAATAACTTGGACTTATCTCGTCAGAGAGAAAACATAAGTGTGGAAGATCATTAGATCATTTCTTGTCTACGTGAAGACACAATTTGGTAGAGTGGGGAAATTTATTTGTAGTAATAATGGCACATAAATTGTGAATCAGAGTTGTGCTAACCTGTTTGCTGAGAATGTGATCATACATCAGAGAAGTACTCCATACACACCCCAACAGAATGGAATGGTAGAAAGGAAGCACATGCACCTTGGTGAGACAGCTAGAGCCATGAGAATTCATGTTAACTTGCTTGTGAAATTTTGGAGTGAGTGTATACTGGGAGCAACTCATGTAATTAATAAGCTACCAACATCCTCTAGCCAAACACATTCCCCAGAAATTCCTTCACCATAAAATATCCCACCTTCACCTTGGATATCACCAACACGTGAGAGTGTAAACCAAGCTCCAGTTTTTAACCAAGATGATTTCCTCCCTTGAGGGGGTCATCTAGACCCAATGCTAGACCCTCAAAATTCCAAGACTTCGTATGTTCTACAATTCCTTCAAATTCCAGCCAATTATATTCCTCATTTATGGGCAATATCCTGGGAGATTTGTCAAATTACTCCAAGGATTTTGTTACATCCTTTGCCAGTATGGCCACCATCCCTGAACCCAATACTTATAGGCAAGCAGTGAAGGATAGCTTGTGGCAAGAAGCCATGAACAAGGAGCTTGCTGCTCTTAAAGGAAACCAAACCTGGATCATGACCGAATTGCCTCCAGATCACAAGGCAATAGGATGTAGATGGGTCTATAAAGTGAAATATAGACCAGATGGATATGTGGAGAGATATAAGGCCAGACTTGTGGCAAAATGATATACTCAAATAGAAAGGAATGACTATAATCATACATTTTCACCAGTAGCCAAGCTTGCCACTATAAGGTTGATTTTTTCAATTGCTGCTAAAAAGGAATGGCCAATTTTCCACCTTGATGTTAACAATGCCTTCTTACATGAAAGCTTGGAGGAAGATGTCAGATGTGTATATGATACCTCTAGAGGGATATGATGCAAAGCCAAGACAGGTTTGCAAACTAAGGAAATCTATGTATGGATTGAAGCAAGTATCTAGGCAATGGAACACTTCACTATCGCAATTCATGGTGTCTTTTGGATATGTTCAGTCCAAAAAATGATTATTCTTTATTCATCAAGAAAGTGCCTAAGAGACAGGTAGTAGCACTTGTTTATGTGGATGATTTGCTACTCACAGGGGATGATGTTGATGAAATCAATTCAGTGAAGAAGGCACTACATGTGGCTTACACCATCAAAGATCTAGGCCTAGCCAGGTACTTCTTGGGCCTAGAAATCACAAGACATCAACTGAAATATCTCTTCATCAGAGAAAGTATATACTTGATATAATAGAAGATTGTGGCATGATAGGGTGTAAGCCAAGTGGTTTTCCCATTCCTAAAGGACTTAAGTTATGTCCTAATACAGGAAATTCACTCCCAAATCCTGAGAGATACAAAAGGCTCATAGAAAGACTCTTATTTTTTAACCTAACAAGGCTGGATTTGTCCTATGCCATACATCATCTAAGACAGCTCATGAGCGGTCTGAGAGAACCCCACATGGATGCAGAAATGCATGTTGTTAGATATCTTGCCAACACACTTGGATTGGGATTGCTCTACAAGAAAGAAAGAAACTACAATGTCACAGGGTACTGTGATGCAGATTGGAGGAACATGTGCATACCGTGCAAGATCACTCATAGGATACTGTGTTTATCTTGGAAAGTTCTCTCGTTTCATGGAAAACAAAGAAGCAACAAATTGTTTCTAAATCCTCAGTTGAATCTGAATACATGAGTATGTCCAAAACAACTAATGAGCTCATGTGGATTGAAGGTTTGCTTCATGGTCTCAATAGAAGTCTCATTTCCAATTCCCCTTCGTTGTGATAGCAGAGTCGCGATTCATATAGCAGCAAATCTAGTTTTCCATGAGATGACGAAACATATCAAGGTGGACTGTCATTTTATCAAAGAGAAGGTACTTGAAGGTTTCATTGCATAGGTCTACAGATTGCAAATGTTATGACCAAACCACTTCGTGAAGATCAGCTCAAGCATCTCATTTCCAACTTGGGACTTATCAATCCTCTCCCAAGTCCAACTTGAGGAGGGGGTATTGAAACATCCAATTATGCTTATTTACATTACATGCATATCCTTTGTTTTATTTTCGTGTAAATAAGGCCCCTGTGTGGACCACTTGCTAGCTGGCTCATTTTGTCTGTATGCACTATATAAGCTGAACACTTTCAGTTTTTTTTTTGTATGAGAGAATGAAAGGGCTGCAATGGCAGTAATCCGGGCCGTCCAATCAATTTTGGAGGCCCGGGTCATAATTTTATAAATTATAAATTTTATATGTAATTTTTATTTATTTTTTATATCTTAAGATGAGTATGTTAAAAGAATTTAGATTATTTTTGTTGATATTTAAGGAAAATTATAAAAAAACTCTTTAAAATAAGAATTTTAAAATAAGAATTTTTAAGAAAATCACCGATAAAATTTATATTAAAAATTTTATACAAATTGTTTTAATCCATAGTACAGATTACGTACGCAAAGTATATTTATCGATCTTTTGCTCTATAAAATTTATAGTTATACAATATTAAAAATAATTTATATACTGCACGTTTAAATTTGTGTCATTTTTTTTAAACACAAAACCCTAGTGTTTCTATATATATATATATATATATATAAATAATATTCTAAAACTCCTTGAAACATATTATTTCATTCAATTCAATTAATATAAATATAGCTATGACCATATGAATATTTTTTTCTTGAATTTCCATGTTAATAAAACTAAAATTATTCATGAATTACATAATTATAAAATGAAATTAAAAGATTAGCTGTATTTAAATTTGAATTAATAATTTGATACTCTATGACTTTATTGAGGCCACATAATTAGTTACATAAATGAAGAGAAATAGGTGGGGCGACCTAACCAATAGAAAAAAAAGGTTAGAATGTTAAGAGTTGTGCTAAATCTGAGATTCGAACCCGTGACTTTAAGAAAACATGCATGTCCCGTTGCAATTCAACAACCACCACGCCAACAGACAATTGTGTTAATTTTAAAAATATTTTATTATATATACTAAAATTAGTAAAAAATAAGGCCCCGTAAAATCGGAGGCCCAGGGCGGTCGCCCGCTTTGCCCTCCCCCATGGCCGGCCCTGCGCCAGTAATCCTAATGAAACAAACACAAAACCTTCTACGAGCATGAGTGAAGATGATGCTTTTTCACTCTTATTTTGATTTCCGCTTATTCTTGATAGTTTGATTATCACAAATCTAGCCATAAAGCTAAATTTTTACGGAAACAAAGGTCATCTCAAAGGAACAAAGTATTTTGGGAGATTCAAATGATTATTAACGACATTACATATTTTTATCAAAACTTAATTGACTTTCATATTTATCATTGCTACAAATAAGAGAACCAAGAGACGGATTTTTCTTTTGGTTTTTCAGAAGACGATTTACCTTCTAATTTGTTTGACATTATTTATAAGGACCTTATGATAAATAATGTTCTTACGATAATTATGTATTTATGTATAACCCTACTTTTTATGGATTTTTATCGAATTATTTCTATGGATGGTCGATTTAAGTTGATTCTATAGTAGAAATAAAGCCTAATTCTTTTAAGCTTGCCAAAGATACTTGCGTGATGGCCAATCTTCTCTATCTTCAATCATTAACATTTTCCGGTGAAATTAACCCGATTTCACTTTTCTTATGCAATGCCTTTTATCAGCAATTAAATTCCTTTTTTTATGAGAATTTTGCTTTATATGGAGTAAATATTTTCTATGGAAAAAAAAAAGTAAAAGATGGTGAAATCTCTCGACAAATTGGAAATTAACTTTAGTCTTTTAAGCTTTGTTTTCCCCTTTCAAAGAGAAAAATAGTTTTTTTACCGTTGAGTTTGGAGAAATGAGAAGGTCCACTTTTGCACATTTGACATTGGCATCCATATTTCTATGAAATTATTATTGATGGGAAATATTAAATCTTTTAATGATAAATATAAAAATATTAAAAAAAAATCTAAATCATTAAATATTTTTTAAAACGCTGAAAATATTGTAAACTTTACTCATAATTTTTCCACAACTTTATTATAATCGTTAATATGTTCCCAGTTATCTTTTATAACCTCAAGTTGGTCCAAAGACATATTCTTATTTAATATTGGATTTGTTTGTATTCTACTCATTATCATATCGATCGGTATATTAGGGGAAAAAATACACTCTTTAATTTATCAGCACAAATAATCTTTTTATCAATAATAAAATACTATGCCAAATATACTCTAATATATTAATTTTAATAGATCAATAAGATAATCTAAGTGTTTTTTTTAGCAAAAAAAATACTACGTATCCAATTTATGTTTTGATTAAAATCAAAGCAAAAATCAGATGAAATAATTAATTTTAAACAAATTAGTGATACCGAAATCTTATAAAAAGAAGCTTCTTAGTTGACCCTCAATGGTGTATGTCAACTGGCTTGCTTGGGTATACCTACAATCAACAATATATGTGTAATTAAGTTATGAATTTTCTTCTATGAAGAAAAAAAAACCCTTAAAAACACATATTGTTTATAATCACCTCTATCTTGATAAGAGCATTCCCAACCTCTTTTTCATTTTAGGCATTTTAGAGTATTTTAAGCATTTTTGTTCAGTAGATTTTCTATCTCATTCTCTAAAATAAGGAAGTAACAGAAAAGATAGAGAAATTCCTCTAAATTTACAATATTCTCTAAAATTAAATCAATGATTCTTCGCATCTTATAGAGTCAATGCGTAATGGGTTGATAAAGATCTAGGTGGGTAGAGCATTCTTTTGGTAGGAGGGTTCACATCGGGTTAGTGAGGCTGTGTATACGGCGTTAGCCACATTTACGACAAGAGTTATTCTCTTGTTGCTTTTGTAATTAACTTACATATAAATTTACCGATTCCGCCTTTAGATATAGCGCGTATTGTTGATGAGGACGCTAGGGAAAGGACTACTCCCCGTTTAGTTCCTGTGTAGCCCGTTTATGCATTTATACATGAGAGACGGCCTCTCACGTCTTCCTACCAAAAAAAAAAAAAAAATTACCGCTTAAAAAAATACTAAATATTTGAAATGGATAAACTGTTTGAGTTTAAGCAAAAATAATTTCGATAATATATAGTTTATTTTTCAATTTTGTTGAAATTTTAGGGAAGCGGTTGAAAATTTTCTAACAAATTTATTTAATTAGCATACCATCCTCGTTCCATGCTATATTTATTTAATTTACTTATTACGTGGAACTAAATTACCATTGACGTTAAATAATGCACTTTTCTTATGCTTATTTTTTATTTTGGTTATTAAGGTTTGAAATTCAACTTAGAGTAGCTATTGTGAAAAGAAAAAAAAAAATATCCCTGAATTTTGGGAAGGTTGATGGCTTGATGCCCATATGTTGACTAAGTTTGGGCAAAATTATTGCTTGCAAGAAAAGAAATTTTTAGTATAAAACTGAAATGTAGTAATGTACCAACACGTGATTGTTATTTGTTTTGAATTTTGATCTAATAAAGCACTCAATTACCTTGCTGTATTAGAAATTTACTTCTTGAAACCGAAATTTCTCACCTAGCTAATAACTAAAAAATTAAAAATGCATAAGTTAAATTGTTTTTATGATGGGGAACCAAAGCTTCTTTTTTTTCTTAAAAAAAAGAAAAGAAATATATATCAGCATAATCTAAACTTATAGAGTTGTCTTTCAATTAAAAAACAAAGGACACCTGCTTTTCACAAGGTACAGAGTTAAATAGTATCATCTGTAACATAAAAGAAAAAATTGAAACCCAACGCTTCACTAAGCTTGCGTTTTGCTAGTGGAGTATTTGGTACTCCCGTAACAAATCCCTCTTTGGGAACGCAAAGCCAGACATAAAAAGAATAATCTCTTTCATTAAGGACCAGACCTACTTGCGGAACACCTCCAAACAGAATGATGACTACACAGAGAAACATGAGCACCACAACAAAAAAGAGACCCGAAGCGTATCTGCAAGGACGAGGAAGAACGCGAAATGGAGGGCCCCTGCTATAGGTACCTATAGCAGGGGCTCATGTTTCTCTGTGTCATTAGAAACCATACATGCAAACCGATTTTTTGTGGCGCTGGTCCTTCCTTCTTATCATCAATCGTTGGTGCCGAGGGCATGGGCATCTGGAATGGTATAAATGTTGCACGACAACTAAACATAACCAACCTAATAATCGAAGGTGATAACCTCACCATTATCGATCAACAGCCTTAAGGGCTGTGGGAAACCTACGGGTGACTCAGAAATGATTGTCTCCGACAGTCTACTCTCCCTTGGTTTCTTTCGATCTTTTGCGATTCGTCATGTGTATAGGGAGGCAAACCGAGTTGCGGACCGCTTATCGCACCTCAATATTGCTTTCTCAGGCTCATTAATACCTGACGATTCGGTGCTTCGCAATTTCATCGACTTAGATGCTCTTGGCATATAAGTTTCCCTTATTGTCAAATTATTTCCGGTTCAAAAAAAAATAAAAAACAAAGGAGGAAAAAAGAGGAAGAAAAAGAAATGATGTCAAAGTTGCAATATTCACGTCACTTTAATGTATTGAGATGGTTGTCCACAGGAGTGAAAAAAATGTCAACAAAGGAGAACAAAAGAAAAAGAAAGAATCCGAAAGTAAATGGACCCGAATTGGTTCTTTAATTCAAAGGCTGAGCTTGACCCGAATCCGGTTCAATGTGGGCCCACCCCCACCTATATTTCCATATGCATATGCTTCAAGCCAACTTCTCAAACCTTCTGTTTATACAGCACGACTTTCACAAGTAATAACCCATTTTGTTTCACACCTATACAAAAGAAAAGGAGTAAACTTGTAAGTTAACTTTGGATCTTGTTTGGCATTGACATCGACATCGACTTGGAGATGGAGATTGGGTGGTCCTTCCACTTTCACCTATATTGGAATTTGATTGTGCACCCACTTGTTCATTGTTTTGGTAGATCGACAACGAGCGTGACTAGTCTCCATAGGCCGAGCAATAGCCTGCAAAGCATCAAAGTGGGAAAGCCAAGAAGCAACCTGCTAGGAAGCTCGAACCCTTATCTTGCCAAGGTGTGGTGAACATCAAACATGGTTTTTTTTTTTTAACTACCAAAACGAACTATAATAATCAACATGCCATCATCACTAATGTCACTCTATTGTTTGATATGGTTTCATCCTCACTGCCCACAGGATAATCGAGTCCTGATGTGTCGATGGCATGCGGTGCTGCTTCTGATGGTGTTTGGCTTCGTCCGCCATTTTCGTCATTATTTTGTTTGGTTTTACTTCGTTTTTATAGAGCTCTCTTGCCTGTGTTGTGCACCGCTTTGTATTTTCTTTGTTTCGGCCATCAAGGTTTAGGCTTGCATAACCTTGAATTATTACCTAATAAAAAAAATATTGCTTTATCATACAGTGCTGCATTGTAGACAAATCTTTGTAAGTCATACCTCTTTAATTGTGATTTTGTTTTAGATAAAGAGAGTTGTTGTTTGTGCAGAGTTTTAAAATTTTAATCTCCACTGCAAGAGATGTGTAGCCTAAAATTTTTATTCCAAATACGGCTAAAATGAAGAAGAAAAATTATTAACGGATTGGTACTCAAATAAATTTAGCCCAACTAAGAGAAATGGGCTAAAGGAGCCCAACAATCACAACTCCATACCCACCAATTGATGTATGGAACTCACCAGATTCATAGCAAATCCATCAAAAATCTCCTCATTCTTTCATGTGAAATACCCACCCCAAATATATTAGCGGGCATGTCATGGGCCTGAACAATTGAGATATAGCAAATGTATAGGCCGCCCCAAATATCAAATAGGATATAATCATCTCTATAAACAATTTCAAATAATCAATTCGGCTTATTGTTTGATAGCCTGACCTTATACAGTTATACCAAACAATAAGCCTTGAATTTGGTGAATAAAGAGCGGCCCTCCGGAGTTTGAACCGGGGACCTTTGGGTACTACCCGTAAGTTCTTTCCGGTTGAGTCATACCATACAATAAGCCGAATGCAAGAAAAAACGACAGACATCTATCAAATCAAAGGCAAACTGACGGCACAAGTGTCCAAAACGGCACTGCCCTGTCCTAGCTACAATATCCACATTTACGTACAAAAACTCGTACGATTCTCCAGCATCTTAGACAAATCAAGTAATAGTCATAACAATCATACCACATTCAGAGATCGATCAGTTGCTGAATAAAGTTCCTAGCACTAAATCAGGTCGAATTATATCCAAAAAAACGTGTTACATGAAACAAGTATCCAAGTACACAATACACACCACCATCATCTCTAAAGCCTTAGTTGTGGCTGATCGTCGAGATGTGGTAACCATTGGATGAAGGCCGGGCAGTTAGCTACCTACCTATATCAAAAGCAGATTTGTTTCATCATCGTTATGCTTTCTTGTGACCCCATTACTACTGCTCATCTCCAAGCTCGCCCGCTCCCCTGACCCAGTCAGCTTCTGGGCCCTACGACCCTCAGCATCCCAATCAGTTCGAACCATGACCACGTACAAGACCCAGACAGCGCAGGATGCCTGGGCCAAGAGAAGACCGAACCAAAGACCACTGAAGCCGACACGAAGGTAGAAGGCGAGGCCAACAGCCACTGGCGTACCCACAAAGTAGAAAGAGCCGAGGTTGATGCGAGCACCGAGTGCAGGACGGGCTGTCCCCCGGAGGATACCACAGCCGGTAGTCTGGGGGCAATTGCCGAGCTCGCAAAGCCCCATGATAGGCATCACAGAAGCCACCAGAGACTTGACCATTGGGTCAGTGGTGAAGATCTGGGCCCAGCTGTCCCGGAAAATAAGAGTCCATGTTACATGGATGAGTCCCACCAAGAATGCGCTCCAAAGCGATACCATGGCTGCTAGCTTCGCCTTGTCAGGTCTTCCAGCTCCAAGCTCATTCCCCACCTGTAGTAAGTATATATGCATTGGTTATCAAACACAACGTCCAAACAACATACATCCATACGTACCGGCAACCACAGGCCCCACAACGTAACTACAAATCTACAATAATGGGATGGAGAAGAAGCCCCTTTTTGCCTGCTTAGCTTTCCGTATGTTTTGTCCTCGCTCAATTATTTATATATCATTTGTACAAAAGCCTTAGATTTACGCATTGTACACAGATATGATTCGGTGAAATGTGGGTATTGTTTAAGGGGTGTAAAACATTATTTGGTAAAATTTGAAGTATTATTCGTATAAATTGTAATTATTGTTTAGAGAATTGAGGTTTCTTTTATTTGAAATAGATGAATAAAAAAATTAAACATTATTCAGGAAAATGTTACAAATTATATTCAGTGAAATTGAGTCGTTTTCATCTTAACCGAACGGAAAAAGAAAACATAGCATTATTCGGTAGAATGTTTCACATTTCACATAATAAAAGAACTTCTATTTTGAAATAAAAATCTATATTTTAAAACGGAGTCTATTTTAAAACGGATGGAGTATGATCAATAAGTCGAGGGATAATGAGAAAATGGCAATACATAACAAAGGCAAAAAAAAAAAAGGACGATAAATAAAAAAACAAAAGGGAAAGCAACGAACACATATACTAAGACAAAAACAAAAACATAAATAATTTTGGATCCTAGCACATCAATAATCAAGCAACAAGGAAGGAGGAAAACATACCTTGGCAGAAACACAACCAGCCAAGGCCATGGGGACAGTGTACATAAGGCTGGTGGTCTGAATGAGGACACCCGTGGCGGCGACACTCGCCTTGGGGTTAGGCAAGTAGCCTGCCAAGACAGTGACAATCTCATACCACCACCACTCCAAGCAGATGCCGATGCAGCTAGGGACAGCCAGCCTCAATAGAGGGCCGTACCCACCAATCAGCTGCGAATCACCTCCTCCGCCTCCACCAGCGCGGCCCCACCGCCCAGTCCACCACACATACCCGGCCATCAGCACAACCATGTTGACATTGGTCACCACGGAGGAGATCGCGACGCCCTCCACCCCATAACCCATGACCACAACCAGCACATAGTTGAACGGAACGTGGAAGGCCACCGCCACGAGAGAGCAGTACATCATGGGCTGTGTCACCCTCTGCGACCGCAGGAACACCCGCAGCGGCTGCAGCAGCGTGTTCGTCAGCAGGTCCGGGAGGGAGTAGAGGCAGTACCTGGCGGCCATCGCGGTCACCTCCGGGTCCTGCCCGAGGGACACCATGATGGGGCCCAGGTACACCCACAGGACTGATATGGGCGCTGCAGCCACCACCAGGATCACTATCATGCGCCGGAGGGAGTCCGAGAGGAGACCCCAGTTGCCGCTCCCGTAGGCCTGGGAGCAGACGGGTTCCAGGCCCGAGGCCAGGCCCACCATAACGGAGTAGCCGGTGATGTTGGTGAAGCCGATTGAGAGGGCACCGCCGGCGAGCTCCAGGCTGCCCAGCTTGCCAAGGAACACAACTGATACCACCTGTCTGAAGAAGACTAGACAGTTCATGGCGGTTATCGGCAGCGCCATCCCCCATAGCTCTTTCACCTCTTCCATTACATTTATGTGGGATGTTGAAGGGGATTTCTCTGCCATTTTCGAGGCTAAACAACAACTGCCTACAAATCAAGAATCAAGAATCAAGAATGAATTAAAATTTCAAGTGAAAGAGGAAGAAATAGTGGAATGTGAAAATAACCAACAGTTGTCAGTCTCAGTTACTTGGTCTTCCTCTGTTTGGTGTTTACTTCCGAAGGAGCATTTAATTAGATAACTGTTCCTCCCTTTCAAAATATTTTTTACACTAACCAAAAACTTTATAAAATATTGTTTTATATAATTAAATACTTATTAGTAATAAGAATCAAATAGTATAAAAATTTTAATAAAATAATTAATATTTTATAAAGTTTTTCGCTCAAATTGAACCATCTATTTTAAAACGAAGGGAGTAGCATATTAGTGATGGTTTATTTATTAAGAGTAGAGGAGAGATTTCGAAGGTTATATGGAGTATTTGTTTATTGAATTTTGGTTAGATTTAATTTCAAGAATCTTCGAGAGGAGATGGAAGATGAGATGCTCTGTTTATTTACTTTACATAAACCATTTTTATTGGTTCGTATGAGACGAGGTTAATAAACTGACTAAAATTATAAACATGGTAAAATTTATAAATTGTTGGTAAAAAGTAGTTAAAAATTTATAAAAAAATATAAACTCCGTATGGGACGAAAAAGTGTTTATTTGTAAAAAGTGGAGTTTATATGGTTGTTATTAGGGGTATACTTGTCTTTTCAAATCAAATAAACCCCCAAAACCCAAAAAAACCTTCAAAAACAATCTTTTTTTTAACCCCAAATTTTAATCAAAACCCCCAATATAAACCTCCGGATGTTGTCAGGAGGTAGTAGTACCAAATGTCGGGAGGTAGTAGTACCAAAATTGCATCCATACACACCCTATATCTTGTGGGGGAGATGTTGTCAGGAGGTAGTAGTACCAAATGTCCGAGGTTTGAACTCCGGATGATCGCTCTTTATTTACCAAATTCAAGCCAAGAGAGATAGATGAAAGCAAGAGAGGGGAGCGAGATAGTTGGAGAGAGAAAGAGAGCGAACAACAGAGAGATGACGGCGACATCATACATGAAATAGAGATATCTCTATTTCCAACATCTTCCTATCCTAATTTTACCCATCATTTTTTTAAAATTTTATTTTCACTTTTTCTACCTTATTTAGGGTTGTGCATCGGTATAAAACCGAACCGAATCGAAACCGAAAAATCTCAAAATTTCTAACCGAAAGCCCAACATCATTTGTAAAAATTCTCTAAAATATAGATAAAAATGTCAAAATCTCTAAAAAAGTTCCACTCCAACTGCAACAGTTTCACTATTTTAGGCCTCGTTTGGTATGAGTACTGGAATCGGAATGGAATCAGAAAATGGTAATGACTTATTACTGGAGTTGGTTGTTTGGTATGCTATCGGGAATGGAGGATTACCTAGTATTCTGATGGAATGAAATGAGTTACAAAATTAGGAATGAATGATTCCCGATAATCATTACGATTCCAAGTTTTAACGATACCAAACACTTAAATCGGGAATCATTCATTACGATTCTCAGTTTTGATTCCCGTGAATGGATACCAAACAAGCCCTGATATACACTATAATAAATATTCCGTCCGTCTCAAAATACATGTCTTTTTAGGACGAAGCACGAGAATTAAGAAATATGTGAAGTATAATGATTAGATGTAAAAAGTATGTTAAATGTAATTTTTAGACTTGTATTTTTTATTTTTATTTTGTTTTTTAATTTGTGAGGAGCAGAGTAGTAAGAGTGATGTAAAAATTAGAGTAATAATTATATGTAAAAGTAAGTTAAATGTAATGATTAAATCTAAAAAGACATGTATTTTTGACAAAATTTTATGAGTTAAAAAGACATGTATTTTGAGACGGAGGGAGTACAAAATTTAAACTTAATTCCTAACACAAGGCCTCTTAGACCATCTCCAATAGCTTCCCTAAAATTTCCCAAAATGGGAAAATAAAATATATATTCTTCAAATTATTTTTTATTTTTGCTTTAAATCCAACAGCTTCCCCATTTCGAAGATTTGAAGAATTATTTAGTTGGAGAATGCTGCAGATTTAGAGAATCCTCTCCATTTTTTTGTATGCTTCTCTATTTTGAAGAATGTGATGGGGAATCTGTTGGACCAAAAAACCTCTTAAAATTACCCAACAACTCGATAATCTCCAAAACGGGGGATAAGCTGCATTTTCTTAAGTAATGTCAGGACTACATTTTTTAAAATGTGTCTCCTTATTCATTGGTGTTGACTGTTGACTCTTATTAACAACATGTATTCTGGATGGTTTGAGATCAATTGCTCTATGTCCCCAACAGGAAACAAAATGATGACCAGGGCACCGAATACTGACATATTCGTTCTATGTCGTTTGTTCTTGTATGCATGCTTTAAAGACACTAGTAAAATATTATTTTTTAATTTTTTTTTTCCTAATTTCATCCTGGTTAAAAACAAATCCATTAAAAAATACAGTAAGTATAATTCCGTGTTTTTCCCTCTTTAAAATATGTATTAAGTGACTTTTATTACTCCATATAGAACAGAGGAAAGTACATCAATATGATGATTGAATCCCTATCAAAGTACTCCGTATAAATCAAATTTCCAGTCTCAATCAATCCCCATTTGAAGGCATCGGTCAGGTGAATGTGTAAAACCAAATTGAAATCATGAGCTTTTCCACGTTATTATTGGAGGAGGTTTCAACTTCCAAGAGAGCAAACCAGTGTCATACAAATCCAACAGACCCTAATGAGTTCTTGACAGAACCCATGACCCTAAAATCAGGAGCTCCTTCAACCG
Organism: Persicaria tinctoria; assembly: GCA_037127255.1. Taxonomy (NCBI): domain Eukaryota; kingdom Viridiplantae; phylum Streptophyta; class Magnoliopsida; order Caryophyllales; family Polygonaceae; genus Persicaria; species Persicaria tinctoria. The sequence continues at coordinate 11,625,686 of JBANSL010000004.1, forward strand.
ATAAATCTACCAATTTCAATTTTCACCCCAAAAATCATAATCAAATCCCCAACCCTATTGGAACTAATAAATCAAATCCAATTTTAAACTGAAAATCAGAAGAATAAAAAACAAAACAAAAAACGCATTCAACAGTTAAAGAAATCAGTAAGGGCAAGCGGGAAAAGAAATCTAACCTTGCTCCTGCGACAACTGGTGTGGTAGCAACTGATGTCAATGGGACGCCCGTACTGGTTTTTTCGAACTGTAAAGAGCAAGAGGAAATCAACACAGAATCAAACAAACAGCAAGGGAGCAAGGAGACGATGGGACAACACCTGGAAGTGGAAGGGGAAGCAATTCATCCACATCCACATCGGGCCCCACCGCATATAATTGATACGGAGTAGTCCTTTATTTTTAAAATCGGAGCCAATTAAATACTGTAGAGAATAATGTACAAAGTGTTGTGGTGCGCCATAACGAATCTGTAAAGTACAAGTGTTGTAGTGCGCCATAACCTTTTGGGTTCTCCACTTCTCCTGGTAAGAGTACGATTTGTTTTGTTGTATATCCATGGTCGATTTGTACTATTTGGTTAATTTAGTTCTGCTTTGTTGTGCTTCCATCTCTATCCAATTTCGATTTGCAACAAACCCTAATTTTCGATTCCCATAGAACCCATACTTGTTCATCTGGAATTTAGTTTGAGTTGCCTTGCAACAAAACCCTAATTTTTTTGTCTAAATTTTCGATTCTCTTTGATTTGTATCCGTAATTTTCTTGAATTTATGGGTTCTTTAAATTAATTGATGTCGAAATTGTGATAATAATGATTTAGTCAACCTTGATTGTGTTCTGTGGTTTTGTTAACCTTGCAATTTAGGGTTAATGAGTCAGTCAGTATGGATGTGCTCCATTATAGTTGGAACTTAAATATCATCAAAATTTTATGCACTGAGAAGGTGTTGTGATGTTGTCTCATGAACTTGTAAGGGTGCAGACAGGCCCAGTGTATCACTGTGTCATATCTAAAAAATTTGCTATAGCCACAAGGTACTTAAAAGAAATCAATAGCAGCTCCTAAAATAATGATTCTTGCAATCAGCACTATATCAAGTATGAACTTGTAAGGGTGCAGACAGACCCAATGTATCATATCTAAAATTTAATGGGAAGCCCCTATTTGATTTTATTTTTTCAGCAGGAGGTTGAAGCTTAGGGCAAAGGACGACTAAGGCTTCAAACGCATAGGAATAGCCCGGTATGTTAACTTCTTTTTCTTTCACTTCAAACCCAAATTTCATATTAGGTTTAGTGATTTGGAGGATTTGGCCCCGATTTTTGGATCATCTGTTTTTACTTTGATTTGATTGACTCTTTTTTTTTTTTAAGTGAACGAGGGCTGTCACAGGAGCAATAAGAGTTCAAGAACCCCACGAAATTCAGGAAATCCTTAGGTATGTTTAAGTAATCCTTGAAACTTTTAGACCCAAATTAGCTATGATTTATGCATAAATTTTGATCCTGCTGCAGTGCTGCTTCCATAAAGGAGATTTGCAAGCTTTGCAATCGATTCGATCTCTGAATTTGCTTTTGAAAATCACTAATGTCCACTTGCTTTTGCTTCTATGAGGCTCAATGGCTCATAGGTTTGAGGTTTGAGCTACCCCTGATCTAGTGCAGTTGAGTTAAATGTGGTGTGCTTATTTTCCTTTTTATTATTATTATCATTATACTTATTTTGAGATGAGAATTGAGATGATAAGGAAAACTAGGTATTTTCAACTAATAGGAGTTTGTTGTTTCTTACTCTATTTGACAATTTTGAGATGAAGTAAAATTTACTCAATCTGAATTTTGAGATGAGATGATAAGGCTGTTTAAGTTCCAGCATGGCTCTGACCTCTATTCTGTACTCTGATTTGGAGGATTAAGCTTCTCGCGGTGAGTTTTTACTAGTGTCTGATGATGTTTTTTTTTCTCCCTCTTAACAGCTCTCACGATCTGCTATTTTATCAGAGCTAGTAAGACCCTATTCTTTTGGAATATAAAAAAAAATATGTATAAAAGAAAGTGAGATGAGAAATAGGATTGATATTCATTGCCATTCAGCTTCAGCTGCAGGCCAGTTGCGTCTGATGGTAACTAGTAGATCATCTTCTCTCTCCCCCCAAACTTATGTGAATTGATAGCTTACATTCCCTCAAGTCAGCTTTTGAGTGTTATTCACCCTCCACTTTGTCAAAGATGGCCTTGTCTTACTATGTCCTTCAGATGTCTAAAACTGAAATCTTCCTTATTTCAGATGTATGGATCCTCTGCACTCCCTTATCCTGTTATGTGACAATGGGAGACAATTATAGCACCAAATCTCCCACTGGCTAATGAAGTTCAAATCAAAACATAACTGATCAAATTTAGCAGCTACAGATTCGAATCATAAATGCCACAAATGAATTGATTGTCAAATTGCAAAGGATTCTAGATGAATCATAAATCAGAATTAGGACAAGGCAAATGTCTAGTTGACTTAAATCTCCAGGTAGACGGATTCTAAAAACTGAAATTGTGATTACTAGCCTGGTATCTCATATTCATCCTCCATTGTCAATTTATGATTGAATTTGAGTCTATTTCTTATTTTTCAGATCTGATTTTTTGTTTCATTTAATTGATTTTTGCATCTGTCAATTTATAGCTCTTGAATTTATGTATTTGGCTACATTCAGATCTGATTTCGTGGCTACTTTCAATTAGCTGCTGTTCTTGAATTTTTTAAGTTCTTGAATTTTGTGGCTACTTTCAATTTGAAGAATGTAAACTTATTCTATCCATCTGACTTCTTTCAATACTTGTAATTTTCGGATCATATAATCGATCAGCTCAGATGGCTTCCATTATCGCTCGTCAAGCTTCAAGTTCACTAAGCCTTATCGCTGTTGTCGTCATCATGTTGCCTTTCATCCATTGTAGCAGGTCAGGTTAAGCTCCCTATCATTCCCTGTTGAAATCAAAGAATAGTTTTCCCCCCTCTTTTCAACTGCTAATAGTAAATAAATCAAAATGATCTGCGCACATCTGGATCAATGCTTGTGGCTGTATTTCTTTTGGTCTCACAATTGACACAAACATGGATAGGATTGACAACGAAGTCTTGGAAGTTGGGGATGAGCTGTTGAGGGAAACAATGCCACTGCAAATGGGATCTAGGCTTTACCATCTTCAGGGGCTCAAACCCTATACTTGGTATGAAGTGAAGATCTCATACCCAGCTTCTGTATGTAATTTGAAGTGTCCAATACCTCCACAGTCCACACTGCAATTTTGCCCATCTTTACTATCAAGGATCCATAGGTATATCTTCATTGTTGCCCATCTTTTCAAATGCCAGATACCAGCTGTTTTTTCTATTCAACTGAAGAGAGGGGAATCTGATGTGCTGACAAATCACCAAAGGAAGCTACTCAACACTGAGAAGCTGATCTTCAAAACTGACTCTCTTGGTGCCATCGATTCCCAGGTTTTGCTGTTGTTTAGTGCAGCTTTTTCAAGGAACTGCTCAAAGCACTGATTTAACCTTTATCTTATTGGTAAATGCTTAGGCTGAATTTTATGTTCTTGTGAGTGTGGAGGCTGAAGGGGTTGTTGCAGTTCCTGGTGTCCAAGAAAGAGAGACCATCTTGTTCAATATAGGTACATTTTACAATTTTGTTTTGACATATCAGTTATTATAAGAGAGATTTAAAGATTCAAGATTGAAGTCCTAGTGCAATTTTGATTCAGTGTGTGATGAGCTGCTCTTGGGACTCCCTTACCAAGCATGGCCAGTGATCATATTTGCAGTGATCTGCCTGGCTCTGGGCTTCATACTCCCCTCATTTCTACCTGCTTATCTCCTTCCTAGGAAACCAGAAAACCAGCAACCGGTTGAACTGAAACACAATTGATGTACTAATTATGATGAGATTTTAAATAGGGAACCAAAGAATCCCACAAGCATCCTCCATATTAGACAATAGGTTCTCTCAATCGCGCAAAGCTCCTACTAAAGAACTCGTTATACATTACCGGAGGATTAATCGTGCTCCAAAAGTTACCTTGCAAACTGGAACAAATGATCCAAGGATTCATCCTCTTCTAAGCAAGACACGCATTTCTTAGAGAAAGTCAAGTGATCGATCAAGAATAAACCCTTTAATGGTTCGTGATAGTGAGTGTTCCCTCTACTAACCAACCAAACAAAGACAACTTGCACATTATCCTATACATTTATTTAGTCGCTATATAGTCCCGTCCAGAAAATGATATGATCGATTGGAGACCAAATCATAAGCAAACTTCACCAATAGAGCCGATCCGATCATTTTATAGGCACTTGTATTTATATTGAAATGTTTTAAATTTTGATATCTCCCACGCAAAATTAGATGAACAAAGTTCAATCATTACTTTTAACAATTACGGAGTAACAGATTGATTCAGATACAGCCACTGTCATAGATCATCTACAGCAGTTCAAATGATGAAGGATTACAAATTCACAAGAGACATTATCAGCTAATGAAATAGACCATTTAAAGATCCTGTTTCAGCAGCTAATTGAGGCCACTCAACCTCGGGCGATATATATAACAACAGGCATTGTTGAAGCGGAAACTCGTTACATTTCCCAATCCTAAGCAGAGCCAGGGCGAACAAGAGGGATTCATTTTGGTACATCTGAGCTCGTTGACGCATCAGTTCGCCTTCTCTTTGACTCGTTCTCACCCAAGTGAAGAGACACACAGATATCCTCATCAGGACTGTTCCTCATGGCATAGAGATTTTCAGTTACTCTTTCCTCTTGCTGTTCTTCTTGGTGCTGAGGCGACTCCCTGGCAAAGCTGGTGATGAACTGATGCTCAATGCTCGGACCCGCTTTGGGTACGTCTTCCAAGTCAAACTCGGCTTCTACTGCGGGTGAGTTGATATCAGGGCCTGGAAGAATCCCGTTTTCCATGGGGATGTTCTGTATCTGCAGCTTCCACTCAGCTTCCTCTTTTTTGAGCCTGTCTATGGGAGAAAGCTCCCCTACTGCGGAGTTCATCACTGTTGCTGAGACAACCATTTGTTCTTGCACCGCAGCTGCAATCATGATTACCCCACAAAATCAGGTGCGAAATAGCAGCACAAAAATAGGAAGAAACTAACTACAGAATAAACGAATGAACTTGTTTCAGCATTGGGAGGGAATATGATAAACAACTCACCTTTGAACCCTTCACTAGTTGTGATGAGATCAAGTTCAAGAAAGTTAAGGAGGCGCCCAAGATCGACACCACTGGTCCAATTCTCTGGACCCCGACCACCTTTTAGCTTAAGTCGTCCACGATTTGCAGTTCCACCCCATATAATCCCAATGGGCCTTGGTTACTCCCCCTTTTCACCAATTAACATGATAAGGCTTCCGCTGTCTCCTTCCAGATCAAAGGTCTGCTGGTTTTCACCCACAACCAGTAGATCCGTCAAAAAGCAAATACCCTTTTCATCATTGTACTCAAGAGCATAGGCCAAGACTTTTCCTGTTGTCAGGCCAGAACTCCTTCCGACTTTCATCACCCGTTTGCCAATTAAGCTATTGATGGGCGATTGTAAGTCTATATGCTTCACATCTCCTATCTCCCCAACACCTTTCACAAGAGTGGTTACGAGGGACAAGTTGAAATCATCAGCAAATGGGATGAATGCTCCATCCGCTCTGACAAAGGTCTCTGCAAAGGAATCGGATCTTTAAAAAGGCACATTTACAGGGTAATGGATCTCAAGGTGGTGTAAAATTCAAGTGTTACCTGCGTTTGTTCCTGCAAAAATACCATACCAAAGGTCGTCTGTAATAAAAGATGTAGCTCTTTCAACTGCACCAAGATATACCCCTGGTCCAAGCGTCGGTGGTAGAGGGTGAAACATCTTTTGGCTAGGGTAGTCAAGGTCAACGGCAACATGCCGATTAGTGAGGAAGCCAACTTGTCTGTTGCCTGTTTGGCTCCTTACTATGGCACCCAATGTTCCATATGTGTCTTGACTTGCAACCTTCATAAAGGCACAAGTAGCAAAGACTTCACAAGTTATGCAGCAATAAACTCCTCATACAGTTGGTACTTGGTAGGCATTTTTTAACTCCAATAATGAACTACATAGCCAGAAGGTGTCAATGACGGCCACTAGTCTTTTGAGGATTACATAACAGAACATTATTTACCGTCACTGATATACATGCATATATGACAGACACTCATGTTGCAAATGAAACTAAGAACATCTGAATTGTTCACTGGGATCACATGGTCCTTGGAAATACAGCACAAAATAGAGGGCAAACAGAGAGCTCGACATATGTCTCTTTTTTAATGTAAGCCATTACGCAGAAAATGTCTAGTACATATCTGAGCTAGGAAAAATCTTGACATACCTGTGAACCCGAACCTAAGCACGGATCACACCCTTGTAGATCATCTACAATCTCAGTGTAGAGCTGCTCTTTGGATGCGGGTTCAGGAGCCCCAAAGTACGAAAATTCCAACACATCCACATCACACCACACACCTCCCGGGCCCTATATAATGAGGTCAAAATTCATCAATTCACAACTAATTCACGAGATCATTGAAGAACAAAAACAGAAGTCGAAATAGGCCAAGAAATTGAATCATAAAGTCTCACCTCAAGGAAAGACGGTAGACACTGACCCTGGGACAGCCATTGCTTGTGAACCTTCCTAGAGACAAAAACAAGGATAGCCGGGGTGTCAGTCAAGAGGCCTCGCCGGATTCTGAACCCAATCGCCGTGCCAAGACTGTAGCAGCGTAAGATCTTGCTCTGAAACGCCCGTATAGTCATAAGCTCAAGCAACGTCGTCGCCTGCTGCCCCTTCGGCAGCTGGCCAGCACTTGTAGGCAACACCCCTTTCTGAAGGTTTGCAAAGTAATTAGATCTTTCTTCAGCAGCATCACTGAGCCTTCTAGGCCATGAGAAGTAGGCAGCGTTGCTCTCGGAGTGCTGCCCCGCTGACGCAAACGGCTGAAGTGCCGGGCTCAAAGAAGGCATGTTACAGTGGTTGCAACCGTTCCTCTCAAGATCCAGGCTCGATTCCTCCGAGGGTGTAGAACCAGCTGAACGCACTCTATTATTCAATCTGCCCCTATCCATTTTTTATATTGGGTTTAGTTCAGCCTACAATACAAATTCGTTTCTCTTAGGGTTACAAAACAGTTTCCGATTCACAAAATTCCACTTCGACGTTTGATCTCTAGTGACTGATTCTGATATGCAAGAAGCAATTGAAATTAAAATAATGAAATTCGCTAGTGGCAGCCATGGAAGCAGCAAGCAAGCAAGCAAATTATCCTAAACCTCCACTGTCGTGCACAAACAAAGAGAGAGTAGAGAGTAGAGAGAGAGAGAGCTTACTGAGACAAAAATGGCGAGACGAGAGAGAGAGACAGGAGTGTGCAGAGAAGGAATTGAAGCCCTAAAGCCGGAGGAGATGGAATTCAGGAGGGGTTGTGGCATGAATGAAGGAGTTGGAAGCTGCAAAGCATGAGTTGGGAGAGTGAGGGTTTTGAGAGGGGAGAGCTGAATTGGCAGGCGTAGGGGAATAGGGAGGTCTACTGATTGGTAAAGGTGGGAGGATATTCTTCTCCCCCAGATACAGTAGTCTGCCCTCCATTATTCTTTGCTAATTGGTTTCTTCTCATTTGCTTATCCCACTCTGGGACCCACCCTATTAGGCTTCAACATTGTAATCATACTCCGTAATACAATATTTAGGGAAATTTACATAAAATCATCCCTTAAATAGGGATGTTTTTACTTAACCACCCCTTAAATTTAAAATTACAGAAAATCACCCTTTAAATGGTTTTTACTTCCGACTCACCACCCATTTATCTATTTTCATTAATTTATCATTAAATATATTATTTTAATGTCTTTAAACTCAAATTTGATTATAAATATATTCAAAATTTGAATTTAAGAGATCGATTATATTTTAGTGATCATTTTATTTATTTTTAAAAAATAATAATAAATATTTAATTATTTAGGTTTTAACACCCGTTCACCTATTATCGATGCACTTTTCACCCTCTTTTTTCAGGTTTCACAAACTTTTTTAGGTCGGATAATTTAGGTTCGAGTCGGATGCGGATGAAATTGTCATGCATCCTTATCTCTAACATATTAATGATCAAAAATCGAATCCGAGATAGTCATTTTTATTGATTTAGTATTGAAAATCAAGAAAGTAGGTTGTTACTTGTACAAGGTTGGAACTTGGAAGCTAGTGACGACAGTGTATATTGATCTGAATGTAACGGTAGTTGATCCACCAATTCAAAGACAATTTATTAAAATAAAACTAACATATAGTATAGCCTATAGGCATATATGGTCTGGGAGAGGGTGGGTGTGGGTGGACGACTTCCACAAGCGACACCAACCGTCGAAATTGGAACATTTAATTTGCATTAATATACTAACTTGTTTGGGCTTCTTTCTATCTTTGCCAGAGGGAACATTGATTCCCAATCACCCTTTGGGTGGATGGTTCTAATCAAATTGGAATCACTATTAACCAACCAACTATGTATATATACTTATATATTAAGCTGTTGTTCTCAAAATCAATTGATCCTGAACTGCTATAGCTTGAATTGATCTTTGGCAGCAGCTACAGCAATGGGGGCAGTGGGGGGCTCATTGGGAACCAGTGGAAGCTTAGCACTCAGATTGGGACAGACCACCTTCTCAACCGTATCCCTCTTCTTCATGTGCCTTGACCTCAATTTCTACAGCTACACTGCTTTCTGGTAATGCATCTATCTCCGTCTCTTCAATTCCTAAAGAGCGAACCTTTACAATTGTGATCTACATGGTTAAGCGACTATAACATACATATGCATCGGTCACAACGGTTCTAGACCCCACCTGCCCAACTGACCTATCGACTTTTACAATAAGGGTGTGTTTGGCGCTCCACCCGTCCACCTTCATTTAAGGGGTGTGCTGGGTGGAATTTGCCTCCACCTCCTCCACCCTCTCTCACAAGGTGGACCTCCTTCCACCCTCTAAAAAAAGTGTGAAGAACACACACTCTAAGGCACAAATGGCTCGTAATCCTAAAAAAAAAACTTCAACATTAAGTATTTCGAACCACACATAAAACTATCTTAAGCACGCTTTTGCAACACAAAACACTCCCTACGCCACTTCCTACCCCATAGAATAATTTTTATTTAAAATATGTCTTTAAAAATTATATTTACATTTTAAATAACTATATTTATATGTTTATAAACATTTATCTTGAAAAATTATGTTTTGAAAAAAATTTCAAATAGGTTTTGCAAAAAAATATCTTTTTAATTTTTAAAAAATTGTAAAACATAAATTTTCAAAATAAAAGTTTATAAACATTTAAATATAAATATAGTTGTTTAAAATGTGAATATAATATTTAATTTTATATATATATAATTTTGTGGGGTATGAAGCGGTGTAGTAATTAAGTGAAGCAGAGGATCTTTGTTGCATAAAACAGGGGTTTCAAGTTCTATAATGGCTGAAATTGTTGTCTTGTGTTGAAGTTCTAAAAAGGAAAGCTCAAATTCATTCCACAAAAACCAAGCAGAAATTTGGAAATAGACACAGACCTTGTGCTTTCAATCCCAAGTACCCTACCAACATTAAGGACCAGTTCTATAAAGGACTAGCTAGGGACTTATATTAGATTAGAACTTTGGATGAATATAAACAGACTAAAGATTTACAGTAGTTTCTAGGATGAATATACTCGAAAGGAAATGATTGCATACGTAACCAAAGATTCATGTACCTGATACCCATTTAGTATGCCTTCATCATAACCAAACCAACATGGATTGAAGAGATTAATTAATTCCTAATAGTCATGCTAGCCATGGGAGTGAATACGGGAGCTCTGCTCACATTGGAAAAGACTAAAAGATGATAGGCAATGGGGATGAACCAAGAGATAGACCAAAGCCCAAGCATTTGATTAACATTTTCCAGCTGACATGAATGGAGGGAGATTCTGAATGTAGATCAAAATTTGATAATGGGATGGCTCCATCACTGTAAAACATTGAACTACTTGCATATGGTTTCAGTTTGAACATATAGTATCAGGCAACTCCTAACATCTGATATATATTGTCAGCTTCCTGGTAACTGTGATGGGTTTGGTGGTCCCTTGGAGCACAACACTTGCGCTGGTGGACGCGTACTACGTGTTTGTGAAAACCCCAGCTCCGCAAATTGGGATCATGTCGCTCATTGTTGTTGGAGACTTCGTATGTACCTTCTCCCACATTCCCATTTACTACAATACTCTTATGTACTATACATGATGTTAACGCGGAAAATGTGATCCATTTTATTCGGGTATCAGGTATTGTCGTTCCTGTCTCTAGCAGCAGCCACCTCCACTGTCAGTGTAGCACAGTTTCTGCTCACTCCTGGTTTTGTGGATCCTTCATACTGTCCTAGGAAGATCTGCACAAGATATCCACTCTCAGCTGCTATGGCATACTTGTCTTGGTGTCTCTCACTTGCATCCTCTCTCTTCAATGTTTGGGTTCTTCCTAAACTATGACTCAAAATGTGTTGTTGGATTGGAAAAATAGATAGGCATCGATTTCGTATATATAAGAGTATGAGAAGGGTAATGTGAATGGATTCCATAATTATTACTCGTAATCTTACATATATATTGTTGGAGAACTCTTCAATCTACTTGTATGATATGTATGGTTTTTGTTTGGGTAAAAATTGAAATGGTGTGTATATATCAGCAAAAGGCAAAATCACAAGTGTTGATGTATAAAAAAGCTCAGCTGAGGTGAAAGGGGTAAATAGCCATACAGCAGTTGTATATTCAGCAACACATTCGTTTTATGTGAATTACACTTTTGAGCAGATAATATTGTACAAGTGAACTACTGACTTATATACTAGGCTTGAATTTTTAACATTTTTCGATGTGAGACACTTGTCCTTTCACATCTCAATACAATTCTCATATGCCCTTTTGGTGGGATGAAAGGGCAAGCTCTCAAGTTTCTCTTCATCATCAGTTTCACCTTAATCTAAAAGGACAAAACATGTAATTTATAGGAGTGGCCGGCGTGCTAGTTTAGCCATTTAGGTAGCTTAATTATATGTAGTTTGAGTGGTCACTTGTACAGAGATCAAACTACATACAAGTCATACTAAGCTTCTAAATGGGACTGAATTGTAGGTTAGTCATCTGAGCCTTTGGTTTGATAGGGCCACCGGTTAAGAATGTGTGTAGTTAGACTCAGGGGCGGAGGCAGGAAATTCTCCGGGGGGGCAAGGTGATTTGAACTCAAAGACCTTCATTTACCCCACTCCACCCTCCAACCACTTGTGCTACAATGTTGTTTTGTATCTTAATTACCCTCTTTTATTATATGTATAAAACTTTTTTTTTTTAATTTCCAGGGGGCTCGAGCCACCGCATGCCCCTTGCCTCCGCCCCACTTAGACTAGATTAACAACTAGATAAATCCAATAGCTGACATAAGTCTCAAGATTAATGGCATTTCAGTCTCATTAGTCATTACCTGTTTTCAAGGTACGTTAAGCACATTTCAACATGTTCTCTCAATCTATAGCAGTCCACATGTTCTTGCCGGTTTGCTTTTAGATTTGATTTCTCAATTTCAAAACTTCAACTCATTTCTCTAGTGGTAGTGAATTGTTCGTTGTGTCTTACTACCCATTAGTAGCACTTGTACTAGGGTAAGGTAGGTATTTATGCTTTACTATGCAGACCCGATTTTTGGGCGGTGTATAAGGTCTATTTGCACAAGGCCCGGATTTGTTGGGGGGCCAATAGATTAAAAATTACTATATACTCTATATAAAACAACGTTTTAAGTTTTTAACGTTTATTTTGCCCTTCAATACAGTCATCCCGTGTTCGAATCTCCATATTGCATTCCTGCATTACTTTTATTTCGGTCCCACTCCCCTTCTCTTCCATTCTTTTTTTGGGTAAGCTCCTCTCTTCCATTCTTCTGAAGCATTATGTATTACTTTTCTTTGGGGTCCAATCCCCCCTCTCTTCCGTTTTTCATCCTCCTAACACCTACAGAAATGTTGCTCTTATTTTTTTTCTTTAATTAAATAAATTTAATTATTGTGTAATTACTAGATATAATAATTTATACAGTTAAAAAAAGTAATAGTATTAATATTTATATAATTTTTAACTTTTAAAAAATAGTAATAAAATAACTTAAATTTTAATATATTGGGAGTATGTTATTTCTTTAATTATTCTTTTTCAAAAAAGTCCTAGTGACACTAAAAATTACGAAGTATAAGTATATATAACATTATTTTCATGTAAATAAACGATAAATATTTTTTTCATAACATCCTTTATGTCATATACAATTTTTTAATTCACCAACAAAAAAAAAATATTGTCGTAACCGCATGAAAAAAATAAAAATAAAGGGGCGTAATTTCAATTATCGCACCGGACCTCCGAAAACATCGGGGCGGCCCTGTTACTATGGGTTGAACCCATCTAGCGATGTGTTGCTTGACTTTCCTAGATCAGGTGTTTTGTAGACTATTGCTCGGCCCATAGAGAATTATCCGATTACCTCAAAATCTCCACGTCACTAAATAAACAAATAAACTTCAATTAATCTTTTAGGGTATAAATTAGGAGTGACGCGGTATGGGACGGAACGGGATGGGGGTTATCCCACTTCCAGTTCCGCGCAATTTTTACGGGACGTGATTTACTATTTTTTTAATCCCGGATAGACCTTGTCCCTTACAGGTCGGGTCCGGTCCCTCAAATAAAAAAACATATAAAATTCTTGAGTCCGAATTCGGCGCAGTACTGCACCATCAATTTTATTTTCTCCTCACAAATTTTAATTTTAGAGAAAAAAATAATTAATTAGGTTGAAGGGGACCCACATGAGAGGGCAATCTTTGTCTGGATCCCATGAATTTGGCTATCAAATTCATTGGTGGAGTTGAGTTTTACACTCACAAAAAAATAAACTAAAAGAAAAAGGGAAAAAAATTGGGTGGGGGTGGGGGTGAAGGAGGGGGGAAAATCTAACCGTCGGTTATTTTTTTAACGGTTGAGATTTGTCCAACTCCATATGGAGTTAATATACAACTCCACCGGATCCAATTCCGCAATGTTTACCACAACTCGTCTATTTTTTTATGGTTATGATTTTTTTAACTTCACCGTAAAGTACTCGAGGGGAGCCAAATCCAAAATTCTTATATATTTTGCGATTTTCATAGACATAACACATATAGATCCCACTAAGAATTGGACGAGATCGAAATTTGCGAGATTTGTGTTCACCTTTAGTATAAATGGAAAACTACATAAAGACCATAACTAATGCCAACCATAGCTTAATGTCAACCAGAGCTTCCCTACAGTTGCCATTATTTTTTTGAAGCGGGAAAATAGATCAGGAACCGAGCCTCCGCCATCTAGCAGCACTCCTTCCTAGAGCGTCCTTGCGGACGAGAACCTAAAATTCTTCGTCTTCCTCCAAACATTTGTCGGCAGGATATTGTAGGCTAGATATATGCGGGTTTGCTAAAGCATTTGCTTTTCTAAAAATATGACGAATGAGAGAAATAAAACCCTAACAACAAATTGTCTCATCCTTCATGTGTGGACCAGTGGAACCTTACCGGAGCTTCTATGACCGGTGTACCCATCCTCACCAATTAGGATCTTCACGGGCAGCGAGGGGCTTTCTCTTAGCGAAACCGACGACGATTCGAAGAGGATAAGAGCGGAGGCGAGTCGGTGGCGCACATACGCGAATCGGAGCCGGTGGTCAATTTTGCTTATGGGGCAAGTCGAGCGGGTGGTCGGGGTTCGATTGGTGTCTTCTCTCTCCGGTTGGTTCAAGAATCAAGAGTGTGAAGATCTAATTTTTATTTTATTTTTGTTTTTGAAATTGGTTTGAGATTTGAGTGAAATTATGAGATTTATACATTATTCGTTACTTAACGAATGTTTATTCAGTTGTTTGGAGTTGTTTTTTTTGTGCTTTCTTTGTGATTTTTGTGAGATTGGGTATGAATTGAACTAGGTTTCGGATCGTTTGAGATTTGTGTGATTTTATAACATTCATGCATTTTTTGTCACATTACGAAGGTTTATTCGGTTGTTTGCATTTGATTTTGCGGGACATGAGTGATTTTGTGAGATTGGGTTTCATACTGAGCTAGGTTTTGGATTAAATATGACAAAGTGGGGTGTTTATTCCGTTGTTTTGATGTTATTTTGTAAGAATGTTTGCTTGATTTTGACTTGAATAATAGATTTTGGGTGATTAGGTATGGAATTGAATATTTCGTAAGATTGGTGGTTGAAATTGGTTTGAGATTTGTGTGATTTTATGAGATTTATTCATTATTCATTTTGGTTACTATGATAATGATTTGGTCAATTATTCGGTAAAATCTTATTCAATTCATTATTCGTTAGTAAATGGAGTCTTCGGTTTGACGAACGACATAACAAACATTCATCGCACGAATATAAATACACAACTAAACATTATTAGGTGAAATGTCAAACATTATTCGGTGAAATATGAATCATTATTATTCGTATACATCGTAAGTATATTTTTAGGGATTTTGAGATTCTTTTATCTGAAATTGATGGAAAAAAAAAAGACAAACATTATTTGGTAGCATGTGGCAAAATTATTCAGCAGAATTAGTAAATTTTGATTTGAACTGAATGGAAAAAGATAATATAACTTTATTCAGTAGCTTGTAAAACATTATACGGTGGAAATAAATGTGGAATTGTCAAAATTTCAAAACGAATGAAGTAAAAACCGTCTTGGTATTGAAACGGTGTAATATCGCCAAATGCATTGTTCCTTTCCCGATTTCCAGTGTCGACAAAATTTCTATCGACACCGAATGTAGAAGTTGGCAAAACTCCGTGATTAGTTTATGAACTGAGACTTTTAATTAGCAAGAGGGCAAAATTCCGTAATTAATTTTCTGCTGCTTGAAGTACTATATAAAATTGATAGGAGGGGATCCTATAAAATTTATAGGATAGAGTACTACTGTAGTTAGCATGGAGTACTACTTTGCAGGACTGCAGCTTTCCAGGAGGGTTAATTAATTACTGAGAGGGGCACTAATTAACTACTGACTTCGGAGGTCGGAATCGACCATTCATTTTTTAAATTATTTAGAGGAAAATCTTACCGACTCCGGGTGTCGGCAACGGCACCGTGCGGATGGCGAGAAGTTCACCGTGTACATAACAGTCCCCAGTAAAAAATGTGGCAAGAGGGATGATTTGGTGAATCCCCACTAATATTTAAAAAAAAAATTGCAAACACCATCGTCAAAATTGCAAATAAAATATGTACAAGCATGTGTGTTGGAGGATAAAAAAAGGAAAAATTTTAGGGTGGGGTTGATAACTCAAGTGGGGGTTGGAACAACTCCACCAAACACCACCGTCAAACACCTTCTCGAAGGTCGATAACCACCTCTTCGAAGCCGGAAACTACCGTGGAATCACCCATCTTCCCTCTACTCTTGTTCTTGTGGGAGGATGATCTTGAGAATACCTAGGAAAAATCCCAAATCATTTACTGATATGGGTTTAAATCTCCCAGCTAGTTTTGACTTAATCACGGGATACCGATCTCGCTCTCCTCGTCCCGTTGGTGTTCTGTTTCTCTTTCGGTTCACCGGAATCAACCTCCGATTTGAAACTCAGATCTACCAACCAAGCGATCTCCTTGATCTCCACCCAGTGTGGATTCGCTGCCTCGGTCATCTTCTTCCATACCTCCTAGAATCTTTTGATATATATATATATATATATATATATATATATATATATATATATATATATATATATATATATATATATATATATATATATATATATTTGTATATAGATTTATTAAAATCCCGCAAAGGTATTAAACCCCGCTCATTTGGGCTTGTACTAAATCCCGTTAGGATTGAAAAATTCCCGATAGGGTTTCTGGATGCGCTTTACTCATGCAGTGTGCGACTCTACATTTGGCGTGACTTGACGTTCTTCTCCGTGGTTTTGGATCTGATTGTCGGATTCGGGATAGGTTGGGATCGTGTCAGTGTGTATCGTGGCATCTCTACTACTCGGGTTGACTGCTTCCCCAGAGTTTCGTCCTCGCTGCACGCATGATGATTGTGTCTGTTGTAGGAGGAAATCGAGTTCAAAATATAATAATAAATCAAACCAGATTAGGCCCACGCAAATAAAAATCAAGACTTCCTCCTGATGTAGCAAAAGGAAGTCAGGATCGATTATCGAGGAAGCGTGCCAGCGGATCTCAGGTAGCAGGCGAATCTCACGAACGGTGATCGACCACAGAAGTACTCGACCTCGACTAGGTGGTAGTCGATAGGGGTCAGTACAGTCGATTTCGAGCAGCAGAAGGCACTAGGGAGTAGTCGACGTCGACTAGGTCTCCTCGACGACGAGTAGGTCTGGTCGAAGTCGAGTGGCCTTGTCGTAGTCGAGTACCTGCAGAAACACAAATGACAACAATCTCGCTTGATCGAGAGATTAGTGGTCGACTAGGTTTAGTCGAAGTCGAGTAGGATGCAGAAAACGTAACGAATTGTAAATTTCAAAATAAACAATTTAAAAGAAAACTTTTAAGACCAGGATTTGCAACAACGATAACCAAACATGCATAAGGCAAGATAAAGAGAGATAATCATGCAATCACATCAAAGGAACAAGCTTTCACCTTTTCCAACAATTAGACAACTTTTTCAAAAAACCCTAATTGTATCTACCAATTTTATGTTTATAATCCAAGTTGTTAACCTGAATCTCTATTAATTAGGTGATAAACATAACAAAGATAGTGGATGATCCAAACAGAATAAAGTTCGAATCTTTACCTTAAACACGCATGGCTATCGTCGGGCTCACCCCGACCCTAGAAGTAGGTGAACTACTCGCTCTTCATTATAAGGAAACTCATCAATAATAAAAGAAAACCAAATTGCATTAATAAACTAAAGCAAAGCTTACAACCGATCGAAGCCAATTCCGCTCTCGCCAAATACAACTTCTCTCGACTCCAAGCTCTCTCTCCTAACTCTCCTACTCTTGTGTTCTCTCTAAATTGGAATGAATGAAAAACTAGCCCCATGGGCTTTATTTATAGGCTTTAATCCTTGCTAGTCAAGGTAAGCAAATTTTATCTATTTCTAAAGATATAAATTTGGATAAAAGAAACATTAATCTAAAAAGGAAACAACTAATTCTTCATGTGGTGGATAAATCTTCTCTTCCATAGATAGATCTTGGTAAAAACGTGATAGATCCGGCCGTGCTTCGTGCCTAAGTAATCCACACCTCCTCAGATTGGCCCAACGGACTCGCGGTCCAAAAACAGAGTAGTCGACGTCGACTAGTTCTAGTCGACGTCGAGTAGATCTTGTCAATCCCGAGTTGTCTTCGGTGCTCCTCGAGTAGTCCTCTTCTCGTCAAACTCGGGTAGGTTTCAGGTCTAATCGACGTCGAGTAAGTGTACTCGACGTCGAGTACAGTTCGTGCTCGATTGATGTCCGTCTTCAGTCCTCGACTTGATCTTGCTCCCAGCTGTAGTCGACCTCGAGTATTTCTAGTCGACTTCAAGTAGAATCTTGTCTTTGTCTTCTCCTTTTGGTTTCGTCCCGGAATGGCTCCAAATTCTGCAATATTAAACATAAACTCGTGTAAACCTCAATTTATGGCAAATAAGCTTATACTACACAAATTTTGTAACACCCCCTTTTATATCCCAAGGGAATGTCACAGCGTCAGTGGTTACTCGGACTTTAATGTCATCATAACCACCTTAGGCTTATAGGGGCATGCAACCATGCTCCCATAAATAAGATGATAATATTAAATACATAAACAAAATACAATTAAATTGCAGAATATCTCCACTGCTAATTTTTACTATTTCCACCGCTAATCACCGCATAGGTATGCGGTGGTCTTAATCCACTTTTTCCCAGACCCACCGCATGTATATGCGGTGGGTCCGTTGACCGTATACGAACCCACCGCATACCTATGCGGTGGGTTATGGCGACAGTATACATGCGTTGGGTTTTTGGCAATTGGAAAGCGTTGTAGAAGTTATCCAAAACCGCCGCCATAACCCACCGCATAGGCGCATACCTATGCGGTGAGTTATGGCGACGGTTTTGGACTGTTATGGCGACGGTTTTGGGCTGTATGGCGACGGTTCAAACCTACCGTGTACCTATACGGTGGGTTATTGTGACGGTTTTGGACCGTTATGGCGACGATTTTTGGCATGTGTACTTCTGAACCCACCGTAAAGTATTGCGGTGACCCACCGTATACCTATGCAGTGAGATCGTTGACTGTCATTAAACCCACCACATATCTATGCGGTGATTAGCGGTGGAAATAGTAAAAATCAGCGGTGAAGATAATTAAATGTACAACAATGTCGTTACAATATTTCGATAGCAAAAACAAAATAACATTTATACTTTAACGATAAAATAAACTCTTGAATCAAAACGATGGTAAAATATTAAAAATGTTTGAAGACGATTTCGACTCACATTTCCAACCTTCGATCTTGTAGTGCTTTATCTAAACCTGTGGAAACCAGCCATCCAAACAAAGGACGGTTAGTTCGTGAGAACTAGCAAGTGACGGCACGAAAGCAGAGACAACTTTGGATTCAAGTGACCATGAAACGGTAAGAATTAAATCCAAATGAGATTTGAATATTTGAAGTGAATTGGCTTATTTGTGACCCGACCCTCCTATGACACGGATAATCCGAAAGGATTGAGTAACAAAAGATGTATTAGGAATCATATTCCGATAAGGATGGAATATGACATAGCTTGAAATGATTCATGATTACTATTACATTATCAATATGTTTTTTTTTAATAACATCTAAACTAAGTATTGGTTCAAAATGTACTCGAGGTGGCCCAAAATCGACCCAGAGGGCAGGACTCTCCCGGAGGCAGGACTCTTCCGGAGAGTTTTAAACTGCGGGCTGAGACAGTCGATTAAGGGTTGATCTTGCGTCCCCCAATACCTAGTTCAAACCATGTTCGTTACTTATACATTAATCTTCACTCACTTACACACATGATATGCATTTTACGTCTTTTATCTTTTTATGGACTACTACCGGTCCCACTCTGTCTATAGTGGATAGCGACCTACAACCTTTTTGGTTTTGTAACACCTCGCATGGAAGTGTAGTTTCATGAAACCTTAAGACCGAGGAGTAACGGCCCCGACCTACACTTTACTCACACTTTATTTTACCATTTCACATTGCTTTTCGTTGATTGATTGATTGATTACTTTACTTTACAATTCTTCACATTACTTTACATTTTCCACTTTATGATTCACTTTACCTTTCGATGATTGATATTTTATTTGATTGAATTGGTTTCAATTGAGTTTCACTCACAACAAACAATAGAATGGATACATAAAAGAAACATATCCCTTTCTTAACCAATTAGCATGAAAGAACAAAATAAATCATGCTCTAATAAAAAGGTGGGTATCTATGTCATTATTATATAGAGACGTCGAATAATAACATTACCCAATTATACTTGCCAAATTCAAACTGAACGGTAAATAAATCACACCAAACGGATGAATTGTAATTTATTTGAATTAATTTGGCAAGCATTCCAACAGAAGAAAACAACAAGACACGAAGGCACCAAATGAGCAAAAAGGCTCGGAAAGTCACTTGCCTCGATTTGGAGTTGCAAGCGTTAACGGTTGGTCGGACTCTAATTCCTTGGTAGCGGCGTAAGGGTAGCCTAGCTTCTGCGAATTAACGAAATTGGAAGCAATTTATGCCCAAACAATAACATGGGTTAGAATCTGGAGTTTTTTTTAAAATTGAAAGGGCATATTTTTCGAAAATCGGAATTATGGGAGGTTTTACGCGATTACCCTTCTCCAATGCTCAGCCCGACACAGCACTGCAACAGGTATTTGCCGGCGACACTCCGGCGATTCTTCGGCGAGCTTCTGGCGGCGGTAAGGCTCACGACGGCGCACGAGGCTGGCGGCTACGACTTCCTGGCGTCTGAGCGCTTCTCCAGACGGCTTCTGGCTGCTACAGCACCGACGAACGAGGGCGGACGAGGGTGGCTCCGGCGAGTTTGAATTAAAAAGAGGGTTTTCGAATTCGGGATGTTTTTGTGAAAAGTTTGTGAAGGGAAACGTTTCTAGAGGCGTTTAGAATGCCATGGAATAGGTGGAGAACTCGGAGAGGGAGAGGAGTGGTGATGGTGTGCTTCGAAAGTATCCCGGGTATTTATAGGAGGATGATTAGGGGACGAATTGAATTAAAATAATTCCACAAATCGATCAGATAATCACTCTTAACGCTATTCCGATCCTTAATTTGGTGAGATTCGGCCTGACTGGAGCGGATTGGGGTGATTTTCGAAATTGGGGATAAGCTCGTTCGGTTGCGTTTTTATACCGAATCACAAAATTGGTTACATAAATCTCATTTGTAACAAGTAGGGAACATTCTAGAAACAAAATCGTTGAGCTTCGGGCGAGATTTGAGGGAGGTAAAAATCACCCATTTCAAGCGCGTTTAACAGTGCTGAACGTGGGAGAGGAAGAAGAAGGGTCTAGCCCACCCGGTTTAACATTTTTTTTAAATCCGGTTCGATTCACCCAACCCAAAGAAAAACCGGTTTAGCCCATACTTGTTTATAATATATGCATATATAGATATATCCGAATAATTTTTTATTAAAAACCCACACAATTTAAATAATCAACTAACAAAATATTTACTTAAATACATTTTATTTTACATACAATATTTTTCTAAAACCTCATATTACTTATATTTTACGAAAATTAAAATAAGTTAAAACGATAAATCCCTCCTTATAAAAATATGCAAACTTGTTTTAAAATAATATGACTTAAAATAAATAACTTATTTATCAAATTTCACTTAAATGAAAATGAAATGTTTCAAAACAGTTACGAACTTTATATACATTTAATTTCCAAAAATCCTTATTAAGTTCAAAATAAAAGAACTTTTATATAAATATATATTTTCTTAAAACGAAATCCACAAATATACTTTGGGGTATTTCAAATTTAACATATTCTCAACCTGAAATATGCAAAGTACTTAGAATAAGGAGCTAAAATGTGCATAAAAACATGGTTACTTTAGTGAATATCAGGTCCTGATGTATCGCTGGCCTACGGTTCTGCTTCAAGGTGGGGCTTGACTGCGTCTGTTGTCTGTCGTCTTAGTCCATATCCGGTTTGGTTTTAATCTCCTAGGTTTCGTGTTTTGTAAAGTGCGTTTGTATGAGGCTGCAACTTTCTGTATTGTTGTTCTTAGACGGTTCTTACGTCTGTCGGGTTGGTCGACTATCGAGTTTCAGATATATCTGAACTCGAATTATTACTTAATAAAAAAATGGAAAAGTTTACACTTACACCAAGTGTAAACCACAATTCTTTACACTGCCAATTAAATTGCAAGATTCTCACGTAAAAAAATTATTAAAAGTAAAAAGTAAATTTAGATGGAATTGGTAAAATCAAAAAGGTAAAAAACACTACAATTAGTTTAAAAATAAATCAAACATTCCGGAGAAGATGTAGAGACTTTGTCTTCCCATCCTCTTCTCCATTGTTACTCTTTTTCCTCCATGTAAAGCCCGATACCCGAATATGGGAGCATTCGGAAGCCGGAGAGGTCGAGGAGGAGGGTGTCGTGTCTCATGTCTGTAACACCTTAGGAGTAGTGCCAAAATTTTTATTATGATTAGGAAAATATATATATTTTTTAATGAGGGGATCCTACCAATCAAATTGTGGTACCTATGGTCGTCGTCTTCGGTCAAATCTAACTTGAAAAAAATTAGTCGGCTGATGTTTTTTTTAAACATCAATCAACCGTAAAATAATACGGTTGGTCATCTCAAGATAAATCAATAGATATGATAGAAACTCCGTAAACATAGCCTCCATAAACATATATGACTCACTTTACTGCCTACCCTTATGTTATCAAACAAGATAACCAGTGGGCCGATCTTGATATCTACAAATATTAGTCGGTGGCCGTAGCCAATATTTTTACTTATTCCGGAATAAGGAGATTGGACGACCCAATCTCAAGGATTCCACTCAATCCCACGGAAAAAATAACAGTTGTCACATGTTAACTTGCAACGCAGAGTTTATCCGATAATGGCACTGACCATTATTCTCCCATCAAAGTTCCAAGTCAATACTAACCCTTCCGAACAATAACTTAAGCGTACTCAATAAATTAAATTAAATTAAAATCCGCTTGCCTTTAAATTCCGGTAAAAGAATGCTAATCCCCGCAAATCGGTTATTCTCTTCTGAATATAATCAAATGAAAAGAATGGAAATAAGATACATATTAGAAATTGGTTCTTGAGGTTAGATTAGCATTCACTTTAAGAAAAATACATGCGTAAATGTTTACCTGCTGGCCTGGAGGGAGAGATCATGTGCCTCTCCCCTATCTCGTACGAAAGTATGCGTATATAAAAATAGTTACAGGTGAAAGTTCATTTTGAGTTTTTGTATTATCTCCATTATGGTCCCCCACTACAAGTTATGTATATATTTATACTTTCATTTACTCATTACTTTCCCTTTTTTTAAAACAAAAGAATAGGGAGTGATTAATCACTCCATCTAGCTAACGCGGAGAGATATTAAGTTTAGTTAATTTTACCGTGACACTTGCCCTTTTATCCCCTCCACTTACCTGCCAAATAGCAATCTACCATCCCTACCTATTCTAATGACTCATCAAACCTATATTCCTAATAGTTATCTACAAGAATTTATTAAAAATGATAAATAAAGAAACACACCACTAGCTCTTCTAATACTAAAACTTATAGGGATGGGTTCGGCAGAACTAAACTATAGGGGTTAACTACATGTGTAACGGCCCAGGATTATGATTCCCGAGTTACGTTTCGAGGGATAAAACCCCTCGTTAGGATCTTGCGCTCCGAGTACAGGTTGAAGGTTTGAAACCGAAGATTTGTAATTTAAAGCGGGATTTCGCACCCAAATCCTGAAAGTCCGTTGGAGACCCCGGGGTAAACCCATGTACCTGTCCTAAGTCTACAACGCGGAAAACATTTTATCATGCAAAGGACATAAGTTATGAAAACGATACAACCAGTTCCGCGGCAAGGTCGGGTTAAACAGAGTATAAGTAGGAAGAAACCCAAAAAGTGTAAATCTGGTGAATTCATAGTTCAACACTCACTCTCCGCCATATGAATGGACCCCGTCATAACAGCACGAAATCAATGAGTGAAACGGGTACCTGAATCTAAAAAAAAGAGGGGGATTTGGGTCAATCATCAGGTCACTCATGCGCGTGTGTAAACACACTCTAAGAGGCATATAATAAGCATCCTATCCCTAAGATGAAATGTGTAATATAGTGCGGAAATTACACACACACACACACACACACACACACACACACACACACACAAACTGACAGTTTAATATAATGCAGGAAACGATAAATGGATCCACAACGAATGCCAAGTGGCATGTCCCTCTCCTACCTCCACCCCCTTCCGATAGGGCGGAAACTGGCCAGCTCGTGAATGCATTCCATAATAATCGGGCGACACGCATGCCCAACCCTAAAGCCCGCAGGCAGCTCATAAGTGACGACACGCATGCCATAATAATCGGGCAGCACGCATGCCCAACCCTAAAGCCCGCAGGCAGCTCATAATATAAGTAAAGGAAGTTCCATGGCTCGGTTGACTCAGGACGGGACCCGATGGGACTGGGCCGTCCCATGACCCTAGCAAAGACTCTAGTTACTTCACAGATAACGACCGTTCTCTTGCAAGGACATATAGCAATCATATGATTTTCATTTTAGCTCCTAAGCGTGATTCTAAGTCGTATGGTGCATGGACACTAGCCTACTATATAACACCCAGTGCATAGAGCGCCCATCATGAGTAAGTTCAAAGAACTTACCTAGAGAAGCGCATAATCCAAACAATGATCAGCAATGGCAAGCAATCCAACATATCAGAGATCACCTAGTAATCCCATAAATAACATAATAAGTCTAAGTCTAATTTACACAAAGCACACAAGTCACATATGAAACATGTAAAATACACACATATGATAACTCAACCATCTTGTCATTATTAACATTATCATCTCATCTTCAATTCTCATATTGTATCATCATATCTCATAAATTAACATCTTTCTCAATTCGATCATAACATCATCCTCATCAGCTCATGACAACCTCCATATCATACTTAGCCAATTTCACATATTACCGTTTCATACTCACACTTGGCATACAGATATATATCAACATCATAATATCTAACATTTAATCTCATATAGTAAATCACCGCAAGTCATGCTATTAGTCACACATATCATGTCATTAGTCAAACACTCATATTACCATGCTAGTTAATCATCGAATAAGTCTTATTCCCAAGTTTAGATTCAAATCTGTGTCAAATCCGCATTAGAATCCCGACCCTTGAAAGTGTTAGCAAAATTCCCTTTTTTTTATTATTTATTAAATCATTTTCCGACCTTGAAATTCTTTTCCAAATTCTTGTTAATCTCCAAGTCCAAATAATGTTATATTTTAAACCCCGGTAATATTATATTTTAATTACCATTAATTAATTAAATACGGATAAACCCAAACCGAACCGAACCCATTTAAACCCAGACGAACCAAACCAGTGGCGGAGCCAAGGGGGTGCTTGGGGGTGCTCGAGCACCCCCTGGCGGAAAAAAAAATATACAAAAAAAATTTATTTTTTTTGCATATATTTAGTATTTTTAAGGTAATATAACATATTTAAATGGTATTTGAAACAAGAGTGCTAACTAGCTCAAATGGTAAAGGAAGGAAGAAAACATAAAGTTAAAAGGTCTTGGGTTCAAATCTCAACTATTTCACTTTTTATTTATTTTACCATATCATTAATTTTTCTTAATTTCTCTATATTTTTTTGTTTCTACCAACTATTTCATTAAAAGAATGTCATATTTATGTTTAAATTACGCATTTAACCTTTTCTTTCAAATTGTTTTAAAAATAATTTTTCGTGATTTTTTCCCTATATTTTTTTTTGTTATTACTCTCAACTATGTAAGTACAAAGAAAACTTTTAAAAAATCACAAATTTTTTTTAGTACCCTCGGCCGAGAATCCTGGCTCCGCCACTGAACCAAACCCGACATATTAATCCCAAACCGGTTAAAAAAATGAATAACAATATATATATATATATAGGTTAGTCAGGAGGGGCCCACAACATCAACTTCTTCTTCATTTTAATGGAAGTTCCCGCCTGAACACCATGGCTCAACTCGACCTAGCTCCCGCCGGCGACCGGAGCTCTCGAGCTCAGCTACTCCGCCTCACCCGCTAGCTGCCCAGTGCTCGGACTCACTGCCTCCTCCTCGCTCACACTCCCACGCCCAGCTCCTCCCGCCGTTGCTCGGCCTCGCTGCGCTCACCTCTGCTCTCGTCTCGCACCCTCGGCCTCGCTCTCGAGCTGTCGGAGCTCTCGACCTTGCCCAATCATCCCGCACTCAGCCCTCTCTCACTCCCGACTAGTCTAGACATCGAAAAAGACTAAAAAAAACGAATCGAAACGAGGATAAATTCGGTGGCTCACGATGGCTCGTCGGACCTGCAACGGATGTGGGTGAGTGTGTTGGTGAAGACCGAAGACAATTTGGATCAGAAACGAAGCAGAACGGCTTACCGGAACGAGGCTTCGCGAAACAGAGCAAGGAGGTTGTTCGGTGGCTCGTCGACGGCGCTGGTGGCTCCGGGGATGCTGGTGGCGCCTTGGTGGATGCTGGAGGCGCTGGCGGTGGTCTGACAACAATGGAAAGGTGGCTAGAGGTGGTGATCGGCGGTGGTTCGAGGGTGCGGCACGGTGATGGAACGATGGTGATGGTGAGCTGCGGTGATGGCGATAAAAATGGAATGGAGCAAGAGAGCTGAAGGGAGCAGTCGGTGAAGGTGATGGAGATTGAAAATGAAAGATGGGAATTAAGTTGAAGTGAAATGGAGGAGGTAAGGTGCAACTCACGTTGACAGAAGGCAGGGGAATGGTGAAGACGGGATGGGGAGCAGGTGAAGGGTATCGTTGCATTTGAAGGCATGGTGAGGTGATGGGAGTGGGTGAGGAAGAGTGTTGAATTGGTTAAACTAATACCCGAAATTAAATCCCGAATACGCGAATTTTGAATCCCGCAATTAGTTCTCAAATGTTAGTTTTTCCGACTCTCGGTCTCTCGATCAATTAGATTTTTAAAATCGACAAGGATATCGCCATCCGATAATTATTTTGAATTTTTGAGGTGAAAGGATGGAAATTATTCGTCAAATTTTATATTCGGATCGGAATCCGTTAAACGGGTTTTAAAACCGATTACATTCCATTTTTAATTCTCTTTTCCCGAAAAATTAGGATTTAAAAATCCGAGCCTTTACAACATGTTTCTTATATTTTATACATGAAAATCACACAAAGATAACCCCTTTTTTATAGTATACAAGAAAATTACACACATATTCCACATACTTTATTTATCTAGCAAGCACCCTTAGGTATTGGTCATTACATTTCTCCCTCTCTTAGCATTAAACTTCGTCCCCGAAGTTTCCTTCCTTAAATAGATTGGGATGTTTCTTTTTTCATATCTGCTTCAGTTTCCCAGATGACAACTTCCGCTCATTTCTTTGACCAAAGAACCTTCACCAGTGGAATTTTCGTATTTCTCAAAAGTTTTTCTCGTTTTTCCACTATCCGCACTGGTTCCTCCGGGTCTGTTTCCTGTTTTTGAAATTCAACTTCCGTATAGTGTATAATATGAGAGGGGTCCGAAACATATTTACGGAGCAGCGATACATGGAAGACATTGTGTACCTAATAGGTGGGTGGAAGTGCAAGTTTATAGGCTACTTGCCCAACTCTTTCTAATACCTCGAATGGTCCTACATATCTGGGTTGAAGTTTACCCTGATGCCCAAACTGAAAAATACCCTTCCATGGAGATATCTTGCTGAACATTTTATCTCCTGTTTGAAATTCCACCGCTCGTCGTTTGAGATCAGCATAAGACTTTTGACGACTCTGAGCTGTCAATAATTGCTTCCTGATCAGAGCTACCTGCCGAGTAGTCTCCTCCAACAATTCCGGTCCAATCAACACAGCATCAGACAGATCGTTCCAGCATAACGGGGATCGACATTTCCTTCCGTACAGTGCTTCGAAAGGAGCCATTCCAATAGAGGAGTGCCAACTATTATTATAAGTGAACTCAATGAGAGGAAGGCTTTGAAGCCAATTACGAGATTGATCTAACACACAAGCTCTGAGCAAATCTTCCAATGTCTTGATAGTTCTTTCAGTTTGTCCATCTGTTTGAGGATGAAAAGCACTACTAAAGTGTAAATTCGCCCCCAGTCCCTCATGAAACCTCTTCCAGAACTCGGAAACAAACCTGCCATCTTGATCTGTTATGATCGTTTTTGGAATTCCGTGGAGACGAACAACCTCACAAAGATAAATATTGGCTAGCTCGGCGGGCCCCCAATGAGTCTTTATTGCTATAAAATGCGAAGTTTTTGTGAGACGGTCCACTATCACCCAGATTGCATCCTTTCCTCCGGTGGTTTTTGGCAATCCCATAACAAAGTCCATTGCAATATCATCCCATTTCCATTGAGGTATGGGCAATGGGTTGAGTTCACCTCCCACTTTCCAGTGCACAATTTTTACTTGTTGACATATAAGACATCTAGCCACGTATTCAGCAATTTCCGTCTTCATGTTGACCCACCAGAAATTTCTTTTTAGGTCTTTGTACATTTTGCTAGACCCAGGATGCACTGAATAAGCTGTGGTGTGTGCTTCTTTCAATATCCTCTTCTTGAGGTAGCTACACACCGGTACACAAATGCGATCTAGATACCATAGAGATCCATCATCATGTATGTTAAAACCCGATGATTTACCATCGTATACATTACTGCAGATTTTAACCAGATGAAGGTCATCAATTTGTCTATGTTTGATTTTCTTATCCAATGTTGTTTTGATTTCCATCATACGGAGACACCCATGTTGATGTTGAAACCAAACCTCTATTTCACTTCTTCTCAACTCCTGCTGCAATTTTGGCTGGCCGGTTAAGCAAGTGACCAATCCTTCGTGTGCTCCTTTTCGGCTTAACGCATCCGCCACCACATTAATTAGCTTTACCTGGGTGATACAGGATCTCAATGTCATAATCCTTGATAAGCTCTAAGCACCCCCTCTGTCTCATATTCAGTTCCTTTTGAGTGAAGAATACTTCAAGCTTTTGTGGTCTGTGAAAATTTGACAATGTACCCCATACAAATAATGCCTCTAGATCTTTAGAGCAAAAACTACAGCCACTAATTTTAGATCATGGGTTGGGTAGTTTTCCTCATAAGATTTTAACTGTCGGTAGGCATAGGCAATGACCCTTCCATGTTGCATTAAGACGCATCCCGATCCCTGCTTTGAAGCATCACTATACACCACATACCCTTCTGTACCCTGGGGAAAAGTTAGCACTGGGGCACTGGTCAACCGCTTCTTGAGCTCTTGAAAACTACTCTCACATTTCAGTGTCCATTCAAATCTGTCGGATTTCCGCAGAAGATGCGTGAGAGGTTGCGCAATTCTTGAAAATCCGTCCACAAATCGTCTATAATATCCTGTAAGACCCAAGAAACTGCGAATATCTTTTACACTAGCTGATCGTTTCCAATTTGTAACAGCTTCAACCTTATGAGGGTCAACCATGACACCTTCTTTTGAAATCATATGCCCCAAGAAAACTATTTTGGTCATCCAAAAGCCGCACTTAGAAAGTTTGGCATACAGATGATGTTGCCTAAGTAGTGCCAAGGTGATCCACAAGTGCTCGCAGTCGGTGTGCCTCTGGATCTGGTGAATATATCAGTATGTCATCAATGAATACAATTACGAATTTTCCTAAATAATAATGGAAGCACCGGTTCATAAAATCCATGAATAACGTCGGGGCATTTGTTAACCCGAACGACATTACTATAAACTCGTAATGCCCGTACCTAGTTCTGAAAGCTGTCTTTGCTACATCAATATCCCGAACTCTAAGTTGATGATAGCCAGATCTTAAATCAATTTTGGAGAAAACTTCCCGCACCCCATACAACTAATCAAGCAAGTCATCAATTCTGGGCAAAGGGTATTTATTTTTCACTGTTACTCGGTTTAACGCACGGTAATCTATACATAACCGAAATGAACCATCCTTATTCTTAACAAACAATACGGGTGCCCCCCTAAGGCGACACATTTAGTCTTATATATCCCTTTCTTAGCAACTTTGTTAACTGCTTTTTTAATTCTTGCATTTCACAAGGAGCCATACGATAAGGTGCTTGAGACACCGGGGAAGTCCCAGGCTCCACTTCAATGGTGAACTCTATTTCTCTTTGGGGAGGTACTCCAGGAATCTCATCAGGAAACACATCAGGAAATTCTTGAACCACCAGAATGCTTGCCACCTCCTCTGGTCTCTCTTTTTCTTCTTCTTCTATATAACACAGATATCCAATGGCCCCTTGTCGAATCAGTCTTGCTGCAGTTAAGACATTTATGAGTCGTCCCTCCTCTATTCCCTCTTGATTTCCAAATTTACATATGAACTTTCTATCCTTCTTTATGTTAACCATTCTAGCTTCAAAATCTATCACAACTTCATACCGAGATAACCAGTCCATACCTAATATAATATCATATGGAATCAGAGAAATGACTATCAGATTCGCAGCAAATTTCCGCTCCTTGATACAAACAGGATAGTCAGTCAGCCCCTCTGTTTCAATCATCCTGTTACCATTAGACAAGATCACAATATAAGGTTGACATGCAGTATCACAGCTTATTACATGCTTATCCACACATTCCTTGGAAATAAAAGAATGGGTTGCTCTAGAATCAAATAAAATGTTCACCTTCTCCGAATAAACACAGAGAGTACCTTGAGTGGTGGGTGTGTTAGGCTCCCCACTTTGTCGCATCACATACAACCGGGGACTTGCCTTGGAAGGTGCAATTGGCTGCTTCCCTTTATCCTGTACCCTTTGCTGAGACATGGTTGGATTATTCTGTTGTGTCCTTTGGGTCGACCAAGGCCTCGAGTTTGCTATAGATGCCTGATATGATGGAGCTCGGGACTGCTCAACCGCTTTACAATACCTTCCGATGTGTCCAAACCTACCACAACTGTTGCATCTCCGGACCTTCTGATCACAGTTAGTTTTTAGATGATCTGGGCAATTGCAGTTATAACAACGACGTTCGCTTGGAGGGATTAATCTTTTGGAGAAATTCCCCTGTGGATTAGACTGGACAGGTCCCCTTTTATCCCAATTCATGGCGGATGCATGTCTTTTAAACCCAACGTTGGCCGGGGCAACTCGTGTCCGGGGGCAACTCGTGTCCGGTCCTGTTTTTCCATCTTTTTCTTGGAATCCTCCACAACGATCTCCACGCGGTGCGCCTCATCGATGAATTGTTCCAAGGTGGTACAATTATGCCGAAGCATGGCATGTCCTATCTCAGGTGGCAGCCATTGCTGAAACTGACGTATCTTATCCTTCTCATCTCGAATTATTGGACCCGCGTAAGGCAACAACTGCTGAAATTTATTAGCTAACTGCAGTACCTTAAGTCCATCATTTTTGGGAAACATAAATTCCCTATGTTTTTCCTCTCGCTTGGCTACCGGAAAAAAACGGCCCATTAGCTTTGTCTTGAACATCTCCCAGGTAATGGTGTTGTCATCTGCTGGTCGTGTGTTTTCCCACCAGGTATGCGCATGGTCTCTCAGATATAGGGAAGCTATGTGAACCTTACTAATTTCTGTACAATTAACTCCTCTAAACTGTTGTTCCATGTGACTTAGCCAATACTGCAATTTCATGGGCTCCCCATTGCCGTCATACTTATTCGGCTTCATGGATCTAATCATTTGATAAGCCTTGTCATAACTCCATTCCTCTTCTCTTGCACCTATAGGAGCTGGTTCTACCTGTCCTTAGGGGTTGTGATGAGATCCCTGCCTGAATTGATTTGCTACGGCTTGGATCATATTCCATATAGCTTCTTTCATAGCATTATTCCTTCCTTCGACATCAAAAGAGTGCTCCACTGGCGGCATACATGGAGCAGAACGTGCCACTGAGTGTTGAGGTGAGGGTATCCTTGGGTTAGGCTCCCTTTCCTGACTTGGAGGACTATGGTGAGATCCAACTAATTCGATTTGGTTTTCCCCTACATTTGACATATGCAGTTGATTATCCATCTATAAGGCAAAACAAGTTTTATTTTTTCCATAAGTAACTATCGAAAAAAAAAGATGCATATATATATACATATATTCTTTTATTCCTTACTATGATATTCCTCAACATCTTGACTGCAACAACTACTGCAAATCTAAAGTAAGGGCACAATTTATCCTACTACAAAGTCATATTACACACACACCCCCATAACAACCTATAACCTTAGTCCTTAATTTCCAGCTAAACTTTGGTGCTTTTCTTAGAAACCTTCTTTCGAGCCGTCATAAGCCGTATAGGCCCCGTCCGTTTTAAAGATGTTGCAGCCTGTGAGTTCACTTCCGTTATCAATTCTGAAATCCTCTCCTGAATTTTTCGCCTCCAAACTCGCATTCCCCCCAACTCTCTTTGTGCGGCCTCTAGCTTCTGTAGCAAGGTTTGAGGTGGAGACATTACTGCTCTAACTGATTCCGCACTATTAGGTCCAGAAACGTTTAACTCTATCGGTTCCAAGTCTTCTATGTTTATTTCTGAAAAACAAGATCGAGTCTAATCATTCTCGCAAGAACAACATAAACATGCAAAATCTAAAAGTAGAGGAAGAACACAAGACTTTTACGAGGTTCAGATCCGCGATCCTACATCCTCGGGGCCTCAAGAGTCAGCCCTAATCCACTATCAAATAAGGGAGAAAGTACATACCAGGCAATCCAAGAGTACAAGTATAGATCTAAGCATAAATGAAACAAATAGACACGAAAACAAGCAAGAAGAAGAAGAACTTCTTCGACAATCTCAGATCTGAAGATACAGACTCAGATCCGAGAACTTGAACCCAACACCGAGCTATATATTGCCGGCCGCCAAGGGAACTCTGAACACCGGGAAGACGTCGGAGAAGAAGAGCTTCACCGATCAGAGGTGGGAGTAGCTTGAATAGCAAACCCTAACCCTAGCTTTGCCTCTCTCTCTCTCTCTCTCTCTCTCTGCTGGAGTAAGAGGAAAAGTGAAGAGCTCGCGACGTCAGATGGAAGCTTCGCCTTATATAGGCAAACCCTAGTGGCAACCCGGAAGAGCTCCATCAAGGCTTCCGGGCAATTGGGATCGAGTGTTGGGCCGTGTCTCATGGTTGGGCTTCAGGCCCAAGCTTGGCAGCTCTCTCATGTTGGAGATCAAGTCATAAGGCTTAATCCGATCCATCTAGACTCGAGCTAACACCCAAGCTCGGTCCAACATCCTTAACCATGTTACACCTTAGTTTTCATGTCACATACATAATACAAATATTACATACATATAACAAGGTAAAAACACTTGGAAAAATATACAAGTTCTCAACAATTTCCATCCCTTCTGGTATATAAAGGTTATCCCCCCAATTATCCTCTATAGCTAATATGTTGCCATGGGTAGGATAAGGGGGAGGCTATGGAAATACCATCATAGGATAGTCAAGGAAGGGGTCAGGATTATAATCGGCTGGTAAAGGATAATGATCCTCTAGAGAGAGCTGCTCGCCCTAGTTACCGGGACCCGTAATGACCTTTGGTACTTCGCTAGTAACCTCATGGCGAGTATAAGCCTTCTTGGGTGGAAATGGGTAGTATTCTGAAGTGAAAGGAGGCCACAAGCTCTCCCATCCTTCGAGAAACGGTGGGTAAGGTGGCTGCTGGTTAAAATTCGACTGCCCTTCAAAGGGTGGGTGACGAAACCCGTTTTTTCAGAATCCCCTGTCGGCGGATTCCGAGATCAAGTTGCACGCTGGCGAGCTCAGGCGATCGGACTTACCTGAGACGCACGACGAGATTACCGTCGGCGTACCCGAACCTGTGCCGATCCGAGCTCAAGCCACTCGCGGACAACCGTCCTCCCTGCAGGGCTCCATCATGTGTCGGTCTAGCCGAGACTAATCCCGCTTGAGAAGGGGGGCTCATGGCCAGGGAATCCGGCCTAAGCCTTATGCGATTCCAGTTTCCGACCTCTGTGAATGAGACCTCGCCCTCCTATTTATACTACAAGTAATCGATCATGCAAGTCCACCTATCGCCAAGTGTCGTTAACCTCTTGACACGTGTGGTGAAGGCATGATTGCCATGTGCCATGACATGTGTGTAGGAGGCATGATCGCCATGTGTCGGTAAGATTTACTAGTGGGTTTTCCCACATCTTGGTCGGGTTGACTGATCCGCGGATAGTTTCTTAGCCGCGGATGCCTTGTACCCGAATGCTCGTGTTCGTCCCTTTAGCATCCTGTATATAAGGCTCTATTTATATAGCGGGGAACCTTATTTATATGTTAATATCATTATTTATATTTTGGGCATCATCACAGCTCCTCGAATTTCAGTTAAGTCGTGACTAAACTGGGGTTCGATAATGATGCATCATATGCACATGTTTCTCATACATATTCCTCGTTCGAGAGGGGCTTAGTTTTATTTCCGTGAGCTTACGAAGTTACCAGCGGAGGCCATCTGTCACTTGAGAGGGAGACTTAATTTATACTCGTTTAAGAGTTATCTCCGCGAGCTTACAAAGCTACAAGCGGAGGCCCTCTGTCACTCGAGAGGGACTTAGTTTATACTCGTTTAAGAGTTATCTCCGCGAGCTTACAAAGCTACAAGCGGAGGCCCTCTGTCGCTCGAGAGGGACTTAGTTTATACTCGTTTAAGAGTTATCTCCGCGAGCTTACAAAGCTACAAGCGGAGGCCCTCTGTCGCTCGAGAGGGACTGAGTTTATACTCGTTTAAGAGTTATCTCCGCGAGCTTACAAAGCTACAAGCGGAGGCCCTCTGTCACTCGAGAGGGACTTAGTTTATACTCGTTTAAGAGTTATCTCCGCGAGCTTACAAAGCTACCAGCGGAGGCCCTCTGTCACTCGAGAGGGACTTAGTTTATACTCGTTTAAGAGTTATCTCCGCGAGCTTACAAAGCTACCAGCGGAGGCCCTCTGTCACTCGAGAGGGACTTAGTTTATACTCGTTTAAGAGTTATCTCCGCGAGCTTACAAAGCTACAAGCGGAGGCCCTCTGTCACTCGAGAGGGACTTAGTTTATACTCGTTTAAGAGTTATCTCCGCGAGCTTACAAAGCTACCAGCGGAGGCCCTCTGTCACTCGAGAGGGACTTAGTTTATACTCGTTTAAGAGTTATCTCCGCGAGCTTACAAAGCTACCAGCGGAGGCCCTCTGTCGCTCGAGAGGGACTTAGTTTATACTCGTTTAAGAGTTATCTCCGCGAGCTTACAAAGCTACCAGCGGAGGCCCTCTGTCGCTCGAGAGGGACTTAGTTTATACTCGTTTAAGAGTTATCTCCGCGAGCTTACAAAGCTACCAGCGGAGGCCCCCTGTCACTCGAGAGGGACTTAGTTTATACTCGTTTAAGAGTTATCTCCGCGAGCTTACAAAGCTACCAGCGGAGGCCCTCTGTCGCTCGAGAGGGACTTAGTTTATACTCGTTTAAGAGTTATCTCCGCGAGCTTACAAAGCTACCAGCGGAGGCCCTCTGTCACTCGAGAGGGACTCAGTTTATACTCGTTTAAGAGTTATCTCCGCGAGCTTACATCGCTACCAGCGGAGGCCCTCTGTCACTCGAGAGGGACTTAGTTTATACTCGTTTAAGAGTTATCTCCGCGAGCTTACAAAGCTACCAGCGAAGGCCCTCTGTCGCTCGAGACGAACTTAGTTTATACTCGTTTAAGAGTTATCTCCGCGAACTTACAAAGCTACCAGCGGAGGCCCTCTGTCGCTCGAGAGGGACTTAGTTTATACTCGTTTAAGAGTTATCTCCGCGAGCTTACAAAGCTACAAGCGGAGGCCCTCTGTCACTCGAGAGGGACTTAGTTTATACTCGTTTAAGAGTTATCTCCGCGAGCTTACAAAGCTACAAGCGGAGGCCCTCTGTCACTCGAGAGGGACTTAGTTTATACTCGTTTAAGAGTTATCTCCGCGAGCTTACAAAGCTACAAGCGAAGGCCCTATGTCACTCGAGAGGGACTTAGTTTATACTCGTTTAAGAGTTATCTCCGCGAGCTTACAAAGCTACAAGCGGAGGCCCTCTGTCACTCGAGAGGGACTCAGTTTATACTCGTTTAAGAGTTATCTCCGCGAGCTTACATCGCTACCAGCGGAGGCCCTCTGTCACTCGAGAGGGACTTAGTTTATACTTGTTTAAGAGTTATCTCCGCGAGCTTACAAAGCTACAAGCGGAGGCCCTCTGTCACTCGAGAGGGACTTAGTTTATACTCGTTTAAGAGTTATCTCCGCGAGCTTACAAAGCTACAAGCGGAGGCCCTCTATCACTCGAGAGGGACTTAGTTTATACTCGTTTAAGAGTTATCTCCGCGAGCTTACAAAGCTACAAGCGGAGGCCCTCTGTCACTCGAGAGGGACTTAGTTTATACTCGTTTAAGAGTTATCTCCGCGAGCTTACAAAGCTACCGGCGGACGCCCTTTGTCACTCGAGAGGGACTTAGTAGAGTCTTCGATCCGGGAGACTAGTTCTACGACCGGATGCCCGAGGCGGAACTCATTGTGTCCATCGGGTGTCCAACGCGGAGCAAGCTCCAGCGTCATAGGACTTCATGTATAGTTTGGGAGGTCAATGCGTCTACCTGACGTCCGACGCGGAGCAAGCTCCAGCGTCATAGGATTCCAAGTATAGTCCGGGAGCTCAATGCGTCCACCGGATGTCCGACGCGGAGCAAGCTCCAGCGTCATAGGATTCCAAGTATAGTCCGGGAGCTCAATGCGTCCACCGGATGTCCGACGCGGAGCAAGCTCCAGCGTTACGGGACTTTAATGAATTCTTCGATCTGGGAGGCCAGCTCTAGGACCGGATGCCCGACGCGGATCGAGATCACGCATCATTGGACTTAATAAATTCTTCGATCCGGGAGGCAAGCTCTACGACCGGATGCCTGACGCGGAGCGAGATCACGCATCATTGGACTTAATCAATAAACGGTATAAATGCGTCTATTAAGCCCGGTTGTGTAAGAGCATCTCCCTTGTGTTTTCTGCGGTATGCACAGGCCTTTTGGGTTTGCTTTCTTCTCCCCGTTACCGTTGATCTGGGCACCTCTTCAATCTTTCATTGGAAATTTACAAATAGGCATACAAATGTATATGTATATATCCTATGATTTATCAAATTTCAACCGCAGACCACCATCGTGGTTGAGACATTTTCATTTCATGTCTAATGTAGTGTATTACTTTTATGCCTTAATGAGATTAATCTTGATGATCCCCATCCACTTAGATCAAAAAGGGTCAAAGAGATGCCCCCTAGATTTCGTTTCTGCATATCATAACCAAAATATGCTATATATGGACTTCCATTAAGTGCATCCCCTAGATCACACGTTAAGGGACCTAATAAAATATTTGATCCGGGAGGCTGGCTCTACGACCGGATGCCCGACGCGGAGCAAGACCACGCGTTAAGGGGCTTATTAAAATATTTGATCCGGGAGGCTAGCTCTATGACCGGATGCCCGACGCGGAGCAAGATCACGCGTTAAGGGGCGCCTCGGGACGAAGTATCGATCTGGGAGCTCAATGCGTCCACCAAAGATCCGACGCGGAGCAAGCTCCAGCGCCTCGGGACGAAGTGTCGATCTGGGAGCTCAATGCGTCCACCAGAGATCCGACGCGGAGCAAGCTCCAGCGCCTCGGGACGAAGTGTCGATCTGGGAGCTCAATGCGTCCACCAGAGATCCGACGCGGAGCAAGCTCCAGCGTCTCGGGACAAAGTCTCGATCTGGGAGCTCAATGCGTCCACCAGAAATCCGACGCGGAGCAAGATCACGCGTTAAGGGACGAAGTGTCGATCTGGGAGCTCAATGCGTCCACCAGAGATCCGACGCGGAGCAAGCTCTAGCGCCTCGGGACGAAGTGTCGATCTGGGAGCTCAATGCGTCCACCAGAGATCCGACGCGGAGCAAGCTCCAGCGCCTCGGGACGAAGTGTCGATCTGGGAGCTCAATGCGTCCACCAGAGATCCGACGCGGAGCAAGCTCCAGCGTCTCGGGACGAAGTGTCGATCTGGGAGCTCAATGCGTCCACCAGAGATCCGACGCGGAGCAAGATCACGCGTTAAGGGGCGCCTCGGGACGAAGTGTCGATCTGGGAGCTCAATGCGTCCACCAAAGATCCGACGCGGAGCAAGCTCCAGCGCCTCGGGACGAAGTGTCGATTTGGGAGCTCAATGCGTCCACCAGAGATCCGACGCGGAGCAAGCTCCAGCGCCTCGGGACGAAGTGTCGATTTGGGAGCTCAATGCGTCCACCAGAGATCCGACGCGGAGCAAGCTCCAGCGTCTCGGGGCGAAGTGTCAATCTGGGAGCTCAATGCGTCCACCAGAGATCCGACGCGGAGCAAGATCACGCGTTAAGGGACGAAGTGTCGATCTGGGAGCTCAATGCGTCCACCAGAGATCCGACGCGGAGCAAGCTCCAGCGCCTCGGGACGAAGTGTCGATCTGGGAGCTCAATGCGTCCACCAGAGATCCGACGCGGAGCAAGCTCCAGCGTCTCGGGACGAAGTGTCGATCTGGGAGCTCAATGCGTCCACCAGAGATCCGACGCGGAGCAAGATCACGCGTTAAGGGACGAAGTGTCGATCTGGGAGCTCAATGCGTCCACCAGAGATCCGACGCGGAGCAAGCTCCAGCGCCTCGGGACGAAGTGTCGATCTGGGAGCTCAATGCGTCCACCAGAGATCCGACGCGGAGCAAGCTCCAGCGTCTCGGGACGAAGTGTCGATCTGGGAGCTCAATGCGTCCACCAGAGATCCGACGCGGAGCAAGATCACGCGTTAAGGGGCTTAGTAAAAATATTTGATCCGGGAGGCTAGCTCTACGACCGGATGCCCGACGCGGAGCAAGATCACGCGTTAAGGGGCTTAGTAAAATATTTGATCCGGGAGGCTAGCTCTACGACCGGATGCCCGACGCGGAGCAAGATCACGCGTTAAGGGGCTTAGTAAAATATTTGATCCGGGAGGCTAGCTCTACGACCGGATGCCCGACGCGGAGCAAGATCACGCGTTAAGGGGCTTAGTAAAATATTTGATCCGGGAGGCTAGCTCTACGACCGGATGCCCGACGCGGAGCAAGATCACGCGTTAAGGGGCTTAATAAAATATTCGATCCGGGAGGCTAGCTCTACGACCGGATGTCTGACGCGGAGCAATTAGTTGCGAGTATGCGCAGATACAATGAGATGGATGTATACATCTTCCTATGCCTATATTTATTATATGGCCTATTGCATTTGAAAATAAAATATATTCCCAAGTAAATGGTGGATGTAGACTCGGTCTTTAATCAAATTAGTCACTCGGTTAATGTGGAACCGAGTCAATCGAGCTACTCCGCGGACGAATAAATTCAAAATTGATCGAAGCAACATAAGATAAGAACGGTACTATAACCGTTTAACTAAATCAATAAACGCCAACCGATTGAAGCAATAATAGTCAGAGATGCTATTTCAAATCGATTGCCCATTACCTCTTAGCGTGAGGGGTCCCCACGGACGGCGCCAGTGACGAAACCCGTTTTTTCAGAATCCCCTGTCGGCGGATTCCGGGATCAAGTTGCACGCTGGCGAGCTCAGGCGATCGGGCTTACCTGAGACGCACGACGAGATTACCGTCGGCGTACCCGAACCTGTGCCGATCCGAGCTCAAGCCACTCGCGGACAACCGTCCTCCCTGCAGGGCTCCATCATGTGTCGGTCTAGCCGAGACTAATCCCGCTTGAGAAGGGGGGCTCATGGCCAGGGAATCCGGCCTAAGCCTTATGCGATTCCAGTTTCCGACCTCTGTCAATGAGACCTCGCCCTCCTATTTATACTACAAGTAATCGATCATGCAAGTCCACCTATCGCCAAGTGTCGTTAACCTCTTGACACGTGTGGTGAAGGCATGATTGACATGTGCCATGACATGTGTGTAGGAGGCATGATCGCCATGTGTCGGTAAGATTTACTAGTGGGTTTTCCCACATCTTGGTCGGGTTGACTGATCCGCGGATAGTTTCTTAGCCGCGGATGCCTTGTACCCGAATGCTCGTGTTCGTCCCTTTAGCATCCTGTATATAAGGCTCTATTTATATAGCGGGGAACCTTATTTATATGTTAATATCATTATTTATATTTTGGGCATCATAAGTGGGGAAGATGGCTTAATTTTTATTTCCTTACCTTTAAGCTTACGAATCCTCTCGCTAGAATTCCTTGATTTTGAAGACATTCTACTTGTCAAAAAATAAATAATATAGCATCAATCTCTCATCGACAGCTAAGTACAAAGGGAAAAAAATTAACAGGACAAAAATGATATCAGGAAGAATAATATTTTCATCCCAATGATGAAGACAGGCCTTACGCACCACAATTTGATTTTTTTTTTTTTTTTACAATATGCAACCAATGGGACGTTCTTCTAAGAAGGATCATCCCTGATCATCCAAGCGGATGATGTTACAAAGTTCCCTGTTCAAAGGGAGAGTACATAGATTAAGATCAAAATTACTCCTAACTATAAAGTCTGCAACTGAGTTGGCTTCTCTAAAGCAGTGTTGAAATTGATCGAAGGAGAAGTCTGACTTTGATCTTTTGATGCTTTCCATTACTCTTAAGATTTCCCAAGGCACTTTGGCATTGTCTTGAGTAGCCTTGATAGCTTCCACGTTATCGCCCTCGATGATGATCTTCTGCCAACCTTTGCTTCTGGCTAGCTCTAGTCCTGCGAGCATGGCTAAGGACTCAGTGTGGATTACAGATCCCTTAGCAACTTTACTTTTGAAAATTTCCACAACATGACCATTCCAGTCTCTGACAATACCCCCAATCTTGCAATCCCCATTCATTGCAACCGAACCATCTACATTAATTTTGTAGACAGAGATTGGGGGCCTTGTCCATTTGATGTGTTTGCCTTGTCTTTTCTTCTTATTATGGTTGGTGGTTTGGCTAGCCTCTTTCCAGTCGGAAATACATTTCAGGATTCGTTGAGTAATGTTATTTTTTTCATCTTGTTTGTTCTTGAAAATGAGTGAGTTTCTAGATTCCCAGATGTTTTGCCATATTAGGCATAAATCTTCAAATCTTGTATTACACCTTTTAATTTGCTCAATATTTTCCATAGTGCAACTTGGGCTGTTAATACCACAAAAAGAAGTATTTGTTTTAAGTTCATATGTTCTGATTATTTGTTTCGAAAATTGACATCTTAGGAATAGGTGAGTAGTATCTTCATCATCCAGATTACAGAGACAACATTGGGATGGGACTCGGTTGTAGAATCTATTCAATCTTGCCTTTGTTGGTAGAGAGTCCGTCATAATTTTGCAAATAAAATTTTGAGTTCTTGGAGGGAGATGGAGCTTCCAAATCCACCCAGCTTCTCTACTATGAGTACCATTATATTCTCTGAGTTTGTATGCAGTCTTTGTCGAGAAGTCTCCATCTTTGCTATATTTCCATATTAATTTATCCGGTGTGCTAGTATTTGGGATATCAATGTCAGAAATGATTTTTGCTAAGCTGGATGGGAAAATCTGGTGAAGTAAATGAGTATCCCAATGCTTATTGGGGTCAATAAGCTCTGAGACTTTCATTTCAGGGTTGTGGTTATTCTGATAGGTTTTTAGGGAGATTTTATCAATCCAAGGGTCATCCCAGACATTAATGGAGGAACCGTTACCAACAATCCAGAGAAGACCTTTGTGGAAGGTTTCTCTGAGATGGAGGAGGCGTCCAAATTGCCAGGATGTATTGTGAACACTAAGTTCATTCATTTGTCTATTAGTAAGATACTTTTCTTTGATCACTTTGACCCATATATTTCCTGGATCATTATAGATTTTCCATAAGAGCTTCATTTGGAGGGTAATGTTTCTTTCCTCAGCCGTTCTAATCCCAAGACCCCCTAACTCTTTTGGCTGGCATATTTTTTCCCAACTAATTAGCGGATTGTATCTTTCATTTTGAGTCTTGTTCCAGAAGAAGTTTTTGTTTATTTTATCAATTTGTTGGAGCACTCCTTTAGGGAGGAGAAAGCTTTGCATAAGATAGTTTGTTTTAGAACTGAGATTTGCTCTGATTAGGGTAGTCCTTCCTGCTTGTGATAGAGAAGACGCTTTCCATTTTGGAAGTTGTTTTTTAAGATTTTGTAGGGCTTCGTCAAAAACACTATTTTTTACCCTTCCATTGATAATTGGTATTCCTAGATATTTTTCCATGCCTTGAGCAATGGGAATGTTCATTTGCTGGGCCAAAGATCTAGCAATATTTTGGTTTACATTTTTTGAGAATTGAATTGAACTTTTTTGATAGTTTATGGTCAGACCTGAGAGGTTTGAAAAGTTATTCATCATATTTTTAATAGTGTCCAGACATTTATGAGAAGCTTTGGCGAAGATTAATGTGTCATCTGCAAAGTTTAAAAAGGGAATGGGAGTACCTACTTGAATTAGTTTTATTCCTACAAGAGGATCTTCCATTCTAGCTTCCTCGTGGAGTTCTCTTGCTAAATATTCCATTACTATTACAAAAATGTATGGAGCTAACGGATCACCTTGTCTAATACCTCTGGCAGGTTTAAATTGAGGACCTGGAGTGTTATTAACAATTACTGAGAGGGTTGTAGAGGTTATGCACTTCATAACCCAGGATATCCATTGAGGGTGAAATCCAAATTTAGAGAGAGCAGCTTCTATAAAACTCCAATTAATTTTATCATAGGCCTTTTCCATATCTAATTTTAGAGCCATAAATCCTTTTTTACCTTTTTGCTTGTGAAATGAGTGAAAAATTTCATGGGCAATTAGGGTATTATCTTGTATAGATCTTCCTTCTACAAAGGCCCCTTGAAATGGGTTTATAATTTGTGGAAGTATAGGCTTGAGTTTGTTTGCTAGTATTTTAGCAATAATTTTATAAATCGTGTTGCAAAGGCTGATTGGTCTGTAGTGGTTAATTGTTGTCGGGGTATCCACCTTCGGAATTAGCGTTATAAATGTTTGGTTTATTTCTGTCAGTAAGGATCCCGAATGAAAGAAGGCCTTGACTGCCTTACAGATGGAATCACCTACAATTGGCCAATATTTAGCATAGAATTCTGGGGGAAAGCCATCAGGTCCTGGAGTCTTATCCTCAGCCATATTGAGTACAATTTCCTTTATCTCTCTATTTGTAGGTTGTTTAATTAAATTATTGTTTTGGTCTATAGTAATTTCTGGTTGAATATAAGGTATCCAGCTTGGGTCAATTTTAGTATTATTGGATGTTTGAAATCTCATCGCCATTTCCTTTGTGATTTGATCCTTTATTTGATTCTTATCGGTTAGCATAACTCCATCTTTTGTCATGAAGCTAGTTGTGGCAGATTTGAAGTTTCTGATTTTGACCGAAGATTGATAGTATTTTGTATTTCTATCCGCCAGCTGAAGGTGTCTAACCTTAGCCCGTTGTTGCCAGAATTTTTGAGAAAAAGAGAGAATGTGAAGTCGTTTGTTCTCAAGTCTTTTCAGCCTATCCAAATCTCTGTTTGACAAGGCTCCCCAAGGGAGAGATTTTTGTAAATCAGAGATCTGTTTATCTACTATTGATAGTTGCTTGTTAATGTTGTTGGTGTGAGTTTTACACCATTATTTAGTGTTCCTTTTTAGTAGTTTTTGTTTTTGGATTAATTTGAAGCCGAAGGAGCCATGCATTTTATTTTTCCATACTCGATTTACCATATTTTCATATTCTGGAAATGTGGTCCAAGCCATTTCAAACCGAAATGGGGACCCTTTATCATTTGACAGGTTTCCGATTTGTAATGTTATGAGACAGTGATCCGAAGTTGTAAATGGATGGTGTTGGACTACTAGATCTTTAAATTTGTTTAGGATGTCCTGATGAACCAATCCTCTATCAAGTCTTTCATAGGTATTCCTCAAAGTATCAGTATTTTTCCTCCACGTGAAAGGGGATCCTTGAAATGGAATAGTTTGAAGATTAAGTTCTTCCTTTACCTCTTTTAGTCTTCTGAATCTGTTTATAGATGGAGTACATCCTCCGACTTTCTCATTATCGTTTTCAATATCGTTAAGGTACCCAATGATCAACACCGGTAACCTATGTCTATTTACTCTTACATAGATATATTCCCAGAAGCTTGTTTTATCATAATCTGAGTTTGGGGCATACACAAATATTATGGCCATATCTAAACCATTTATTGTTGTTT
Source organism: Persicaria tinctoria (assembly GCA_037127255.1). NCBI lineage: Eukaryota > Viridiplantae > Streptophyta > Magnoliopsida > Caryophyllales > Polygonaceae > Persicaria > Persicaria tinctoria. Next base: position 11,669,510 of record JBANSL010000004.1, read on the forward strand.
TGATCATGATACTTCTATCAGTATGTTCGAGAGTTGCTGTGTTATTGATCAAGTCGGCTTTACGACTTAGAATCCAAATTCCTCCTTTATGTCCAATTGAAGGTATAGAGATGTGATTTCTAAATCCAGCGGTCTTGAGTTGAGCTTCCGAAGGTGGGCTAGTTGACTTAGTTTCTGTTAGAGCCAATAGGTCTAGTTTGTTGCTTTGCCTAGCTTGACTGATTTCTTGCCACAATAAAGGGCGTTTTGAGCCTCTGATGTTCCAGTATCCAATATTAACCATAAGTATACTTCGATGATTGACCATTGGGCCGGTTTAGTTTTGTGATGGCTCGATACTTGTTTATAGTCTGATGAATTTTGTTGCAATCAAAGGGTTGAAGGGGTTTTGAATCTGATTGATTCCTCATCAGATTATGGTGAGGTTCGTGGTTTCTGGTTTGACAGAGAGTCCAGTGTCTCAGGAGAGCTGCATGGATTCCTTTGTTTCTAATTTCCTTATACGGAATTTGTTTGTTAATGTGGTGGTTACACCAGATTTGGATATCATGGTTGGTAAGTGACGGAGGGAAAACCTGTCGTTGATTCCGCCAAAGAAACTCAAACCTATAACTAGTATAGTAATAAGCAAGAGGTCGATCCCACAGGGAAATTTATGATTCCAGTGTGACTCTAATGCCGATTAAGTAACAAGAAGGGGGGTTTTGTGTGAAAGTTTTGAAGCAAAGTAACGAACGCAGAGTAAGTGAATTTTGGTTTAGACAACTATGAGAAGCAATTCCACCTACAATTTTCCACTTTATTGGATTGAAGCGATCCTTGTAACTTCTTCTCGTCCTATTATGTTTCCTATGAATGCCCTTGTCCCGACCTAATATAGTTACTAGTCCAATCAGTCCTAGAAACCCTTATCAATCGAACAGTCCCTAAAGAAGGATTTAACCCAATTGATAGCTTTAAGTTCAGAGATTAGCCAAGGTATTTGCAGTCCCTAAAGAAGGATTTAACAACACATTCAACTTCCTACTTATTCAATTAGTTCAATCAGCCCTAAAGGAACAAGTTTGCCACTTAGGTTAAGGTTCACAATCAGGAATCTACAAAACCTTAGCGATTGAATTGATCTAACAAGTTGGCCAGACAAGATAGAACAAATCAATAATCAATCAAGCACAAAGAAGTTGAAGCATTCACAAATAGGAAACAAGGAGCGAGAATCAGAAACTCGCAATCAATCCGAATAAAGCTTCAAATTGCAGGCAGAATAGATGAGTTTAGTTCCTCATGGAAGACATCGCTCAAAATCTCTAAAGTGTCTAATGGAAGTATGAATAGAATGAGAAGTGATGAAAAATAACATCAAAGTTCCTCATAAAAACATCCAAGTCGGCCACCCAATGGGCAAAAACATCTAGGGTTTCTTAAAGTTTTCAAAACGCTGCGCATACGCGCTGACGGCAGCTGCGGCGCCCGCCGCACGTGTTTTCTTCACGACCCGCTGCGGCGGGCTCTGGCGCGGCCGCGTCACCTCTGCCGCGCCCGCGTCAACTCTGGCGCGCCCGCGGCACCTATGACGCGCCCGCGGCACATGCTTCCTTTGCGAGCTTCCCCTCTTGTCTTGCTTCTTTTCTTCCTTGTTCCTTCCCATGTATCGTGTGTTCCTCTTCGAGACATTGCATCTCCCAAATGTGTTCTGATTCAATCTGCGAGATAAACACAAAATTGCGCAGAATCCGAACTCTTCTAAAATGAACACAAGATGCAATTTAACAACAAAGTAAGCAAGAAATGCAACCTAACTACACTAAATATATCTATAATGCCTATCTAAAATATGCATTATCAAATCCCCCACACTTAACCTTTGCTTGTCCTCAAGCATTGACAGAATGAACATGAATCAATGTATCCCACAGGAAATCCCTTCAAGTTTCAACATTATCAAAAAGCAACATCATAGCAGGTGAAAACATAAACCAAGCAAACAAACGTCATAGCATGTATTCCAGTGATCAAAGCTTAGAGGTAGACATCATCCCACCTCACCAAAATTATGTGTTTCACTCATGTGTTTAGGCTTTTAGGTACAACTCTCAACTCTAACCAATAATGCACTAAGCTCATAGACATTGACCACCATATCACCAAATATCTACCGAAATGTCATTACTTGCGGGACAAAATAAAGAAAAATAAAATGCAACACTTTTTTTTCTTTGGTTTTCTTTTCTCTTTTTTTTTCTTGTCTTGGTGCTTTCCTTACGCGAAGCGCAAACATGGGTGTCATGAATGGCCCTGGTCTATCAACACCTCAACTTACTACTATGACTTCCACTTGAACACCTTTTGACGCAAGTTGCAAACATGGGTGTCATGAATGAACCTGGTTACTCAATGATCAAGCTTCTTTCCTAGTGGATAGTTTTCAACACCTTTTTGCGCGAATCATACCCATGGGTGTCATGCGTAGACCCGGTTACTCAGTGCATCAACCATTGCCACCTTATTCACTAAATATGCAAAAATTCAAATAATAAGACTCAACATATAAACATAAACTCCGCAAGCAACAAACATGTGCATCGGTCTTCAAAAATAGATACTGCAGTCAATGCCAAGAGGTAGCAACACTAGGAGAATAATTCACACAATTGAGCAAAAGAATTCAAATAAGGCCAAACCTTCTCACAGGGTCATGTTTTTAGGATTCAATCACACTTTAGCTCAATCATACATGCTCAATTATATTTGCTAGCTCATGTTCCACAAAATCAAATAGAATTTATAATCAAAACATCCAGAACTCCATGGGATTTTTATGAATCATGCTTGAAATTTAAAATAGAGGACAAACTAAGCAAGATGGGTATTTGAAAAACACATATATATGCAATGCATGCTCTAATTTTAATATTTCCGAAATTAATTAATTTTTTTTTTTTAATAATCCGAAAATTAAAATACATAAAAAAAACTAAACAACAATAGAACTAACCAACAACTTAATTAAACTTAAACATGGTGCAGAAAATTAAATATGATCTAACTATATGCACTATATAAATATAATTCTTCTCCCCCACACTTGAAGTTTTCATTGTCCTCAATGAAACATTAAAGACAACAAAAGTAAATCACATATAATCAGGGTGAAGGAAAAGAAAAGGGAAAAAGAAAAGAAAAACTTACCTCGGGTTGCCTCCCGAGAAGCGCCTGTGTTTCAAGTCGTTGGCTCGACGTGATGGCCCTTGATTGGCCTATGTTCCTCCACCAGGGTCGCCAACACCGGTCATCTCATTGACAAATGCGGGCACCCTTGAAAGGTGTAGATTTCTGTTCCAAAATTCATCCATTAATCTTAGCTCCTCTCCATAAGCTATGCCTGGGGGTTGTCCTGGAATCACAAAAGATTTCAATTTGTTAGGAGGTTCAAATTTCCATAAACTATGTTCCTTAGGTGTCTCTAACAAATCACGAAAATTATTGTTGTGATCAGTATTGTCGGCAATAGGCATATCTAAGGAATTTTCAGGAGAAAGCTTAGCATGATTAAAGAGAGAAAATTCTATCTTCCTTCCATCAAACTCCATAGTCAATAGACCCTCACAACAATCGATTTTCGTTTTCGCAGTTTTCAGGAATGGCCTTCCTAGTATAATGGGTGTTTCAGGGGCTCCCTGCTCCATATCTAGAACAAAGAAATCAACCGGGAAAAACAAATCATCCACCATAACCAACACATCTTCAACAACGCCTCTTGGCCTGATTTGTGATCGATCAGCAAGTTGCACTGTAACCCCAGTCTTAGTCAGAGCACCCAGACCCAAAGACATGTAAATGTTATAGGAAATAACATTAATTGAGGCTCCTAGATCTAACATGGCTTGTTTGAATCTAGTATTCTCAATTGCACATGGAATTGTAAACATACCTGGATCTCCACATTTTTCAGGCAATTTCCTTTGCAACATAGAAGAGACATTTTCATTCAAGCTTACCTTTTCCTTCTTTTTCAGTCTCTGCTTCTTCTTGATGGTGCACAATTCCTTCAAAAATTTAGCATATCTAGGAATGTTCTTAATTAACTTGAGTAAAGGAATGTTTACCGCACACTTACCGAATGTCTCGAAGATTTCCCTATCGTTCTCATATCTTCGTGTGTCTTTCAAGGCTTCCGGAAAAGGCGGAATGGGCTTTGGAGCCGCCATAGGTAAGGGAGAAGAAGGAGTAGAAGAAGAAGAAGAAGAAGGAGGAACAAGAGGGGGAGAGGAGGGAAGAGGTAATGTAGAAAACTCACCAAGAGGAGAATCGGCGCCGGGTACCGTTGCGGCGGGCGCAGCTGAGGGTGCGGCGGGCGCCGCAACTTGCTGGGTTTCACCTGCGGCGGGCGCCGCGTGAAATCCCTCTCTGGCGGCGGGCACCGCAAGGGGCTGCGGCGGGCTCTGGCGCGGCCGCGTCACCTCTGGCGCGCCCGCGTACTGTTCGGCCGTTTCCGTCTTCGATTATGTCTATTTCCTCATCCACTATCTCCTCATCGTCCTTTTGATTTGTGGCGATCAGTTCCTTGCCACTCCTAAGCGTTATTGCACTGACATTCTCCTTAGGATTCTCAACCGGTTGCGATGGAAGCTTACCTGAATCGTTTGCATTCCTCGCACTTAAGATTTGAATGAGCTGACTCATTTGATTCTCAAGATTTGTCATCCGATCTGATTGCTGCTTCTCTAGAGTCGTCATCCACTCTGTCAGTTTCTGCAGTGTACCCTCATTATCCCTATTTGATTGCTGCTGACCCCCCTGTCGAGGTTCATATTGTTGTTGAGGCCTTTCCTGTTGCCCCCCTTGCTGATTGAAAGAGGGTTGATAGTTCCCATAGCCTTGCTGATAGCCCCTATTGTAATTATTGTTGTTGAAATACCCAGGATTTCCATAATTGCCTTGCATAGGCCTTTGTTGAGCGAAATTCCCAATGGCATTCAATTCAACATTAGGATCCTGTATGAGCGGGCACATGTCCATAGGATGGGTGAATTGATTGCAAAGACCACATGCCTTCAATTGTTGAGGATTTCTATCAAGGATCAATTGTTTCATCATCTCCTTCACCTCTGCCATATCTGTCTGAAGTGCAGCCACAGGAGCATCAACAACGAGTACACCCCTAGCCCGAGTGCTTTTGTTGAACTGTCTAGAGCCCTCAGATAGCTCCCTAAACACCTCCCAAGCTGCGGTAGGTGTCTTATTCAGCATGTTTCCTCCACAAGCAGAATTCACCGTCTTGCGCTCTATATCAGTCAACCCATTGAATAAAAAGAGAACTAGATCCTTTTGGGAGTACCCATGGCATGGGCAGCTGGCGCAGAGTTTCTTGAAGCGCTCAAAATACTCATGTATATACTCATGATTGATCTTTTCAAAGCATTGAGCTTTGTTGCAGGGAAGTACATCTCTAGGAAAACTCTCTTCATCTCAGCCCAGGTAGAGATAGAGTCAGGTGGTAGATAGAAGAACCACTCATTTGCATCATCCTTCAAAGTGAAGGGAAAAGCTCTCAGCTTGATTTGCTCTTCCGTTACATTCGCTGGTTTCATCCCAACCACCACCCTATGGAATTCAGAAAGATGCTTGTGGGGGTCCTCCCCACTCAGCCCATGGAATTTTGGTAGAAGATGAACTACCCCTGACTTCAACTCAAAATTGACTCCTTCCGCTAGCGCAGGGTATTGGATTGCCAGGGGCTGCTGTGCCAGATCAGGAGCAGAAAGCTCCTTAAGAGTGCGGTTCGCCATCTCTGCAATGCTTTCTACAGAGATGAATTAGTAGCAAAGGTATGGACCCTATAAGACGGTCCACACCAAGATCAACACTAAAAAAAGAAACACACAAGAATTTAATAAAGATCCCCGGCAACGGTGCCAAATTTGACGGAGGGAAAACCTGTCGTTGATTCCGCCAAAGAAACTCAAACCTATAACTAGTATAGTAATAAGCAAGAGGTCGATCCCATAGGGAAATTTATGATTCCAGTGTGACTCTAATGCCGATTAAGTAACAAGAAGGGGGGTTTTTGTGTAAAAGTTTTGAAGCAAAGTAACGAACGCAGAGTAAGTGAATTTTGGTTTAGACAACTATGAGAAGCAATTCCACCTACAATTTTCCACTTTATTGGATTGAAGCGATCCTTGTAACTTCTTCTCGTCCTATTATGTTTCCTATGAATGCCCTTGTCCCGACCTAATATAGTTACTAGTCCAATCAGTCCTAGAAACCCTTATCAATCGAACAGTCCCTAAAGAAGGATTTAACCCAATTGATAGCTTTAAGTTTAGAGATTAGCCAAGGTATTTGCAGTCCCTAAAGAAGGATTTAACAACACATTCAACTTCCTACTTATTCAATTAGTTCAATCAGCCCTAAAGGAACAAGTTTTCCACTTAGGTTAAGGTTCACAATCAGGAATCTACAAAACCTTAGCGATTGAATTGATCTAACAAGTTGGCCACACAAGATAGAACAAATCAATAATCAATCAAGCACAAAGAAGTTGAAGCATTCACAAATAGGAAACAAGGAGCGAGAATCAGAAACTCACAATCAATCCGAATAAAGCTTCAAATTGCAGGCAGAATAGATGAGTTTAGTTCCTCATGGAAGACATCGCTCAAAATCTCTAAAGTGTCTAATGGAAGTATGAATAGAATGAGAAGTGATGAAAAATAACATAAAAGTGCCTCATAAAAACATCCAAGTCGGCCACCCAATGGGCAAAAACATCTAGGGTTTCTTAAAGTTTTCAAAACGCTGCGCATACGCGCTGACGGCAGCTGCGGCGGCCGCCGCAAGGTTGCGGCGCCCGCCGCACGTGTTTTCTTCACGACCCGCTGCGGCGGGCTCTGGCGCGGCCGCGTCACCTCTGGCGCGCCCGCGACACCTATGACGCGCCCGCGGCACATGCTTCCTTTGCGAGCTTCCCCTCTTGTCTTGCTTCTTTTCTTCCTTGTTCCTTCCCTTGTATCGTGTGTTCCTCTTCGAGACATTGCATCTCCCAAATGTGTTCTGATTCAATCTGCGAGATAAACACAAAATTGCGCAGAATCCGAACTCTTCTAAAATGAACACAAGATGCAATTTAACAACAAAGTAAGCAAGAAATGCAACCTAACTACACTAAATATATCTATAATGCCTATCTAAAATATGCATTATCAGTAAGTAAGGGTTGAGTAGAGTTTTGGAGTAAGCATTCCACCACTAGGTACTCAAGAGTACAGATGGGGAGTTGCTTATAAGTTTTGATAAGAAGAGTATCATACCTGCCATTCACAAGGGTCCTGGCAATCAAGGAAGTAGCAAGGTTACTCCCTCCGAGATGAAGGACAGGGTGCCAAGGCCGAAAAAACAAGGAGACGAGATTGTCCCCGAGAATGACAAACCTCCTACAAAACCACTGAATCAACAGACAGAGATACTGATAATACTTCATGTTATATCTATGCCGATAATTATAAATGAAAGATACCAGAGACCTCCCAACAGACAAGAAAAATGGTTGGGAGCCTATACATGCAGCAGTCTTAGAGATGGGCCTGTAGTGAGATTTGGGGTTTGTAATCTTACCGAGAGGTCGGACCGAGGAGGCGAGCACCTCCCACAACCGTCCAGTTGTTAATATGGTTGGGATAACCGAAAAAACGCTTGTCTCAAGAGCGAATTTCAGGAGTCTGCCTAATCTAGCCATGTTGAGTTGAGAGATCTCACTGCATGCTAGTTTTTGAACCTGGGGAGCGGTGAAATCGAAGCCAAAATTTTTGACAAAATAGTTGTTCGATCTACTGTGTTTGTAATGAAATTTCTGGTTGAAAATTTTGGGTTTGTGAATTTGTTTTTTTGAAAGTTGTAAATGTTTGAGAAATACCTGTAGATCTGAGGTTTGAGCTTTGTTTGAGAGACACGAAGGCAGCTCTAGGCCAACAACGATCGGTGGAGAGGAGCCGCATCCAAGTGAGAGGGAGGGCGAGAGAGAGGCAAGAGACCAGCCACCATGGAGGGATAGGAACCGAGCACAGTTCCGGGGAACGTCACCGCCACCACTGGTCCGCAGCAGCCGCCGGACCACCCGGAAACGCCACCACCAGCCCTCAAAGGGAGGCCCTTTTTTTCTTTTCTTGAAATTTCTTCCCCCTAAATTGATTTTTGCCCTCTTTATCTTCCCCCTAAATAGAGAAGGAAGGTTGCTGGATCTGAAGATTGGGGCATCTTCCTTGTTTATTGGGGATTGGATGAAGGGGGATGTTGATTTAGTTTGGATTTTGAAGGTGAGAGTTGTGAAAGAGGCATGGGAGCAAGGGGTGGTGGCGTTAGTGTTTAGGGTTTTCAGGGGAGAGGTGGCGGCGCTTGGAGTGTGCAGGAGAGGAGGAGGGTTTTGGTGAAAGAGAGTGTTTCCCATCTCAACAAACTTCCAGTCTCTCTACGCACCACAATTTGATTAATCCCCATATTTGAAAGAAACAAGTTCCAAAATCCATTTTTGAAAAGGAATTAATTTGAATCCTAATTTAAAATATAGTTTCTCCAATATTCTTGAAAATAATTCCGCAGTAAAAAAATTTCAAACCTGGCTCTGATACCAAAATTGTAACACCTTAGGAGTAGTGCCAATTTTTTTTATTATGATTAGAAAAATATTATTATTTTTTTAATGAGGGGATCCTAACCTGAAAAAAATTAGTCAACTGATGTTTTTTTTTAAACATCAGCCAACCGTAAAATAATACGGCTGGTCATCTCAAGATAAATTAATAGATATGATAGAAAATCCGTAAACATAGCCTCCATAAACATATATGACTCACTTTACTGCATACCCTTCTGTTATCAAACAAGATAACCAGTGGGCCGATCTTGATATCTACAAATATCAGTTGGTGGCCGTAGCCAATATTTTTACTTATTCCGGAATAAGGAGATTGGACGATCCAATCCCAAGGATTCCGCTCAATCCCACGGACAAAATAACGGTTGCCACATGTTAACTTGCAACACATAGTTTATCCGATAATGGCACTGGCCATTATTCTCCCATCAAAGTTCCAAGCCAATACTAACCCTTCCGAACAATAACTTAAGCGTACTCAATAAATTAAATTAAATTAAAATCCGCTTGCCTTTAAATCCCGGTAAAAGAATGCTAATCCCCGCAAGCCGGTTATTCTCTTCTGAATATAATCAAATGAAAAGAATGGAAATAATATACATATTAGAAATTTGTTCTCGAGGTTAGATTAGCATTCACTTTAAGATAAATACATGCGTAAATGTTTACCTGCTGGAGGGAGAGATCATGTGCCCCTCCCCTATCTCGTACGAAAGTATGCATATATAAAAATAGTTACAGGTGAAAGTTCAGTTTGGGTTTTTGTATTATCTCCATCATGGTCCCCCACTACAAGTTATGTATATATTTATACTTTCATTTACTCACTACTTTCCCTTTTTTTCAAACAAAAGAATAAGGAGTGATTAATCACTCCATCTAGCTAATATGGAGAGATATTAAGCTTAGTTAATTTTACCATGACACTTGCCCTTTTATCCCCTCCACTTACCTTCCAAATAGCAATCTACCATACCTACCTATTCTAATGAACAACTCCGGTTCTGGTACACACTTGAGCACCACCCCGAATGCGGGTGCATCTGATGTGCTGGGTTGTGAGTCTGCGGGTGCGCTAGCACTTGAGCGCCACCACAAATTGCGGCCTTTGGGTGCGCCACCACGAATTGCCGCATGCGGGTGTGCCTGATGAATGCTTCAACTTCCCCAGTTGCCACAATCTTGCTCAATTTAGGGTTTATTGAATTTCGGTTGCTCGAATTAGGGGTAGTTTGAATTAGATCTATATGCAAATAGAATAAGACTAGATTTGTGATAGAGGGAGAAGTTCCGTTGAAATCAACCTAAATCATCAATGGCCATAACCAGTGAAGCAAGAAGAAGTAGGCGGAACAATTTAATTTCAATGGGAGGAAGAGGAAGAATTTTTGGGGAAGTTTGGAGGTCTGCAGATTAAAATTGATAGGTTTAAATGGCCCGTTGGGGCAGGCAACAAATTTGCTTTTAAAAAAACAATGGTGTGCTTAATTTTGAAAACCAATTGTGTGTTTAATTGTGCAGAACTATTGCCATATGTTTACTTTTTATTTATGGTGTAGATTTTTTAGATTACACCCAGTGTAAACGTATCACCCTCCTAAAAAATAACCCCAATTTGATATAAATCCCAACCATATTAGTGGGTCCCACTAATATTTTTTAATATAAAAAAAGGACCAACCGTACAAACATTCATTTAATTTAATAAAAAAAAGTGAAGAGTTTTGATTTTTATCAACTCATTCTTTTTTTTTAATGTTATGTGAGTCTCATAAAGTAGAAAAAATTCACCCACAAAGCTCTTAGAGCACCTGCATTGGGGTTCTTTAACCCATAATTTAAGAAACCTAATAGTAAAATAATAGAAAAGAGATAAAAAAAAAAACTTAAGCAACGATTTGACGGGTTGCTAAGCAAGCAACCCTTAAAAATTTGGGAAAGCGGAAAAAAATACAAGGGAGTGAGCCATCCGGGAGAGAGAGAGTGTGAGAGAAAAAGATGTAGGCGAGTCCCAATGAAATAAATAAATAAGGTTTTTAATGGTTGCATTGTAGGAATGTGGGTGAAAGTTTATATTGGGTTATTTAAGACAAGACGCCAAACCCCGAAAAACCCCAATTCCTAGAGGAGAACGCGCTTTGTGGCTTTTGCCACGCGCCCTCAATTCCTTCATGTATTCCTTTTCCGGTGATCCAGAGCGGCCATGTCCGCTTCTATCCAACCCAAATCGTCCCTACTTGGCTGCAATCGGCTGGTCTCGGACTGATTTTGAGTAGCCCTCCCCCTATTCCACGATGTCGAACCTCCTTTTTGGTGTAAGTACTCAATCTGTACCCCTTTTTGGTCTCCAAATTGCCCCCCATCCTTCGTCGATTTGGGTTCGACGTCGTTGCCCCATGCCAGCGGCTGCGTCGTGGCTGTTCTTAGCCGCCTCGTTTTTGTGCTGTTGGTTCTGGTTTGTGCTCTTGCTTGTCCCTACTCGACAACCCCTATTTTTCTTCAAATCTCCCCGTTCCTGTTTCATTTGGGTTTGATCTTATCCGACTTTGGACCCTAAAGCCGCTCTCTCTTCTAGAGTGAAGAGAGGGGTTGCAAACATCCCTTCGGGGCATATCCTAACCCGATTGTCGTTTCAATTGGTTGAGATTGTCCACCTCTGGCACCACCCTTGGTGAAACCCTCCGCCGCCTTGCATGCGTTGGGGTCTAGTCCCGGCGTGTTCCCTCGAGCTGCTGGCGGCTCGACCCTTGGCTCTGGTGGCTTGGCGGCTTTGGAAATAGAGAACCCTAGTCCCTTGCCTCTATTGGCTTGGGCCCGAAATAAGTCCTTCGGGCCCAAGGTTTAGCCTTGGGCCCAAAGGGGCCCGGGAAAAAAAAGGGATTTTTAATGGGAAAAAATAAAAAATAAAAAATCCATGAATAATTATGGAAGAAGAAAAAGATTAAATCCGGTTTGATCCCGTAGCTTTTGGCGTGTTGCCGAATTGTCTGGTGGTGTGATGTTGTGGCTTCGCAGTCTAGCAGCTTTATGTGGCGGTGTTTCTTCTTATTTGTCGACGTGCGAGAGGTCGTGGACGTGATCGAAACCTGAAGGCTCGCTGACAGAGTCTAGATCTGAGGTTTCCACTTAGTTTCCCAGGGATTCCCTGCGTCGCCCCTACCAACTGACGGATGAGATGCCTCACACTGCGCCTGTTCTTTCATCTTTTTTGCTAGTCTTTGCCTTTTATTACACCCTTGTAATTTGGTAGTTTGCCTTGTTGTAGTTTTTTGTCTTTTTCATGTTTGACGGTTTGTCCGTCGCCGATTTATTCGGCCTATCGACCAACCGGGCCTGTCCGGTGCGTCGAATTCTTACCTAATAAAAAAAATTGGGTTATTTAAGGAAAGAGAAATATAAAAAGTTGAGTTAAGGAACCCGACTGGATTTCAGGGATGCGGACACATACACTCATTCTTAGAGAGATGATGATTTTAAGAAGCGGGTCCCACCATTTATTTTGCCAAAAAAAAGAAACGTTTCCGCTATATACACCCCAAATCCTGCACGTCAATTCCGACGTGCAGGATTAAAGTGAGTTAATTAATTTTTTTAAAGTGCTAATTAATCAGAAAGACTTGCACGTTAATTCCAACATGCATTTTTTATGGTGGATGTGCGGTGTATTTAAAAACACCCAAAGAGAAAACTCCCTTTTAATCTAGGTCACCCATTCACTTTAGATCAAAGACTCATATTTGCGTTACTAATTGAAAATCTCACTCTTCATTGTCTTGCTGTTACTCCTCCTTCCCCTAAGGCCCTAACTATATATTAGCCCCCCTTATTGAAATATTTTTTACTACATTAAAATCATGTTTCAATTAATTCAATCAATTGAAGGTCAACCCTAATATATACATTCCATTTAATATATTAAATAATATCGTTTTATGTTTACTTTTATAGTATATTAAATGATATTGGTTATGATGCATCTTATTTATTTGATATGATCAGGTTAATTTTACATTATTTAGTTGTTTACTCGTTATTTTTTTTTACAATAGGCAAGAAGGAGGATCCCTTGACAAAGCAAGGTTCATCCCCGTCCTCTATTCATTGATGGAACAACGCTCCCTATTAATAGAGAGAGAGTGGAGATAGTTGTTTACTCGTTAAAATGTTGATCATTGCATTGATTTTTTTAAAAAAGTTTTCCACTCGATTAACCGTTGGATGATGGGGTGGAAGTAGTGTGTGAAACTAGAAGCGAGTGATGGGTCGGATAGGGTGGGGATTTTTAAGTGGTGGATCAGATGATGCTAGGGGTGTGTAGAAAAATACGATACGGTTGACATGACACGAAAACACGACAAAATGATATGAAAAAACACGAAACGAAAAGAACATGACACAAAATGGTAAAACACGATAATAACCGTGTCCGTTATGGATATGAGTTTTTTCTTATCGGATATAGGATAAGACATTATTATAAACATAATAAGTTTAATATAGGAACAAAAAAAAAACAAGTTGGCTTTGGTTTTGAGGTTTCTCTCACCTATCAAGTTCGTGCTTAAGTTTTGGTCTTATCAATTTCGGTTACCCGACATGATTAATCACGTCGTGCTAGGTACCCGATTATGCAAAACCCATCGCTACGAGCCTACTTGTAAATTGTAATCCAAACCATGTAATTAAACTACACTAAGGCCGTGCTTGGCAACGGGGTGGGAGTAGGTGGATGGGGATGGACTTTTGGGGGTGGAAGGGATGGAGATGGAATCTCGGGATGGAAGAGGTTGGGTTTTTAATCCAGTTTTATCTCGTTCGTGTTTGGTTGTGGTTAAATGTATATGGGATGCATGACACTGACAAAGACAAATTTGCCCCCACTATTTGACCGGAAAAGACAATATTACCCCTACAAAATACCCCTCCTCTTCAACCCCACATCTTCACAAATACCTTTCCCAGTTTTCCGGACGACAGAAGAGTGGGAGGAGGTAACCTCGCGTGGGCGACCTCAGCGCCGGAAGCAGCCACCAGCACCTCCGACGATCCCAAGCGCCACCGACTGCCTTAGCGACGTCTGACCTCATGTAAGTCCTCAGTCCATACTTTGCGATGTCCTCAGCCACCAGTTCTCATTGGTTTTCGATGTCCAATTCATTTCCCTCTATTTGGGGAAATCTGCAATATATGAAAACGGGTTTTCGATGCAATGGTTAGTAGAGGGTATTCAGATTTTGGTTAGAGCAGATTGGGGTTCAATTTCGAAAAGGGGAATAATCCCAACGACATTCTACATAACCCATGTTCACTTAGGGTTAACTGATTTTGAATTTAGGGTTATTGAATTGGCGATGAAGTAGGCTAATTGAACAAATTAGACTTATCCCCACCCCCACTCACTTTCTAAGGAGCTGGGAACGCATTTTTGGTCCATTGAATTGCATGACTGGGTTCTTCTGCTCAGACGACACTCCGATATAGTGTGACAAAATAACGAATTTTTCATTGTTGGGTGTTTAGTTTCGGTCGTGTATTGATAATATTTGTTGCGTGTACTGATTGTCTCCTGCTGTCGTCATATTTCCGAACACAAAACTGATGTATTCATTGGGTATGCTAGCGAATCTGGTCCAATTGTTGTTTGGGACCTGGCCATATGGAGTCCACTGGCAAAGCCAATGGAAAGGGCAAAGGGAAGGCAAAGAAAGCAGCGTCTGGTTCTGAGGACAAGAACTACGTCCCCCCTGCCTTCTACTGGTCTTTGGAATTGACAAAGAAGCTGATGCATTGCCTCCTCGCTTATCAGCGGGAATATGGAAAGGATCAATCCTTCAAATGGGGGCCCATCACCACCGCATTCGAGGCTGCCACGGGTAAGAGGTGCAACCAATTCACTCTGAAGAACCGAACTCGCGACATGAAGACGATCTATACAGCCTGGGGTAAGTTGAAAAAAGGGGAGACTGGCCTCGGCTGGGATCAGGAGGCTGGCACCGTAAGGGCACCTGACGAATGGTGGGACAAGAAAATCAAGGTATGATGTGCTCGCCTTCCCTTTCCCTTACGTCAATGCAAGAGAGACTGCAATGGACCGACACTCGTCGTTTGACTTGAATTGCGCAGGAGGATAGCAAATTGGAGAGGTTCCGGAAGAAGGGGATCCCGCCGAAATTGGAAGAGCTGTTCGACCAGGTGTTCGGAGGCACCGTAGCCACCGGCGAGTATTGCGTCGCCCCCTCCATGGACCCGGAAGCTATGGCTGCGCAGGCACACAACGAGGCGGAGAAGGAGAGGCTCGATGCCCTCTCCGACGAAGATGATCATGATGATGGTGCTGCACCCGACGCAGGGGTCACCCCTAACTTGTCACAATATGAGGGTGTTGAACAGGAATTCGACGAGCTTTTCAACACCCCTCGCCCTGAGTCAGGAACGCCATCCATGACCAACGTTGTCCAGGGCATTGTGGAGGACGATGTCTCGCCCTCCAGCCGGCCTGCTGGAGCTCCAAGCACCGGGGCGTCACAACAGTCTCGGCCTAAGCGACGCCCAGGTTCCGAGATGACTTCTTCCCGTAGGGCCTCCAAGCGCAATGTTCGCGTCTCGGAGGGCACTAGGCTGTTCGAGCGCAGCGTCGGGGTCATTAAAGAGAGCGCGCGTGACATCATTGACTTGATGAAAAAGGATAAGGAGAAGGATGAGGTATCGTCCAATACCCCCCAAGACACAACGAAAGAAGTGTTGGATGTGGTGAGGTCGATGGTCGGGGACGGCCTTTTTGCCGAAGGAGACCCCCTATGGTGCTTCAGCTTAGCCATCATCAAGTCACCCGAGCGACGTGAGGTGTTCGTGCAGCTTGACAGCAACGTCGCCCGCCTGAAGTGGCTTCGATGGTTGTATACGACAAACGACGGGCAGCAGCTGAGCGCCATCCACCTAGACTGAGCATCGGCGAGCCTTCCATTTCCCCCACGTATGAGAACATTGTCCGTGTAGCCCCCTGAGTTCACAAATAAGGATACAGTTTCACAATGTGTGTGGAAGACTTATGTGTCTCTTGACTTCATGTGTTTGTTTACTATTGCTTCCGAATACCACCTCCCGATAATGTTAGATACAGTTACATTCAATTGCCTCATCTGTCATGTGGCGTTGAAATCGTTTCCCCCCTTGTAATAAATATGTAGACAGTTTTCCGTTATTTCGTGTTCTCCATTGATGTCCAATGTTGTGCGGTAATGTATCGTTGTTGTGATTCCTCAACGGACTCTCTGATTTGCCTCGTGCAGGACGAAGGAAACGGTCGCCGAACGTCGTCGTCGACGTCGCCAAAGACAAGCGAAGGGAGTCACTGGGTACTTAGGCATCCTTGGCATATGGCTCACCATTGCCAACCATTACTTCAAAAGGGTGCACAAGGTACCACAGTTTCTTGGAGAGTACACTGGGGCACGCTGGGTGGACCAGATCCTAACCCACCGGTCAAACGTCATGAGCGTTAACTCATTCCGGATGGAGAAGGCGGCCTTCACTCGACTATGTGGCATGCTGCAGCACCAGTACGGTCTTCGGGGGTCAATACAACTTTCTGTGATCGAAAAGGTTGCTATCTTTGTGAATACCATGGCCTGGGGGTCTAGTCAGCGAAACTCGTGTGAGCGGTTCCTCCGATCGACGTACACAATCTCAGAGACAATATCGGAGGTACTAGACGCCATATGCGGGGGCAAGTGTAACGGCTTCCGTGGCCTAGCAGGGGACCTGATCCGGCCTCGCGACCCTCATTTCCGAGCGATACCGGAGGAGATCATGAAGGACAACCGGTACTGGCCATACTTCAAGGGCGCAATTGGCGCAATTGACGGCACACATATCGAGGGGATCATGCCAAAAGATGACCAGGTCCGGTTCCGATGCAGGAAGGGGACAACAACCTACAACGTCATGGCGGTATGCGAGTTCGACCTCCGGTTCACATTCATATCAGCCGGCTGGGAGGGAAGCGCGCACGATGCTCGGGTGTTCGATCACGCATTGAAGACGTCGGCGCCGAGGTTCCCCCATCCACCGGCGGGGAAGTACTATCTATGCGACAAGGGGTACGCTTTCCGCAATGGGTACATGATTCCTTACTCGACATCCAAGTACCACCACCCCAACTTCGTCGCATCCCAACCGAAAAACGAGAAAGAAGCCTTCAACAAGTCACACTCTTCCCTCCGAGGAGCG
The DNA here is from genome assembly GCA_037127255.1 of Persicaria tinctoria. Lineage (NCBI taxonomy): Eukaryota > Viridiplantae > Streptophyta > Magnoliopsida > Caryophyllales > Polygonaceae > Persicaria > Persicaria tinctoria. The sequence continues at coordinate 11,686,392 of JBANSL010000004.1, forward strand.
ATAGAGAGGTCATTCGGGGTGTTGAAGATGAAGTGGAGGATCCTCCGTCAGCTCCCCAGGTATCCCATCCGGAAGCAGATTTCTATCATTATTGCGTGCTTCGCCCTCCACAACTACGTGCGGGATTCATGCGAATTGTCCGACACGGACGATGAAGACGATCCAAGGTTCATGGAGCCTCCGGTGGGTAGTGACATACCATCCGACGGGGACGGCGATGAAGACGCGTATGACGCGGGAGAGGATGTTGGACATGATGACGACGACCCCTTCTTCCCTTTCGATGATGCACCAGTGGCAGGGCAAACGCAGAGATCAAGGCTCTTAGGGACGACATTGCTCAGCAGATATGGAACGACCGTCGCATGGGCAGGTAAACGTTGGATGGTCGAATCGGTATAGCGTGGCCTTTTGTATAAACACATATGTCATACCACTAATTGATTGCTTAGCCATATTTATACGAGTGGTCTTTTGTATAAACAACAACTACGTCATTAGGCTATGGTGTTATGGTAGTATGCAGAACACTACTTAAACTTTTATGTTGATGGGAGTGGTCTTTTGTATGAAGATAGGTTAACTGGTTTTTGTGTATGACATGATGCAAACAAAAGAATGAAAGTAATGCAACGTCCAATGTAAATATAGCCGAGGAATATGCATATATAACAAACGGAAACAGTTTCGGTTACAACGGTTACGATAAGGGTGCGACAACACTCGGCTTACAAAAACAAGTAATCACTGCCGAGGTTGCGCAAACATTGTTCCTGCATTACTTACGAGGCCCCTACACGCGCAAAATTTGGGGCCGATATCCAGAGTTTCAGTTGAGGTTAACAAGTACCAGCTAGGGAATACAACAACTACAGCAATCCTGCACAAAAAGGGGTTACAACATCACTTCAGAAGCTAGAGGAACTACCGCCTGGTCACCAGAGGCACAATGATCGCCAGCATGCAGAGGATAATCCAACCGAGGAGCCTGTTGAGGCGCGAGAGCCTCTCAGCCCGGAGCTGGTCAGATGCGTGCTCCACCCAACGCCCACACATGAAGGAGCTGACCTCCGAGACCCTCGTCGCCAGGTGGTTGTTGCTCGCCTCAGAAACGACGAGCCTGTTAGTGAGGGACACTTCCCTGTCCCTGCTCTCCTGCAGCTGTGTGTTTGTTGCAGCCAGGGCTTGCTCCCTTAGCGCGTCCTGGGACAGAAGGCCCCGGACACGGGCACGCAGCTCCTTCAGTTCGTCGGCGGCGTATGCCCACAATGCATTATCCTCCTTGACCTGCTCGGGGTCACGGGGGTCAGAGTCTGCGTCTGAATCTTCATCTCTTTTGCGACGACGACTAGACTCGCCCTGCTCGTATGACGTCCTCAACCACGGGTACTTGCGAGGGTCACCACTCGCATAGCTGCGATCACTGTCGGAGTCGGTATCGGATTCGCTGTACGGCCACATGGTTCCTACGTTCACATGGGAACCGTGTTGTGAGAGTGAGTAATGAAACCGGAATAGACAGAAAGCATCGAAAACATAACACTCAAATGTAAGAGGTAACAGCATAGTGGAAGTGACTGATGAAAAAAGGAAAGAAAGCAACAAGCATGGTAAACAAACAGCTGAACAGAAGACACAACCGTGCAAGAGCACACAGTGCAACATAACTAGTGCAACATAACTAAACAGATGGCATAGCTCATAATATATCCACTAAGACATGCACATGGAAGAACAAACCCGGATGTAATGCAAGAAAACAACAACTAGTTCACTGGGAAGAGCTTATACTGTTTCAGACACAAAAATTAAGCAACTAAGAACATTGAACCTCAGATCAGGGAGTAAGGACCACATTGAATATGTATAACAACAAGGACTTGAACCTCAGATCAGAACCCAAAATCAGGTAGCATATACAATAAACAGCCGACAATGACACACTTATTAGAAGATGATGAATATGTATAACAACAAGGACTTTAGTCAAAGAGCACTGTCAGTTATAACAACAAGGAGTTTATAATCTGTTTGTTGTTTCTGTTTCCTGAATGAGGTAAGAAACAATTTCAGATTTGGAACATTTTCTTAGATTACAATTGACAGTTTCCTCTCATGTAATATAATTGATAAGTTATAATTTATATGCATTTTCCATTTGAATAGAAAAATGAGTTTGAATAGGAGTAGATTGAGAACAAAGGTGGTTATATTGATGCTTATCTTGCTCTAATTGTGTGTTGTTTATTGATAATTTCAGGAATCATCATCTTTGAGGAACATACCTGCAGTAATCACATGTCATGTGAAAATGTTCCTTCAAGGATCAACAGGTAAAAACATGTTTTAATTCAACACCAGACAATAAAAAAAAACATGCATCAGTAATATCACTAATCTGTATGACATTAAAAAACTTGCAAGGCTAAATTTTGCATTTGAATCAGATGCTTGGAGGAAGGAGCAGAAGAATTTTTCCTTAAGCCAGTGAAATTGAGCTTGAATAAAACACAAGCATGAGCTTAAATAAAACAAAATTGACAGTATAAAGAAATGGACATTTGCTAATGCATATTCAAAGTAAGGTAGTAGAACATGGTTAACTCTAAGATTGGAATGTTTATGAGCATGTATGCATAGATATATGTACACAAGTGGGGTCAATCATTATTCATAATTCTTCAATGCTAATTCAATATATATTTCAAGCTCAAGCTTCTGTTTTGGATGAGGAAGAGATAAATGCAGTTTGTTTTAGTTTTCCCTAAGTTATAGCTTGAATAAAACACAAGCATGAGCTTGAATAAAACAAATTGACAGAACCTTAGGGAAAAATAAAAGAAACTGCATTTATTTCTTTTGATTCAACCTTAGGAAACATCAAGCTCAATTTTTAATTGGAAATGTACAGTTGCTAATGCATATTCAAAGTAAGGTAGTAGAACATGGTTAAAACTCTAAGATTGGAATGTTTATGAGCATATATGCATAGATATATGTACACAGGTGTGGTGAATCATTATTCATAATTCTTGAATGCTAATTCAATATATACTTCAATTTTCTGTTCATCAAAATAGACAGCTCTATTGGGGTCATTGTGGCCTATTTGTACAAATTCTAGAAGTTTCACTCCCCAATTTGGTTGTTGTTGATTCATCACAGAAAGCAGTAGAATGTAAAAGAACCAAGGTAAGAATGGGTGTGTTGTAGTTCTACCTAAAGGAAATTGAATGCAGGGAGAATTGGAGATCAATTATTTACCTAACTAACTGTTGCTGTGTAGATTATCTTTTGGAATGAAAGTAATTATTTACCTAACTAAATGAATACAGCTCTGATTTTCTGTCTGTAAACATAGAAGATGATGAATATGTAGAACAAGAAGAAGGACTTTAGACAACGATGTCATATTTCTCATTATTCACAAATTCATCAAACCAATTCGAAGCTTTCATTACTCACATACTGTCAGACAAATCGCATGCACTGACAAGTCACACTACATTTCACTCGTCGTTGCAATAGGGCGGGAAAACTCGAAGCTTTAGTGTAAATGCCTTATACGAAATCAGGAAGCCAAAATCATAGAAGTTCAATCGAATGGAAACCCTAAAAATCACGACTTTGCACAAAAACCCTAACAATTTTGGATGCAATTTGGGGAAAACTGGATAACTAACGACATTGATTCGAAACACAACCATAAACACACACACCAGTTGAGTTGAGAAGAACGGGATTACCTGGGTTTGGAGAATTCGGCGAAGGAGAAGGGAATCGTCGCTCGGAATCGCTCAAGTTCTTGTTGCCTTGCGTGAGAAGAGTCGGGAGTGGAGAGGTCGAATTTATGGAGGAAAGAGAGGAAGGGAAGGGCAGAATCGGGATGGAGACGCTTCGCATCCCGTCCACCTCCCTCCATGGAGGTGCGTCCGTCACCCCGTCTCACCCCCCATCCCCTGATTCCCATCCCTCTCCACCCGCGGCATCCCCTTGCCAAACATGCGAGCTCGGTTCCCGAGAACCCACCTCCATCCAGCCCATCCCTTTGCATCCCCTGCCAAACACGGCCTAAATTGCTCACACAGTCACGCCTGACGGCGCAGTGAAGCTCATCGAAGGACAAGTGACCTCTTCGACGACCACCGGACCAGTAGACCTCTTCCCCTCTCAGCTCTCTTTATCGGTCGCACAATCCACCGCAGCACAACGCCAATCGACATGTGGTTGCTTTGCGGTTATCCATTTCAATTCAGGCTTTGAAAAATCGTGCAGAGCATTTCCGAAATAGGCGAAGCTATAGGGTTCGAGCGGTTCATGTCGGTTTCCCATAGATTGATTTCCGTTCCCCTCTCTTCCTCTTCTCCTCGTTCCCTCTTCAATCTCACTCTCCTCTCTCATCACCGCCGAATCGCGTCTTCTTCCGCCTTGCTTCCGAGTTCTCGTTTCCTCCGCGATTCTTTTTCAGCATCTCCAATGCATCGCAGAAAGGTATGCTCTCGTTGATTTTCTCTGCTCAAACTTTCCAATTTCTCATAATTTGTTACTCTGCCTTCATCATCGTCAAGTCCACTATTACTCGCTTGATTCCCCCGCTCTTCCGATCGATTATGCACTGACTTTACGTTACTGTGATCAATTTTTAGGTTGATGGAAAATTTCCGTACATTTTTTTTTATCGATCATCGCACTTTATAAAAGCTTCTTGACTTCATCTCAGGACTCTTTATCACGGATGAACATTTCCTTTTTGATCGATTTTTGCACTTTATAAAAGCTTCTTAGCCATTCAGCGAATTTGCTGAATGGCGGCGACTCAGATTATGTGAAATCTTAATTGATTGCTCCTTTAATTACGAGCATCTTTTCCATTTTTGTTGTTTTGTCTGCTGTGGATTTATCAAGTCATCACTCTTCACATATGCTCCACTCCTTTTCTTTTTGCGCTCCTACTTACTATGATACAACTTTGGCTTTATTGATACTGAAGTTGTTAATATTTTCAGTTCTACTTGTAACTCTGTAGCCTGTGTTCGTGAACGTGCAGGGAAATCGCAGTCAACAACAGTGGAAAGTAAAGACAAATCCGAGTGAATCTTCTCCACTAGTGGATAATGCTTCAGACACTGCAACTGAAAGCATAGCTGATAGACTTGGTGAACTGAGTGTCGCTGATGGTATACATTCCGTGCCAGCTGTCCATGTTCGAAATGCTTCGCCTCTACAGCATTCTCTCTTGCCTGGTCAAAAGGTGTTATGGAAGCCCAAATCATATGGATCTGTAAGGGGTACAACAACTGATTCCCAGAAGTTAGAGGAGGCTGGAACTCTGACAAAAGACGAGGTAGCAAGTGCAAGTGAGAAACAAAATGCTGCACTGAGTAAGCTTTTTGGGGGTAGCTTATTGGACAAGTTCACTGTTGACAACTCCACCTATTCACAAGCTCAAATAAGAGCTACCTTCTATCCCAAGTTTGAAAATGAAAAGAGTGATCAGGAGGTATTACTTCAAAACTACACTTCATACTTAATGGTTTTTTAAATTAATTGAAGCTTGACTGATTTTATTTGTTGAGGCATGAGTTTGTTCATTTTGTACTGGTTCTCTGAATCCAAGTGTTAGCTCTTACACCCCTCACTCAATAACAATGCAGAATGTCTATCGAACAGTTTCTTGCATGACTTTAGGCCCAAAGTCATGAACGAAACTGTTGCATAGACATTATGCATTCAGTATTTCATTCATGGTGGTGACTGTTGAGATCTCTTGAGCCTGAAACACTGAAGCTAGGTATCTCCAACTTTGATGAAGGGAGATAACTAAAAAAAAAAAGTCTGCCATGTAGCACTTAACAATTACTGCTGCTTGTAACGAAATGTTTTAGCTTACTTTCTGGCAATGATTTAAGTCATCAATGTGACACTGCATATTTTCATTCAGATCCGGACAAGGATGATAGAGATGGTCTCGAAGGGCCTAGCTACCATGGAGGTAAAGCACCACTTACAAGTTACAACTTTGCGCTTTGTCAAATTTTGTGCTGATATAACTGCTTAATTTACCTAGTCTCATGTGTTACGGTGCAGGTTTCACTTAAGCACTCTGGATCTCTTTTCATGTATGCAGGCCACAATGGTGGAGCATATGCAAAGAACAGTTTTGGCAACATGTATGTTTGCATGACTTATCATTATTTGTGGATGTTTTTTCCTTCACGATTTAACGCATCTAGATTTTTATGTTCATTCATCCTTCAAAAATACTTATTTTGCACATTATATGTATTATGTAGCATTTTTTATTTTATTTTATGTGATTAGATTGTGATATTTTCCTAATATTTATAATGTGAATCACGAAGTGCTATCATGGTGGGGGTTGCATTAATCAAATTTCCATTTTTTTTTTCTGATTATAATTTTCATTTCAATGCCAAGGTTTTTTTATTTAAAATATGATTTGACAATGGGCTTCCTCATATTTTTCATCCTGAGACTAATTGCCGAGTTCTTTTGTTGTGTAGATATACTAGTGTTGGTGTCTTTGTTCTTGGAAGGATGTTGAAAGAGGCATGGGGCCTTGAAGCGAACAGAAAACAGGCAGAGTTTAATGAGTTCCTTGAGGTGTTGCCCCTATCTGTGCTTAGTATTCCCTTCTTTTAATTTTCCTTTTTCCTTTATCTTTTCCTTTAGCACAGTTATTCTCTTTTTTTTTTTTCTTTTTTTTTTATTATATTGACATTCATGTGCACTAATGAGCAAAAAGTATGATTTCACTCAATTTGTAGTTTGGCTGGAGGTTAAAAGTTTGACATGAGCACTTGAAAGAAGTTGTTCTTAAAAAATAGGGAGGACAAAAAAGTTGTCCATAATGTATTTTGATGACTTGCCAAATGTTACCACCAACTTGAGCTGTTTGTTGATTTTTAAAACTGATATATGTGCGAATTCTTGGCTAATCTTTGGTATTTAGGATAATTTTAGATGCCAGTTCATGTTAAATTTATTTCCTACTACTTCAAAGTCTTGGACAATTACGTATGGCAGCTTCATATTAAAACTGTCAATTAATTTTGATTTACAACACAATGATGAGTAAAAATCCACTATAATCCCTTCTAATCTGGAAAATAATATTGTACATACATTACCCAATTAAGCATACCCAAAAAAAGAGGAAGAAAAATACGTGAAGAATTTTTTTTTTAATTCCAAGTTTTCACATCAAAATAGGGGCATTTGTACCCTTTTTTATTTGAAGCTCATTATCATCATGTTTTTTTGTCCTTTTCCCTCCTAGAGGAACCGCATGTGCATATCAATGGAGTTGGTCACTGCTGTTTTAGGTGATCACGGGCAGCGTCCTCGAGAAGATTATGGTAGCTTTATCTTCTTCCTTTACATTAAAGATTCATGAAATGTTTGTGTATTTATGATAGATGACCTGCTGATATTCCATGCTGTGGATTTGAGGAACAGCTTCATTTTAAAATTCTGATATAATGGAATTCTTTCCTCCATTGGGCAGTTGTAGTCACTGCTGTTACAGAATTGGAGAATAAAAAACCCCGGTTCTATTCTACCCCTGAGATAATTGCTTTTTGTCGGAAATGGCGGTTGCCTACAAACCATGTTTGGCTGTTTTCCACAAGGTGATGGTTTAATCTGTACATTTTGCTAATAAACAGCTTGTTCTTGAGCTGTATTTTGAATATTAATTTGGTGCTATTCCTCCCTCAACATTCTGTAGACTTTTATCATTCTTCTTCTTCTTCTTCTTCTTATTATTATTATAATTAGTATTATTATTATTAGTAGTAGTAGTAGTAGAAGAAGAAGATTCTAGATTGATTTTCATTCTAGTGTTGTTGGGGTAGGTTCAGTAGTTATATTGGGTTTGCTGATAAACCCAGTATATCCCTCCAGACCCTGCCCTGAGCGGGATATACTGGGTTTGTTGTTGTTGTCACTTTTTCTTTATGGTAAGCCTAGTCTATTTCTGAAATCTACTATCTGCTCATGAAAAACCTCTCTTTTTTATTTCTTATTTTTTAGAAAAGTCTTTCTGTAATCACATTGCTTTTTAGTAATGAAGTCTTATCACCTTACCAATACTTCGGAAAAACTTCGACTATTCATTCTTATGTTTTGTTGCTTAGGACAGCAAAGATGCTTATTTGTTTTGGGAATGCTTTAATTCATATGAATATCTGGCTGCAGAAAATCCGTGACTTCATTTTTTGCCGCTTTTGATGCTCTCTGTGAAGAAGGAACAGCAACACCTGTATGCAAGGCTTTGGATGAGGTTGCAGACATATCTATACCAGGTAATCATGCTCTGTAAATTTTCTGGGATTCTATCAGTTAAGAATTCTTTTCTTGTTAAACACAATTTTCAATTCTGTTATTCCATCTATTTTTTAACCCTTTTTTTTTAATTAAAATAAAATTGTGCCTTTTGGGGTCTTTTGTAATTTTTATTATTAGAGAGTGGTCTTGTGTAATTTTTATTTTTAACAGTTACTTTTTTCTTTTCTTTTTTTGTAATGTTTATTCTATGGATGGTTGTGCAATGTGTATTTTCACCGGTGGTTTTGTGAAAACTTCTTATTTCATGAGTTTTTTTTTTTTTTTTTTAATATTTACCGGCTGTTTTTAAACCCCCACATTTTGTAGGCATTTTGAGTAATCTACCCTTAACATTTTACCAACTGAAAGTTCATTAAAGAGGGTAACTATTCCATTGGGAAATAGAAGGGAGATAAAGCCCTGGTTTAATAAGAAAAGATGTGATCTAAAATCATCAGTTGAATGGCCCTCAACTTGCAATATTAACAGTATGTTACACTACTTATCCATCAGTAGGAATTTTAAATTTAGAGAAGATTATCGTACTATTCAACCAAGTATGAGAATTTTTTGTTGGATTGATTTAGGATAGAGTGATCTCATGTTGGCTAGTGGGTGCCTTGATGTATGTAAGAGTGATCTCATGTTGGCTAGTGGGTGCCTTGATGTATGTAAGGACCCGCCCGCTGCTCATTGGCGCAATTTCGCCTCCTTTATTTATATATATATATATATATATATATATATATATATATATATATATATATATATATATATATATATATATATATATATATATATATATATTTACTGGTTGTAAAAAGTATGAGAATTTAGTTCGTCAAATATTCTTCCAAACTTCTTATGGAAAAAGACAATGCCCCGTGTTTGCAAACACGGACATGATTTGTCTAACTAGATATTTTAATTAATTTTATCAGTAGCCTTTTTGCATGAGCAACGATTATTTTACCACCCTAGCACTATTGATGAATGAAGTCTATAAAGGAGAAAGCTAGGCCTTGGTTGATTGCTGAGCTTTAATTACATAAAAGAAGCAGAATGATCCGATATGCCATGCAACACCACATATTTGATGGAAAGTATGATAGAGAGTGACAAATTTGTACTCACAGAAAAATTGCTTGAGATTATTCTGAAAGCTGGTAATAACTGGCTGGACAGGCTGCTCTAAACATTGGCCTTAATTATATTGATCTTTTGCTTCACGGAAGTTTCTATTTCACTCTTAGTTCTGCCATATTATTACATGACTTTATTTCTGTGGCCATCAGAGCTAATGGAGCATGTATTTGACAGGATCTAAAGACCATGTAAAGGTGCAGGGTGAAATTTTGGAGGGTCTTGTTGCTCGTATTGTAAGTTGTGATAGCTCAAAACACATGGAGGAGGTTCTAAGGGATTATCCCCTTTCTCCAGTAGAAGGTACACTACTCAAACCTACTTTAGCTCAGATTCCTCGTGTTGGATTCGGAATTTCTTGCTGAGCTGCTGCATTTCCTCATTGGACTTTTCCCACGCTGTTTTTTGAATTTGACATTGTAAAATTTGTAAGCTAGAAATTTGAACTGACTTAGGATTTCTTTTTGCACAAATTTGCAAGGAATTTACCTTGTATTGAGCTGTTTAAGGACATATTTTAGAATGTTTCGTTTTGTGTGTATGTTTATGTATTTTGGATGCTTGAAGAACAAGCATTTGCCTGTTAATTGTGGTCTACGTATACTTGTTGACTTTGCAACCTGGTCCTTTGGGTTGATTGTATAATTGAACTAGAATATTTCATACTACATGAGGATTCAAACTCCACCCTACTACACCCCCTCCCTCCCCCCTTTGCTGGTTAAGGGACATCTATGGTGCAAGTTGACTTTATTATTTTGTTACCAACTCTTGGATTCCAAGAGCCTGTTTCAAGTTGAATCTTTACAAACTCGGCTTGAGGGGGAGGGGGGGGGGGGGGGGGGGGGTGGATTGGGTATTAAGAATTATAGGCATCATTACTTTCAGCTATAGGCATAACAGGGTTAGATTTTAGGGTCCGTTTGGTATCGATATCAAAATATCAAGATATCAGTATCCATATCAAGATATCGGTTTAGATATCGATATCCGATATCCGATATCTAGATATCAATACCAAACGGGCCCTTATTATTTTAGGCTTTACCTTTATTATAAAGTTGTTTGTTCAGTCTCTTCAGCTTCTCTTGTAAGCTATAGTAAGACTCATCTTTCTCTCTATTTTTTGCCAGCCCTACTACGTAACAATTATCAAACACCATCAGTTTTATCACAATGAAAAACTCGTAAATGTGGACCTTTTTTTATTTTATGAAAACAACAAGGTCTCTACAGATGAGGAGTTACTTGTGGAAAGAATGGAGGGAAGGCAATGCAATATTTCCTCCTTTGGTCATAGAGCTGTTTGAAAATAATGTTACTTTTAGTATGTTCTGCATGTAAATGGACTCTTGTGATTTGAAAAAGGACTTGGCTCTTTTTTGCTCAATCTAGGAGTGGAACAGAAGTGACAAAAGTGTAATTTTTTGCATACTAACAATTCTCAGTATGTCCATGGTTCTACGTGGAAAAACCATCTCTTTTCATTGGGGTTTCTACACTTCAATGGTTACTGATTAAGTATGGTTTTCTTGATTTGAATCATCAAGTCAATTTGTTGCAGTCTTTGCATAAGTTCTTTTAGCTTATTGAAATTGAGAATATAACAGTATAGTTTCTACTTCAAAACTATTTTCCTATTCGGTCATGTAACCTTTTAGATTAATTCATCCCCCGTTTGTGTCAAAATGTGGCTTATACAGATCTTTCTTTAGCCAGCCTTGACTTGGGTCCAAATGTGAGAGACATATGTGCAGCAAATAGATCTGATGAAAAACAGGTGATAATTTATGATTTTTTTTAAAAAAAATATGGTGCTCCAAATGTAGTTATGCTACATAAATATTTGTAATCACTATCATGCAGCAAATTAAAGCACTTTTGGAGAGCGTTGGAGCCTCTTTCTGCCCTGATAATGTAGATTGGTTTGGGAAAGAATCCAATGTGCATGATTCCAGGAATGCTGATAGATCAGTTCTTACAAAATTTTTACAAGCTCATCCCGCTGATTATTCAACTGCAAAATTACAGGTTTGACTTTAAATTTTAGACAGGCTCTTTGTATTCCTAGGCTACTTTAATACTTAATTAGTCTGTTAGGCTTTTTACTCTATTAGGCGGCTGTAATTATTAGTTTTTCACTTTATTTCTGATTGTAGCCTTTGGGCTTCCTCTTCTTGTATGTCTAATGGTCATTCCCAAGTAAGGAGATATAGTGTAATTTTTGTGGATAGGGGTGGGTATACCCATTTTAGAGGCCTCGTTTAAGCCTTCTTCATTTTTCCCTTTTATTGATATCAATATAATTAACTGATTCAGAACCTCATTTTTTATCCTTTCAATAAGCGTTGTGAATGCCATTAAAGTTGAGCTTAAAGTTCAAACTCATTATTCCTTAACATCAGTAGGAGTTTTCTGATGTTCAGTTATATGTGGCTTTGCAAGAGTTAAGGGGTCATTAATTTTGAGTTATTGCATGCTTTGTTGATCTGTTTTAGCCTGTTGCAGATTCATTGTTTTATTAATTCCATCTTGCTTTTGTGTTTTCCACGCAACGATGCTTTGATAGAGGAAAGGGGTTACTAATTTCGATTTTACAATTGCTATTTGGATTGTTATCCCATTGACTCTCTCTTATCTTTTTGGCTGTTAGCACATTCTAAATTCTGATAGAACTATACCTAAATTATTGATCCATTTCTTTTAGCATTAAAACGTTCATGGTTATCTTCTTTCATTTCTTTGCATATCTCAATTCCCAGTTCCTTTTAGTCATCTGTGATTCTTTGGAAAACAAGTTACATTCTTACATGGAAGTGTAATAAAAGATGTTGCTTTTATTTGGCATTTATAATTTACTTTTTCATTGTTTGGACCAGGAAATGATACGCTTGATGAAAGAGAGGCGCTTCCGTGCTGCCTTCAAGTGCTATTATAACATGCACAAACTTGATTCCATTTCAAATGATGATCTGTATTATAAGATGGTTATTCATGTACATAGTGACTCTGTTTTCCGCCGATATCAGAACGAGATGAGGTTAAAAGTGTTTCCTTGTCTATTCATATCTTAATTGCTGAGTGAAAAGTTATCAGGCATTTGTTTCAATGGATATCCTGACAAAATATTTATGTTTGTTTTTCAGGCATAATCCTGGGTTATGGCCCTTGTATAGAGGTAAACATTTCTTTCTTGTTTTAGCCATGAATACAGAATTTATTATATTTCCCTTTATAATCTGAATAATCCTCATGTTTTACGATGGTTTAGAATACAAAATGAAGTGATTCATTTTCAAAATCTTGTACGCTATCTATAAAAGAAGCTAACTCTGTTTCTGCATTTTGGATACCTAATATTATGGTTGTCGAAAGCTATTGTCTGCTCAATCATCACCTATTTTAAATGTTGGGTCATTTACATATTAGGTTACTACCAGTTTTGAGTTGTGAAAGTGGTAAAAAGGCTTTAGTATCTGGTTTCAGCTGGTGTAAGCTTTCAGTATTAAATTCAGGTTACGACTGGGTTTCTTAAGTCAACACAATCTCTTCACTTTATACAAAGCCTCGGCGTGAAGCTGCTGAGCAAGTAACAGGGTTTGGTTATGTTGATTAGTGCCTTGATGAAAAACTGACACTCATTAATGTATGCTCTCAGGCTTTTTTGTGGACATTAATCTCTTCAAAGAAAATGACGAGAGAGCTCTCAAGACTATGAACAACAGCTCGGTAGACCAGAGCAATGGAAGCACTGCCACATCTGATCCAAATGCACTTGCAGATGAAGATGCCAATCTGATGATAAAATTGAAATTCCTCACATATAAGGTATATGCGTGCTATTCAGGTATTTAATATTTTTTTAAAAAAATACTAGAGCAATGTTACGGGCTGATTACTTAAGTTATGTTACTTGGGTATTCCCTCATTGATTGTATGTAGGTTGATGTTGGGGTTTAATATAGGATTCTGTGGTCTCCAATCACTTGGGATAGCTTTTTGTGTGTGATTCTCCTATAATCTTTTTACCAAGTAGTTGCTCAGCTTATTCATTAGTGCCCAACCTCTTTTGTTTTTGGATCCTATTGTTCAGGATTGTTAAGTTAAAATCAGTATCTTGTCCTTCATTTTGATCATCATCACTGCCTACTGGCATTTCTATAATCATAAGTGTTCCTGCTGCAGTTGCGAACCTTCTTGATCCGAAACGGCTTGTCAATTTTGTTCAAGGAAGGTCCAGCTGCATATAAAGCTTACTACATGAGGTAAAAGTCCCCCCAACTTTTTTGAATTGTTAGAAGCCCGACATGGTTTTCATTTTCTTGTTGATATAATTCAAGTAATTCATAATTTCATATGTTAAAAGTTTTCCATTAATATGTCACTAATCCCGGTATTCCTAATTTCTTAAGAAATTTCCTCATATACATTTATTGCTTTATTAAACCATAAGTATAAACAGATTTGATGTCTTCTCACTATAATATCAATAAAAGTATAGAATGGATGAAAGTGACTATTGTTAACCATTGGCTGTACAGTTCTTAGTAATAACGAGGCTTTAGCCCGAGATAAGTTATCATGCAAAATTTTAGAAGTTTGGTAAAACCGTCAAATTTTATTTATTTTTAACGTGTACTTCAGAAGATTGAAATTGGTGGCTTTATTTTGTAAACTAAATGGCACAGTATCATTTTTGTATAATTGGCACCACCAGTCCAATATTATGGCAAACCTTGAGATAATTGATGTAAAATTGCTATAAATGCTTGTACTGGAGAAAATTTTTATTTGATGAAGAAACAACTTTATGTTACTATTCTGTGATTTTCTTGATTGTTGTTTAAAAAGATGTATTACCATCTTCTGCTGTACTCTTGATTGATGGAAACCAGTTATTTTTTTCAAATTTTTTTTGGTGATGGTTTTTGTTGTTAAAGAGGCACGAAGATCTCAATTATCAATCTCTTACCATGTTCTCCCTTGATTTGATGTACCTATTATTTGATATGATTTTGCTCTTTTATGAGCTCAACTGCTTAAGTCTTGATTACAGAATCGTATATTTATGAATTTAACGTAATTTAATTTAGAGAAACAAAAATGGCGTGCTGATAATTGGTTTTTGCTATTTTGGAGTTGGCTAATGATTTTCAACCTCTCAGATAGTGTTATCTACTGTTATTTGCAATAATTTGCCTGTCTGTGACTTGATTCTTCGGGAAATAAAAATTTCAGAGTTGAGGTATTTGCTTATATGAAAAACCATTATTTATGTTGCAGGCAAATGAAAATTTGGGGTACATCGGCAGCAAAACAAAAGGAAATGAGCAAGATGCTGGATGAATGGTAAATTGGCTTCTTAGTTGTTACCTAGGCATTTAGAATATACTGCTCATTTGTTATTTCCCCCTTCATATCATGTTCTGCTAACATTATATGTTTTGCAGGGCTGTCTATATACGGAGGAAGTGTGGGAACAAACAGCTAAGGTCAGATATATATCTAAGTGAAGCTGAGCCTTTCCTTGAACAGTATGCAAAACGTAGTGCTGCAAATCAAGCTTTGATAGGCTCAGCGGGGAATTTTGTGAGATCCGAAGACTTTTTGGCAATTGTTGGGGGTCTTGATGAAGAGGGTGACCTTGAAAGAGAACGTGAAGTTGCATATCCTTCATCTCCTATTCCAACCACCAAGGACACTATTCCAAAAGATGAAGGCCTAATTGTTTTCTTTCCTGGTAAGTCCATATTTTTTTCACCATTCATGCAATACGAAATTGACTATTTTTAGGTGACAAATTGGTATTTTAGAAAAACCTGGTACCATGAAGTATTAAATAATGTTCTGCTGATCAATTTAATCCATTTTCTTACCGGAATCACTAATGACCCTCAAACCCTTTTTTAAAAACCTTGTTCACTTAATTATACAGAACCATTTCTTTAATTAAAAAACAAATTGGTTGGTATATGGATAATTCCTAGTCGAAATCTCTCTCATGGGACATCGCTACTTCCATTCCTCAACTTACCCTGTGTTTCTGGTTTAGTCTTCTGTCCGTTTTTTGTTCGTAGTTTTTTTATCTGTAGGAATTATTGTGGTGGGGGGGGCGCTATGATTTAGAATTTGAAAGAGTCTATGATAGTAACTTGTAGTTGTGCTATCAAACATGCTCAAATGACATGGGGATTTTGTGGCACTATGTTTGTGGCTAAACTTCTGCCAGTACTCAAGAGAAAGATCAATTCATGCTTAATGTGTTTAGCATTGTTGTTGTAAGAGACTGCTTTATTGGGAGCTTCCTATTTTCATGTCATCTTTTGTGTAACTGGACCGAAAGGTGCCCACTTTCTTTGTCTATATGCACAGTCAAGGAAAATTGTGTTGCAAACTTATCATTGTCCCACCAAAGTGAAACTCCAATTGATCATTGCACAAGAGTGGCCAATGTATAACCCTAGCTATGCAGAGGGTTGGAGGTGAAAAACATATCATGAGAGAGACTCAAATAGGAAAAATCCATAGGCCAATTGTGTTTGTTTTCAATTAGAATGGTTTAATATCATTAAGTGAATCGGGTGAAACCTTACCAATATGGTACCATGGAGCAATTTTTGTACCTTAATGGTACCATATTTTATAAAATACCATATGTCACCAATGGTCACTTATTTATACCAGTATGGTAATTTGGCCAATTTCAGGTGTTTTTAGCCACATATATGTGCTATTATGCATTATATAATGAGGAGATTCATGCAAGAAGAATCAGTGACTGATTGATAATCAAATTTGTTCATTGGCGCTGTGTTTGCAGGAATACCTGGTTGTGCAAAGTCTGCATTCTGCAAGGAGCTTCTCAACAACCCTGGTAGTCTTGGAGATGATAGACCTATTCAAACTTTAATGGGTGATTTAATAAAAGGTGTGGTGTGGTATACAAGTAAATTTGCGCATTATGAGTCTTTTTTCATCTTTATAATGTCGTAGTCCACTAGTCCATGTTACTGTGATGACTCCATAAATGCAGTTAGCTTACAGCTGGCTATAGAACTATATAGCTTCCCATTGATTGTACCCTTTTCTATTTAAGAGTGTCCATCTTTTCTATTTATATGTAAAGTTTCTAGGTTTTTCCCCCTTTTGTAATAAGATTTAGTTGCACCAGTTATCCAATCCCTTATCCTTACCCTTAAACCACGATTTGAACAGTACTGTTTCAAATGATTATAATGAACAGGAAAATATTGGCAGAAGATTGCTGAAGAACGTCAGAAAAAGCCATACTCCATAATGCTGGCAGACAAGAATGCACCAAATGAAGAAGTGTGGAGACAGGTACACCTTATGCATGTATACTCAGCTTAACTCATGTCTGGAAGATGGGATAATCTTATCCAGGAACCCTGGTTGATTGTAAACTTTTGTACTTAGTAAATTGAGAAACGGGTATCTGGTATAGGGTTTGTTTGGTGATGTTCTTATTTCTTACAAGAAGCTTCTTTTTGTGGAGAAAGAGTATATAATGTATTATATGCCTGCGCCAAACAGACCCACACTACTTGTTGGGTACAAAATTTGGCTGTTACTCATTTTGTTTTTGTACATATCAGCCGAACAAAATTCTGAAAAATATTAATGCTCTTCAATTTCATTATCTAGTTACATATCCTCTTATTTTGCAGCTAATTGCTAATGCACACTAGATTGGATCTGTAGGGCTGTAAGAGTATCCAACTGGATCTCACTAAACCCAAGTATTTGTCTGAGCTCTATGAATTCCCAAGATTAGTGAAGCTTAACTGATCTGGGTATTTAGACATTCATTCCCCTGAACATCAACAATCTTATAGCAAGCTTGTTGGAGCTCACTATTATTACCTAATTTTGAGTTTAGTGCCGAACTGTCTATTTTGATTCCATGTTTGGTATGGCTAGGAAAGAGAATAATCTCATTCCTTTGACGAGTCATACCAAATTTTGATTCCCAAACCCAAACCATGGGAATGAGTGATAGAGATCTTCTTCCTCTTCTTCCCTTGCTCTTTTGATTCCTAAAATTTAACCAAACAACAAATATCAGGAATCACAATTCAGGAATACCACTTCTTCCAACCCTATTCCTGAATTGTGATTCCTGTAGTCTTAGCAAACAAGCCCTTAATTTATTAAGCATCTGATCTAGTCAGAGTCAAGCTTGTTGGAGCTAAGTATTATTATGTACAACTGAGGAATAGGAGAAAGAAGGAACAGTAGGTACAAGAGGGGCTGGAAACCAAACTAGAAAAGAGATATGTTGGAGGTTGTATGTCTGCTAGTTGGTTGCACCTAAATAGAGCCTTTTTTTAGGGATACACGACTGTAGATGATGCTTTCCATGCAGTAAATTGATGAATATGCATTCACAAAATGATCCAGGTTTTGATTTATTCTACATCTTTGATCAACATCCTGACCCCTGGACCCTGCTTGATTGCGGGAACACTAGGATGTTGTTGTTGTTGTTGTTGTATCTTTGATCAACGTATTTATGCATCATTGATGTTTCCTGTTTCTGCAGATTGAGGATATGTGCCGAAGGACCAAGTCATCAGCTGTTCCTGTTGTACCTGAATCCGAAGGTTAATCATCTAATCCATTTCTTATTATTCTCATTTTTATGTATGAATTACATAGCTGAGAAAATGGTACTTGGACGGAGATTGGGAAAGCACATTTATCTCATTTTAAAAATGAGGGAGATAAATTGATCATAATTGTAAGTGTTAGTTGAATGGCTTAAATTTCGGCCTCCAATATAAAACATTACAAATGCATACGTTAACCCAATAGATGAAATTGAAATGTTTATTTTCATTTTCCCCCTTTATGCAAAGGGTTGAATTATTAATATCAACCCAATAAATGGTATCATGCAAATGCGACCATCTTTCCTTTCTTGTATATAGTTTCTACAGTTATGCTACAAAATTGTCTGTTTTCCTTGTGTGGGCTTTTGACAGTTAACCCCATCTGATGTGGTGGATATTGTTGCCTCTATTTGTTGGGACCTCTTTTTTTTTTGCCCCCTTTTTGGCTATGGATCAATATAATATTGCATTTGGCACATGTAGGAACTGATTCAAATCCATTTTCCCTTGATGCACTTGCTACTTTTATGTTCCGGGTGCTGCAACGGGTTAATCATCCAGTAAGATAATTCATAGTTTACCCTATGCAGAGATGATTGTTATATGAATGTCACATTTTGCCAATATTACTCATTTATCTTTTCCCAAACTTCTCAGGGGAATCTTGACAAGGCATCTCCAAATGCAGGCTATGTGTTGCTAATGTTTTATCACCTCTATGAGGGAAAGGCATGTTATCCTGTTTATCTTGATATAGTGTTGATGCAAGTGAACTCAATTTTCGTCTTATTGATCTTTTTTTTATATAAATTACATGTTTCCAGAACCGTAGAGAATTTGAAGGTGAATTAATTGAACGTTTTGGATCACTTGTGAAGATGCCTTTACTAAGATCTGATAGGTACGCTTCCGTGATCAGACATGTTTTCTCGCTCTACTCTTTGCTCTAATTTACATAGTTTAGTTTTAGGGACCATTACACTGAACTATCCCTTTTATAGGTCAGTGCACACACACAACCTTTATAAGAAAAATTGTATTTTATTATCTATTATCCCTCCTCTCTTAGCAATTCAAGTCCAGCCTTATTTAGCCATTAGTAAAATGGTAGAAAGGAGTGAAAAGTGTAATACTAGTAAAATGGTAGAAAGACTTGTAAATTTCAGCTACATCTTTATAAGGCGAAAATGGTTAGTGGCATTGAATTGCTGGCGAAGTATGAATAATGAGCGATTAAATACAATTTTGCTTGAGGGGTGGTTTTGTGCAAATTGATGGGTACCAGCAATGGATGTGTAATTTACTCTCTAGGTTTATGGGCTAGGAAGATGCAAAATTATGAAATAGCTATCTTCTGCACTATTATCTGAATGGAAAGATTTGGTAATGGAAATAAGATCTTTTACAGTTTGTATATGCCTTCTGTGTGGATTATCGCTTGTTATCAAGCTGATTTTTTCACTTTATTTTGTAAGTTAAATAGATATTTCCGAACGAGCAATTGAAGTAGAAAGTGATAATGACAAAACTTCGCAATTTTAGTTTTTTTTTAATAATCTTTCAGGACCAATTATTGCGCGCTGGAACAAGTTTCCAGTGTGGACTGTTATTTTCATTTTCTGTTAATTGAATGTATTGAGGGATACTTGCTATCTTAAATATGAAGCTTAGGATTTTTTTATGAGAACTTGTCTTGCTAGACTGAAAAATCTCGAGGACAGCATTTACATGTGCACTCCAAGGGATGCAAACAAGCTAGGATGCCAGGAAGTAGTCAAAGTCAAATTTGTCTCATATTTTGGTTGCTGCCTCTTGTACAGGAATCCCTTACCTGATGATTTGAAATCTGTTATTGAGGAGGGGATAAACCTATATAAACTTCACACCAAACGGCATAGAAAGTAAGTCCCTCATAAACTAGTAGTCCTGACTGTCGGTTTTCGATTTCTATATTAGTCCATACCTTTTGGTTCAAATCTATTGAAGAAGACACTCTTGAAGAGAAGTCCACATAATGTAGAATTGTCAGTTCTGTTACCTGTATACTGTGTTTTTTTTATGACTTCATCCTTATTTACTGATCATATATAACAATTGATAGAATGCATTTGTGTGAGCGTGTTTTTTACACCAACTCATACAGTGGCTGCTTTGATCCTATTGATCACTTTTTGTTTGTTTTTTTTTTAAAAAAAATATCTGGCTGATTGATAACACCAAAATCTTTTAGCACAAACCTTACCCATTGCCTAATGGCGATTAGGCAAGCTTTATAAAAGTCAAGGTAATGAACTCATTTGAACATGCTCTTAGAAATATATTTCTCTAGGTATGATGTTTAACCTTAGTGGTACCAATACCATTTGGATATCAAAAGGCAACTGATGTCAGAACTAATTCGTATTTGAAAAGCTAATTCTATTCAGAAATGGCTTGAAATCCTGATTGGTAGCTCATGTCTGAGTTTAACATTTGTATGGTCACATTTCTATAAATTTTCATTTTGGCAATGCCTGCACTGTTTCTTTTTACCCTACTTTATTGTTAGATTGGATTCCACAAAGGGAACATATGCAAAGGAGTGGACTAAATGGGAGAAACAGACACGAGACACTCTATCCAGTCACGCCGAATACCTGAATGGAATTCAGGTAGCTATCCACCTGCAGTTTCCATATCTAAATGTAAATTGACTTCATATGTTTCAAACATCATATGGCGCTATCACCTTTAAAACTACCATATATTGAGCTTTGTAGGAACTGCTTTATTTCCCTGATCAAATAAAGCTTCCAGTTGTATTTTGGAACTAAAAAAATTGTTCATTGGTGGGAAATGACTATCGACTCATGGGTGTGACAATATCGGTTTGCCATAACCAACAAATTCAATTTTCCAGGTTCCATTTGAGCTTGCTGTATCCAATGTGTTGGAGCAGTTGAAGTCAATTGCCAAAGGCGATTATACCGCACCAAGCACAGAAAGGAGGAAGGTTGGTAGTATAGTATTTGCTGCTGCCACTCTGCCTGTTGATGAAATCCTGAGTGCTATTAACAGCGTAAGTAACAATCACCTCTTTCGATTGTCCGGCTTGTTTCTAGTTTCTTCCTCGTTAGTAAAACTGATTTTCTCTGCTCACATGTTGAACAGGTTTCCGTCAAGAACGCAGAGGTAGAAGCCTTTCTCAAGGACAAGCGCCTGCAGGAGACCCTAAGAAAAGGTCATGTCACTCTTGCACACAAAAGAAGTCACGGTGTAACAGCTGTGGCAAACTACGGGCAGTTCCTTAACCAAAAGGTTCCATTGGAGTTGACCGCTCTGCTGTTCTCTGATAAGATGGCTGCCATTGAAGTACGTCTTGGCTCGGTGGAGGGCCAGAAAGTAGAATCTAAGAACGAGTGGCCCCATGTAACCATTTGGACAGGGGAAGGAGTTGCAGCGAAAGAAGCGAACAACCTGTTCCACCTGCATTCGCAAGGGAATGCCACCCGAGTTGAGATTGACCCACCCATTGTCATAAATGGTGAAGTCGAGTTCTTCTCTTGATGATGCAACTGTCTACTCCATTTTACTTGACTAGTTCGCATATGGAAAGTTTCATCGTGGAGACTCAGAGTTTTGCCACCCGAAAAAAATTCTGAGAAGAGTTTTTGATAGGACTTTTAGAGAGAGATTAGTTAGTTTGTGAGGATTATGTATCAAATGGTGAGTAGTGTTTGGATGGAAATGTTTTTTTAGAGGGTTGTGTATCCAAGACGTAAAATGAGATACTAGTTTTGTACATATATATGTGCTGAATTTCTTCAACAAGATTCACATTGCATTATTAGAGGATGAAACTCTGGGTTTCTTCAGCTGGAGCAACACGCATCGAATGCAACATAAACGGTCTCCCTTTCATAATCGATATAGCTTAATTACACCATGTAGAGCTCCGCAAGTTCCTCCAGGGACTGACTGGAAAAGAGGTTTTTGGGATCAGCATTCTCGGTCATCCACAAGAGGTGGTCGAAAAGCACTACCTCGCACCTGATAGAGATTCGATCTTTTGATTGATCTCCGACTGCATTGTCGTTCTCATTGATGTCTTGGCTTGGCTTCTCGATAAGGGCATTGATCAAGGGATGGCTAAGGTACTTGGAATCAATCACATACCTCCTCGTCCTACCAACATAAACGGTCTCCCTTTCGCACTCTTCATCCTGAGTATTCGTCCATGAAGCTCGACATACATAAGCAGCCTTGAAATCCCTTCAATTCTCTTTGTATATGTGATGTTGAATATTGGTAGGCAGTCTGACATGTGTGAATGAGGGAGAGGACGATATCCAAGTTATCCCTAAGTCTTTAACCAAGGTCTTGGGCCAAATTGTATTTTTTTTCTATAAATGAAAAAACTTGTTATGCAATTTAGTGAAATTCATCTTGTCAATACTCATTTCGACATCTTGTCAATACGCCTTATGTTTTGTGTTCTAATGGTTTAAACTATATTTTCAAAATTGAGCTACTTATTTTCTTGTGAAACTTATTTCTCCACTTCACTTTACATTGCCCATGTTTTATACCACAATGTTAGTCCCCAGCTGACTGGTGTTGTTTCTGCAGGCTGTTGAATGTGAGCATTGAGAAAAAAAAAAATACCCATACAAATGTTAATCTGAATGTAATGAAATAAGTTGCATTTCTTGATACTATTTCATGACACCGGAAAGGTTTCAATTCAAAGCAAAAACCAAAAAGACACTTGAAAGGAAAACGAGTGATTTCCGCCCACCAAGTACACAACAAATAACTTGTTACAACCGGTTTTCACCTTCAAAGTTACAACATACTTCAATCAAAGCATCCTTGCCAAAGGCATCTATCATCTATCGATTCCGCCAGCCTGAAACAGATTTGGAAATCATTGTAATGGAACTTGAGGTTGCTTCTAATCTGCAAGGACAAGATACAAGAGTTTGTTAATTTCCTTGAAGTGTATCACTGCCAATCAATTTGGGAGAGGGAGGGGGAGGAAGAGACTTGGATATTTCCTCAACAGCCCGGATGACTTCTGCAGAACTTGTTTCTAACACTTGACCTCCAAAGATGATCTCATCAAGAATAGTATTCATCTGCAGAGTATTCAACAGATTTAATCCATATGGATTTACATGAGATTCAAACTCAGAAACTGTGCAGTACACACATTATAAGAATCAGGTACTAAAAGGAAGTGGTGGATACTTCCCATCTTTTGCATATACATGAGGTGCCAAAAACTGTGCAGTCTCCCTCTCTCTCCCAAATTGATTGGCAGTCAAAAGAGAACTTAAAACACGAGGTGCCAAAAGTAGTGCTAAACCCACCCAGGCTAAAGCTTATCAAATTTACTTCCCCAACCAGAAATGTAACGCCTTTTGGACTGTGTTTGGAATGAAAATCAACATAAATCTTTTGCATTCGTAGTACACAAATTGATTCATGGCTGATTTTCATTGATGCAACAGCAGAAACATGTATATGTTGTGATAAATTACCTTGCTATAGTTGAATACAATGTCAAGTTCACACACATTCTTGAAGCACCTGTCCAGTGTTTCTACAAAAACTGGAAAGGCAACGTTGTTAGAAATCAATATTAGCTGATAAATATGTTACTTATGACAAGCTCGAAAAGGATATCACATACAAAAAATAAGCTACAACATAACCAGTGGCCAATATATCTTTCTTGAATATCATTTAGAATCCTTTGGCTAAAACAAGATAGAAAGAAAGCATGAGAACATTGGTTGCCCACAGATTGACTCTCTCAACAAAGTTACATAGAACAGAAATTTCTCCAAGAAGATAAGCAGCAAATCATCAGTTTGTATAACTTAACACCAAACTCAACAACGCCATTCATCAACATGCAAACAACAAGTCTTTCCCTAGATACGTTGAGAGAGTGTTTCCGAGTGACTCAAAAGTGTCAAACAAAACATACAAACAAAAACCCAACAAAAAGACACGGACAGCCGAGAAAGGGCAAGGAAGAAGAAGAAATATGAGAAACAAACCGGAAAATGAAAAATGATACGATCTCATCCAGCCCTATGCCTCACACAACTAGCCCTCCAACACTCGGATTGTGCCCCTCCACAATGTCCGGACCATAACCATACAATATTCTCTATCAATCTTCGATTTATTGTTTTAATCTGAGTTGATATTAAACAAAACCTGTGTATTTGGAGAACTCTTTCATCCTAGAAGAGATTAAAGCTTAACAACAATATAAAATGTGCCTAGTCCATTAAACAAAACATTTCAAAAATAGAGATTGTTTAATGTTGACAATTTCTTCCCTTCCCACCCTCCCCTCCTCTTTCCCTTTGAATTCCTGACCCTCTTTATGACAACCTTTTTCTTTTTTATTGCGGGACTGATGTTGATTTAACTACTTATCTCCTTTTGAAGAACTTTCATTGTTCAGTGAAATGTCGAAAACCATAGGAAATGTCTTTAGATGTTCAGGATATACCTTGAATTAAATCAAGCATTGCTAGCTCATTTTCAGCACTGTCATATACAAACACAAAGTAAAGAGTTGCATAGTGTTTGTATACAAGCCGAGAATCCTGCAGATGCATAGAAAAACAGATGAGACCGAGTTCATTAAAGCTCCAGGTTTAGAGCAATACACTGATTAAATATAATTCATTGACTTCATTCCATTTGACATTCCGATTCTAATTGCATAGACATGTTAAGGCAACCCGATTGGAAGTCAGAAGATCCATAGCACAATTAAAAGTTCCTTCTCATCCAAAGAAATACACATAATATGTACGAATGATGCAAGAAAGACGCACCGGGCCAAATATTGATTCAGCATCCACGAAATTGCTCACATTTTGGGGCCGACTGCATAACACTACAAATCACGATCAGCACCAACTCCGAGTTACAGTTGGCAAAACAACGTGAAAGACTAGAGATAAATGTGTTTATTAAAGATGAATATGCTTATAAATATGATTACTAGAGATCAAACGCCAGAAAAATTCAGATATATAGCGAATTTGTAATATCAATTCAGTTTATAGGAGTTTGGAATCCCTGAAAAGCATTTGCCGAACCTGAGTAGACGGTGCGAATGAGTTGGTGCTGCTTCTCAGGAGGCTAAATTGACCAACAGAATATGGGGGAAAAATCAAATTCAAGGGATTTGGATCAAAGAAGTGGGATTTAGTATAATAAAAAAGGATGATGAAAAAAAGGGAAAGAGACCTGAAAATCATAAAATTTGACCAAGCGAGGCTTCCCCTGTGTATTGAGCACTATCACTGCCTTTATCATTGTCTCTCTAAAAAAGTGCTGCCTTGAGGGACTTCTGTGAATATCAAAATTTGGAGAACAATCAAGATCTCATGGAAGCCATGGATGGAATCATGGTAGTAGTACATTCTCTTTTCTTTTTGCTCTTTTTTTCGAAAACAAGGTACTTTTGCTACTTTGCGTGTGGATTCTATTTGGAAATTTCTCTTTCAGTGTGTTTCAATAAGTTCATTCTAGAAGAAAGAGATAAGCCTATGCTGACAATGAAGGAGATCATTTGATGCACGTTAATGGTTTGAATAGCAAAGAAAAGAGAGCATATGAGTGTGTCCAAAATTTATGAAGAAATTGAATACAGTGGCGGACCCAAGATTTTTGCCGAGGGGCTAAAAACTATATTGGATTTTTCTCTCCCACTGTAAGGGTCCTAAGCATTGCCGAAACCTATCTAGAGAACCTTTGCCTAAGCTATATCCGTAAAAGTGGATTTTCTATGGACGGCCTTGGTGAGTCATGTGTCCCTAGTGCATATTGAGATATAGGCCTTGAACAAAGTCCTTTACCCAAGATATGGCTTTCGTCTTGGCAGTGGACTGAAGGAAGAGTATGACAATGAAACCAAGTGCAAATCAGAATGAACTTCTGAATTCAAATGCGTTTTTCAGCACTTCACCAAGCCAATATTACTTGTAAGATTGGCTGTAGTTTTTCAGCACTTCACCAATATACCAATGCAAGGGATGGATGCTGAATTCAATTCACAAATCCGAAATTCCATTGACAAATTCACGAACCCCAATCAAAATTTTACAAAACGGATTCTCAAAATCAAAACCCTAAAAGAATTCTCATATGCTACCTATAAATTGAATCTCAAATCAAATTTTGGAGCACAAATTGACGAAAGTGCAAAAAACTAACCTTTTCAATCGGATTTGGGAAGAATGTTCAAGGCTGCAGCAACAATGAGAACTACGAGCCAGCACTCAACAGCAGCCGCAGGCTAGCAGTCGTGAGCGGAGTCGCCGTCTCCGCCACGCCGGAGAGGAGCCACTGAGCGGGGTGCGGGACCTTCTCTTCACCTTCGCCCTTCGCCACCTATTTGGCCTGGTTTGTAAAAAAAAAACCCACCCAGTAATTCAAAAAAAAATGTATTAATTCATTACTCGCTTTAGAGCAGGAGCAACCATGGTTTAAGGTTGCTAGAAGTAAGTCCATGGTTGTGCCCTTTACCTTAAGCTAAGAGGTGGTAAAGGGTTACCTTGGTAGAGAGAGAGAGGTAAGTTCTTCCCTTTTCTAATTTTTTTGAATGATAAAGTACATTGATATATTTTACATTTAGATTTATTAGTTGTAATAGGATTTTAAATGAAATAAAAATATATTTATATTTCATTATTTTTTAAAATAAAATATCTCATTGGTTTAATTTTTTTTCCTATAATTTGAGCCCAATTTTATCCTATATATAACCCCATCTTGATCTATTTTCTTAATCATGGATCACAATAATCCAAATACTCCACCCAATTCAAATATGCATTTTGATCAAAATCTTCTAAAAAATCCTCAATTTCAAGTGATGTTGCAAATGTTTAACAATTCTTCAACACCCGAATATCCAAATTAGACCCCACATAATCCTACCAATGTGTACAATTTTTTTTTTTTTTCCAAACCAACAATATTTTGAGCATTCTCCGGGTGTTCAAGGGAGTGTCACTCGAAGTCCAACCGAAGATGCAAGACAAGTCCATCAAGTACAAGAGAACGAAGAAGTCTGGGCAACTATATGGCTATGAGAGATGAGATTCGGGATAGACAAACTCATATGAATTTGAAGAATGATTTGGTTGAGCACTTGCGGAACCAATTCCAAGGCTATGATCCGAATTTATAGGTAGTTCTATTAGTATTTACGTATGTTATAATGTTTTTTAACTTTTTTTATTTTAATCTAGATGTGATAAAATATATTTATATTAACTACTTGCTATTTTTATTTATTTATAAAATTATAAATAAAAATAAATCACAATAATATATGATGATACACATATAATAAAGGGAAAGATATAAAGGAAAAGAAAAAAGTAAAAATAAATTTGGAAATGGGTAAAAGGGGTTTCCCATGGTTGTAGAGGTAAACTTTTAGAAAGAGGTAAAAAAAGTGAAACTGGACCGAAAAAGTGGAGGATCCCGAACAGTGAGACTGGACCGAAAATCGAGGAACAACTGATGAGGTAAACCCTTTGTGAAGATAACAGCGCACTGATAGGAGGATGAGACATGCAGAACACGAACATGTCCAAGAGCAACCTTGTCCCTAACAAAATGGAGATCGAGCTCAATGTGCTTTGTGCGCTGATGTTGGACCGGGTTGCTGGCGAGAGAAACAGCAGAAACGTTGTCTATGTAGACCAGGGTGACCTTATGAAGAGGGCAGCGGAGCTCAAACAGTAGGTTGCGTAAGACACCCCTGTACTCAGCCTCTGCGCTGGATCGAGACACCACAGACTGACGCTTTGCCGACTGGGACACAAGAGTGTCGTTGAGGAAGACACAGTAACCAGACGTAGAGCGACGTGTGTCAGGACAACCACCCCAATCTGCATCTGTGTAGGCGATGAGGTCATGCGGAGGGGAAGGGGAGATCGTGGTGCCCATATCCAGGGTACCACTGATATACCGAATCATCCGCTTCAAGGCCTGAAAGTGCGGCTCCCTAGTCGAATGCATAAACAAGCAGATCTGCTGAACGACATAGTTGATGTCTGGCCGAGTAAATGTAAGATACTGTAATACCCCGGCAAGACTCCGATACAGTGTGGGATCATCAAACAAAGGACCAGAGTTGGCACTGAGTTTGTTGGAGGCATCAACAGGGGTGGCGACAGACTTGCAGTTGCTCATCTTGGCCCGAACAACAATCTCTGCAGCATACTTACTCTGAGAGAGAAACAACCCAGATGCATGACGTTGCACAGAGACCCCCAAGAAATAAGTCAGCGGCCCAAGATCAGACATGGCGAACTCAGAGCTCAACTAGGCAATGATGGATGTCCGAAGTGCATCAGAGGAGACGGTGAGAATGATGTCGTCGACATAAAGTAATAGAAAAGCCATGTCCGAGCCTCTTCGATAGATAAAGAGAGAGGAATCGGAGCGGATGCCAACGAAACTCAAGCGGAGCAGATACGAAGCAAAGCGCTGGAACCACGCACGAGGGGCCTGTTTCAGGCCATACAGAGATCGCTTCAGGAGACAGACGTGCTTGGGACGATCAGAATCAACGAACCCTGGCGGCTGAAACATATAAACAGTCTCATTCAGATGGCCATGCAGAAAGGCGTTCTTGACATCCAACTGATGAATAGCCCAATGTCGCGATAACGCTAAGCTTAACACCACTCGAATAGTGGCAGGCTTGAACACGGGGCTTAATGTCTCATCACAATCAATACCGGCTTGTTGAGCTCGACCATTAACCACAAGACGAGCTTTGTAACGTTCCAACGTCCCATCAGAGCGGAACTTCTGACGGAAGAGCCACATGCAGCGAATGCGGCCGCGGGCACAACACTAGGTTGCGCCCGCGGCAACAGGGGATATGGGAGGGTGGTAGGGTGAGTATAAGGCGGGGTAATTTCGGGGTGATGGGAAGCTTGCATAGAGACAATATGTCTTGGTCTGAACACACCGGAGATGCTCCGAGTGTGAGGTCTGGTGGGAGGTGGTGGGGGCGGCATAGGGGGAGAGACAGTAGCATCGGGAGAGCGCTGGTCAAGGAGGAAGTGCGGGAAGGGAGACTCCGACTCAAATGAGGAGACAGTAGGTGTGGGAGAGGGGAGAAGAGGAGAAGAGAAGGGAAAGCGGGACTCATCAAATGTGACATGACGCGACAGTATAAGCTTATGGCTTTGAAGATCGAGACAAATGTAACCGCGATGATCAGACGGATACCCGATGAACACGCATAGAGTGGAGCGCGGGTGAAGTTTGTGTGGGGCGGTGGAGGACACTGGTTCGGGAAGCACAAGCACCCGAAGGTACGAAGGTGATCATACCGAGGCAGGGTGCAATATAATGTCAGAGTGGGTGAGCGATGTTGAAGGGTAGTAGAAGGGAGGATGTTGAGGAGATAACATGTCATTGATAAGGCGTGAGGTCAATAGGCAAGGGGAACAGATGCGTGAAAGAGGAGAGAACGCATCATGTTCATTATTGTTCGAATGATTTTTTCGGCCTTGCCATTTTGCTGAGATGTATAGGGGCATGACAGCCGATATGAGATGCCATTTGTGGTGAAGAAAGAATGAAAGTCCTTATTATCAAATTCACGACCATTGTCACATTGAAAGCATTTGATGGAAGTGTGAAACGGTGTTTTAATGTAGGCATGAAACTTGACGAAAGCGGGAAACACTTGTGACTTGAATTGTAATGGAAAAACCCATAAAAAATGAGTGTAATCATCAAGAAATAAAAGGTAGTATTTGTGACCATCCTTGCTAGGCACAGAAGAGGTCCAAATGTCACTATGAATGATGTCAAAATGTGCAAGGGTGGAGTTTAAGGACCATTGAAATGACAGTCTTGCATGTTTGCCCAACCAACAAGAAGAACATAAACTAGAGCGTATGCCTTTATTACAGACTTTACAGTGAACAAGACTCTGAGAACGAAGGACATCTAAGATGGAAGCACTGGGATGGCCAAGGCGTGCATGCCACAGCCTAGACGACGATGCCGAGAGGGTGACCGGACACGACTGACGGGATGTAGATGGCGATGTGACAGGGTAGAGCTCCCCGGTTCTGTTACATCTCAGGCAAGTAACCCCCGTAGTAAGATCGTTCACAGAGAAACCAAAGGGATCAAACGCAAGAGAAACGTTATTGTCAGTAGTGAACCGACGGACAGAGATAAGGTTTTTGACAATCTTTGGGGCAATGAGGACATCGTTAAGGTGTAGGGGGTGGGTTGGGTTATGTAATGTGGCGTGGCCAATACCCGAAGTAGCGAGGCGACCACCATTGCCGACGATAATAGAGTGTGCAGGACCTTTAAAGGAAATAGAAGAGATGGTACCTGAGGAGTTCGTCATATGAGAGGTGGCATCAGTGTCCATGTACCATGAATAGTCGGGGGATGTCAGTTGCGTAGAGGAGAAGGCGTGATGCATAGCAGGTGGAACATAGCCTAGATCAGACGATGTCAGATAGGCATGAGGACCGGCATGTCGAGGGGCAGGATATCCGGAGTGCATCCAATGAGGATTGAAGTCAGGCACCGGGGACCATCTAGGGGCGGCGTTCCAAGGGCGAGAGCCAATAGGCCTAGCAATCTGCGTATGCTGCCTAGGGCTACGACCCCTGCTGCTGCCGCGGCCGCGGCATGAATGCGGAGAGAACACCTGCGCGAGACCGACGACAGGACGCGAGTAGGCGGTGGTAAGGCTTCTGAAGGGGTAGGAAGCGGGTAGGGGGGTGCAATTGTTGATGCCGGAGTGGAAAGGAGACTTAGGGTTTTCGGCCATAGTGTCGAGAGGGAGAGGGGCGGCGGAAGGTGAGGAGGGCGGTGGTTAGGACGGCGGCAGGGACTGTCGAGACAGAGACGGGCGGCGGCGGGGGGGTTACCGCGAGGAAGAGGGGTGGAGACACAGGCGGCGGATCGAATTAGGTTTCCGCTAGAAAGAAAAACTTGATACCATATAGAAATGTATGATTGATATAAAACCCCCCTTAGGATTTCATTCCTCATCATATTCATATATATATATATTACAAGTAAGATTGGGTCTGAGCCAATAGGACCACTATACAATACGTGAATATATGTAATCTATCAATATTTTGTAATATTGAAAAGTCGCTGGTTTTTTAAGTAATACGTAGTATATACTAGTTGCATTCCTGCTTGCACCGCACGTGGATATCTATTGACTACTTTATACGTTATGAATTACTACCTCCGTTCCAAAATACATGGGCTTTTCCTTTTTGACACGTTTTTTAAGGAGCGAAAAACTCTATGAAATATTATTTTTTTAATCAAATTTTTTATATCATTTGATACTTATTAGTAATAAGTATCAAATGATATAAAAAATTTGATTAAAAAAATAATATTTCATAGAGTTTTTCGCTCCTTAAAAAGCGTGCCGAAAACTAAAAACCCATGTATTTTGGAACGGAGGGAGTATATGATTTTACATTTGTGTAAAATAAAAGTTAAGCATTTGACCATTGCCCATAAGACCGAGTACATAGCGAGATCGTCGGCTTTGGGGATAGTTAGGATTAGGAGTCAGGACTGCATGCTGGATGAGAGCATTATACTCAAGGATGTTGAGCCATAGGCCATGAGAGACAAATATTCAACAAATATACAAATATTCCAACCAGCGTCAAATACATGTTCATTTGCTTTGTTGCAAAGCCTTTTCAACATAAATTACCTTCTTCTCATGCTGTACCGTCGTGATGTATCTTGTACCCGTGCAAAAAGCAAAGAAAGTGTTCTACTCCTCAATGCATCTCCAAGATCTCAAAGCACATAAGACACTGCATATTGTTGGGTTTGCATTCAAATCCTCATCATTAGGCTTGCTTTCATTTGGGCTCGACTTCCATTGAATAAAAGAAATATCTAGAAGAAATTGTTCTACTTCTCCAAGATCTTGAAGCCTTATCTTTCTACCTTTCTCTAGATTCTTCCCAAGTCTTATCTATCATTTTCCTACCCAAGTACGAGGCTTATAAATAGAGACGTATATAGTTAGTCTCTTGGTGGATTTATCTCATGGATTCACTCCCACTTGGTCGGGATCACATCCAGGTACTCTTTCTTATTTAATAATGGATTCGTTGGCTCTTACTACACGTAAAAATTTGTGTGTGTTCTATCCTGCCTTATTTCACGTACTCTATTTGTGATTCCGTTCTTCCGCGTGCTCGTCATTCATACCACTAATCCCTAACACATGTATCTTAGTCACAAGTTGTTATCAGCAACACTGTAAACCAACATTTGGATTTCTTCCAAAGTCTATACCAATCAAATCAAATTATACATCGATGAATTGAAAATTAAACATATGAAGAAATGATCATGTAGTTGCACAATTGCTTTCAAGAAAAGAACATCTGGATGTCTTCTAAAGTCTTTCCTCTAGTCTCAGGAAGCCAGATACACGCAACTATCACCGTCAAAGCAGCAAATGCTGTATATATTGTGAATGTACCTGGTTGCATTCAAGCACAAAAGTTCATAGCTTCTGTAATTAGCTTAACATTTGACGAAGAACATATGTAAAGGGATGAATTGAAGGCAGATTTTTCACCTCCTTTACTCCAGTTAGTAAGTAAGATGGCGGTCATGGTGATCACCCATGATGTCAAAAACTTCGCTAGTGTTGTTATGTTTCCGGCATAGTTCTTGATCTCCATTGGAAGTATCTGGTATTAACAACATCCGCGAAATGCAAAGAGTCAAAGATCACAACTTTAGGTGATCTATCACTAGAAACGTTATGGCCGGACTAAGAAAAACTTATATATGTTTCCAATACCTCAGACATTATGAGCCATGGAATTGGACCAACCCCCAGAGAATAGAATATCACCATACCCTGCCGCGAAAAATTAGCTAGATAGTGTACAAGGAGAAGAAAAGGGATTGTAAGACAACGTTGGTGAGCAGAAGTGTACTAGGCACCATACCACAATACCAGCGAAGGACAGCGCACAGATTAAGTTGTACAAATTGGAGTCACTAGACATGGCACTCTGTATGCAGACACCAACACAGTTAATATTAGGACCAAAAATGTGGAATAAAAGAGTTGTAGATAAAGAAATCGAAAGACCTTTAGGTAAAATGCCACTGCAGCAAGCAGCAGACTGAGAGTCATCCCACAGGCAGATACTATGAACAAAAGTCTTCGCCCAGCCTTGTCTATCAGCCATGTCGCGACAGCAGTGGCAAGAACCTGTACTTTCACTCTTTTAGAAGCATCAAGCTTGCCGAGAGTGAGACTAAAGGAGGAGGAAATCAAAGCAATGAATATAGTGTACTTGTTACTTACCTGAGTGACTCCAAGGCCAAATGTAGCAAGATTACCGTTAGAAATGCCTGCTTGCGTAAAAAAAAAAACAGTAGGTTATCAATGCATTAGAATGTGTTTCATCGATTTGAATGTAATATGTCACACATTTCCTTGCAATATAAACAAATTAACATATCTGATTACCTGCTTTTTCAAATATATAGCTTGAATAAAACAGTAAGGCATTGATACCACTGAGCTGCTGGAGCATAAGTAGTGCAACTGCTAGCTATGACAGTGAATTTAGCACATGACAGAAGTGGAATGGAAAAAAAAAATCAGTTTATTTTTTTATCAATTCATAACAAATAGTATAAATATCCAAATCCTTGGTAACTTGACTACTTACCATCAGAGGTAATACATGTCTTTTTCGCCTGAGTTCGGCAGAACTAATTGTTGTCACTGATACAGATCTCTGTAACAGATTAAGAAGATTAATGAGGCCAACTAATTGAATTTATTTTTTTTATATTTATTTTTTTGAGTTACATACTCTTATTTCGTCAACTTCAGAAGATATATCGGTACCATATCCTCGTAGACACTGTAAAGAGCTCCTGTACTCCATGCCTACTTTGGCCTGAAGATGTGAAAGAGAGAGATGGGAGGCTGTTAAAAAGTGAATACATTGGAGAAGAAGGGATGAAGTTGTAGGTTCAGAGTATTACCAGCCACCAAGGAGATTCAGGCACAAAGAATAGACCAGGAATTAAGACTAAACATGGGAGGATTCCTGCAGATCAAATGCTTATATCAAGCACCAATAAAGCACAATTTTGAATGAAATTAATCTCAAAGATTAATTAAGCTGTTAGATGAAGAGCCTAAAATGGATTTAGATTCTTTTACCAATCACTGCAAGTGCCCTCCAGTTGAGAAACATTCCCAACAGATAGACTAGCATCATTCCCACTGCAATTCCAAGCTGTCAAAGCAAACTAATGTCAAGTAAGGTTTTCACTGATCGAATATCAATCACAGACTATGTTTGGAACTAAATGGTCACAAAACGAACCTGATTAGCGGATCCAAGGGCTCCTCTTGAGTCTTGAGGTGCTATTTCAGCAATATATATAGGTACCTAAAAAGAGCGATTCAAATCCTCAAAACCATGAGAATCTGAATACTATAAATCAGGTGTCAAGATACAAAAAAAAAGGGAGATCAAAGATTGGAGATCACCGAGTAAGAAATGATGCCAACACTAAAGCCCACCAACAGCCTCCCAAAGTAAAGAATGGCAGCATCCTAAGCAAGAGTCATCCGTTACGAGATTCATCATAGAAGACAGCCAATAAAATCAACCAAGCAAAAGGCAATGCAGTTTGATTTTACCTTGGTAAAGGATATAGCAAGCCATCCTAAAATGTTAGGGACTGTAGCGACCATCAAAGACTGAATTGGAAAGACAAGTATACATCAATCAATAAAGTATATATGGTAAGCCATTCCAATCAATATGTGTTTGGTTGAATTTAGACATACCCCTCTTCGACCAAAACTTTTACTTTGAGTTCGAGCACTTGCAATTGCACCTGCCATTGCTCCTACATTCACCAATGACCCAAACAAAGAAAACTGTCTCCCAAAACGTTAAAAACTACCATCATACATACAATTAGATTATCCAAAACCAACGGTGGGACAGGTTTGCACCTCTGTGACAGAGAGCCCAAGATCCTCCATAAGCTGCGACTGTGTCGGCGAGGAATAGCCAAACTGCATCAAAAAAAGAAGAAAGAAGCAAATGATCAAACTTGCTGAAAATTGGAGGACTCAGAAACTATAAAAATTATGTTGAGATTGGCCATATTTTTACAGTGTAGCCAAACTGGACGGAGCCTAAGGCGACCATGATGGCGCAGAAGACGACAGAGATGGAGTATTCCGGGCGCTGCTCTGGTCCACCAACCCAGATACTGGCGGTGTACAAGAACGGCTGGACGAGCTGTGACGATTCACCGGCACCTCTGGAGGCCTGTATCTCTGACGGCATTGTCGAGTGTTGCCGATGAGAAAGCAAGCCTGAAAGATTGTTTTGCAGCTGAAACTTGGGAGGACTTGTTGGGAGGGTTGTTTTTAATTGGGAAAACAATGTGGTCGTGGGATCCATTTTCAAATTTGAAGGATTAAGACGGGTTCATCCCACTGTTTTGCCTCCATGATGCCAGGAAGCAGTCAAAGTCAAATTTTACCTGATGATTTGAAATCTGTTATTGAGGAGGGGATAAACCTATATAAGCTTCACACCGAACGACATATAAAGTAAGTCCCTCGTAAACTAGTAGATCCTCACCGATTTTGGATTTCTATATTAGTCCATACCTTTTGGTTTGTTAGAGATGTGAATGAGACCAAAGTGGCCCACATCGGAAAGTTGAACATATCAAGCTCTTGTATATGGAGTCGGTGATCTACTCCTTCTATTGCCAATTGGTTTTAAAATGAAACCTCACTCGGGTTGTGTGCTATGCTACTAGCGGTGCACACTACCCTCCCGTCATCGGACTGAGTCGGACTAGAATGGAACCTCACTCGGCTTGTGTCTTCTATCGAAGAAGTCCACAACTGATAGAATGCATTTGTGCGTGTGTTTTTACACCAACTCATACAGTTCCTGCTTTGATCCTATTGATCACTTTTAATTTTGTTTTTTTTATATAAAAAAAAAAAATCTCTGGCTGATTGATAACACCAAAAATCTTTTAGCACAAACCTTACCCATTGCCTAATGGCTAGTTATGATGTTTAACCTTAGTGATACCAATACTATTTGGACATCAGAAGGCAAGTGATGTATGTCAGAACTAATTCGTATTTGAAAAGCTAATTCTACTCAGAAATGGCTTGAAATCCTGATTGGTAGCTCATGTCTGAGTTTACCATTTGTGTGGCCACATTTCTATAAAATTTTCATTTTGGCAATGCCTGCATTGTTGAATACCTGAATGGAATTCAGGTAGCTATCCACCTGCAGTTTCCATATCTGCATTTGTAAATTGCCGAATGATATGGCACTATCACCTTTAAAACTATCATATGCTGAGCTTTGTAGGAAATGCTTTATTTCCCTAATCAAATAAAGCTTCCAGTTGTATTTTGGAACTAAAAAAAAAATGACATGCCTTTGTAGCAAGAAAATTCTGAGAGGACTTATAGAGAGGGATTAGTTAGTTTGTTAGGATTATGTATCAAATGGTGAGTAGTTTTTGGATGGACATGTTTTTTTTTTTTGAATTGAGAGGGTTGTGTATCCAAGAGGTAAAATGAGACACTAGTTTTGTACATATATGTGCTGAATTTCTTCAACAAGATTTGCATTGCGTTATTATAGGATGAAACTCTGGCATGGGTTTCTTCTGCTGGAGAAACATGCATCGAATGCAACACTTGATGTGGAAGAAGAAAATACTCAAAGTTCACTCTGCTTCATCATAATATTCCATTTCAACAACAACTCTTTATCCATGTCTAGATTCTTCTTGTTAGTTCTTCTGTAAGAAGAAAATACTCAGAGCTAGCTCTTGCACTTCCTCATCAACACAGTGGGCTTCTTCATCCTATGTCTGGTAAGAAAATCAGACCCACGATATCGAGTGAAAAGGGCAGTAGAAACAAAGATGACTTTAAAAACACTCAAAATGAGGGGGCGGAGGATGCAACTACAACAATTGTACAAGTGTAAATATATTGCATTTCCATTGTTAATGAATAATGATGTTATACAAATCAAGTATTGGATGGAGGTGAAAAAATTCCTTAGATAGATATTTTTTTTTGTAAGTTTTAGTTTAATTTATAAATATTTTTAAATGATAAAAAAA
Source organism: Persicaria tinctoria (assembly GCA_037127255.1). NCBI lineage: Eukaryota > Viridiplantae > Streptophyta > Magnoliopsida > Caryophyllales > Polygonaceae > Persicaria > Persicaria tinctoria. Next base: position 11,723,762 of record JBANSL010000004.1, read on the forward strand.
ACTTGGTGTCAAATCCAAATTAATTATAAAAAATAGCAAGCCTTCAAATTCAAATTAATTTTTATTTAAAAAAAAATCACCACTTCTTATATAAAAAAAAAGTTACACTTAATTGTTGTTATCTAAACTCATAACTGAATTAATTATAAAAACTATCTCAAACCATATAAATATAACTTAAATTTATTATTTTAAAAAATTAATTAGACTATTTATATGTCATTAAAAGTCAATAAATACATAAGCTTATACTCACAATTGATCTAATAAGTGATTTAGGGCGATCTTTTGAGCAAAACTAGCACAACAAAGCAATTAAGCATTCATTATATATATTGTTTTAAACCTAAAAAGTAGGGTAGTTTGTTATCTAGTGAAGAAAAAGTTGTGCATACATTATATATTCACCCACAATGGTGTTTATTTAAGCATTGAATATATTATGGGATGAAGATAAAAATATTTTTTTATTAAGAAAAATAAAGATCTTATGATACTCCGTATTTTTTAGTTGTCTTTTACTCTCTTTTTTTAAATTTATTTATTTACAAAGTTTATATGGTACAAGGTCGTTTTTATAATGAATTTAGCTAATACTGTAATGACTTAATGAAGAAAAAAAATTATGAGAAGTGGTAGATTTTGATAATAATAATTATTTAGTCTATTGTTTGTAATTATTTGAATTTGAAGGTCTGCAACAAGTAAATACTTGATGCTCAAAAAGACGAATTTCCGAGTTTGCCTTTTGCAAACGCTTGCTATTCAATTTGAACTCTGAAGAAGACTGGAACTCCGGAAGTGGAATGGAGGGAAAGCGTAGGAGCGCACAACACCGGAACGATCTCCTCGGTATGATAAGAGGTAAAAATCTCACAGTTCTTCACCAACACACACGTGGATCGCTACATTCTCTGTCCCAATCTGTCTGGACTTTATCATGCTGTATTCGCAAGATTTGTGAGCTTCATTTCTCTTCTGCGCAGAGTTTACTCGTTTGGTTCTCGACGATCTCAGCCATGGACGATCGCTACTGGTTCCAATCAAGAAATTCAGAAATTACTGCACTGATTCTTCAGGAAACTGGTTCGATTTAAACAATTCGTAACGCTGTGCAATTTCGTCTTCAAAATCCCCAAATTAAGATGTTCCTGTATTGAATTTGCTAGACTATAACATGAATTTTGAATTCGTACATTGAGGATGAGAGGTTTCCTTGATCATTGAACACGCTTCTACTTGTCAGGATTTTTACATGTCTGATGATGAAACTCAATATGCGTGGAGTTTACGAAAATCTCTTTACCTGAAAATTGTGAATTACTTGTTTTGTTGGAGTCTACTAGATGCATAGTAACGGAAATTCCGGTTTGTAATAGAATTTATCATTCAGCTGAGCAAATTATATATTGCGCATGGTTTCTCCAGTCTTTGCCTCTCTGACCTGTCTGAAGGAAAAGAGATTCTCACGCTTCAGAGGTCAAGTCATGCTCAGAGGCTGAGTGAGTTACTTTTATTTTAGAAGTCTTAATTTCCTGTTTATCCCTTAGCATTCAGAGAATTGGACTAGATACAGGAAATCTTCTCGCAAATTGCATTCCAAAGTTTTGTTTTGCTGTTTATTTGGGGTTGTTGCCTTTTTATTATTCCTCAGATGCTATGATGAGAGTGCTTCTGATAGTTCAGCAACTTCTGCAAGAAAATAGACATGCTTCAAAAAGAGATATCTATTACATGCACCCATCCATCTTTGCAGGCAAGTTTCTCAAAATCTATATCTAGTTATTCTAATACCAGTTATACTACTCATGCTACACCTCCATTTTAATACTTGTTTACACCTTCTATGATGCTTTTTTTACAATGATTAGCTTGACTGTTTGATTGCATTTTGTGAGACACTTAACTTTGTTTATTGGCTTAAAAATATTGTTAAGTGCAATTTAAGGTTTGTTGTCTGTGTGTTTAGAAGATAAATTCTACTGTATTCTGCATGCAGAGCAGTTGGTTGTAGATCGAGCATTAAATGACATTTGCATTTTTTTGGAATGCAGTCGTCACCATCTAAATGTGGTAAGTGAATTTAACTACTCTTATATGACAGCCCATTATGTTCTCATTGTATATCTGATTAATGCTGCAAATTTTCCTGTTAGAACATTTTTTTCTCTAGATTTCTTACTTTTCATTCTTTCAGGGTGTTTATTTTTCATTCCTCCATCAAGTACTCTGAATGAATTTCCTGAACTCCATTCAAAATCCAGTATATTTGTTGGATTCGTGGAACAGATATGCTGTCTGATTTTATCCTACACGCCTTTGATTCTCATTACTCCATCCGCCTCGAAATTTAGGTCGTTTTATGTCTTTATTTTTGTATCAAAATAGATGTCATTTTAGGTTTTCTAGGTAGAGGATAATAATGATTTGTATCGATTTATGTGTTGTTGACTATTTTAAAGATTTTGACTGGTTAAAAAATGTAGTGGGTTTTAAAAAACAATAAAATTTATAAAAAAAAAAGTTAGTGGAATGATGATGTTGATTGAGGGGTGAGTGTTTTATTAAAACTTGTGCAAAATTCTAAAACGACTTAAATTTTGAGGCGGAGGGAGTACTATTTTTCTTCTTCAGATGCTTATATTTGAAACAAAAAACATATATCTGCTAAAAGATAATGAAAGTGATGTGACCAGGTTGGTAAATCGTAGTTGAAACGCAACAACCTCACAATCATCCTAATTGAAGGATACTTCAGTTTTAGGAGTTATAATTAATTGGCAAAAGATGTCTTACGAAATGTCCCCCTAGCTATTTATAAATGACAATTCTTAGTCACTAAACTAACAAATTCTAGAAACTACTCACAAACCTACAAAAGACATACTTTAGGGGAATATTTTAGAAACTGCAGTACAAAACAAATCTCCAAACAATAGACTTTAGGGGAATATTCCAGAAACTAGTAGCAAGTCTGCAAAAAGGATAACATAGGGAATACTTTAGACACAGTGGAGGAGCGCTAGTCTGTGTAGTATAAGGGTGTCTTGGGGCGTATCCTTTTATCATTCTCATTTACGCTGCTTGTTATTGCATACCCCTCCTTTCTTGCATCGTCGTGGTTATTCGTGTCCTTTTGTGTGTTGTTTGGTGACTTTGGTCGTGGTTGTTTACTTGTTTATGTTTGTTTTTGTCTATTTTTTTTGTTATGACAATACTAGTCACTTGGAAAACACCCTCACGACATAATCAGAGAAAGGGTGCCTACATCTTGACCCTAGAGCCCCTTTTAAGCAGGATAGAATGGGATTGTTGTTGTTGTGATTTTCTAGAATTAGGACTTCCATGTGCCTTTCTGTATTTCATATAAAAGGTGTGCAGCGGCTGCTTTGGTTATGCATCATGAATCATGATGCCTTTGAAAGAACCATTATACTTATATGCTTTGATTTGCCGTGTTTGCCCTATTATGGATTTATTGATGATATACTTATTGTTGCATATTTGTCCACCTTTGCAGGTCTCTGCAGGAAAAGGGTATGTTCATAAGCAAATTATTTTTCCATGGCAAAAGTGTTTGAATGCTTAGACATATTTCTTTGCTCAAAATTCCTAGATATTACTCCCTCCGTTAATCAAAACTTGTCATTTTAGAGATGAAATCTTGTTAAGAAAAACATGTCATTTTAGGTATTTTGGTATTCACTTTACAAAGTTGCCCTTGTCATAATTATGGAGTTGTTAGTTGTAGTTTTCGAGAAAGTGAAAAAGTAGAGTAATAACTAGGGGTATAAGTGTATTTTCGTTTGCTTCCTTAAAATATGTGAAGATTTCTAAAATGACAAGTTTTTCTTAACGGATGGAGTATAATTCTTGCTCGCATGCAGTATCTTTTAAAAAAGTTCCTGTGTGTGTGTATATATATTTTCAAATTTGAATCATGGAGAAGGATTGGATCTGGGTATCAGGGCAAGAATTTGGGTGTTTGATCTGAGTGTTTTAAATATTTTTTTAATGATAGCTTGTTCTTGTCTTTACATTTGTGTAGCAGAGGCAAAAAGTTGGTGATAAAAATAGGTATAAATCGACATGAAGTGTAGAAAAGGAAAAATATATCATGCCTATGCGGTGTTCAATTTAAACTGGCCTTCAAGTGATAGTAATTACCTATTAGAATTCTGTCATTTGTGTTTATCTACAGATTTCTTCCTATATATACTTACATTTCAGCTTTCACATAATGTGTACATACCACATTGCTGGGTGTTGTTCCTCTTTGTCCAGGTTGATGATGGGTTGGATCAGATTCTGTGAAGACGAGGCAACAATTGATTGCATTAGTAGCCCTAACACTGTAAGAGTTCCAGTTTCGTGGCTGATTAATACAGCTGTCTAAAGTTAAAATTTAAATATTTGTGGTTTGTTTCCAGGCACAACCTATTCCTGTTCTTGTTGAAGAAGTCAAAGGTAAGAAAAGGTTTAGAGATAAAGATGGATAGTTTTTAATTGCTAGGACATTGTATTTAGAACTTCTAGAGTTTTATGGTAGTGCTATCTTTGGAAACACCTTTTTAGAGTCAACACATGGTGTGTAAATCACTTTTTGGAGTTTGTAGTCTACCTTTAATGGGTACAGCTATGTTTTGAATCAACTTCTAAGAGTAAAAGGTGTGGAAAGCAATTGTTTGCAGTTCGTAGTCTATCTTCCATTTCACATATACATGTGTACAGAATATATCACTGCTTGTATGTTCATATAGGCTGTGAAGCTGAGGTACAGTTTTTTCAACTGTTTTGTTCAGATATTTGTAGTTCTGCTCAGTACATCCTTACTGTCGAAAAGGAATCAGGTATTTTTCTTCTCTGAAAATGTTGAATTGCTATTTTTCTTTTCACGAGCAATGATCATGTAACTGCCCTGAACGAAATTGTGCAGTTTTCCAGCGATTAGCAAATGATCGATTTTGTAGCAACAACCGCTGCATCGTCATAACAGTAAGCATGCATATCTTCCGTAATATCTCCTCGAAAGATTATTAACCATTACTTTTGCAGGGGAGAGGCTATCCAGATATTTCCACTCGAATGTAATCATTCTTCACATCCTGCCTAAAAAACTAAATTTCTTAGTATTCAAATATTCTATTTCTAGGCACCCTATTTATTGTGTAGTACTTCATTTCTGCCACATTTTATGGGTCTGTACTTAAAGAGCTTATTACTATGATAGGTTCCTACGCCTTCTTATTGATGAGCTTCACATTCCTGTCTATTGCCTGATGGATGCAGATCCATATGGGTTTGACATTCTGATGACGTATCGGTTTGGCTCCATGGTGAGGCTCATATATTTGATAGCTGCATGTAATTTATTGTAGTAATTTATATCATAGCAAGGTATGCATGTCCATAGTAGTATTACAACACAAGTCAATGGCAACACTTGGTGTAAAGACTCAAGATACCACAAGTGCACAACAACCATAGTCCTTAGATGCTACTACGTACTATTATATATACAATCCATTGACCTTGAGTTTTAATTGTTTTATCAGGCCTAACCTTACTTTTTTTTTTTTTTTCCTAGCAAATGGCCTATGATGCAAGATTTCTCCGCATACCAGAGATTTGCTGGCTTGGGGCATTCAGCTCTGATTCTGATAAATATGACATTCCTCCTCAGTGTCTTCTTCCTTTGACAGTTGAAGGTGAACTTACATGATACTAATATCAAAATTCAAACTCCATTGTTTGCTCAGCCAAAGTTTGTTTGATTTCTTAATATCCTTTCAATGGATGTTCAAGCTAGATAAGAAACGAACTGAAGCTTTGATGCAAAGATGTTACCTGCAAAAAGAGGAGCCGGAATGGAGGTAAAAAAAAATAAAAGAGTTGATCTTCTTGCTGTTACGTTCTCAGGTTGATGGCTTGATGCAACTATTCAATGTCTAAGTTGTTTGGTTTTCACCGTGTCAGATCAGAACTAGAGCTGATGCTGCATAAAGGTGTAAAATTTGAGATTGAAGCATTGTCAGCAAACTCAATATCTTTTTTGTCAGAGCAGTATTTGCCTTCTAAGGTTACAGGTAAAAAGTTTACTAGTAGCAATAAAAAACCATTTTAAAGTGTGAAAGAATAATAGTACTATTCATTGGATACAGAGTTGTTGGGACCAACCCAAGATGAACAAATCTTGTCATTTTCTTACAAATTTATTTTTAACTGTAAACGTATTGTTGAACAAAAATGTGCAAATAATTGTAAAACATATTTTATTTGATTTAAAAATTTGAGTTCGACCCTTTTTTGTTATCTTCTTGATTCGAAATCGTATCGATACCAAGATTTGAGTGGTTTTAGTGATTTGGGCTCCACCTGAATTTAAACGGGTTGCCTACGTATCTTTTGGAAGAGAATCAAGCCACGATGATGATACAAAGCGTCAAGAAAGAGGACTAGTCCATGGCGGAAAGAACCAGAATGCAACTTTGAATCGGCCGAAAAAATCGAGTTGCCTACAATGACAACATTCAACCGCTCACAAAAGACGAAAAGCAATAACATAGACTTTCACAAAAGACGAAAAAGCAATAGCATAGACTTTTCTACTAGTAGAATATCTTTTGTGCTTATAGAAATAATACTATGTACTCCCTACTCTAAAAGACATGTCACATACTTTTTTTTTCTTTTTTATAAAAGAAAATATCAAGATAACTCGAGACGTTGATGGATCGGTAGATGTACATACTGTCATGAAACAACACAAATCAAACAGGGAAAAATGAGAAATCACGATAAAATATTTGGCTCACACGGAAGTCAAGGAAGACATTTGAAAGATTGCGAATGTCAAAAATATTGAAGAGTGCAAGGACTCACATGACATCTTAATATCATGGGGATGAATAATGGTAACTCACCACCGAAAAGGGCAATTTTTTCTTACTATACAAACTCAATTAGTATTAGTCGCTTGATGATCTAAAGTCAAATGACTCATCAAGGTACTACTATTATGTGAATTTATTTTATTAGTGGTATCTAATCAGTGGCGGATCCAGAATTTTCGCCAGAGGGGGGCTGAAAATTATAAAGAACGATGATATTCCTGAATACTAAGAACGATGATATTACGGTATCGGGTACCCTCGATCTTTTTTTCACTCTTACATTATCTCTACGGATACTAATAACATCATCGCCACTTCCAACCGGTTGATCAACATTATGATATGGATTAGGAAGATGCATAGGATTGATTAAAGTATCTTTGATTGTCAAGACCCTCGAGGTCCGACCCTGATGAATTGATGACCGATCGTGAATAGAGAGAGTAAGAGCATCCACATCCATCAATTAAACCTATCCTCATATTTTACCCTCTCTCCTCGTAATATTTCGACACCTCATCTTCCACTAACTCTACCCCATCCTTTAAGGTTTTCTAATTTTTAATTTGCATCCATAAGTTTACCCTATTATTTTTTTTTAACTTTATTTATACCCCACCACATATTTTTAACTTATCAAAACTTAATCCACTCAATAACAAAACATTAAAAAAATTAAAAAGGACCCACTTTTTTTTTTTAAACCAAAAAGAGATGGGAAAAGGGACGGGGTTAACTCTTCCCACTAGGGTTCCCCCATCCCCTTTCCATGATCAGTTTAATCCCACATGAATAAGAAATGGGTGAGGGAGCTAAAGGGGAAGGGATCCCTGATGGATGCTGATGCTCTAAGGAAGGAGATAGGGAAGAGAGAGAGGTAGAGTAAGAAAGAAAGTATCTTTGATTGAATGATGATAAGTCCTTCCCCTCATACAAAGGATATCTATATACAATGTCCTAACATATATCTAATAGTAGGAATAGAAGACTTAGAGTACTAATTGATTGAGAAAGTACAGATTATAAGTATGAAACACTAACCTTTTCAATTTATATTATATATTCCTAGAAAAAAATAATCCACACATCTCACATTCAATTCACAAAATTGATCCTCAAAAGAAGAAAAAACGAGCTAAGTGGAACTAACGTGTAAAATAACTCAATTAGTGTGTAAAAAAACAAAAGAATAAAAAAAAAAAAGTTGAATTAAAAAAAGGCAAAATTACAGAAAACCACCCTTTAAATATGGGTGTTTTCACTTAACCACCCCTTAAATTCAAAATTACATAAAACCACCCTTTAAAAGATATTTGCTTTCAACTCACCACCCATTCAACGATTTTCTTTATTTTATCATTAAATATATTATATTTTAATATTTTTAAACTCAAATTTGATTGTAAATATATTCATATTTTGAGTTTAAGGGCTCGATCATATTTTAGGCATTATTTTATTTATTTTAAAATAATAATAATAAATATAGCCTAGAATCATGATCTTATGTTATAGTTGAAAATGTTTATAAAATTTTAAAATATTATGGAATTTACTCTTATTTATTTATATTTTAAATAAGAGTAATTTACATAATGTTTTAACTATTTATAAACATTTTCAAACATAAATTAAGATAATAATTCTAGGCTTTATTGATTATTATTTTTAAAAATAAATACAATGATCCCTAAAATACAATTGGACCCTTAAATTCAAATTTTGAATATATTTACAATGAAATTTGAGTTTAAAAATATTAAAATATAATATATTTAATGATAAAGTGACGAAAATAGTTGAATGGGTGGTGATTTGTAAACAAATATCATTTAAAGGGTGGTTTTCTGTAATTTTGAATTTAAGGGGTGGTTAAGTGAAAACATCAATATTTAAAGGGTGGTTTTCTGTAATTTTGTCTTAAAAAAAAGTGGACGGGTGGGTGAAAATAAAAACAAAAGAATGAATTAAAAAAAAAATGAATTAAAAAATAAACAAAAGAATGAATTGAAAAAAAAAAGGACGGGTGTGTAAAAAAAATAATGATTTTTTTTTAAAAAAAAAAGTGATCGGGCGAGTGACCAAAAAAAAACCAAAAGAGTAAAAAGCAAAAGAGTAAAAAGCAAATGGGTGGGGGCTGGAAAATCCTGGAAGTAATAGTCGAACTCACACAACCTCCGTTTGCCTTCCCTTCCAACCTATGCCCTTACCACCTGGGCTAAAGTGAATTTATGATACTCTTTCACTCTTATTTAATTTATTACAAATTAAAGCCTATACATATATATTAACGTTTTTCTTCCCGGACCCAGGGAGGGGCTAAAGCCACCCCGGGCCCCCCCCCGTGGGTCCGCCACTGTATCTAATAGTCTATAAAACTATATTACATAAGGACAATGCCTTGGGCACGTGCACTACACTAGTATCTAGTAAAAGAGGAGTTTTTTTTTATAGTTACCAATTTACCATCATCGTCTTCTACCATCCACGTTCATTTATTTGCGATTGTTCTTCGTTTCATCTTCAATCCATTCATTGCCTCAGACATAGGTAATAATGCGTAACCCGAGTTAAAATCCTATTGCCCTATTATTTCATAGTCATGTTATGAAGGAATATATCTTGTCATGTTTTCATATTTTGTAGGTAAAGTAATCATACTTACCTTGATTACTGATGGGGAGTACGTGGAAGATGCAAGAAGAAAAATGCGTTTACATTGGGGATAGAAAGGCTAAATCACTTATGTCTGAAAATATTCAATTGTTGATTTGGTTGATAATTACAACCTCTCAGGGTCTATTTATTTTATGTCAAATTTGAAAACTTAATAATGAGTTGATCATTGATAGAGTCTATTTTAGTCATGTTTTTAGAAAAGATTTGCATATCAATTTAGAGCATGTTTACCTATTTTATAGCTTAATTTATATTATTTGGTTTTCGGAGTCTACACTAGTATTTTTATATATTTCAGGTATTTTCGGGTTGGATCGTATGAATTCAGAGGTTGATTGGTTGATCGCAATTTGAAAGACAAGATGGGCTAGCTACGTAAATGGGTTGATGATCGTACGCGGAGGAGATGGGCTCCGAACGGCAGGACGTGGGTTCAAGTGTTCAACAAGTCCAATGATTGGCTGAGTGCTGCGTAACATATATGTTTAGATAGATTAGATAGATATAATAATAATAATAATATATATCCGTAGTAGATTAGATAGATTTAGGTTAGGATAGTTTATGTTATATATATATTCATTCTATTCATACGGCAGAAGAGAGGGCCGAACAACAGTATACGGCCGAACCGACTTTGATTCCTCTTAACCCTAAGTATGTTTTGTTTTATTTTTATGGAGACCTAAACTCTCCCGTTTTGTCTACAATTTGAAGCTTTGTTTGATTGATTGTGAGTTTCTGAATCTTGTTCCTTATTTCCTATATTGAATGTTTCGACTTCTTTGTGCTTGATTGTCTATTGTTTTATTCTATCTAGACCGCGCAACTAGTTAGAATCAATTCAATTGCTAGGGTTTTGTAGATTCCTGGTTGTGAACCTTAACCCAAGTGGCAAACTTGTTCCTTTAGGGCTGGTTGAACTAATTGAATGAGTAGGAAGTTGAATGTGTTGTTAAATCCTTTTTTAGGGACTGCAAATACCTTGGCTAATCTCTGAACTTAAAGCTATCAATTGGGTTAAATCCTTCTTTAGGGACTGTTCGATTGATAAGGGTTGCTAGGACTGGTTGGACTAGTAACTATATTAGGTCGGGACAAGGGCATTCATAGGAAACCTAAAATGACGAGAAGAACTTACAAGGATCGTTTCAACCAACTAAAGTGGATATTTGTAGATGAAACTATGTTATTAATCGTTATCTCCATTAATTTGTTTATAGTTTATAGTTTATTTTATTTCCTATTTCAATCACCAAAAACCCCCATTTCATACTAATTGGTAAATAGACATAACTTGGAAATACTTGATTCTCTGTGGGATCGACTCGTGCTTACCACACTACATTAGTTAGGTAGGTTCGAATTTATTTTGATACAGTTTACGCGACTAAGAAATCGTTCATCAAATTGGCGCCGTTGCCGGGGAATCAAAGTTTATTTCTGTTTTGTGTGTTTGCTGATTATTGTATATAACTAACTTTGTTGTGAACCTATCTTACGGTTCACGACAACCTTACTACTAACATTTGAAGATGAGATTAATGCAGTATCAAGGGGAAAATTTTCACCATTATTTCACAAGAGTGAATAATTTATTGGACGCCCGTTATGCAAGGGGTTACCAAGATAGTTTGCAAGATATGGTTGTTTGTGTACTTGAGGGCGTGACTCCTGAGACCAAAGAACTTGCTGAGTCTATGAGTAACGGAGACTTTGCGAGTTTTAATTTATCAGAGATGTGTGATTTTTTCTGCTACATGGGTCACCAGGTGGAGCAGGAAGAAGCTTTCGCACGTCAGGTTATGTTGGAGCAAGTGCTTAAAAGGATGGAGCGAATTGAGGTACAATTGAACCAACTTAATCAACCGGTGATTGAGTTGGTAGTAGAGCAATGCTTTATTCCTCAAGTTGATGAAAGCCAAGACACAAACAATGATGGTTTGATCGATGAGAGCACGATGCTCCCTGACATGGAGTCTCATGAGTGCACGCATGAGGATCCATGTGTTTTGGCTCCTATTTCATCTGAAGAAATCATCCCTGACTTGCCTATCAAGGAATCATGTATCGAGCCGATTTCTGTGGCTCCCGAAAAAGGTATTGATATTTCTTACACTTTTGTGAATTTTGGTGAATATACAGACCCTTGGGAGCATTACTTTGAGAAGCCACCAGCGGAACTGTGTTGGTGGTATCATATTCCTTCAGGGGAGAGTCATAGACTATTTGATAAATTGAAAGAGTTTTTGAATCCCATATTTTATACTTTCAATTTATTATGCTATGATGTTCTGTATAAGATGTGTGCACAGGAATATGATCGGTTATTGAGGGCTTTAACAATGTCTGAAACGATCTTAGAGATTGTGAGCCAACCAAGGTAAAAATTTTTTTTCCCCTTTTTATTTTTAGTTAGGATTAAATTATAAAAAAAAAAAGAAAAAAAAAGAAAAAAAAAAAAAAAGAAAACCTCTGTCTCCCTCGTTCTTTCCCTTCTCTCTATCCGCTTGAGCGCAGCCCGCATCCATCGTGTCCGAGAGAACAGCCACCGCCGTTCTCCTCTGTTTCGCTCAGCTCCGCCCTTCACCACCCGCCCTCCACCACTCTCCTTTTCTGCTCGCCGGATCCGTCTCCCTCTGATCGCCGGACCACCGCACCGGCCTCCGCCCTTCCTCGCCCCGGCCTGCACAGCCAACTCTCCCCGGCTAGTCTCGATAGGAGCCCAGATCTCTCTCGCTGGTTCTATTTCGCTCCGGCGATTCCTCGGGTTCGGACTGCTGCTCCCAATTGATCTCGCGACTCCCTATCTTGGCCCAGATGCGGCTCCTTGATGCGCTTCCCTTCGACGTCATCTAGGCGCCCTGAATTTTTCCAGACCCTGTTTCACTCGGGTTAGTGCGGGTATGTTCTCTTTTGTGCCCTTTCACTGAGATTCTTGTGATATTTTGGAAGAGGATTATGAATTGATTTTGTTGAAATTGCTTATCTTATTATCAATTCTCGTATTCTCGTTGCCGGCATAGCCATTAGCTGATTTGCATTGTTTATTCTCTATCAAGATTGAGTGAAATCTACTGCTAATTATTGGGATTTACTATTGATGATGGGGTGATTGAGATCTCTTAAATTAATAGATTGGTTTGCTTTGATTGTTTGGTTTCACAGCAGGTTCAATTATGGATCTGATATGTGTTTTTTATCAATCTTTTGGACTTGAATGTGTTTCATGTGATACTTTTATTAAGTCTGGTTGATCATTAACACCTTTTTTTTTATCATCAAGAATTTGGCGCTGCTATGTTGCTTTGATTTTCCTGGATGATATATTTTTCTTGGGTGTTGGAATGTGTTTGTTTGTGGTGCGTTCTTTTTGTTTTTTGTCTTGGCCAGGCATTTTGCAAAGAGGATATGCCTATATTTAGCTAACTCCAAGAAGGTTCACGAGTGCCAATTACATCCAAGAGTTGGGGTTGTTCAGAGACTACGCCACTACTTTCTCTTGAGTTAAACGCTTGTTCCTAAATGCCTGATTACTTTGTGAGTTTCCTCTACCTCTTTCTTTCTTTTTTATTTACTTTGAGGACAAAGTAAGATTTTAAGCATGGGGTGGGGAATTCAAGTGTAGCTCCGTTTTTATATATATTAGTTTTCTGCCTTTTGTTTTTTTTTTTCATGTTAGTTTTTTTTGTTTTTTTTAATTTTTGTTATGCATTTCATTGCATTTAGGTGTTATTAAAGATACCCATATTGGTTTAGTTTGTTCTCTAATTCATTTTTATGAGCTTATTACATAAATCCCATGATTTGGTTGAATTGCATGAAAATGATTTTTGGAGCATGATTTGAGAATATAATTGAGCAAGTATGATTCATAGTTGAGGTTTAATTGAAATCTAAAAAACATAACCCTTGTGAGTTTGTTTTGGCCTTATAAGGGACTATTCATAATTATTTCCCTTTTGCTTTTATTGTGTGATTATACTCTCCATATGCTTGTAGTTCAATACCGTATTGCACATGTTTGTTGCTTGTGAATTTCAAATGATTGAGGCATGTTTTCTTTAGCCATATTATACCCTATCTACCTTACATATTATCCTTTACTTGAAGCCAATTTGAGCCGTAAAGCCTATTTCTTTTTAATAGCTCCACAAAAATATATCATAGCCAATGATTAGCCTGACCCTATCCGGGAATTAGGAGGAGAATTGGTGAAAAATCTTTATGTTGGAGTTGTTTTGAGTGGAGATAATGTATGTATAGTTGTGCATTGCGAGAGGCATAGCCAAAATAAGGTAACCCTTCTTGCATAATAGAGATGACTTGTTACTAGGGGCCTAAGGAGGATAAAATTCACTTAGGAGTAAAAGTCTAGTAAGCTTGGACCTAGGGAGGATAAAATTCACCTAGGGGCAAAAGTAAGCATAAAAGAAAAAAAGTCATCATACAAATGAAAAAAATGCATAAGTGTATGGCTATTGAAATCGAAAAGTGCTTATTGATGTGCATTGGAGTTTATGTTATTGGAATGGTTTGCGAAGTATGAAAGTTTTGGTGTTGTTCTGGTTGGTTGTTGTTCCTTTTTCCCGGATTTTTAGCACCACAAGCCTAAATATTTCCCATGCCTTATGTTCCTACCAAAGCCCCATTATAACCCTATAAAAGTCCTCATGATGTCGTTTGCAAGTAATGACTTTCACGGTGTATAAAACATTTTGGATTGAGTTGAGAGTTGTACTTTAAAGCCTAAACACATGAGAGCTTGAGTGAAACACATTATCCCGGTGAGGTTGGATTAAATTTGCATTTACTATTTGATCGCTAATATACTTGCTAGGATATTTGTTCTCTTATTCATGGCTCCTACTATGTGATGTTGCTTTTCTAAAATTAAAGCATGAAGATCTTATTTGTGGGATGATTAATTCTATATTTGTTTTTCATTGCTTGAGGACAAGCAAAAGTCTAAGCATGGGGTAGTTTGATAGAGTCTATTTTAGTCATGTTTTTAGAAAAGATTTGCATATCAATTTAGAGCATGTTTACCTATTTTATAGCTTAATTTATATTATTTGGTTTTCGGAGTCTACACTAGTATTTTTATATATTTCAGGTATTTTCGGGTTGGATCGTATGAATTCAGAGGTTGATTGGTTGATCGCAATTTGAAAGACAAGATGGGCTAGCTACGTAAATGGGTTGATGATCGTACGCGGAGGAGATGGGCTCCGAACGGCAGGACGTGGGTTCAAGTGTTCAACAAGTCCAATGATTGGCTGAGTGCTGCGTAACATATATGTTTAGATAGATTAGATAGATATAATAATAATAATAATATATATCCGTAGTAGATTAGATAGATTTAGGTTAGGATAGTTTATGTTATATATATATTCATTCTATTCATACGGCAGAAGAGAGGGCCGAACAACAGTATACGGCCGAACCGACTTTGATTCCTCTTAACCCTAAGTATGTTTTGTTTTATTTTTATGGAGACCTAAACTCTCCCGTTTTGTCTACAATTTGAAGCTTTGTTTGATTGATTGTGAGTTTCTGAATCTTGTTCCTTATTTCCTATATTGAATGTTTCGACTTCTTTGTGCTTGATTGTCTATTGTTTTATTCTATCTAGACCGCGCAACTAGTTAGAATCAATTCAATTGCTAGGGTTTTGTAGATTCCTGGTTGTGAACCTTAACCCAAGTGGCAAACTTGTTCCTTTAGGGCTGGTTGAACTAATTGAATGAGTAGGAAGTTGAATGTGTTGTTAAATCCTTTTTTAGGGACTGCAAATACCTTGGCTAATCTCTGAACTTAAAGCTATCAATTGGGTTAAATCCTTCTTTAGGGACTGTTCGATTGATAAGGGTTGCTAGGACTGGTTGGACTAGTAACTATATTAGGTCGGGACAAGGGCATTCATAGGAAACCTAAAATGACGAGAAGAACTTACAAGGATCGTTTCAACCAACTAAAGTGGATATTTGTAGATGAAACTATGTTATTAATCGTTATCTCCATTAATTTGTTTATAGTTTATAGTTTATTTTATTTCCTATTTCAATCACCAAAAACCCCCATTTCATACTAATTGGTAAATAGACATAACTTGGAAATACTTGATTCTCTGTGGGATCGACTCGTGCTTACCACACTACATTAGTTAGGTAGGTTCGAATTTATTTTGATACGGTTTACGCGACTAAAAACCGCCCATCAATCATGTTATATTTATACAACTTGCTCAATCATCCTAGTCTAACAACTACAAATGGATATTTTTTTTTCCAATCCATTATGGAACTATTTGCAACAATTTTGTAAAGGATTAACCCCAAGTTTTGACAATGTTTGGTTTATATCTTGATATGTTGATAACTCTATTGTCAGATTCTATTTTGTTTCCTGTCAAATGTGAAAACTTAGTTCGATGTTGCTTGTGTTATACTTATACAACTTGCTCGATCAAGCATCCTACTCTTGCAAATATACATAGTGTTTTTCGATCCATTGTCGAACTATTGGCAAAAATCTTGTCGAGGATTAACCCTAAGTTTTGCCAATGTTTTGGTTTATATCTTGACATGTTGATAACTTCATCCAATCATGGTTTATTTTATTTCCTGTCAAATGTGAAAATTTAGCTCAATGATGAGCCGCTCGTATTATAGTTACACGAACTTGCTCGTGTTATATGACTTTCTAGTGAAAGGCCAAAAAAGCTATCGTCGATTACAAGGTTACTCTTTAATGCGCAAGTGTTGATTGATGAAGGTAACCAACTTTGTTGGCTTATAGAATGGGGAAATTGTAAGTTTAACAACTATTCACTCAAATTGGTTCTTACTTCTTAGGCCTTTAAAAAGCAAATGATTGAATGATTATATGAATAGCTTAGTCATAATCTCAAAATGGACAGTTGTTACCAGTGCAACCAAGTTAATTATGGCTCTAAAGTTGAAAATCCAAAACATCAAGCATCAATGTTTTTGTCTATCATTCTTAATATAACATAATGTAACACTGGCTGAGTTTCAAGCATAATATATACACAACTATCCATCAAAAAGCATCACACAACAATGTTTCCTAATATCTAAAACGCCTTTAACTACACATTATCACATAGACTCCCATTTGTCGTACCACACACTTTGTGCGTTTCTCAGTTTATGCGTCTTTGTCTTTGTCTTCCATCTCCTTCGTAGGACAAGGGTTCGAGTTTGGAGTGATTCGACTTGGACCTAGATCTCCAATTTCCCAATTCCTCCCTTTCATAGGTCACTGAGCAAACCCAAGAACACCGACGAAAGAAGAACGGAGGTTGAGCGAGGAGGACGTCAGAATCAAGAGCATTTTGAATAGGGTTTCTTTCAAGGCTAACAAATACATGGACTATGACAGAGAGGGAGCACTAGTGACAGAGAGAGGCTATCGAGCAAATCACCAACACGGGTGGAAGAAGAGCGAAGAACGAGCGAGGAGGATGCCGAAGAATCGTTGTGTAATATCGAAGGGGGCAGTATGGTATGGGAAGAAGGTGAGAGGATAGGAAGAAAATGACTATCGCGTGCATTTCACCTTTTATGTTTTTTTTAATTATCAATAAATTATTTATCATTATTAGATTTAATAATTATTTAAAACTATTAGAAAACTATATATATGTTAATTTTATTGCCCTCTTTTTTATTTTAAATTTTGATTTTTGTCTTTTAGGTATTTTTGCTATTTTTAGGCACTTTTGTACTTTTTTTAGTAGAGTTACAATTTTTTTTAAAAAAATAATGCATATTTGCAACATAATTGTTTTTTTAAAACAAAGAAAATAAAAATGAAAATGTTGTGAGGGACTCTCCCCAGAGGCAACGAAGGAAATCGATGATCGCTACAGAAACCAGAGAGAGCGATAAAGATGGTTCACAACGCCTTCGACTCCTTCAAGCTTCTTGGCAACGCTCCCATCAAGATCCATGCTGCCGATTCCTACCGCTCTAAACTCCTTGTATGTGTCGGCGATGGATCACTGCGAATCCTCTCCCCTGAATCCGACTCCTCTGACATTTCTCTGCCTTCCGATCGCCTCTCCCCAACACTAGGCCTCCTCAAGGAGCCCTATCTCCTTGAGAGGACCGTTAGTGGCTTTTCTGATAAGCCGATTCTCTCCTTTGAGGTTTTGCAATCCAAGGATCTTCTGTTGTCCATGTCCGAGTCAATCGCGTTCCACAAGCTGCCGAGTTTTGAGGCGGTTGCTGTCATCCCTAAAGCCAAAGGGGCTAATGTGTACTCCTGGGATGATCGGAGGGGGTTTCTTTGCTTTGCGAGGCAGAAGAGGGTGTTTATTTTCAAGCATGATGGTAAATAACCAAATGTCGGGAGTGCATTTGCATATGATTACCTGTTTGACGTTTAATTTCTTCTGCTGAATCTATTTTTAGGGTTCTGATTCTCGATTTTGATATTAATGACACTCTTACGGAATTTATGCCATGGGATGTTGAGCCAACATTTCTTTCGAGTGCTCGATCTACATTAAAGTCAGGCGAAATGTAGCATGTTCATTTGGTTTAGCTCCAAAATTAATCCATAATAAATACTCGGTAGACGAATTAAATTGTAGGCATTAGTGGGATCTTGAACCCCATCTACCTTAGTTGTAGAACCGTTAATGAAATTCAGTGTTGTTAATGTACTTTTGTGGATGCATGTTAAGAGGTTTCAATGTTTTTAGACATTTGAAAGGAGTTGCATTTCCTGTGTAGGTGGTCGGGGTTTTATGGAGGTGAATGAATTTGATGTTCCTGATATCGTGAAATCAATGGCGTGGTTTGGTGAAAATATATGCATTGGAGTCAAGAGGGATTATATGATATTGAATTCCATTAATGGTGCACTGTCAATAATTTTTTCTTCTGGAAGAATTGCCCCGCCTCTAGTGGTGCCTTTGCCAACGGGAGAACTTCTTCTAGGGAAGGTGCTATGTTAGTTGGATTTTGTTTCTCCTTTTACCTCTTTCTCTATGCATACTTTAATATACAAATCTATACTTGATACCTCAATAAATCTAAATTATGTTGGCCAAGCCAATACCTGCTTATTGCGTGACTAATTTTCAAGAAAAACACTGACCATTAATCACTATCACTGTCATAATTTGTGAGTTTCAAATGATATCTTTTTCCATGGCATCAGATGTGTCGCCCTGCTTGTGAAGGATGTGGATTGTTTGCCTTCAAATTTAAGAGTCCACAAAACAACTTCCCTTTTGAAATGCTATTGTTTACAAATCTACTAATCCCTGATTATGTTTAGTCTTGAAGTCATAGCTTAGGATCCAGTTTGGGATCTGATCGTCCTTAACAAAATTAACATGATCGAAATTGTTAATATTAGATGCAATCTTGATAGCTTTAATTTTTTATTTTTTGCCGCTTTCAGGATAACATTGGGGTTCTTGTTGACACAAATGGAAAGCTTGTCAATGAGGGCAGGATCTGTTGGTCAGATACCCCATCACAAATCATTATTCAGGTGCCATATGCTATTGGTCTCTTACCAAGATATATTGAGGTAGGCAATTCTATCATCTGTCGTAAAGTGTCAATCTACAGAGGACAAAGACAATAAGAAGGTTCTCTTCTAGGGTAACTATATGGTATCAATTTTATGTTGTTGTGTTGTAGATACGATCACTTCAAGCTCCCTATTCACTGATACAAACTGTTGTCTCAAGACATGTTCGCCAACTTGTTAGAACCAAAGACGCAATTATTGTTTCATTTGATTACTCCATTCACGGCCTTTTCCCTGTTCCTCTTGGTGCTCAGGTATTTCCTGTCCTTTTGATGTTGTGCTAGATTTTTACTTGATTGGCTTATAGGGTATGGTGGGGACTTGGGATCGTAATATAGGGACTTATATAGGCTACTCGAACTTTACGCTTCTTGTGCTCATCCTGTTGCCTCCATACTATTTTCCATTCTAACTAAACATACTATTGTTCTTCCATTGTTTATGAACAAATCCACACAAATATTGCTTATCATGGTATAAGAATGATTATTTTGTGGATACATAATGATTCTTGACTAAGAAGTGCATGTTGTAGATAGTACAACTAACAGCATCTGGGGACTTCATTGGGGCTTTGGCATTGTGTAAACTTTTTCCTCCAGAAGACTCAAACCTGAGAGCTGCGAGGGAGAGTGCAATCCATCTAAGGCAAGTTCATTTGATGGTTGAAAATCTTATTCGAAGATTATGAAAATTAGTACTTTTCCAAACCATTATGATTGCGTAGAATTTTCATTTGCATGAATCTGAATGTATGGAGACCTCGAGTCAAGGAACTTTTTGTCAATTTTTTTTCCATTTTTTTATTTGACAATGGAGTTTTCCCCCCTTTTCCAATTAGCTTTTCTTTAAATATCTAAGGGTTGTTTTCCATTTTCTCATAACCAAATACAATTGTTTAGAAGGCCCGTTTGATATTTTAACTAACAATATGTTTTTTGAAAGTATAAAGTGTTGTTATATGTAAAGTTAACATCCTTTTGAAATCTCAAATCCATAAGGTCGTGACATACCGATGTATGAAACTAACATACAAGTAAAATCTTGGGATGTTCAAAAGGATAACATTTCTCTTCTCACTTTTTATAAATGGAAATGGAATAAGCTATTGCAAACCCTTTTTTAGCTTCTAATATCTTAGTTGTCATATTGCTGATCAATCCAGATATGCACATTACCTGTTTGAAAATGAGAGTAATGAGGAGGCTATGGAGCACTTTTGGGCTTCTCAAGTAGATATTACACATGTACTTTCACTCTTCCCAGATATTGTGGTTCCTGAATCAGCTTTCCTACCTGATGCTGACAAGCTGATGGATATTGGGTTAGATTCTTCAGAACTCTCTAGAGAATCGTCTTCTTTATCTGATGATACGGGCTCTCCCCATTCAACGGGATCCCATGAAAATACAGCTTTGGATGTCAAGAAAGTGGGTCACAATAGTCTCATGGCTCTTGCCAAGTTCTTGCAGAAGAAAAGATTTAGTGTTATTGAAAAGGCTACATCCGAGGGAACTGAAGAGGTTGTTTTAGATGCCGTTGGTGCTAATTTCAAATCCAATAATCCTGGAAGGCTAAAGAAGTCTCACAAGGTGTGCTACAGACTACGCCCTGGTTTGCTGAATTGATGATTTTATTGATGTCTTGTGCATCATTTCCGTAGTCTTTAATTGTTTGCTACAAAGTGATTTAACTTTTGGTAACCTGGGTCTGCAGAGCCGTGTCAAACCTCCCATAAGTTTAGTTGCCCGCGAAAGGGCAACAATTCTAGACACGGCATTATTGCAAGCCCTCTTCTTGACAGGACAATCCTTAGCTGCTTTGGAATTATTGAAAGGTCTGAACTACTGTGATGTGAAAATTTGTGAAGAGTTTCTACAGATAAAAAATCATCATGTTGCATTAGTTGAACTACACAAATGCAACAATATGCATCATGAGGCTTTAAGACTTTTGTATCACTTGGTTGAAGAGTCACAGTCAGAGCAACCTCATATTAAACTTACACAGAAATTCACACCTGATATGATTATTGATTATCTAAAGGTAAATTTTATTATGCAACTTAACTGGGTTTTCTTCTTCATTATTATATAAATGAAGTGGTCTAATGAAAGGTGGATTTCTAGTGTATATTATATATCTGATGACTTCATGTACAGCCTATTTGTGGCAGCGATCCCATGCTTGTTTTGGAGTTCTCTATGCCTATTTTGGAAAGCCATCCAACGGAAACTATGGATCTCTTTTTGTCAGAAAATATTCCTGCAGACCTAGTGAACTCCTATCTAAAGCAACATGCTCCAACTATGCAAGTTACATATCTAGAACTTATGCTTTCTATGAACGATGCACTTCCTGGGAATCTACAGAAAGAAGTGGTAATCCTTCATTTGATATTTTATGATTAATCCTTAATGTTTAATGTGAGATATAACAAGTATTATTGAGTTTTTTTTAACTATTTTGAAGCTTTATATTTGTAGGTCCAAATTTATCTTTCAAAAGTTCTCGAGTGGTATACAGAGCTGAGCTCACAACATAATTGGGATGAGAAGGCTTACTCTTCGACAAGAAAAAAATTATTGTCTGCTTTAGAAAACATATCAGAACATGACCTAGATGATCTTATAAACCAATTACCTATGGACGCGTTGTATGAAGAGCGAGCAATTTTGTTAGGAAAACTGAACCAGCACGAGGTTGCACTATCTTTATATGTGCATAAGGTACTTGACTAACCATAAAGGCTTGGATTCTTCTTTTATTTAACATTGAAAGAGGCAAATTCTCTCTTTTAAGTGCACTCTGCTTAACAAAAGCTCGTTGATCATTGTAGCTTCATTCTCCAGAACTGGCCGTTTCTTATTGTGATCGTGTCTATGAGTCTCAATTTCATCCCCATTCAGTAAAATCTCCCAACATTTATCTTCTTCTGCTACAACTTTACTTGCACCATCAGAGGAAAACAAGACAGTTAGAGAGACAAATCAGTAGGATGGTCTCTTCTCCAACTCCAACTATCCCAAAGGTTAGCTCGAGACCTTCAATTAAAGGCAAAGGTGGACGTAGTATGAGGAAAGTTGTTAAGATAGAAGGGGCAGAGGACGTTCCCTTCAATCTTAGCAGCACCGAAAGTGGTAAGAGTGATGGTGATGTAGACGAGGTTAGTGATGAGGAAGACTTTAAAATAATGCTCGATGAGGCCCTTGATCTGTTGAGCCAAAGATGGGACAGAATAAATGGTGCTCAGGCCCTTAGACTGTTGCCCAAAGAAACTAAGCTGAAGGTATGCTTTTAATTTCCAAATAGTAATCTCCTAATTCATGAATGATCCCTAACTCTAATTGTGTAACTAGTCTTGCCCCATCTCTTTTATATTGGTGGAGCCAAATAATGTGTGTGTGCAGAACATGCTTCCTTTTCTTGGACCCCTTCTGCGAAAATCCAGGGAGGTGTATAGGAATTTTGCCGTGATCAAGAGGCTTAAGCAGAGTGAGAATCTCCAGGTATGTAAACACCTCTGCTCGTATAAAATTAAATTCCGAAGATCTATTCTACCGTGGTGCAATGTATGTTTCCATCATCAGAAAGTCTGATTAAGGCCTTGATGAATTTGAAGCACAGATTAAAGATGAGCTATACACGAGGAGGAAAGGAGTGGTGAAGGTAAATAGTGATAGCATGTGCTCTCTTTGCAACAAGAAGATCGGAACTAGTGTCTTTGCCTATCCCAATGGAAACACACTTGTACACTTCGTTTGCTTCAGAGATTCTCAAAATATGAAGGCCAGAAAAGATACAGTATCAAGAAAAAGATGATCGGACCCACCTTATTTAGATGTGTTTTTTATTCTAAAATCTCGTCTTCCAAATTCACACCATTTCTACTCTGTTAGGGGAAACAACCATTCCTTTATTAGAATGTATCGTGATCCCTGCCGACAAAATCCGACAATTTCTACTACATCAACTTTGAGAGACAGATACATTTCGATTATGTTGGTCAAGGTAGTTGATTTTTTTAGTTCGTAAGGGGCTCCTTTTTTTGTTCTTCCTGTATATTGCTTGTTAAAGAATGCCGATTCTTTCTCCCCCTCATTAGATTCACCATTACAAATGCCAAAACTCCATCTTCGGCTCATGCAAGTGGTCTTGGTACACGATATCCGATATCCAACACGTGGAAGCAGCCAAGGTCGGTTTTAAGGCGGTGCAAGAGATCTGATTGCACAGGGCCCAAATTTGTTAGGGTCCCAATAGATCAAAGGTTAATATATA
Source organism: Persicaria tinctoria (assembly GCA_037127255.1). Taxonomy (NCBI): domain Eukaryota; kingdom Viridiplantae; phylum Streptophyta; class Magnoliopsida; order Caryophyllales; family Polygonaceae; genus Persicaria; species Persicaria tinctoria. The sequence goes on from JBANSL010000004.1 coordinate 11,747,194, forward strand.
TCTAAACCGTTTGCCTTAGAATAAGTTAAAACAATGTTGCGTAGTGGTTTTAATTTCACATGCGTGATTTTTTACATGCGTGATTTTTTTGGGGGGTCCCACCCCCTCTCTTCTATTCATTGTAGTATTCAATTTTTGTTTTTTTTGGGCCCCACTCCCCTCTCTCTTCTATTCTTTCATCCTCCAATAAGGCCTACTCGTTGCTCTTAATTTTTTTGTTTAATTACATAAATTTAATTATTGTGAGACTACTAGTTATAATAACTTATACAATTAAAAAGGTAATATAATTAATATTTACATAATTTTTAATTTCTAAAAATAGTAATAAATAACTTAAATTTTAATATATTAAGAGTATGTTATTTCTTTAATTATTATTTTCCCAAAAAAGTCGTCTTGTGACACTAAAAATTAAGAAATATATAACATTACTTTCATATAAATAAACTATAAATATTGTTTTCATAACATCTTTTGTGTCATATACAATAAATAGATCTAATTCACTAAAAAAAATATAACTATAATAGTAACAATTATGAACAAAATACAAATAAAAGGGCCAAATTTTAATTATCGCACCGGGCCTCCGAAAACATCGGGACGGCCCTGGAAGCAACCACGATGCTGATACAAAGCGTCAAGAAAGGGGACCATTCCATGGTGGAAAGAACGCGAATGCAACTTTGAATCAGCCAAAAAAATCGAGTTGCCCACAATGGCAACATTCATCAACTCACAAAAGATCAAAAGCACTAGCATAGACTTTTGTAGTAGAATATCTTTCGTGCTTATAGAAATAATACTATGCACTCCCTGCTCTAAAAAAACATCACTTACATGTTTATTTCTTTTTTATAAAAGAAAATATTCGAGATAACTCGAGAGGTTGATGGATCGGTAAATGTACATACCGTCATGAAACAACACAAACACATCACAAATCAAACAAGGAAAAATGACAAATCACAATAAAGTCTTTGTCTCACATGGAAGTCGAGGAAGACCCTTGAAATAGTGCGAATGTGGAAAATATGGGAGAGTGCAAGGACTCACATGACATCAAGATGTCATGGAGGCGAATAATGGTAACCCGCCACCGAAAAGGGCAACTCCTATTGGAGTGTGGATCAATGAGGTTACTCTCACCTAAATGAGGGGTCTTCGAAAACCACAAACACTTTCACAATCTACTCGATCAAATGTTTTTTTTTGGAAACAGGAAAGCATTTAGAAAGAGTAACCCGGCGACACGCCGTGACTCATCCTAGAGCGTCCTTAAGGACGAGAACCCGCAGTTCTTGATCATTCTCTAAACTTCAGTCGGCAGGGATACTATAAGCCAGGCGTGCAATCCTATCAGCCAATATTAGCTTCCCTAAAAATATGACGAATGACAACATTAGAGAAAGAATTTAAAATCAACCTAGTATTTGATTGAATCAACTCAATACTCCAAGGACAAGACCAGTCCCCCAGTAGCGCCTTGACAGCTCGTAGGTTGTCGCCCTCGATCAAATGTGAATGTTTTTTCTTCTACTTTCCCTTTTTTTTTCTTTTTTTTTTATTGGACAATACCTCCTTGTACGACAAATAATGTACTTGTACGTTCCAACTTGGTTCTAAAGCCATCGAGTTTTTTTATAGCAAAAATAAGATCAATGCCGATGGTAGCGCACAACCGTTAGCAATGATTCTGATCACCCAAAGGATTTTAGGTTTGATCACTTTGAAGTAGGAAATCAAGAAAACAATAGATCACAAGACGTAAAACCTTCAATGAAAACAAAGATTGGAACCGATCATAACATTTTGGAACATAAAAACTCAAAGTACAGATCCGGTCATTGAGTTCCTTTTATATTCCTACATGACCCACTTGCTGCTAACAACTTCTAAATAACCAACTGATCTTCTGCAATTACCATTCTACACTTCAAACTAATACATATATACAAGTAGTGACGGCCGCAGGAATCACTAGAGGGGGGTGAAATTTTTGTTTCGGGAAAAAAAAATCTCGGTATATATAATAACGATTTTTTTTTAAAATATAATGAAAGAAAATACTCAATTCGTTAATTAAAACTTGTCATTTTAGAAATCTACATACTTATTAAGAAAACAAAAAAAAATATACTTATACCCCTAATTATTACTCTACTTTTTTATTTTATATAAATCAACAACTAACAACTATCTAATCATTACAAGAGCAATTGCGTAAAACATATGGTAGAATACCTAAAATGATAAATTTTTCTTAACAAGATTTACTTCCTAAAACGACAAGTTTTAGTTAACGGATGGAGTAATAAATTTTGGTATAAATACGATAGTTTATTACTACCTCCGTTCGGAAAAACTTGTCACTTTACTATTCACGCACGCTTTTTTAGGAGATAAAAACTATATAAAATATCTAGTTTTTTAAATAATTTTTTTAACAATTTCGTAGTTATTATTAATAAGTACAAACTTGTTAAAAAAAATTTATAAAAAAATGAATATTTTATATAGTTTTTATCATTATAAAAAAGCGTGCGTGAATAGTAAACGACAAGTTTTGCCGAACGGAGGGAGTATAAAAATTCATACAATAAATTTAATACGAAAATTTCACGAGATACCCCTGAGGTATTGAAATTTTCACGATGTACCCTTCTTTCATTCTCTCTGTCCGTGCTTTCTTTCTTCTTTCTTTTTCTTTTTTTTAATTGAAAACTAACGAAGATGGCCCAAATTTGTTACATTTAACAAGGAAGGACACGAGTCGAAAAAATTCAAAACCCTAGGGGTACCACGTGAAATATGCAAAAGAGTTGTATATAGGCACCGTCCTCGGCAACGCCGGGACAGCAGGGCTTCCTCCTCTTCCACTCCTCGTTCGTCTCCACCGGGAGAGACGTCGGCCTCGCCAACGCTGCCACGCTCACCACTGCTGACTCCTGCACCTCCCTGAAAGTGGGCCCCACCCCAGCTATGGAAGAAACCCTAACCAGCCCTCCGCCGCCGATTTCACACTGGAGAACGCCAAAAGTGGTCTCTCCACGGCATGACCGCTGTTGTTACCGGCGAAACCCGAGGCATCAGGTCTCACTTTGAAAAACTCAATCCCCCAAAACCCGACCCGTTTCCTCCTTCCCAAAACTCCTCCTTCCCGGAATCCCTGATTGTCAAATCGAGTCTCCTGCACCCGGCTTCCAGTTCGGATCCATCCATTAAATGCATATCTAGGTTCGTTCCTAGATTTTGTCTGATCTAATCGAAATTGAAGGTGTTAATTAGGTTTTGATCTCAATTGGATTTTATATGTTGTTGCATAACAGAGAAATAGCAAAGCTATGGAAGAAACCCCATTTCTCTTTTGTATCCGTACTTTCTTTCTTTCTTTTTTTAATTGAAAACTAACGGAGATAGCCAAATATGTGTAAATTTAACGACGAAGGGCACGAGGCGAAAAGATTCGAAACCCTAGAGGCACCACGCGAAATATGCAAAAGAGTTGTATATCTTCCGAAAATTGCAATACCCTAGAGGTACCTCGCGAAATTTCCGTGTTTAATAATATATATATATATATATATATATATATATATATATATATATATATATATAGATCAACGAGAAGGGTATCCACCAATCTACACAAAAAAAACCCTTTGAGAAACCAGGAGTATGCGCTTTCACGCGCTACTCCCCCTGTTGGAATGGAGTTGGGTCTTTGCCCTCCTCCTCCTCTTCAGCAACCGACGACTAGTTCTCCGGCGAGCAAATTCCATATGCAATCTCTTCCTGTTTCCTTCGTTCGCCGTTTCGAGGTCCAATATTCCGTCTTTTGGATCTCTGACGACAACCTCGACGCTCTCATCCTCCCATCCTCGATGTAGCCTTCCCTTTTCGCCCCGGCGGCATTCGCACCTCGCTCCTGCCTACGATCGACGCGTTTTCTGCCGGTTTATGCGTCATTGTCACTATTGGTCTTCATTTCGGGCTGGTCAAAGGTCATCCGCTCCCTCCGCCCTTTGTCCCCTCTCTGTGGTCGGCGGGGTAGCTTAGATTTTTTGTGTAAAATTGTTTTGGGGCTTTTTGCCTTGTCAATCGTCCCCTCAAATTTTTTTGAGTCTCTTCTCGGATTTGGGGTTTGGTGGTTGTTCTTGTTGATTTTTGTCTGGATCTCTCTTTTTTCTTTCTCCTTGGCCGGATTCAGTGTTCCTAAGGTGCACCTATTTTGTCTTCCTCCCCCGTCGACTGTTATGTTTTCGGTGGCCTGGTTATCTGGTTCTTGGTGTTTTCTAGTGGTGTTGGGTTGTCGATCTCTAGGGCTTCACTGTCGTCGAGGCCCGATGTCCTGCCTTGCCGCTGTTCGCCTCCTACCTTGCCGTGCCCGGGCGTGTTTGACTTGTTTTGCACGCTTTGGTTACCCGGCTTGACAGACTGATGTCCTCCTTGGCGTACAAGGCAATATTTTGGCCTTGCACGCCAAGCTTTTCATCAAATATATATATATATAGGGATTGACTCGGGTGAGGACCATTTCTTATAGTGAAAACTGAAAGGACTAATCCTATTGGCTGCTTTTTACCAGTGGACCCCTCCACTTTTCCACTAAAATCCAACCAAAAAACCAAAAATTACATAAAATAGCCATTAGTTTTAGAATTTTAATTTGTGTATTATTTTAAGTTATCTTTAATATTCCGTGTTTATATTATATTAAGAGTGATCCTGCAATTTGGTATCAGAGCCTAGTTAATTAAAAATAATCTGTATTTATCTATAAGACAATCTGGAGGTGTCTACTAATTGCCCCCATAAGACTTATCCTCATGCTTTACATTTAGATGTAAACGATAAGCATTTTGGAGCAATTTTAAATGCCATTTCAGACCAACTTATAGATCTAAAACTCGAAGTTAAAAAATTAGAACAATTATATATTGAGATTAGCAGTAAAATATTTAAGACTGTAAAAGAGACATGCGAAGTACATCACTCAACAAATCTAAAAGCCATTAACGAAACTAGCCATCAGATAAGCCTAACATCAGGTGGTGAAATTAAGAAAGGAGATCCTTTTAAATATAGTTATCCATTTAAAAAATCCAAAAAGAAGTTTTCTACTAAATTAGATAATATAAAGAACAAGGAAACAGTAGAAGAAGACCAAGACGAAAATCTTAAAAATGAATCACCATCCACTTCGACAAACAAGGAGATTCAACACTAAGTTGGATGATCCAGAATGGAAGATGAAATTACATAAACAAAAAGCCATTGAAACCAACTTTATGAACCAAGAGGTCATGAGCGAAGACGAGTCTGAAAAGAATTCGGATGAAGAAGCTGTGTATCAACAAATGGGATTAATTAACCTAAAAGATATGGAAAACATTCCCATATCTAAAGTCCAAAGAAGGTTAAATGAAATTTTAAGACAAAGAAGGCTGAAGGAGAATGAACCTGTAGAACAAAATGAAGCTAGAAGACATTACAGAAGATATGAACATGGTTCAACTAGTAATTACAGACCTAGGTTAAAACCTAGAGAATTTCTGGAGAAAAAGGAAAGATTTGGAGTAAGCATTATGCCAAACCATAGACCAAATCAAAGAGAAATTAATCTAGAACCCATAAGTGAAACAGGTTATAAATTAAACCTAGATGGTATAAGGAATAGGCGTGAAATCATAGAGTTCTGGAAGAAAAGTATGATGAGTGTATTAAACATGAACGTAGGATGGAACTCTTCTCAATTCCTTAATTACATAGAACATAGTTTCTAAGGATGTATTGCCGACTGGTATGGAGCTATTGGTGACGAACCAAAACAAGAGCTTAGAAATTTAGCAAGCCCAGTGACGATGTTCACCTTAATATGTGAATTAATAGAAGACAAATTCATTGGAGAAAAGGAAGATGAAGATAAGGAAGCTTTAAAATGGCAAAGAACCTTAAACAATCTTGAAATCTGTAACATGAAATATGTCGATAATTATATAACAGAATTCGAGAAGTATTACTATAAGATAGGGGAAAACAGCACTAATCTACAAATGTTCTTTGATAAACTTCCTGCCCCAATTAATGAACAAATAAGTGAAGAGTATCGAGAGTTAATTAAAATTGGAGATAAAGATACTCTTGGTAACAGAATTTCCTATGTTAGGAAATGGGTTGAGAAAAAATGTCGAGACGTAAGAAGCACCCAAAGAATGAAGAAACAATTTTTAACTTGTTGGGAGACGCCAACAGAATGGGGATGTAATAATAGAGATTACCAAGGAAAAAGAAACTATAAGAGAAAAAGTTTCAATAAACAAAGAGGTGAAAAATATTATAAAAAGTATTATAAAAAACCATTCTCTAAGAACAGAAGGTTTTTCCAGAAGGCCTCGTTCTGTCCTGAGAAAAAAGAAAAACTGTAAATGTTGGGCATGCGGAGAATCCGGTCATTATGCTAATGAATGCAAAAATAAGAAGAACAATAGATTAGCTGAAGCCCTAGGTAGTTTGGATTATATCGAGCTGTCTGAAGATGAAGCAGTAGATCTAGCCCTAAGAAATAACAAAGGGATAGTAGAAATAATAGAAGAAAAGCTTGAAGAAGATATAGAATCTGAAAATGAGTCAATAGAAGGTGAAGAAATTAATGAAATGATGGAAGGAGAAATTCCTAGTGAGTTCTCTGATGAATATGAAATGACTACTTTAGCTCAACTTCAGCAAGCTGAAACCTCTATTGATGAGGAACAAGTTGAAGAAATGACGAGATCAGGGGTTGACTTCCCGATCATCGCTAAAGAACAGTTTGTTAAAAAATCATTATTCTCTAAATATGCTAAATATGTTTGCGAAGAAATGTCTGGAGATGTAACTGTCAAGAATAATGAAAATCAAGCAACTGAAGTAAACTTAATCAATTGGGCAAACATTCAGAAACATAACAAAGATAAAAAATTTAAATATATTTTCATATGTGGCATCCAAGTAATTATAACTCCATTACAAGACTATGGAAAAGATGTGCAATGCATTAATTTTGTTTGTGACATTAGGCATAAAAAGTTTAGTGATCAATGCATCAGTGGTATAGTTTGTAATTTGAGTCAAGGAGCAGTTTCCTGGATCTGTAGGCCTAACTATTATGTTAGTCTAGAAGATCATTATGCATCTAAGTTCTTAGCTATAAAATTATTAACAGAAGGTATTAGTATGCATAAAGGAACTTGTCCTTTACAATTAAAGTGGAAGGTAGTTTATAAACTTGAAAATACTACAAATCCTCCACAAAAGTGCCATATAGTAGAAGCTGAGAAACACGAGTTAGTAGGTCCAAGCAAAGAGGTTGTACCTGTTAAACTAAAACCTGATCAAATAAGACTTAAGACCATTTGGGTAAACGCATTCGAAAACTCTACAGGCACTAGCAGTACTAAGGTGTTAACCATAGATGAAGAAGGTAGAATACATACGAATGCTAAACCGCCAGTCAATCTCTCTAGATGTCCAAGTTTATCTAGAAACACTAGTTTTAGGTTCAATCCTAATCTTAGTATTACTCCAAGGAATCAGGGAACTACTACAGGCAGAAAAGACAAATCGTTTGTGGTAGATGAAGACATAGTAAGCATGATAGCAGCATTAAACAAGAGGTTAGAAAATAAAACTATAAGAGAACCTGGCAGACGTAGTGTAGATCTAGGTTCTTATCCTTTTAAGGAAGCAATAACAACAATTCCCCCAATAGTTCACAAGGTTAGAGAAAATCAAGAAGGATCTTCTAGTTCTGAACAAAAAGGAAAGATAATAGGATATCAAACTAAAACCTTTAGTGAACCTATTTATGAAAATGATCCAAGAGCTAAGGATTTCAAGGAACCTCTCAACGAACCATTCCCTGACCTAGCTTTCGAAGATGAAATGGGTATGAGAATGGAAGTAATAGACCTTAGACATCTCTATGGAGATAATATGAGGGTAGAAGAAAGCCTTGAACATGTCAGTAGAGAATCACTAAAGAAAAACTATAGGATTACCAACCCCAATAGCATTTATATCCCGATAAGTATTTGCTTAGAAGGATTCAATAAATATGAGTTATGTGCCTTTGTCGATACGGGATGTTCAGTATGCTTTGGAAAAAAGGCATTATTTCCTGAGTTTATTTGGCAGAAGTCTCGTAGACCAATCCAAGTTAGAATAGCTGATGATAGTATCATGGTTCATTCAGAATTAGCTTCTGATGTACTATCATGATAGGAGGAGTCCAATGTGTAATTCCTACACTATGGGCTACAAATCAGCCATCACATGATATGTTAATTGGAAATAATTTCCAAAGAGTCCATGTTCCAGTAACTCAACACTTAGATATGATGGTCTTCAACATTCATGGGGAAGACGCTTGGGTTAAAAAGATTAAACAAGCTTATACACACCAAGCAATAGAATTTACGCGCACTAAGCGTGGTGAGGAATATATTCTTCCTACACAAAGGGAATTTGCACTCTCTATATGTGAAGTAACATTAAAAGATAAAATTCTTAAACAACAAGAAAAAATGTGTAAGGAGTTATATTATGAAAATCCTTTAAAATTTTGGGAAAAAGATAAATCATTTGCTACCACAGAGCTAATAGATCCTAAAGCTGTTATTAGAGTAAAACAGATGGTTTACACTTATAAGGATCAACAAGAATTTAAAGAACAGATTGATGAACTCTTAAAGAAAGGCTTAATTCGAGAAAGTAAAAGTCCTCATTCTAGTCCTGCCTTTATAGTCAGGAATCATGCAGAAGAAAAAAGAGGAAAAGCTAGAATGGTTATCAATTATAAAAAGCTTAATGATAATACTATTTTTGATGGATATTATATCCCTAATAAGACAGTTTTATTTAATAGAATACAGGGAGCCACTTGGTTCTCTAAAATGGATTGTAAAAGTGGTTATTGGCAGGTAAGAATGGATGAAAAAAGTATTCCACTTACTGCATTTAGTGCTCCTCAAGGACACTATGAATGGGTAGTCATGCCCTTTGGTTTGAAAAATGCACCACAAATATTTCAGAGAAGAATGGACAATGTCTTTAAAGAGTTTAAACATTGCTGTCTTGTTTACATTGATGATATCTTAATCTTCTCTAAAACTATAGAACAACATAAGCATGACTTGAAAGCTATAACTAAAAAATGTATTGACCATGGAATCATTTTAGGACAGAAAAAATGCATTTATGCTGAACCTGAAATTGAGTTCCTAGGATTAAAAATTAAAGCTGGTCAAATTATTTTGCAAGAACATATTCTAGAAAAGGTAGAAAAATTTCCTGATGAAATCAAAGATAGAAAACAACTAGAAAGATTTCTAGGTTGTCTTACTTACGCGTCTGATTTTATAAAAGATCTAGCCAAATTGAGAAAACCTCTTCAGATAAAATTAAAGAAAGATCAAGTTTGGAGTTGGACTCAATCAGATACTAAAGTAATCAAAGAACTTAAAAGAAGATGTGAAAAACTTCCAATATTAAATTTACCTAATGAAGATGATGAGTTAGTTCTTGAAACAGATGCTAGTGATTATCATTGGGGAGCTGTTTTAAAAATAAAGAAAGATAACAAGCTTTGCAGGTATAGCAGTGGCAGCTTCAACAAATCTGAGTATAATTATACTGTCATGGAGAAGGAGATTCTTGCAATTTATCGGGGAATCCAGAAATTTATAATCTTCCTAGCTCCTAAACCTTTTACAGTCAGAATAGATTGTAAAGGAATATTGGATTTCATAAATAACAATCTTGATAATATGAAAGCGCATGGGAGACTCCTGCGTTGGCAATTAGCCCTTAATCAATTTACTTTTACCATTGAACATGTGCAGGGATCCAAAAATTCTCTTGCTGACAGCTTAACAAGAGAGTTAGCTGATGGATCAGAGAAATCAAACGCGGTGGGAAAATCCGCAATGGGTGTTCCACCCATGGGACATTAATCTCTTAGGAGAAATAAGAGGATACCAAGGATGGATTTCCCCTCCAAGTTTTCATATTTCTGTTGATTTTGGAAGATTTACTGAGAATAGATTCCGTCGTGGACTCCTACAAGCGAGACACAGAGCGGTTATACGCATGTTAACTCTAGAGATAATTATAAAAGTTCTCCAGCTACCTACTGAACTCCAGGAAGACATCTGTAGAAGATGGAAAATGAGAGATTTCGACAACTTCTACTGGATGGTAACCTTGAGAGATCACAATACTCCAGCAACGATCAGAGAATGGTGTAACCATTTCTGTGTAACCACTGGCGCAGGATTGGGAGGATTATCTTTACCCATCATGCCAGAAGAAGATGCAGACTTTTTGAATTCATGGAGATATGGAATGTGCAATGGAATCCACCACAATAACAGGAGACCATGGCCAAAGAAAGAAGAAGAAAGCATCTTGTACAAGTATTTCACTAAGTTCCAGAAGGAGGTCTTCCTCAGAGCAGCAACATTCGAAAAAATACAAGACATAAGTTGTTGCCGTGTTATCAGTGCCTGCATAAATGTTAGCCAGGGAAAAACCCGGCTACCACATTACCTAATCTTCCTACTAATGAGGGAAGATTATTGGTACGTGAAAGATCCAGTAATGGAAGGAAGAATCGATGTAGTAAGGCATACTTGGGAGGCAAGAGCAAAGGGATTCTTCTACATCTACTACTATATCACCAAGTTCAGACAGACAGATTGTGGGATATTCAAAGTCGGAAATACAACCTTCATCGTATCCCCACAACTCAATCCACTAATGCAGCAAGCCATAAAAAGACTGAATCCATCAGTCTTTACTTAGCAGAAATAGAGGCCGGTCACTTTTTAGACAAAAGAGGACACGAGAGGATGATCGATTTACTAATCGCATGGGATCGAGACTACGCTGACGGATTAATGCTTTATCTCGATCTAGACAATGAACAAGATTTGGAGTTTGATAATACTCTAGATCTAGTTCAAGATTATAATGATGATGACCTGGAAGCCAACATGGGAGACGAAGGGGTCCAGAACCTGGACAACTGAGAGCCATCATCATCCACCAAGCACAATTATTGTACTTTCTGCTTTTACTGTTTTTGCTTTTATCACGTGAACCTGTAAAATAATTGTTGTACTGTGTGCTTTTCTGAGTGCGTAGGGGCCCATCTGTCGGCCATTTGTAAAAGAGACGTTGGAAGAGGTATCCAATGCTCTCTACTCTGCTCTATAAATAGAGCCATTCTCCAACTTCTCAAGACACACAATTCCAGAGAGAGAAACCAGAGGAGAAGAAAGAAGAGAGTTTGTAAATCAGAAAGAGAAGTAGAAACGTTTTGAATTTGAGTAGATTGGTGTTTCCATCACTCTAAAGTTCAAAACCTTTCAATGGATCTTCTGATATGAGTGTTAAGTGTGTCTAAGTTTTAAGTTAAGAGTGCTTGTGTGTTGTAATATTTCCCAGATTCAATAAAGTTTGTTTTAAAGAAAGGGAAAGCTACTTAATTGAACACTATGTTTTGAATACTCTGTTTTCTTGATTCAAATCCCTTCACCCTCTCAAAAACAAAACCAAAAGCTAGAGACTACGGTCTGAGGTATGAAACGAAACAGATATGTGCTCAATCTGGACTAAGGGAGGCCTGGTTGAAGGTTAGTCACCTCTAGAAAGCCGGAAGCTAAGGAACGCCGGTGGTCCAGAGTAACTACGTTCAGGTATGGGTCAAAACTCTTTAGCTTGAAAGTTTTAGTTGCAGAGCGTGGTGGGCTCAAAACCACAGAAAACTTATTATTCATAATATAGTTAGTAGATTATGGTAGTTAGTGCCACTAAAAGTCATTTATAAATCTTCGTTATTTCACTTTGATAAAATTATAAAAAGTTTGAACAAATTTGTAATTTCTATAAAGCTTGGGTAAAGTTGCAAATTACTATCAGAATTGCCCCACCTGTGAGCCCCACAGTGTCAACCAATCAAAACGCTCCTCACGGTTTCTACCACAATATTGGTTTTCACCGGAGCGCGACCCTATATATATAGAGCATGGATCTTTTGTTCACAACTCTTACGGTGTACCTTGTACACAAATCTGGGTCGTTGATCTTTATGAAATAAATGGTCATGATTTTGCCACGTAATTGAGTTAGTTTTTAAAAGAAAATTAAAAAGGAAGCCCAAATTCTTATTTGAGGGATGTGAAGTGCGTGTAACCCATTGCATAAAACCCTTGCCCCGCCTCTCACCTCTATGCTCTATCCATCCCCTACCTCTGAAATCCCTCCGCATCTCGCCTCCATTCCTTCCTCCACAGCTTGAGCAGGTGGTCGGACTTCGTCTTCATTCGTTTCGACTTTCAATGGAGACGAATCGGAGGCGCGGCGCGACGGGAAAGAGGGGATTAAAACCCTAAATGGTTGTGATTGGTGAACAGCCCGACTAGTTCCAAGCGATTATGGGCGATTGAAGGGGGAATGGTGGTGATTGGTGAACATCCCGACTAGTTATAATCGATTATGGCCGATTGAAGGGGGCGGCGAAGGGTGTTGGACGAAGGCTGACCAGAGACGGCTCGACGGCGGCGAAGGGCGATGGACGAAGGCTGCCTAGAGGCGAAGATGATTGCATATCCTCCACCCGTCTCGTATCAAATCGTTCTTTCCCGCTCGATCCTGGATGTTTCAGTTCCTCGTCCGAATGCTCCGTGAAGCCGATTCACCCATCGCCATCATCGAACAACTCCGATACGCGATGTTCTGCCTCTTCTGTTTCATGTGCTCAGTGGAGCAACGACCAGCGAAGATCGACGGTGGCGTTTGCTTCTGTGTGGCGCGAAGGCTTCCCTCTCCTTAAAATTAATTCAATGCCATGTTGAACTTGGTTGGGTTACACTACTGCATCAATTGGCTTAATGTCCTAGTAAGTACAGTCTATAATCATTCGTCGAGCAATATGTTTTGAAGATAGGAAGAAACCTTGTATCGTATGATAGTTCAGTTTATAATCATTCGTCAAAATTGCTTGTGATTGTACGAGGGTGTAATTTGTTTGTGGAATTTTTTTTATTAGTTGAATTGTGGGTACTATTCGGTATAATATAACAAATTGTGTCGAATTTTGGTTATGAGTTGTTAATTATTCAGTGAAACCTTGTATCGTATGATAGTTCAGTCTATAATCATTATTTTTGTGCCGAATTTTGGTTACTAATGTTTACTAGTATTTTTTTTATGAATTTGTGATTTCTGAAATATAAAATATTATTCGGTGAATTTTGAAGCATTATTCGGTGAAATCTGAAATATTATTTAAAAAAAAAACATTATTCGGTAGCCTTTTACAAATTATTCAGCGGAATTGATGGATTTTCATCAAACTAACATTATTCGGTATAATGTGGAATATTATTAGGTTAAATTGATGAATTTTTACAAATTATTCAGTGAAATTGATGAATTTCCATCTAAGTTAGAGGGAAAAAGATAAAATAATATTATTCGGTAGAATGTAAAATATTATTCGATTAAATTGATGAATTTTAAAAACAAATGAAAACAACATTATTCGGTGAAATGGTCAAATATTTAAAACGAACTAAATGAGATTGGTCCACCAACAAGTCACCCATAAACATTTAGTTATCCCAAATATTTTATATTATATATATATATATATATATATATATATATATATATATATATATATATAGGGTAGGGTTCAAGTGAGAAGACCTCGGTCCGGTGAGAAGGTGAGAAGCAGTGTGACTCACGCGCTTCCCATACCTTCCAAAATTAAATCACCGTTTTAACAATCCCTTTCCTCACATTCGTCTCTCCGCTCACCACTAGCATCTCCATCACTTCCAGATATGAACACCACTAGACGACTCCATCGAATTCCCAACGTCGCTTCTCCAATTCGCCTCTACACTGCCATGGCCAATTCAAACAACTCCCCGCTCGAATTTGTGACGGCGGCGGCGACCATGAAATTCGAGCAGGTAGTCGTCGCGACAATGGAGCAGCAGCGTCCAGTGGAGGCCCCGCACCAGTCGCTGCTTCTCCCGGCCACCGAGTGGTACCGACGGCACCGCCTCCTCTAGTCACTGATTTTCTTGATTCGATTGCTTTCGATCGCGATTGCTCAGATTACTGGCGGCGGCGGAAGCTAGGGCTTTGGAATTGGGGATGAGGTCGGGAGGTGTAGAGGATGACTGGAGGGCGTTGAGAACGGCGTGTCCTACTCCTCCGATTTCTTCCTGGCTTGACCGGCGCTTAGAATAGGATTATAGGAGGAGGATTGAGGTGGGCGGAAGCTACGTTTAATTGAAGAAGATGAGAAGTTAGGGCTAATTACGAGACTGGCCCAGTGTTCTCACTTTCTGCGTTCAGAGACAACAAGGAACCGAGACAAAGATGTGTTTGGTTGTAATAGCAAGTGGTTCAGGCTTTAATACCAAGTGGTTCAAAGTTTTAATACGAATTAGTTTAGGGTTTTATACCAAGTGGTTTAGGGGTTTTTACCAAATGGTTCAGTGATTTTTATACTAACTGGTTCAGGGTTTTTATACCAAGTTATTCAGGGTTTTAAACCAAGCGGTTCAGGTCTTTAATACCAAGTGGTTCAAAGTTTTAATACGAATTGGTTCGGGGTTTTATACCAAGTGGTTTAGGGGTTTTTATACCAAATGGTTCAGTGATTTTTATACTAAGTGGTTCATGGTTTTTATACCAACTTATTCAGGGTTTTAAACCAAGTGGTTCAAGACTTTAATACCAAGTGGTTCAGAGTTTTAATACGAAGTGGTTCAGGGTTTTTATACCAAGTGGTTCATTAAATAAAGAGTAGTGGTTCATCTAATAAATAGTATTAGTTCCTGAAATAAATAATATTGATTAATGAGCCATTTTATTTAAAAGACAAATAAATAAATATTAAAAAATAAACATTAAAATAAAATAAAAGAAGAATGAAAATTTTACAATTATTAAATAGTAGTGGTTTATGAATAAAGAGTAGTGGTTCATTAAATAAATAATATTAGTTCATTAAATAAATGATTAAAAATAAACATTAAAAAAATAAAAAAGAATGAAAATTTTACAAATATTAAATCATAGTGGTTCATTAAATAAAAATTAACAAATATACATTAAAAGAAAATAAAAGAAGAATGATAATATTATAATTATTAAATAGTAGTGGTTCATGAAATAAAGAGTAGTGGTTCGTCTAATAAAGAGTAGTGGTTCACCAAATAAATAGTATTGGTTCATGGACCATTTTATTTTAAAAACAAAATAAATAAAAAAATTACAAAATAAAAATAAAAACAAAATAAAAGAAGAATTAAAATTTTTACAATTATTAATTAAAAAGTAGTGGTTCAGGGTTTTTATAACAAGTGGTTCAGGGTTTTAAACCAAGTGGTTCAGGGCTTTAATACCAAGTGGTTCAGAGTTTTAATACGAATTGGTTCGGGGTTTTATACCAAGTGGTTCAGGGGTTTTTACCAAATGGTTCAGTGATTTTTATACTAAGTGGTTCAGGGTTTTTATACCAACTTATTCGGGGTTTTAAACAAAGTGGTTCAAGACTTTAATACCGAGTGGTTCAGGATTTTAATACGAAGTGGTTCATCAAATAAAGAGTAGTGGTTCATCAAATAAATAATATCGGTTCATCAAATAAATAGTATCGGTTCATGAATCATTTTATTTTAAAAGAAAATAAATAAATAATTAAAAATAAACCTTAAAAGAAAATAAAAGAAGAATGAAAATTTTATAATTATTAAAATAGTAGTGGTTTATGAAATAAATTCTAGTGGTTCGTGAAATAAAGAGTAGTGGTTCATCAAATAATTATTATTTGTTCATGAACCATTTTATTTCAAAAGCAAAATAATAATTAATTAAAAAATAAATATTAAAAGAAAATAAAATAAGAATGAAAATTTATAATTATTAAAAAATAAACATTAAAAAATATAAATTATAAGCGGTAATTTAATTTTTAGGTAAGTAAAACCCTTTAATAAATGAAGTCAACTAAAATAATTATGCATAAAAATCAAGGAAGAGAAGTTGTTCAGATGGTTGGAGTGTTGTGTGGGTGGAGTAGAGGTCCCGGGTTCAAGTCCCCTTCTCACCGTTTTGTGTTATGACCAGTGGAACACAAATTGAATGTTGCGTGAGTGTGGGGCACGCGCGCCTGGTTGAAAATAAATTTTTGGAATTAATTTAATCTACGAAGACCAATCAAATCACTTCTTTCCTTCTCACTTTTGGTGACCTTTTCACCGGAACCCAACCCTATATATATATATAGAGAGAGAGAGAGAGAGAGAGAGAGGGGGGGAGGGAGAGAGAGAGGTTGACTCGTATGTGAGCAAGTCTTATGGTATAAAA
This sequence comes from Persicaria tinctoria, assembly GCA_037127255.1. NCBI lineage: Eukaryota > Viridiplantae > Streptophyta > Magnoliopsida > Caryophyllales > Polygonaceae > Persicaria > Persicaria tinctoria. The sequence continues at coordinate 11,763,628 of JBANSL010000004.1, forward strand.
TGTGAGCAATTTTAGGACTTTAGAGGATGGATAATGAATGGACAAGATTAAGTCTAAATTTTAATTATTTAGTAATTATGGATATTGGGGCCCACATTAAAATCAATTCCACTCTCCTCATATGGGTGAATCTCACTTGCGTTCTCTCTCAAAAGAAAAAAAACTCACTTCCAAGATTTTTTGAAGTGACGTTTTTTTTTTACTAAATTTACAAACAAAAATAAAGAGGATGTTTTAGAAGATATAAATCAAAAACATGTATGTGGATGTTTTAATTTCTTTATTCAATTTATTCAAAATATTAAGGTTCATCTTACGTCCCACAAATATTTTCAAGTTATATATGTGAATAACGTCATTTTATATATGAATAATAACGTGGTATGTATGAATATTTAGCACATGAATAAACGCATAATGTCAAGTTACTTACGAATATTGAACACAAATTTCTTCAAATTATTTATGAATATTGTCAAGGTAAAATAGTATAATGACAAGATCCATATTAAATATCATATACAAGTCTCTCATCCATATAAAACAAACCATGAATACGAATAATCATTTATTTACATTTGAATAGTATATACATACATACGAATACTAATCCACATCTATATGAATAATAAGCCATATACGTATGAATACTAATTCACATCTATATGAATACTAAGCCATATACATATGAATACTAATTCATATCTATATCTATATGACTACTAAGTCATATACGTACGAATACTAATCCACATCCATATGTATACTAAGTCATAAACATATGAATATACACAAACTTATCACACAACAATATAATTAATTGAGAATTACTACCTATAACCAAGTCCAACCATCGAACTCATTAGCATCATAGATGTAGCCCTAGGATATGAGGATTGCCTTGCCACCAAATCCGTCTCGTTTCAAGACTTGTCGACATCTCCAAGGGTCGTCTTCTTCGTCAAGTTCTTGGGAATTCATGAGATATAAAAATATATAGCCACACATCACAAAATCAAAGCGCAAGAGCACGAATTCACAATCAAAAGAACCTTTTTAAAATCAAGAATCAATTAATCAACCGATTTCAAGCTAGATCTAGGTAAAGTAAAAACAATTTGAGGTCTAGGGTTGTAAAAAACCTAAAATCCCAAAATAAAACGTATCTATATATTAAAAAAAAAAGGCAACATCAAAGATTCATATAAGAGCAAACAACAACAATAATTCAGGCAAACAACAATCAAGATTTAAGCAAAACCTTAAGTTAAAAAAAATGGCTGCCGAGAGGAAGGAGAAAGGATTAGCAGGAGGAAGTAGAAAGTGGATAGGGATGCCCTCGTATCCGAATATCTTCACTTTTTCCTTTATAAAGATTTTCCTATAAGAAAATTGATTTAAAATTAATTAATAATTAATTAATTAAATAATTTGACCCCGTACCAGTCACGCACAAATTCAAGAGAGTGATCTAATTTTGTGTGTGGGCCCCATTGCCCATAATTAAAAATTACTATACATTTTAATTGAATCTTTTCCATCAATTTTCATTCATCCAATGGTCTAAGATTGCTCACATTTTACACCATAAGACTTGCTCACATAGGATCTATACTCTCTCTCTATATATATATAGGGTTTACTTCAAATGTAAAAAATCCTTAAAGTGTAAAATACGCTTATTGTGTAAAATTTGCTAATGGGCCTAATTTAATTACTAATGGGCCTAATTTTATTAGTAGAATATCTGCCCCTTGCCCATGCGTGTGCCCCCCTTGCCCCCCCTTCTCGGACCCGGTTTTTTTTTTGTTTTTTTGCCCAGAATTTTTTTTTTCGTGGTAACACTTTCTGCTGTGCAAGTATAACTTGCTTTTGTGCACATATAACATCTTATTGTGCAAATATAAGTTTATTTTGTGCAGACAAATAATTCATTATGGGGTAAATTGGTAAATGTGTCTATTTCAATTATAAAAATTTATAATTGAAATATGTTTAATTTATGGGTAAATTGGTAAATATGTCTAATTTTATGGGTACATGCACTTTTTCCCGTTTTCGATACCTTTTGTGCAACTGTGAAGTGCATTTGTGCATCTGTGGAGTGCATTTGTGCAACTGTGGAGTGCATTTGTGCAACTGTGAAGTGCATTTGTGCAAGTGTAAAGTGCATTTGTGCAACTTTAATTGTGCAAATTTAAAGTAGGATACAGTTGTGCAAATTTAAACTACAATTGTGCAAAAGTAAGATACAATTGTGCAGATGAAGAATACAATTGTGCAAATGTAAGATCATAATGCGCATTAATAAGTCAAAAGATGTGCTTTTGAAATCGATGTTTTAATTTTGTTTTTTTTTTTTACTTTTGAGAGTTTGGGTTCACCTCTCGGATAATTTAGGTTGATATATGTAAGTTTGAAATCGATTTTTTTACGTATAAGCTTTTAAAATTAAAGTGCATAAATAAGATTAAAATGTGCATAATTAAGGTTAAAAAGTGCATAACTTAGATTATAATGTGCATGATTAACAATTTGCGATTGTTGCGCTCTTGTCTATTATGCAACCTATGTGGATTTGAACCCACATCTTTTGTGCAAACGCACATTGCTCTACCAATTGAGCTAATAGGCTGAATGATGATTTTTATGCTAAAATAGAATAACCTAATCGATCTAAAGCATATTGCAATAAAATTATAAAATTCAATTAGCTCATGATTCACAAACAATTTGACAATGCTATAAACATGAAATTAGCTCCAAATCAATCCAACAACACAACCATATCATCAGTTTAAGTCAATTTTGCTTTTGGCAAAAAGCCCTAAATTCTAAAACATATCACAATCTAAAATTCTAAAATTCAATTAGCTCATGATCCATAAACAATTTGACAATGATATGAACATGAAATTATCTCAAAATCAACCCAACAACACAACCATATCATCAATTTCAATCAATTTGGCTTTTGGCAAAAAGCCCCAAATTCTAAAACATATCGCAACCTAAAATTCTAAAATTCAATTAGCTCATGATCCATAAACAATTTGACAATGATATGAACATGAAATTAGCTCAAAATCAACCCAAAAACACAACCATATCATCAATTTCAATCAATTTGGCTTTTATCAAAAAGCCCCAAATTCCGCTCCTAAATCAAACCCTAGGTTTTCAATCTCAACCTAAATCATTTAAACAATCCAAATAACTGTAATAAACAAGTTTAGAGTTAGAAATCATACCAAATTCGAGTGGAAACAAGGAGAAAAATCGGGATTTCGAAGGTTTTCCGAGCCAAAAAGAACCGATTAGCGCTGTTGGGGAAGATGGCTCGGTGTGGGCTCGGCTGGGCACGAACCAAGGGGGTTCCGGGCTCGGGGGTGCGCCTGAGGGAGGGGGTTCGAGCTGGCCGGGGCTGGTGGCCGGAGGTGGCTCGTGGGTGGCGTGGGAGGCCGACAACCGAAGCCGCTGTTGGCTCGACGGTGCTGCTAGAGACGCTCGCGTCTGGGCGCATCTGGGCTCGAACCAGGCCGGTCCAGGGCTCGGGGGTTGCGCACCGGGGTGGGCTCGAGGGCGGCTGGTCGCTGGTGGACGGAGGTGGCTCGTGGTGGGTGCGGGTGCGGGAGTCCGAGGGCTCGGGGTTGCGCGCGTATGTGTTGTGTTGATTTGAAAATTTTACACGTTAAGCAAATTTTACACGTTAAGGATATTTTACATTTTAAAGCTTCCCTATATATATATATATATGATAGATCACACTCAAGCTAGACTCTGGTTCCGCTCCAACTAGGAACACGAAGTGAAAGTGGATAGGGATGAAGATGGCCTATTCTGGTTGACTCAAGGATGGCGCGACTTCACACAAGTAAATCGAGTCAATGTAGGATCGGCCTTAATTTTCACCTACATGGGGGACTCCATCTTTGAAGTCGACGTTGTCAGCCCTGACAGCGAGGAATATGGAGAGGTAGGACGTCCTTAGGTTCCTACCCTATCCTTCGCGTCAATATCTCTAAAATGATGTAACGAGTTTAAAGGGATCCAACCTCTAAGAAATGTTTCTGTACGCTGCTTCGTATTATGAATAATAAAAGATCCCTCTTTCTATTTTATTTCTAAAATCACAAGAACACAATAAGGAGAATCATAGATTCCCTTTTTTCTTTATTTTACGAAAACTTAAATAGAAAGATCAGTTTACAAACTCCCAAAGCATGACGCGGAAACAGCTCAATTAGAACTGCATGATGAAGAAACCGAGTTCAAGGTGGCCTCGTGGTCATCCTCAATTTCACGACGCGGACAGACTTGGAAGGAAACATTACCCTTGTGAAAAAACATCATGACACTTCCTATCCCCAGGTGGTGAAGTATAAGAAACTCATCCCAACCGCTATCAATCTGAAAAAGACCATTCCACTCCAAGATACAACCACTGGAAAATCTCGAACAAGATATGATGAAAGAAAAGCCCACCGAGGCGGAAGAGGCCCATATTCAGCCTCAAATTGAGGAGGCATAACCTGCACACCGATAAAGCTAAAAACTTAATATAGGTAACCCAAGCTATGTTGGAAGGAAAATAAAGAAAACTCAATAGCCGAGAAAGCTGCTCCACACTCTCAATCTTTTGAAAAAAGGCCCAAGGGTTAAAATTTTCTGATGACATAATGCTTGCAATGGTGCAGTCGATTGACAAAATGTAAGAGGCGGCAAAGGAGATAAAAATCAAGGCTATAAAAAGGAAAATTCCCCCATAAAGCATAAAGACAGGTGGTAAAAGACTTCATACATTCGGACCGACCCTTTCAACACTTGGAGAGGTCAGAACGTAGATATATAGATATTTACTGCAAGCAAAATATACAAGCAATACCAGTGTTTTATCCAAAGAGATCTTTAACCCAAATTCTCAAAACAAGGGGAGTATCCCAATGGAACGCAAAAAAAAAGGAAACCAAACATAGGTTCCCAAATCCATAAAAGTTTCATCCCACAAAGAACTAAAAATCAAAGTTTAGGGGGGGGGGGGGGGGAGGGGGGGTAGCTGCTTTTTAAACTTCTTCATCTGTGTCCTCAACGTCTTCATCGTCAGAATAAGAATCTTCCGTGGCCATCTCCTCCTTTGAAAGCCCCCAGTCGGCACTGCTCATACTAGGCTCAAACTTCTCCAGGGGAGCACCAGGGTTAGTTGCTGAACGTGTAACACTTTGGTTGATCCCTGCAACCCATCCCTTCCGAAAATAGCTAAAACACTTATCTTTCAAAATACTAGTGCCCTTCGAAGTCTGGAGACAAGCTTTCGCCACAGAGGACAAGAAGGGGATGTCAACCTCAGTTTTTATCCACTCAGAAGATAAATAAGTCAAACCTTCAGGACTCTGAAGCCATTGGAGGGCCACATCTTGATCCGGACGCGCCTTGATCGTGTCAAGTTCTTGCTTAGTAATAGACACTTCTTCGCGAAGAATGGAGAGATCTTCTTCCATCTTATCAATGCTGGCCTGCCGGGTTTGAAAAAGCTCTCGCGAGGCCCCTTCAGCCGCTTCCAGCTCTTTGACGCGGGAGACATCAGTGCTCAAAGAAACTTTCAAATCATCATGTTTTTTCCGCAAAGCTACCATTGCCTCTTTCTGGGCTTGCACCTCCTCATGAAGGTCTGCTGACCTCTTTTTGAACTTCTCCACTAAGGCCGGGTCACCCACAATGTTCCCCATGATTCGGAGCTGATGAGTCAGTTTTTTAATATCCTCTTCTTTCTTTCTAAGATCCTTCTCTCCACACACCATGCGTCTCTCGACATCCGGTTGAATCACCCTTAGCTGGAATAAGGGAAAGTGGAGTAGGAAAAATTGAAATTAAACCGCGTCAAGTTATTCCAAAAGGTGAGAAAGGAAAGTTAACCTACCCATTGAATAATATGATCTAGGTTAGTTGAAAGAGTGACGGGATCTAGTCGACTGATATATCCTTGCTCAGGGAGACAACGCTTCTTAGCCGGGAAAGCAAGACCTCGTAAGTCAATCGGATCAAAGCCTGGAATGGGAAACTCGCGAAGAGTTGCTTCACCCTCTAAAAAGAGCCCCCTTTCATCCATGGTCGAGGGCCCAACAACAATAGCGACCTTCCTCTTTTTTGATTTAGAAGTCTCGGGCGCGGAGGGACAAATACGTTTCTCTCGAGGCACAGGAACCAATGAAGAAGACTCAATGAAAGCTCCGGTCTCATCCGCGGTGCTCACATCAACAGTCGATACCACTTCCAGGACCAGAGGAGGAGCAGGAGGATCATTGGCTATCGAACTTGTCTTTTTCTTCTTCCCGGATCTGGCCTTATGCCGTTTCAAAAGTGCATCCAAATCCATTTTATCTAAACACAAAAACATTCCACGATAAGTCATCCATCAAAGAAAGACAAAACATGAAGACACAAATTTATATACCAAGAAAAACAATAAAACAAAAGAGTCACCTAGTCGCGGATGAGGCATACTCAAGCCAGCCATCTCAAGACGAAACGCGGATAGCATTTTATCTCACGGAAATCTAGGAGTATGAGAAAACGATTGCTTGAACTGAGAAAGATTGGAAATTTTTGGCTTCATCAAATAGCAAAAAATCCCCAGAACAGTTCGACAATTAAAGCCTTGCCCATATCTATCGCGGACCAAAAACCACTTGTACTTCCAATTCAGTTTGCTAGACAACCTTTCCATATACCCACAACTTGAGTTGCACTGGTAAAACCTTGAATCCTGAGTTCCCTTTTTTAAGGAAAAGATACTGAACATTAACTTCAAAGAAGGAGCAACACCAATCTCCTTACACCTCATAATAAAACTGGTAAAAAACATCCAACCATTAGGAACAATCTGAGCAGGACTCAAATTGTACTCATCCAAAAACTTTGAGAAAAAAGGATGTAAGGAAAGTCGGAAGCCTTGAGATAAGCTAGCTGCATATACAACCAAACAATCTTCATAAGCGTCTAGGCAACCACCCTCTTCCTCAGGAAGACATAATTCTACACTTGCTGGCCAGGGGAAGACTTGCGAAAGAGCATCAAGATCTTCCAAATTCAACAGAGTAGTGCAACCCCTCAACTTACTCACAGGAGACCTCCACGGATGAATCCTATCGGTCACAACTGGTGGACGACTGGATGGAGGCGGAAGAGGTTTAAAATCCCCCAGAAAAAGGCAAGTATCCAGATCCCTTAAATTATACACTGGGGTGTCTAAATCGGTCAAATTCTCTTTAGAACGGATCTTCTTCGGATTTTCTGCTAAACCAATTGGGGGAAGCTCATAAGGAATCCAAACATCCTCCGCCTCTTGATCCACAAACTGAGAGATAGATGAAGGCCCCGCATCCACCGAAGAACTAGCACCTGACTCATCCACGTCCCTTGGATTTTCATTTCCCGCGCATCCCTTCGAAGAAGAAGAAACTGTGTAAGGAGAAGAATAGTAATCAGGGTCAGAACGCTTCTGGTGCCTTCTCACCTTAATAGGACTACCAGTAGGACCAACTCGATCTGGAGTAGACGCGGATGTGGAAGAAGATGACTCCGATGAAGAATCATCAGAGCTAGAAGAAGAACTCCCAAAAGAGGAAGAAAGGGTCTCTGGGGTCAGACGCGCCTGAGAGGATGAAGCAACACCGCTTCTCCATCCTTCACCTCTCTCAAAATCTTCTAACAAATCACGCTCCTCGCTGAGACTAGCCATTTCTAAAGAAACTAGAAGAAAATCGTATGAAGTTTTACTTACACAAAGCAAAATCTCATCCAAAAACACATTCAGAGACAAACTCGCACCCAAGCTTACGATCTAACCATCAAAAAGTTAAAAAACTTAACAGAGAAAAATCAAGAACAACTTAGAACAAGAAAAAATACCTTGAAGAGTTGAAGAAAACCACCGGAAACTTCGAGCAAACAACCGGAAACCTAGAAAACCGCCTCCGGAAAACCAAGAGGTGGGTAAGGATAAAATCTCTGGAAAAACAGAAGAAGACAAGTGTGGAGTAAAAAGAAAACGGGACGGGGTAACTTATAGGAAATTACTGACGTTTAGACTTCCGAGCATAAATGGGCCTGATAGGCCCAAATTGGGCCAAAACTCGAAAAGAGAAGGTCCACCGTCTCTAAATCAGAACTATAGCAGTAACGAAACTACAGATGTTTACTTAAAAAATCTTTATCGATCCGCATCAATCCCTGGTTGGAATCAACTCGGCCCGAGGAGCTGTGACTAAACCAATATTAGAAACATCTGTAAGAATATAAAGATAATAAAGTGAAGAACACCAACCGATTAGCAAAAAAGGATAATCACATTATCATAAATACCGTCCGCGGACAAATATCCAAAGGCTAACTGAAACACAGTCATCCGCGGATATAAAAGAGTGGGCACGTGGCGGCCATGCCCACACCCCACGAGTAGAACACGTGTTGAGTGGCGAACACCACGTGGCACAACATTCGGGACCGCCCGGGACCTATAAAAGCGAGAAACTTCATTAAACAAGGGGACTTTTTCGGGAAAAAGGAGAGAGGAGGAGGAAGAAGGAGCGGATCAAGGTCAAGTGAACTTGAGACAGAAATCTGAAACAAGGAGAATTGGGAGAGGAAGTCGTACGAGTCGTAAAGGATCTCTTCCGTCGTAAAATCGAAATCGTTCACTGGACTTGCTCCGCGTATATAGACCTTGTTCATCCTTAGTAAAACTTTCCACTAAAGTTAAAAGTCTGTTGTTATTGGTCCTCAAGATAATCAACGACGACGGGTAAGCAAGCCAATTTTCCGAAATTTTCCAGAGAAAACTCGATAAGGGAATAACGTTTCAAACTCATAGATAGATTTCTTCCCGCGGCACAGGTTGGGCTGCGTCGATTATTTCGATGCGGGTCAGGTAAGCCCGTTGGGAAATACTGATAACCACACCAGGTAGATTCCCGGGTCCCACTAAAAATGGAGGCCTTGATCGATCGAGCATTTTCACAACCAAACACCAACACGCAGACCACAAAACAGGACTATCAAGTACGAAGAAAGAAACATGTAATCCACCAGAAATGAATCAACATTCACTTCTAAACAATCAAGAGGAACAATAATCATGAAGAGCGAAGAAAGATAACATACCTACACTTACTTGTTGAATGGAGTCTAAACGAAGTTGAGTCGTATCTTGGAAAGTAGGACATCGAAACTGACTGCCCAAACCCTAGGAGAGTGAATCGGTAGAAAACCCAAGTCTGCAACTCTTCGATTCAACGATCCACCAACTCCAACCCCCTCTCCCTTAATTGGTATGGGGTTTTGTCCATTCACATCATCAATCTTGCAGCCGGATGAACAATTTAGGGCAGAAAATCTAAGATCGAAATCCACTACGAGGTCAAGCGTTCGGCCTTGAATTCCAAAAATAGGAACACCACGCGAACCCACTGCTTATGCCCATCGGAAGAGAGGTTGTGGTGGTGGATCGGATAGGTCAAGCTAACACGACCAGATAGCGGGGGTCCGGAGGATATCGATTGCCATGTGGGCTTTAATGCAACGGAGGACAAGGTCATGCTCGAAGGGGGGAAACGCCGCTCTCTTTCTTTCTTTTCTTTCTTTACTTAACTCCGTTATAACGTTTTTTATTAAAAAAACAAGTGAAGGGCATTTCGCGAAATAAATCAAAACCTCCGGGGTATTTGGCAAAATATATCAAACTTTCGTACACCTCGCGAATTTACCTAAACCCTAAGGGCACTAGGCGAAAAATCCGTTTTTTTTCCTTTTAATGTACAAAGTATCCATATCTTTTTTATTTGTAATGATTGAGATTTAGATCAAAACAAATAATTAAATTGATTTACCATATTGGTTGTGATGCAATTAAAGATATGTGTAGTTAGTCAAATACTCAATATAAAATGGGTGATGATATAAATTGTGTTAAAGCATGAGACGTCATTTTCACCATCGACTACGAAAGCAATGGGGTAGACCTTGTGGTTAGTGTCCTATGCCGTTGTAAACAACAACATCCCCTTGAGGAAGTTCCCATCAACAGATATTACCTATCATATCAATGGGCTTCGTCAGTTATAATATTAAACATGCCATCCAGAACTCAAGCAACGCAACAACACATATAATGCTTGGCATGAGAAACCTCCATTTGCCCCCCTGCAAAAGACGGAGAAGTAGGAGGTTTTATCAATGTCGGATTAGGGTATGGAGAGGATAAACATGACATAACAAGAGTTACTTCATCGTCCACACATTTACCCATTTTTAGTTTCGACCACTCATACAATGTTTTTCTACCATGGGAATGTCTTTGAACGCCACTGAATTTGTTGTTATTGTCAGGTGGGATGTATTGCCTACCATGGAAAATACACCGAGCCTGACCAAGTCCTCCCCATGGATACTCTTTTGGTACCTAACTTATCCTCTTTCCTGTGAATACACTTTTTCCACTTCTTAAAGTAGTCAAATATTATGGCTCCATAATTTTTTGCGCGACAAGTGATTTGGCGGGAAGGAGATCATTAATACCTCAATAATACCCCTTATTTGCAAATACCACCTACAACTGTCCCAACAGGTTGCCAAAATACCACCTACAACTGTCCCAACAGGTTGCCAAAATATTTGCACAACTATACCACATCCAAGTATATGCATGACATGGTCTTGGTCATTTTTGCCAAGTTGCCCGAAAATATTGGTATATTGATGCAAATTAGCCTTTAGAATATCACATTTAAAGATATTTGTAAAATCCAGGTGAGAGGAATGTCGGTGATCCACACTTCCGCAAGTGACGTCTCTTTCTCTTGGTGGGCTTTTGTTCTCATCTCCCCGGCGTCAAGACTCAAGACACCGTGTTAGTCCATTGGCTCTGTCGTGCTCTCGTCATTCACAGTCTTTCCCTGGGTCTCTTTGACTTCCTAGCTGGTTGGGCGGATTGTTATTGTGATTGTTTGTGGCGGGTCTTTTTTTTTTTTTGGCTTGTTGCATCATGACAGTTAGTCTGTCTGCCATTTTCGGCCTCTCAGTTCACCAGTTTTGCCTGGTGCGTCGAATTATTTCCGTTTAAAAAAAAGATATTCGTAAAATATTTTTTCTATCCTATGCCCTTGGGGCATTGAAAATATTTTTTTCATTTTTAATTAGTTTTAACTTTTCTTTTAATTAGATTTATTTTTTTGGTTGAGAATTTTTTCCAATTTAGGATCTTATTCGATTTACCTTTCTATTTTGACCGTTCTTAAATTGGATATGGATCCTCTCCTAAGGAAGAGTTCCTAATATGTTCCTAATAAGTAGATCCTAACCGTTGAAATATATCAATGGTGAAGATCTATTTTACATTAATTAATCCCAAATTTAATTCCTAATTTCTCCCTTCTATCTGTTCTTTACAACTTGTCTCGGTCTCTCCCTATCTTCTCTAATTTCATATTCTCATTCAGAGTCTCCGACGCCTCCCCCACTGTTGATGTCCAGTACATCAAAGGCCTTCCGTTGTTCCTCCCATAGTCCATGGGTGGCCTGTTATTGTCCTTTCTCATTCCACCGGACCCTCGCTGCCACCCCCTGCAATGGAGCACGAAATTCGGCAATCGGATCAGATATTCAGATTAGGGTTTTTTCAATTTAGGGATGAGTTCGAAATGGATATTGAACTTTTGAGCACAAATATTGTTTTCTTCTTCTTTTCATCTATTATTAACCATGTTGGTTTGATTTTTTGATTGGGTTTCAGTTCGATTCAAAGCCCCCCTAATTTATCATCGAGAATTTGAATAGAGGTTACCTTTGTTTTGCATTTGTGGAATTGAGATTGCTTGAATCTGAATTACCTTTGCATTGGATTTTTTGTTTTGAATTACGTCACATGTGGTTGATTTCCGTTGTGGTGAGGCTTCTTGATCTTGAAAATTCCTAATTGGTTGCCCATTTTCATTTCTACAAGGTTTGATTGCTTGATATTTCTAGAAGGTTTGATGGCGGGCAGTTTTTATGGAAAATCTAATTCCTACATCTTGCTAAGGATTAACATTCAGTTGGTTGTTTGTTATGTTTCTTCTATATGCTGCTGAATGACTATGACTATTATATTCAAATCTGTGGCAGTGCATCTATATATATGTTGTTGGAGCATTAATATAATGGATCTTTGAAAAGTTACTATAATAATTGGGCGATTTTTGGCTTTATGATTGAGATATAATTTGACATTGAACTTGTTTTCCAATTTGTAAGTTGATAAGGAGCCTATTAGCTTACTGTTCTAAAAAACCATTCAAGAACCGCCTAGACCCCCGCCTAAACCCTTGAACTCGCCCCACCGCCAAGGCCGTCAAGGTCGTCAAAACTCGCCTAGACTGCAAAGACCCGCCATGAAATCCGCCTAGACCCCGCCTAGACCCTTGACCCTGCCCTACCGCCAAGTACCCGCTAAGCGTTTTTTGGAACATTGTATTAGCTCAATTGGTAGAGCGATGTGTTTACACACAAAGATGTGGGTTCAAATCCCACATAGGCTATGTTTTCTTAAACAAATTGATAAACCATTCTAGTATTTGAAACGCCAATTGAAAAGATTGGTATTGCAATTTTCTTGGAAATTTGTATGCCACTATCAATAATTTGAGTGTTCAACAACTTTTTGTTTAGGTTGCCCCTTAATAAGAGTTCTAGACATAGCAAGAAACATTGTGGTTGTAGAAAGTTTTTGATCTTGAAGGATTATTTGAGATAAGATGGCTTTGTAGATCAATTAGTTTAGGTGATCGAACATATTAGCCTATGTGGGAGTCGAACCCACATCTTTGTGTACAAACACATTGCTCTAGCAATTGAGCTAATATGCTACTTGGATAATATATATCAAAATCCGGAATCATTTTTTCTGCCCACTCACCGTTCAATATTTAGGTGCAAGTTTTTGATTTCCCGGATTTCAACTAATAGGCTAAATGATTTTCAATTGCTCTGCATTTAGTTTTGAGAACATGCATGGTACTTTTTTTTTAGAGAGAGAAAGTAACACAAAGAAAACAAAATGTTTGGTTGGACAATTTAAATTGTTAGTCATGGTCATGCAGTGTATTGCTAAAACATGCTAACAGTGTGCAAAACTTTTTTTTTTAGATAAAGATGTTGCTGGTGGTTACTTATTAGAAAACTAAAATGTATTTTTTTAAATGCTCTATTATTTGATTAATTGATTATGAACACTTTTTAAATATCAAGACTCAAAAGAAGAAAGTTTGGAACAAACTATTAGTGTTACACAGTTTGTCTGCTTCTGCTTTTTTTCACATGGATAATGGCTTTTTTTAGAAACATCACAATAATATTGATACATAACTAATAAACATTCAAAATGGTATTCTAGTCAACTAATTGGATAGGCTTGAACTAGTACACGGGCCTTTGCAAATTAAGATGCATTTTTGGGAAATCTTGTCTAGCATCTCATGTTTCAAGGCAAAACCGCCTATAATTGTTAAGCAGAAATCACATAATTAAGAATGCAATATGACCCAGTTACTCCTTACTCCGAATGCATGTATTTATACTCATGGCACATGAAAATGTTACAACCAGGGTCCTACAAATAAGAGTGCTGCTATAGCACCCAAAATAAAAACAGAGTTCTGCTATGATCGCAATCGATTGATATTAATACAAGGAATAGAAAACCTTGATGTAGGTTTTTCCCAACATGGAACTTGACCTCACACCAATTGAAGCAATCTACTCTTGGTTTCCCGATATAAACTCAAATGCAAACCAGAATTGCGAGTTATAATAGAAAATCCAATAAGCACAATAAGCTAACCCTAATAATCCAGTAAGCACAATTTTAAAACATAATAGATGAAATCAATAGAAAAGGAGAGAGGGAAGGAACTTGTTCGATCGATTGTGACTTCGACGTCTGATGCCCTTTTCTCCCCGTCTACTATTCCCTCTTCTCCCCCCTTTAAAAACACTTTGAAAATGAAAATCGAGAGGAAATGGAGTCGGATAGGGGGGAGGATCATTGGAGAATGTAGGGTGTGATAGGAGGAAGAGAATCGACGGAGAGGAGACCTCTATACACAGACGATACAGTCCAAGAGGACGAAAGACTAGTTCAGAAGATATTGATAGATATTAGGTTTATGGGTTAATTAATTTGTGGAATTAATCATAGCCATCGATTTAATTGAAGGGCTGAGATCAGGTTATTAGGAGGTTATTAGGTAAATTTAATTAGGAGAGGATCCTATTCCTCTTAAATTTACCTTTGATGTACATTTTCTATTTTGACTTTTTTTAATCGAATTTTCTATTTGGACTTATCACTTATCGTATGGTATAATCGCTATTTAGCGCTTAATTAATTGCAACAATCAAATATACCATTGGTCGATCATTAAAACAACATAAAACTACAACCATTAAAACAAATTACAACCATTAAAACAACATAAAACTGATTTGTATACTTTTTTTATTTTATTTTTCAGTACTTCATCATATTCTTAATTTCAACCACTTAACTTCACCAATTTTTTTTTTCCCCATTTTAATAATAGATGAGAAAAGTCTCTATCAATTCCACCGTCCAAAACTCTCCACCCTGTATTTTTCAATTGTAATTCTGATTCTAATATATGCACTCGCTATCTCCTCCCCCGCCCTGCCCCTCCTAGGGTTCCTCCCCTTCCTTCCTCGGCTCCCACCTTCCCACTCCAATTTCTCCTTCCATTGGATCCAAATCCAATCGCCCCAGGCGGGAGCCCTCAATTTCCACCCCCTCGATCTTCACCTTTCAATTTCCATCTGTATAAACCCTTACATTTTTTTGCAGTTTCTCGGGGGGTTTGCGGATTTTCTCGGCGTATTATCCGGCTAGGATTTCCTCATACTCTTAGTTGCTTCCTCCTGTTTAGCTTCTTTGTATTCGTTCTAGAATATCAGGGCTTCGGAAATCTCCTTTGTCTTGTTTACGAGGGTTTTGGATTCGTAGCTGTTCGTTTCGTCCCTGGTTTCGTTTCCGGAATTTTCCAGTTTTCGATTTTGTTAGTCGCTGGATTTCGTTTCCATTATGGATGGATTTGCAGGCGGAAGTGCCCAGGGCGAGAAGATATTGGGTGGGAATTCGACAGGTTTGTTTCCTTTTTCTGATTCATTTATATCTATCTGTGTTTTGCTTAATGTTTCCTCCCCTGCTTACGGTTTCTTTCTTGGATCTGAATGTCGTCTGTCTTTATGGTTTGAATCTCGCACCTAGTAATTCTTCCGCCGTTTGAATCTGGCGTATTCTTCCAGTGCAGATTATTACTCTTCTGATTCTGAGCTTATCGATAAGATTCCTGATGGCATAATTCGTATTTTTTTCTGCGATGCATTCAGTATCTGTTTCGTTTTGAAGTTTAATCTCTTCCATGATAGCTTTGACTTTCAGATTAGTTTGATCTTGGAAATTAACATGGAATCGGAAATGGGACTTTTGTACTCTTGTCTACTTGTTGAAGCTAGATTCCTCACAAATGACGGATTAATAAGAAATAGCTTCAGGCTTTCAGGTTCAGGAAACATTTAGAGGTCTTAGTGACCGCTGGTTTGCCATCTTCTAGTTGGCTATTTGTGGTTGATGGCTGCTTTAGCATGACATTTTTATATATATTTTTTTATTATAAATTACAATCTTAGTTTTTAATGAGAAGTTCCCAAGTTACACAGTTAAGCAAAATCTGGTTAAGATGAGTTTTTGGATTTTTTTTTTTTTGTGCCATTTGTGTTATGTGAAGCTGAGGTACATGACTCTTTATTTTCCTTAATACAGACGGTGAGTTATTTGATGCATCACAGTATGCATTCTTCGGTGGGGATGCTGTAGAGGAAGTTGAGTTAGGGGGATTGGAGGATGAAGAGGAGTTGCCTGCTCTTGGATTTGATGGCGACCTTTATGAAGGGGACCACGAAGAGGTTGCTGTAACTTTTTGTCCACTATTTCCTTCTGTCTCTTTCAGTAGATATTTCATCCTATGTACTATGCGTTATTGATGTATAGCGGGAAAGTAATGCTTGTTTGTTTTACTCATGTTTTGAACTTTATTTTTCTTCATTATTTTGCTCACGTGTATATCATAGATATTCAAATCCGAGGGCAAGTTTGTTATTTTTTTTTAACTACTTTTAAAGAATTTATGTCTAGCAAATAAATTTTCCAAGTATTGTTTTTGTAATCTCTTGCTGAAGCTGAAATTCTGTTTATCCTATCTTTGTTTTTCTGCTTTCATGGACTCTGAATAATTTTTATTGTCATCTTTTTACTGTAATGTAAGGTCTCAAGTTGTTGGTAAATCTGCTTGACCTTTGCTTTCATGCCCAATACCCAAAGTTAGATCACTGATCACTGGCTTTGGCTACCATTTCGTTGATATGCTGGAACCAGTGATGGGATATTTCCGCTGCTTACTTTGCCTGATTAGTAGTATTTCTTAATTTCTTTTTCATTTTTTCTCCGTCTGCACTATTCTGTTTTCCTTCAGAAATGCTCTCACTTGGCCCTCTATTGACCCCTTCAAGCAATTTTTATTAATAAAAATTGCAAATCTGATTTAGTCGAGTACGCCTTGTTAGATATTATGATTCTTCACTTTGAAGATTGAGAAATAGACATCACGTTTACAGGGTTGTATATTTCTGCAGGATGCTGGTTTCGGACCTTTGAATGAGATTGATGATCTTGCAAATTCTTTTTCAAAGGTGAACTTTCTAACTAGTTAAAATTTGCCGCTTTTTCTTTTTATAACTTTCCTGCAAGTATTCTAAAGGTGAAGTTCTTGTTGTGAGATAAATAGCTCCTTTTGGGTTTATCTGGCTTCGCTATTGCAAGAATAATATTTATAGAGCTAGAATTTCAGGAACATAATGATTCAGTTCAGGGTCCTTTTGCATCCCTACCCATTCAGACCCTTCATAGCTTAATGAGCAATGTAAACTTGTTTGGTTTAATGTTTTTCTTATATTTGGATGTTCAACTTTTTGAAAAGCTCTGTAAGCATCTTCACAGGGAGTTGACTCATTTTCTTTCATCCATTTAGTTGGTGATTTAAGTGGATATTTATGCTTGTTTATATAGGCTATAAATTTGGTAAAATGGTTCTTTGGGTAGCTGAAATTGAGAATAAGGCACTGATATTATGTAGATAGAGAATTCCCATTTGTGAGAATTTTGTTATCAAGCTTCTAAGACATCCGCTTGCCAATACTTGAACTTGTTAGTGAAGCAACCTTCCACCTGAATCTTATTTTGTGCTCTCAAACATTAACCGTTTCTGGTAAAACCCCTCTCTTGTACTCTAAAATATCAAGAACTAACTAAGTCTTTTCGAGGAGATTGACTCTTACCAAAGTGAAGATCATGATATGCCATCCTTGCTCATGATGTACCATGTTCACCTTTCCTTTCGCTCTCAAGCATCAACCATTGCCCACAAAACTACAGTTCAAAATTTCGTACTTATATTTTACTATATTTATAGGGAAGGCTTAAGATGCATGACTCTTGCCAAAAAGAAGATGAATATATGCTATCCTTTCTATTAATGTGCTGTTTACAGAGATCGAATGTTACACATTTGATCATGGTCATGAGGTTGGTTTGTTAATATTCTAATGTATGTATCTTTTGCAGTTGGACAGAGTTGCTAGCGGCCTACCAACAGTCCCAGGAGTTGTTGATCATAGGTTATCCATAGAAAGTGAGTAACAAAAATGTGTATTTTGATGCTATCATCCCTGTGTTTTTTCAGGGGATCTCATGTTTCATTCTATTTTTATCAAGGTTCTCATGCTGCTATCGTATGTTAATTAGATCCGTTGGCAGCATATATTTGCTATAAAGTTAAGGATTTTAGTGGATATTTGTCTTTTCTTTCATGGTATTAGAACTACAAATTCCAAAAAAGTTTCTATAGCATTTTGACTAGAGGATTAACATAGATTTGGTCAAAGTTGGGGGAAATGTAGAGAAGAGTTGATAAAACATGAAATGTTTTTCCTGGTCTGAATGTGGATGAAGGAGAGCAATTTTTTTCCCCATTCTTTATCTTAATCGTGAAGGGATGATGGATTGGCGGTATAAGTGCTCCCTATAAATATTCTTGTTTTCCTGCCTTCAAATTGCCCTCAAGAGATGGTGAATGTCCAGGTGATGGGATCTTCTCCTGTCCATCATGTTCTCACTCTTTGAGCCAGCTATTGTTTTTTTTTTTTTTATTACTAAAAAGAAAAATTTATGATGTATCTTCTATTTTAGTAATGCTGCTGAACGGGAGAGATGAGTGGTGATGTCATTAATTAAATTGGTGATCATCAGGTTTGGGAGATTAGTGGTGATGTCAGAAACCATGGATTATGGTTCCACTGTTTTCCCCCATTTTGCATTTTATTGTATAGCTATATTAATGTTTTAATAATGTGATAGTTGCTCTATGTATGAGATGCTGGGATCTCGCTATTCATTTCAGCTTTGTAATCTACTGCTACACCCTCCTAACTGTTGCTTCTCAGGTTCAACTGCTGCTGAATGGCCAAAGGAAGCAGATTATCCTGCATGGTTTGATCAGCATGGGCAGCTTGCTTCAAATTCATTGTACAGAACGTCGTCACATCCTGATCCCCAGCCGCATCATATTTCCACTCCAATTCCAGTACCCAAATCTTCCTTCCCTTCACATCCCCCCCATGGAGGAATGCCACAACAGGGATCGCTTAACATCCATTCGCAACATACAAATATTCCATATGCTGCTGGACAGTCTCAAATGTCTCCTTCCCAAAACATTTCATCCTTTCCGCGTTTTCCATCTGGATCACCGCACAATTCACGTTTTGTTGGAAATTTGTCCCATTCGTCTCCTCCTGGTCATTCTGTCAATGGCCAGCCTCCTGGTCAATGGTTAAATCAAGCAGTGTATCATGGAGAGCGACCCAATGCTTTCAACTTGTTGCAGCAACAATTGCCTCATCAAAATGGAATGATGCCTCAGGTAGTCAATCAACAACCGCAGCAGCAGCAGCAGCGACAACAACACCCTAGACTACTACATCCAATTCACCCCAATTTCAGCCACTTACCAGGAATGCATCCACAGTTGTATGGTCCCCAACTATCTGCATCCCCCCCTATAATGAACAATTTTGATGGTATGCTAGGACTTCCTGATATGAGGGAGCAAAGACCGAATTCTTCACAGAGAAATAGACAGAACTTTTATCCTCAGCAGGATTATGATTACAGCAGCAGGAGGTTTGAAGGTGGTTGGCCACAGTTTAGATCCAAATACATGACAGTTTCTGAAATCGAAAATATTATAAGAATGCAGTTAGCTGCTACACACAGCAATGATCCGTATGTTGACGACTATTATCATCAAGCTTGCCTTGCCAAAAAATCTGCTGGGGCAAGATTGAAACACCGTTTTTGCCCTAATTTGCTGAGAGAACATCCTCCGGGTGCTCGTCCTAGTGATGAACCTCACGCCTTCCTCCAAGTTGAGGCATTGGGAAGGATTCCATTCTCTTCTGTTCGCAGGCCTAGGCCGCTTCTTGAAGTGGAGCCTGCAAGTTCATCTGGTTCTGGTAGTGAACATAAGGCTGTTGAGAAATCACTTGAGCAGGAGCCGTTGCTTGCAGCAAGAGTAGCTATTGAAGACGGTATTAGTGTCCTCCTTGATGTTGAGGATATAGACCGATTCTTTCAGTTCAACCGATTCCAAGATGGTGGTGTTGAGCTGAAACAGAGGAGGAAGGCTCTCCTGGAAGAGTTAGCAGCTTCATTTCAGCTTGTTGACCCGCTAAATAATGATGTCCACACAGCTGGGCTAGCTCCCAATGATGATCTTGTGTTCCTACGGATAATCTCTCTTCCGAAAGGCAGGAAACTTCTATCGAGGTACCTTATAATGCTTAACCCTAGCGATGAGCTCCTTCGCACTGTCTGCATGGCCATTTTTCGTCATTTGAGGTTCTTGTTTGGGGTCCCTCTCGCTAATCCAGTTATGGTTGAGACGACAGCTAAGCTTGCAGCAACTGTATCTTCCCGTGTTTGTGAAATGGATCTTAATGGGTTGAGTGCTTGTCTTGCTGCAGTTGTTTGCTCCTCAGAGCAGCCCCCTCTTCGGCCGATCGGAAGTTCTACAGGGGATGGTGCTTCTATTATTTTAAAGTGTGTGCTTGAACGTGCTACTGACTTGCGTAGAGATCCTCACATAGCTGCCTCTACCCCAAGTAGGGCATTTTCATTTTGGCAGGCTTCCTTTGATGCATTTTTCGATCTTCTGACAAAGTATTGTGTCAGTAAGTATGATACCATCATGCAGCCGTTGCTCCAGCAGGTCTCTCTGAACTCGGTTGCCACCGAATCAGATACTGCCAGAGCTATAAAGAAAGAGATGCCAGTTGAGCTGTTGCTGGCGAGTCTCCCTCACACCAATGACCGTCAGAGAAAGATCTTAATGGAATTCGCCCAGCGCACCGTTTCATCTAAGGGAGCTACTAGTCACGGTTAAGGCATTGGTGGTCACAGCGGTTATGCTCGGGACATGCTATTTGGATGAAGGCTGAATTGACAAAACTGATGTCGTAACATTGATGGTGATTCACAGGATAAACGAAGGAGGATCCAATGGTAGGAGATATTTGTGTTGAATTATATTTTCTGGTGTAAAGTACTGGGAAATTTTGAAGTAAGTTGGTTTAAAGAAGATAAATTTGCTAGGTTATTTTTTGGGTGCCCTTTTGTTATTTTTTGGGTGCATAAGGAAATCAAGGAATATGATGTATACCGCTCTAGATAGGTTTTAGACGTTGGTTTGAATCTATGTGAGATTCTTCTTTTTGAATTTCAGAAAATTCTCCCCCTAAATTAATCGAAGATGGTAAATTATCGCTTCTGAAGTTTAACGTGACTGTTATTATTAATGCACATTTTAGGTTAAAAACTTCTGTATACTTCAAAATATCATATTTTTTGAGAAAATTTGCCGAAAAGGTACGTTACATGCTCAAATTAGTCACATATCTTATATTTATATTGAGAAAATTTGCGCCGCATGTGCAAATTTTCGTACATATTAGGAGAATGTTCACGTTTTTAGACAAATTGAAGGAATGTCCATCTTAATTTTTATTTATTTAAAAAAAGCAAACTCTAAATCTTATCATATCTCTTTTCTTCCATCCCCTCTCTCGCTCAAGCTTCCTCGATCTCCTCTCTCGCTCAATCAGATCAGATCTCCTTCCTGTCCCGCCGACCGAAGATTCACCGGATTCCTGCTCCTCCTTCTCCGATCTTTTTCAGACCGGGACGGGAACTACATAAGACACATCCGAACGAAGCACCCTGAGATGCTCGGGATGGCCCGAGTCTAGACTCAATTATTTAGATACGTAACTACTTCCTCTCGTCCCACTGATTTATGGAGTTATGATTACGCTAGTTGTAGTGATAACTTTGCTGAAATAATAGCTTCCGAAGGTTTAGCTTATGGTTTTTTCACAACATTTAGTTTTTAACGAATTTATGACGGAAAGTGTTCAGCTTGGCTGACAATCTATTAGTCGTCAAACGGTTAAGAGGAAAGTGACGAGAAGGTATATATAACATCCGTAAACAAAAATTAATGGAGTATTTGAAAAAAACATAACAATTTCCATGTTTCGATTTGTAGTGATATTTGGACCGAACATTTGCAACACCACTCATAAATTGATGTTACATGTCATTGGGTTGATAAAAAGTTTGTTTTTGTCATGTACATGGGGTATTAGATAGGGTATTAGTATAAATACCCTTATTAGTTGTAATTGAGGGATCATCAATGAATCAAATGCCAAATTACTCTTTCTCCCTAACCCTAACCTTTACTCTCTCATTTCTCTCTGTATCTCCTTCTTCCCTAAACTTCTTCCTCCTATTCTTAATCTCTTGTTCCTTAATTTATTCCCTTTTCTTATCAACTTTCCTAATCCATGCTTGGGAACATAACAATTGGTACCAGAGCAGTGAATCCTTTGACCTATATCACGAGTTTTTTCTGGAAGATTTCGATTTCGGCGGCTTAAACCCCGAATTGATTGCCGTGGGTGATCAACCATGGCTGTCGATGACAGGAACCGTCACTTTTACAAGAAAATTAATGATATCAGAAGGCATTGTGGTATGTCAGTGGTCAATTATCATTGTGATCCAGTCGCGGAGGAAAACCATGGCTGACAGAACGAGAGTGAGTTAAGCTTCGACACAATGAAGCAAACGATAGAAGCGATGACCAGGTCGCAAAAAGAAGCACAATTGGAGACCGAACGGAACTTCGATGAATCGCAACAAATCGCAGAGGAACGGCAACGAATCACAGGGAAACAAAGAGGAATCGTGGATCAAGAATGGAAGTTGCGAATACAATAATATATCGGATCGACGATTCTACAAGAATCTCAACGAAATCAGAGTTCACTTTGGGATGCCACCGGTCGATTACTTGTGCGATTCAATCGGGGGTGGGAGCACTGCAATCATCGATCATGGCGAGCAAGATGCAGAGGAAACCGATGGCGGCAGACTTGTGGAAGTCGAAGCTCCAGTTGTTCAGGATTCGCCGAGAATCGTCAATCATAAATTCAAGGTGCTTTCGGAGAGTGTTTTTGGCAATTCAAAAGCCAAGCTGGTCGACGATAATGCAGTAGAATCCACACAAACCAAAGAAATTCCAATTACTATTGAAGAGTTGAATCAACAAATTGATATTCCAATAAATCTTCTGGTCGATGGGTGGAAGGAACCCTCAAACTCAGAGAATGAAGCCAACATTGAAGAACCTCATACCCAACACAACGGTTTCAAGGTAACTTCTGAGCCCTTTTAGTTTATCAGCTATTGTCGTGCAATCAAGGAGGTTGTTGAATTGGTTAAACTCTTGATCGAATGGATGGAAATTAGGCTAGCTAATTCCAAGGTTAACAGGGTTGAGTTTAGGTTGAATTCAACGGATGGTTTGAGAAACTTTAGTGCAGAAAAGGTGTTCAGGAAAATGCCTTACAGATGGGTTTTGTTATGTGATCAATTTGGTTACAACAAAGTTGATAGGGAAAGGGAAAGAATTAAGGAAGAAGAGATTAAGAAAAGGAGGAAGAAGTTTAGGGAAGAAGGAGATACAAAGATAAAAGAGAGAGTAAGGGTTAGGGAGAAAGAGTAATTTGACATTTGATTCATTGATGATCCATCAATTATAACTAATAAGGGTATTTATATACTAATACCTATGTACATGACAGTTTTACACAAACGAGTTTTGACATTTCGCGTTTTTTATGAAGCTCTCACGACATGAAAAATAGTTCGTGTGATTTTAAACACTTTACAAGAATACACATTGATTCAAATAGTTTTTTCAATCGATTTTGACAACGCATCCGCAAACATCGCCTTTATTCCAGAATTAATCCAATATTGTCGATCTCAAATCGGAGGAATTTTTTTTCACATTCGTTGCGCTTCTTTTTGTAAAGACACGTATTTTATAATGATTATTTTATAAATTACAATTTAATTTCGATCGGATTTCTACGATTTTGAAAATTTTAAATATTTCCATTCTCAATCAAAATAATTTCATTTGATTCTTTTCGAAAATTCCAGCAAAAAGTTTATTTTAAAAACGGATAATTCCATAAGTTTTGCGCGTTTTACAAGTTCAATTATTAAATTATAATAGAAAAATATTAAAATTTATTTTGGGAAGGATTGATGATAAAGTTGAGAGAGTGAGTTTTAAGATATTTATTTTTGGGTAAAATTTGACTAAGTTTGGGACCTTTTCCCCCTTTCTCTCGGACTTGCACAAGCTGGGAAACCAGCCCTTTATTTCTCTTCCCTCCTGATCCTCGGATTTGTTTCCTTCCCCAATTGATGCCAACTAGACCTGTCAAACGGGTTATTCGGGTCGGGTTTGGGTCGGGTCACTTCGGGTTTCGGGTAAAACGGGTCTTGGGTAAAATGGGTTTCGGGTTGACTCGAACTCGGATTTGACTGGGTTTGACCGGGTTTCGGGTCGATTTCGGGTTTGTTAATTTTTTCTTTTTTAAATTAAACAAATAATGATTTGATAATTTTTTGATAAATTTTAATTATATATAAAAAAAATTAATTATATATAATTATAAATCAACCGGGTCAAAATTACCGGGTCAATCGGGTCACCTGGTCGAAACCCAGATTACCCGAAAAATTTCGGGTCAAAATTTCCGGGTTCGGGTCGGAAATTTTTCGGGTCGGGCAGATCGGGTCATCGGACCGGGTTGTGTTTTGATAGGTGTAATGCCAACACTCACATCTTCACTTCCCATGCTTCCTTGCTCCCTGTGGCTATTGAGCCCAACAACTCCCACGCCATTTCATTTTAAAACAATCTTCCCCTGACTACACACATCTCCATTTCTCCTTTCTCTGTCTTCATCCCCATTTCCCTTCTTCTTTGATTTTCGAGAGGGTCTCAAATTCCCAATCCATCCAAAATTGTCACATTAATAACTGGATTGATTCGTCATGATTTTCATACATACCTCTTTGTCTTGAAGAACCTTCTACTCCCACTAGTTCGCCAAATACATACTATTTTTAAACGAGTTTTTAGGAATTGAAATATTAGGGTTCGTTTGGTTCAATGTGAGATTTGAAATTTCCGGGAAGTTACTTCATGAGAATTGAATTCCCGGGAAATCCAATTGACGGGAATTCTAAAAATATGTTTGGTTGATTTTTTATTCTAGGAGATTAAATGCAGGAAATGGAAATTTCCAAGTTAAAAATGAGGGATGTTGAACTTACCTAGGGAAGACTAGGTAAGAGCATGCCCAACAGATTCCCCAAATTTTCTTCAAAATGGGGAATCAAAATTCATCTTCCCTAAAAAAAATTTACATCAATTCCAACAGGTTCTCCAATTTGAAGAATTATAAATTAATTTTTTTTAATTGTAAATTAATTTTTAAATGAAATCTTCATATAATTCTAACTGCTTGAAGATTGATATAATTCTAACTGCTTGTTAAAAGATTGGGGTGTTTCCTAATTCTATACCTAGTTTTCTACTCATATGCATAATTTCCAACTCTTTACGGCTAGACATCTAGATCCCTGTCATTTTGATATTAAGTGTTGATAATAAGTTTTTCAACTAAACTTGAAAAAAGTTGTGATTTTATATAATAGCCTCGGCAAATGCATTACTTTCACTGCTATATTCTTGTGTTGCAATTTCCAATCTCCATTTTTTATCATATGATAATAATATCATGACTGCAAAAATACTAGTATAAAACCTGTACTGTTTAACCATATACTCCGTATAAGATATTATATTGTTTGATAGTAAGCATACATCTTCTACATGTACTGTCACTTGAAAAAGAAATGAACAAGCAGGAGTGTCGAAATTAAATTAAGATGAATCAAAACACTTATGGTGATAATAGATGTCAACAATAATCGAATTCAAAAAGAACATACCGTATATCTTCTTTTTTGGTTGAGAAATGAGTGAAACATAGTTATTCTGAGGCATAATTTGAGAATGGAGGAAGAAAGAACGTGCAAAAGGGCGTTGCAAAAAATTTGGCGTTTGCTGCATATTTGGGGAAGACACCCTAATTTTTCTATTGAATCCCTATTTTAGAGAATGGGTTGGGGAATCTGTTGGACAAAAAATAAGTCCAATATTCCCCAAAAACCCAGAATTCTCCAAAATGGAGAACCTGTTGGGCATGCTCTAAGACAATGTCTATCAGTTACTATTCAAGATACTAAAATTACTACTTTTTTATTCACCACTCTCCGCCACATCAACATAGCATCCCTTTCCCACTTTTTCCAGTTTAACAATAGCATCCCAAGCATCCCACAATCCATTTTTTTTTATCAATTCAATTTACGAATATACCCTTCTATAACAATTATTTCCAACATGTTTATAATATGATTATAATATTATATTAGTATTTAAATACTAAATTGTAATTATAAAATTTTGATTTAAAATAAAATAGAAAACTTCATTGATTAAAAAAAAGAAATTACACAAAAGCTAGCTAATACATAAACTAAATTGCAGAAACATAATACGAAATTTGCGAAATCTAATTGCCTCCACGCGTGGATCCAAATTTTTGCCAAATATGTTCCTTCAAGTCTTCCCTAAGTCGGCGGTGCGTACCATTGTCATGAAGATCATGCCTCTTCTTTATATACTCTTGCATAGTCGCATGGCGCTCGGTCGAAAATGTCCAAGCATCGTCGTCAACCGGTGCAGCCTCACCGCTTACACCTTCCTCGAATTGTGGAATCTTGTATCCATGATGACTATAACCTTCTCGCTCGTCTTCCACGATCATATTGTGCAAAATAATGCATGCTCTCATTATCTTCCCGACCAAAATTGGATCCCAAGATAATGCTGGATGACGAACTATTGCGAAACGAGCTTGCAGTACTCCAAATGCTCTTTCCACATCTTTGCGAGCGGAAGCCACATATTGAGCAAATAGCTTCATTTTGGTTCCTTGAGGAGCCTTTGGTGCTTTGACAAATGTAGCCCATTCAGGGTAGATCCCATCAGTAAGATAGTACCCCATGGAGTACTCGTGTCCCCCGATATTGAAATTAACATTCGGAGTTGTACCTTGTAAAATATCATCAAACACAGGGGATCGATCAAGAACGTTAATATCATTATTTGTACCTGGGACTCCGAAGAAAGCATGCCATATCCATAGGTCGTAGGATGCAACAGCCTCGAGTATAATTGTTGGATGACCATGATATCCACCCGCGAATTGACCTTTCCATGCAGTTGGGCAATTCTTCCAAGCCCAATGCATACAATCAATGCTACCCAACATTCCTGGAAAACCACGAGACTCTCCTACGCTCAGCAGACGTTGTATGTCTGCTGCATTTGGTCGTCGAAGGTACTCGTCTCCAAAATAGTTGATGATTCCATCTACAAAATGGGACAAGCACAATCTTGCTGTGGCCCCTGATAGACGAAGGTATTCATCACTAGCATCAGCAGCAAGGCCATATGCAAGAATGCGAATTGCACTTATGATTTTTTGCAACGCAGAAATGCCCATCCGTCCAGTGCAATCCGGCCGTTGTTGGAAGTACACCATCTCCGATTCCAAACGTTGAACGATGCGGTTGAAAACTCCCTTACTCATCCTGAACCTGCGTCGGAAGACCTCATCTGGGTAGGTTGACACCTCCGAGAAGTAGTCGCTTGACAATTGAGCGAAGCCCCTCTCCCTCCCTCTTTCAATGTGGGTACGGCGACGTCTCGTTCTTGAACTTTCAGGTTGTTGAAAAGTTTCTTGAGCTCGAACAGTAGCAGCTTTCCATGCTTCAAAGCAAGCTTGAAGCTCACCATCTCCGTCAGAGCTACTACTAGAAAGGAAAGGGTTTGTGTTTGAAGAATCTGAATCGGGGCTAGCCATTTGTTGGTGCTTTTGGGAAGGGATGAGTTTTGGATGTGGTGTGATTTTCTTCAAAGTATGTAATGTTCATTTATATAGAAATGTAGAAGTCACATGCAATTTCAGAATTTGGAATCTCGAAGACTGACATTGAGTATACAAGGCTCTACCACAAACCGACAACTCTCTATCACATGCAATTTCAGAATTTGGAATCTCGAAGACTGACATTGAGTAGACAAGGCTCTACCACAAACCGACAACTCTCTATCACATGCAATTTCAGAATTTGGAATCTCGAAGACTGACATTGAGTAGACAAGGCTCTACCACAAACCGACAACTCTCTATCACATGCAATTTCAGAATTTGGAATCTCGAAGACTGACATTGAGTAGACAAGGCTCTGCCACAAACCGACAACTCTCTATCACATGTAGATTCAAAATTTAAAAATGACAACTTCCATTACATTAAAGAAACATGCATTACATTAAAGAAACATGCATTACATTAAGGAAACATGCATTACATTAAGAAAACATGCATAAACACAAATGAACTTAAGCTTTGATCTCTCATGGGAAAGAGTCCTCCGCAAGCTCCTTGAATAACTTCATTTTGAGATTTTCACCTTCCGGTGGAAGATTTGGAGTTGCCATGAGTTGACTAAGCAAGTCAATATTCTTCACTCGCGCGTACCCTTGCGCCTTCTCCCTCTTGCGAACCTCCTTCGCCATCTGCAACTCATAAATTTGTTTGAACTTTTCGGCTTCTTGCTTTGCCTGTTCCATGGCAACCTCTCTCTGTGCAGCTTGATCGGATGACATGACTTCTTTTCCTTTTCTCTTGGATTTCTTGATGCCCATTGGACGCTGAATTGGGTTGACGGTAAAGACACTCGTGGGAGTATCTGACCCAGGGGTATCCTCTCAACCAGTTGTCTGGGATCTCTTTGAACTCCCTCTACTTGCATTGCAACGGTTGATTTTATCTAAATAATCAACACTCCACTTCGGCTCATCACGCAGTAGTACCCATGCATGCTCCTCTTTGAATTGCTTTCCATCAGTCCTTGAAGCATAAAGCTCACGTGCCCTCGTAATGACATCCTTGTCCACCTCGCCAGATGCTCTCATTCGACTTGCCTCCTGAAAACAACCAACAAACTTAGCTACAATCGAATTGATTTTTTGCCAGTGAGCTTTACATCTCTTTCCATCTCTTTCCACTTGGTGTGGTTTCCTATACTTCTCATAGAAGGCTCCGATTCTATCCCAAAATGCATTTGCATCTTGATCGGTGTTGATGACCGCGTCGGTGGAGATGTTTATCCAAGCGCTAACGAGAAGATTATCGTCTTCCACACTCCAAGTGGAGCAAGAAGAACGAATTGCATCAACACCTTCTCCGACTTCACCACGGCCTGAACCACGAGCCCCGGAACGACCTCGCCCACGAGCACTGAGACGACCTCGACCTCGAGAACTGGAATCGACACCTTGTTGGGTGCTATAAGTTGGGATAGGTTGGGATTGTTGTGAATTTTCACTTCCAGCAGTGTCTGGGGTAAGATTTTGTGGGTTTGAAGATAGAAGTTGCTCGTAATAGCCTAGCCCATATTCTGAAGAAAGGGACATATTGCTCAAGCCAGAGAAGAAAAAATTATCAGCTTGATTTTTAGATGGATCCATATTGAGAAGAAGAGGAAGAAGAGTTGGTGTGTTTTGAAATGGTTGTGATGATAAGTTTTTATAGCCAAAATCAGACTTGTCCACATTTTTACATCCTTCAAACATTTGATGGGACAACACACTTCATCTATACATATCAATAAATCTGCATTTAACGGGACAACTCAAGAAATCTGCATTTGACGGGACAAGACACTTCATCTATACAGATAATTTATACCAATGTCACAAATGACTTGACCACATTTTTAAATCCTCCAAACTTTCAATGAAGTGTTTTACGAACAAAAAAAAAAATTAACTGGACTCGGTATGAAGTTTTGAAAAATGCCAGAAATTTTCGAACATAGTAAAACCCTAATTTGAGCCCTGAAACGACCCCAAATGGCTTAAAAAGCCCATAGGTCATGGCATGGCTGTGAGTTTTGTTCGTGACGCGATTTCCTATCCGGAAAGGTATTATAATAAATAGTGTATTTCTCTGTTTTTTCATCAAATATCAACATTAATATTTTGAGTTATAATTTCTCAAGTGAGAGCTCTAGGATCCAGTGATTCTTTCAGACTTTTCATTCTTGACCACTGTTGGCACACCTGTTTGCTTAATTGATAGATTACATAGGTCTTATATTATATAGTGGGCCCAAAGGCCTAATACCTTTGTAACACACACACACACACACATATATATATATATATATATATATATATATATATATATATATATATATATATATATATATATATATATATATATATATATATATATCATTGTCTAATGAACGAAACCCTTGAGGAGGACTTTATATCAATTCTGTCATTCTACATGGTATCACATCTTTTTCTTCCTAACGGAACCCTAAATTGATCCTCCCGTCTCACCGGTCTTCTTCCTCCGACCTTCCCCCCGCGCCGCCATCCTCGAGCCCAGATCCGAACCTCGCACCCCTCTCTTTGTCCTATTCCCTCGCTCCCGGATCCGGCCACCCACTGCGCCGCCAGCCTCTTCCTCCGACCTTCCTCCTCGCCGCCAGCATGCGCCGCCGTCCTCGTCGTCGCTTGTCCTCGCTCAGATCCGGTACACCCATGCCCCGGAACTGCCACCCCGAGCACCCCCTCCCCAGATCCGAGCCCCTCCGTCTTTCCCTCGCGCGTCTTCAATCCGGACTCCACGAGCCCTAACACCCACACCGAGCCATCTTTGTCGACTCAGGTCTCCGGTTACCGCTTTCCAACGAAGAAGAAAGCTTCGGTTTTTGTTTTGTCTTTTAATCTCTTTTGAAGTAATTACAGAAATATCCTTTTATTTTACTATTTTTCGTTTCTGGCCCTGAGTTAATTGTTTATTAACTTAGGTGAAAAAAAAATGCACCGATACTCTGGATATCCTACCCCTCGACATGCCGGTTCTCAGGCCTATCTGACATCGCCTGATCCAGTCTATGTTCCGCCAGCTATGCATCACGCCTTCTGCTCTATGCAGCCGACATCCCCCGACTCTTCGTGGTATATGGACACTGGTGCCACCTCCCATATGACGAACACCTCAGGTAACCTTTCTTCTATTTCCTTTAAAGGTCTTGCACACTCTATTATCGTCGGCAATGGTGGTCGCCTTGCTACTTCGGGGATTGGCCATGCCAAATTACATACCCCAATCCACCCACTACACCTTAACAATGTCCTCATTGCCCCACAGATTGTCAAAAACCTTATCTCTGTCCGTCGGTTCACTATTGGCAATAATGTTTCCCTTTCGTTTGATCCCTTTGATTTCTCTGTGAACGATCTTACTACGGGGGTTACTCGCATGAGATGTAACAGCACCGGGAAGCTCTACCCTGTCACACCACCTTCTGTGTCCAGTCAGTCGTGCCCGGTCGCCCTCTCGGCATCATCATCCAGCCTGTGGCATGCACACCTGGGCCATCTCAGTGCTGCCGCTCTAGATGTCCTCCGTTCTCAGAGTCTTGTCACCTGTACTAAAGACCCACGCTATAGTTTATGCTCTTCCTGTCAGTTAGGCAAACATGCAAGACTGTCGTTCCAACGGTCTTTGAACTCCACCCTTGCTCCCTTTGATATCATTTATAGTGACATTTGGACCTCTCCTGTGCCTAGCAAGGAGGGTCACAAGTACTACCTCTTGTTTCTTGATGATGACTACACTCATTTCTTATGGGTCTTCCCATTGCATTTCAAGTCCCAAGTGTTTCCTACCTTTGCCAAATTCCATGCCTACATTAAAACACAGTTTTACACATCCATCAAATGTTTCCAATGTTTCCAATGACCGTGAATTTGACAACAAAGACTTTCACTCTTTCTTCGCCATAAATATTGGGATCTCCTATCGCTTGCCTTGCCCCTATACTTCTCAGCAGAATGGCAAGGCTGAACGAATCATCAGAAGCATTACCAACATGATGCGTTTTCTCCTCTTCCACGCATCCATTCCCCTTTCCTATTGGTCTCACACCTTATCAACCACATCCTATCTCCTCAACATTCTACCTTCTACTACCCTACACCATCGCTCGCCAACTCAGACACTTTATTGCACCTTGTCTAGGTATGATCACCTTCATACTTTTGGGTGCTTGTGCTTCCCAAACCAGTCATCCACCGCCCCTCACAAGCTTCACCCACGCTCCAGTCCTTGTGTCTTTCTTGGCTATCCGTCTAATCATCGCGATTACCTCTGCCTCGATGTCAAGACCCATAAGCTTATTGTGTCCCGTCATGTCACCTTTGATGAGTCTCGCTTCCCCTTTGCTTCTCATCCCCTCCCCTCTCCTACACCTCCCGTGTCTCAGTCTGAGTCAGAGTTTACATTCCCTCACTTTCTTCTTCCCCAGAGCTCTCCCGGTGCTCCTGCCTCTCCCCCTCCACCACCACCACCACCTCCTACCACCAGACCAAACACCCGCAGCGTCTCCGGTGTCTTCCGACCCCGTCAGATAGTCTCCATGACCACCACCCATCGCCTCGCCTCCCCTTACCCTACATCCTCCCCGTGTCCCATCCCGTCAGTCCTGATGCCGCGGCCGCAACATCTTGCTGCGGCCACAGCCCATCAATTCCCCCAAACCATCTCCACACCCTCGACACTGGCAGCGGCCGCAGCAGCATGCCGCGGTCGCAACCCATCAACAGGTCGCGGGCATGCTGCAGCCGCAGCCTCCCCCGCCGTGTCTTCTTCCGTCCTTCCCGACTCTCAATCCCCCCCTGCCTCAAACCCGATTTCCCTTTCCCCCATCCCCACCTCCCACAAAACAGCTCTCCTCGACCTGAATTAGCAGGCGGCTATGCTCGACGAATACAGGGCCCTTACAAGGAATGATAGTTGGGTTCTGGTTCCTCGCCCTCCTGAGGCGAACGTCATTCGCTGCATGTGGCTCTTCCGCCACAAGTTCCGCTCCGATGGGTCATTGGAGCGCCACAAAGCTCGTCTTGTGGTCAACGGTCAATCTCAGCAGGCAGGTATTGATTGTAATGAGACAATTAGCCCCGTGGTCAAGCCTGCCACTCTCTGAGTGGTGTTGAGCTTAGCTTTGTTGCGACATTGGGCTATCCATCAGCTGGATGTCAAGAACGCCTTTCTGCATGGCCACCTGAATGAGACAGTTTACATGTTTCAGCCGCCGGGGTTTGCTGATCCTGATCGCCCCAAGTACGTCTGTCTCCTGAAGCGCTCTCTATATGGTCTAAAACAGGCCCCGCGGGCTTGGTTCCAGCGCTTTGCTTCTCATCTGATTCGCTTGGGCTTTGTTGGCAGCCGCTCAGATACGTCCCTGTTTATCTATAGCAGGGGCACAGACATGGCCTTTCTGTTACTATATGTCGACGACATCATCCTCACCGCCTCTTCTGATGCTCTTCGGACGTTTATTATTGCCCAGTTGAGTGCCGAGTTCACTATGTCAGATCTGGGTCCGTTGTCTTACATCTTGGGAGTCGCCTTGCAGCGTCATGCGTCTGGGTTGTTTCTCTCTCAGAGTAAGTATGCTGCCAAAATTGTTGCTCGGGACAAGATGAGCAACTGCAAGCCGGTTGCCACTCCAGTGGATACCTCCAACAAGCTCAGTGCTCACTCTGGTCCTCTGTTTGATGATCCGATGCTCTATCGGAGTCTCGCCGGTGCATTGCAGTATCTTACGTTTACTCGGCCGGACATCAGTTACGCCGTTCAGCAGATTTGCCTGTTCATGCATGCGCCCAGGGAGCCGCACTTCCAGACCTTGAAGCGGATCATCCGGTACATCAGGGGAACGCTCGAGCTGGGCACCACAATCAGCCCTTCCTCTCGGCTTGACCTCGCCGCTTACACTGATGCGGATTGGGGTGGCTGTCCTGACACACATCGCTCCACGTCTGGCTACTGTGTCTTCCTCGACACCCTTGTGTCGTGGTCCGCAAAGCGACAGTCTGTGCCGAGGCAAATTACAAGGGTGTCGCCAACGTTGTCTCCGAGTGCTCTTTGCTGCGCAATCTCCTTTTGACATCCGTTGCCCTCTTCAGAAGGCCACCCTGGTCTACACCGACAACGTCTCCGCCGTCTATCTGGCCAACAACCCAGCCTAGCATCAGTGAACGAAGCACATTGAGCTAGATCTACACTTCGTTCGGGACAAGGTTTCTCTTGGACATGTTCGTGTTCTTCATGTCCCGTCCTCTTATCAGTACGCTGATATCTTCACTAAGGGCTTACCTCGGCAGTTGTTCATAGATTTTCGGTCCAGTCTCACAGTACGGGACCCTCCACTTTCGACTGCGGGGGTTTGATAGATCACACACACACACATCATTGTCTAATGAACGAAACCCTTGAGGAGGACTTTACATCAATTCGCTCATTCTACATTAATTATATATATATATTAAGCATTAATTTCAACCTATTTTGTTTAAACCGTATTTTGGGCTCCTTTAACAAAAGACGAATATTTTGTTTCGATGCACCGGTTTTCTGTTATTTATTGTATGTTTAGACATTTCCGCTTGCCGACTCATCGCCCTCTTCAAAATCGAGCTTGTCTCGTATCGAATCTTTACTTAATAAAAAAAAATAAAAAACGAATATTAAAAAGGAGAAACATTGAAACAAATAACATTTTGTAATATCCAAGTAATAATTAAACATGTAATATTGTCTGCTTATTGTTGTAAGGTGACATCTTCAATTCAAATGATTTCTGGTCTTTGTCTTCCATTTCATCTTCGCTTTCGCCGGGACCGAACCTTTTGTAATATACATACAAACCGAGTTGGACCGCTCCCGATAGTGCTCCCACCCCATTTGGTATCTGTATTTTCATAAATAATACACTTCCTTATATTAATTTCACATTACAAATTCAAACAAAAAGATAATTTATTATGGTAATTGTGTGAAAAAAACTTACGATAAGAAAATAATCGAGGGGGATTAAAGCGTAAATAGTCCAGATAATCCCGTTGGCAAGATTGGCCAAAGACAGATAGAACGGCATGTACTTGACGCTCTTCGTCCTAATCACTTTACCCTGCACTCATTTTTAAATTAATTAACCACTTTTCTATTTCAGAAAACCTCATTTTCATTTCAAGCTACATTGATGTAATTATGCAATTTAATTACCATAGAGTAGTATGGTGCCGTGTTGGATCCATAAATTTTTGGTAGGGGGCTAAAAAAAATTGACATTTTTTTTACATGTATGAAAAATAATTTTTTTGGGTAAATATATTAGAAAAAAAAACCCTTTAAATTTTTGATTTAAATAGTCATTTTTAGTAGATCTTTTTCAAATCATCAAAAAAGGAGAATTTTTTTATACTCCTTATGTAAATATTGAAAAAAACCTTTAACTAGTAAACTCAAGATAATAAATACTCTAGCTCCTTCCTAATTAAGTCAAACTTTCTTTAGGATTACTTACTCCTTATTAACTATTTTATCCTCAAAATTAGTAAAAACTATCAAAAAAAACCATAAAATTTTTCCTATATTTTCTTTCGGGCTATAGGGACTTGAACCACTCCGAACCCCCTAGATCTGTCACTGCTATATATCGTGTATTTCATATCACTTGTAATTTTTTGTTGTAAAGTGAAAGTAGAAAGGAAATTAAAGAGCAAAAAATAAATTAATGAATTGAAATTACCATGATTGTGAGGGGATAGATGTACATAAGGAGACCAAAAATAACGCCGAGTATCCCCACAACTTTAGACCTCTTCTCAGTTGTCTTAAACAGCGTGAGGGTGCAGGCTGCTACCGTGCTTAAGAAGACCACCTCCACCGCTATCCACGCCATCACCTTCATCTACACAATGTACGTTGAAACAGTTGTCATGTCAAAGTCTGGTGTGCCAATAACAAACGAAACACAACCAATTAGCAATAAGAGGAGCATGTACCCGCAGTTTGCGGTCAGCGTAGAGTAGGAAGATGGAGATGTAGCCGAGCTCGATAGCAAGGCCGATGGCGTTGGTGGTGACGACGAGAGTGCTGTTTGGATGAACAAAGGGCAAGCCATAGAACACCCACAGGCTGCAGTTCATTATATTGGCCAAGTAGGGGTCTGCCTTGAATTCCTCCACCGATTTCCTCTTGTATATCCTTATAAACGTTGGCCTGCAACCCATCTCAATTTCATCTATTTAGAGCGTAATTAAGTAAACTTTCATTATATATGAAACAAAAAGTGTGATGCAATAACTTACATGGGAGATGTGAATAGGAAGAAAGAGATGACATTTCCTGCGGGGATGAATCCACAATTACATGAGATTGATAATCGATCAACTAGCTATAGGTTGTTGGGTTGGACCGAGTACATACCGAGAATGCCGACGACGTTGCGGATGACGCTTAGGGTTCTGTGGTTGAACATGGTTGAAGGATGTGATGGAGATGATAGGAGGCCGGAGAGAAAGAGAGTAATGGGTGTCCAAACTCCAAAGTGAAGAGAGCAAATTGGTTGGGGGAGCTATAATTAAGTTAAGATTGGAAGCTTACAAACAAATATATGTACCACGTTGAGATTGAGATGTGTCGACCTAGATGAAATATAAAGGAATGGTTCAACACGTGTATATATATGTTGATGTTTTTTTTTTTAATCTTAATTATTGTCAATTGATTTTAAGATAAAGTGATAAACCACTATATATGTGTATCTTGTACTACATATACACAACCCTCGATCTTTAGTGAGGAAACAATTTACATTCTTATTACAAATATTGTATGTGAGAGCGTTTAGAAAAAAAATGCTGAGTTGATAATAATTATAGAACAATAAAAGGGATATGATTACCTCAGGGTCAAATTGAACATTGAAATGAAAGAATAAATTTTGTATGAAAAATGAGAGAATAGATAATGATTAAAAATTTTAATCGTAAATCTTGATTTATAAAATGAAATTTGTTTTTATTTTATTATATTAGGTTTATACCAAAATTGCCCTTATTGGGTTTATTGCTTGTAATTAAAATTGTTCATCCCTTAAAAAAAATTATTAAAAAAAAAGGTATATATATGGACTAGGGATCTATTAATTCGATCTTGTACTAATGTACTATATGAAAGTATAATGTTGTAACTAATTAAGCTTAATCACAAGAAATAATTGAATTAATGTGGGTTATGTGATAAGAAGTAGCCAACATATATACAAAAACTCACACGCATGTGTAATGTGTTGGTTAAAGGCATGAAATATACATGAATGAATATAAAAGAAAAGATATGGTTGGGATGTGGGGGGGGGGGGGGGGGGGGGGGAGTCGAGGATGGCCGGTTTGTGGTGGAAAACAAGCTTATCTCACACACGGAACCTATTTACATTTAACATTTTATGCTCCCATGTGTATAGTTTCCACTTTCCACAATATATATGTACGTGGAACTATATGCCTTAATTTGCACTTTCTCAACTGGTCCACTCATTTTCAAAATTCCAATTGATAACCTTTTTTTTTTTTAATAGAGAAAAGATTCGAAAAGTTTTAAGGGCAAGTTACGCCTCCACCTATCACTAAGCTGCGTACTCCTAGGGTTGCTAGACACTTGGGTTCAAAGAGGTTGAGGAAATGGGAAAAGCGTTCAATCTGAGGGCTCGTTTGTTTATATACCAAGAGAATGGAAATGTAAGGTATTAAATTTTACACATGATTATTATTTTTTATGAGCTTGGAGGAGATGATGAGGGGATTTATTAGCCCATCTTAGAGGTATTAGTTACCCTCCTTCAAATTAGGGAATAGAAGAGCAACAAATTTGTATGAAAAATGGAAGAGGAAAGAGATTGATTAAAATAGTGATATATGAATCTTAACTTAAATATAGACTATATACATAAGGGTAATCATTACCTTTCTCTACCAAAAAACAAACGGGGGGTGAATTTTGATGGGGCAAAATTATCTTGTGGCAAGGCCTTCCTTTGATTTCGTTATACGTGATTCTAGTGTGCAAATTGTGTCAATTGGTGGTGGCTTTTGTGCTGGTATGCCCACGGTGTATGCGGAGGCTCTGGGTCTTCACAATGGATAGTTGTGACCTAAACATCTTGGTTTGCGAAGTATACTCACCGAGGGAGATAACATGTCGGTTGTCAACGCCCTTTTGGGGATGAGAAAATTCGGCGCAAATTTTGGGTCAAATTAAAAAACTGTCCACGGTTTTTTTTTTTCACGTTAAAAGTCCATCTAAATATCTCTCGGCCCCCCCTCCCCTAAACCCAGTTCTCCGGAGAAAATAATCGTCTCCCATGGTTTCGCTAGGTTTATCCTCCTTCGCAGTCGGATTTCTCGCCCCAATCGCCGTAAATCTCCGATTCTGCTTGAATTCGACCGGATCCGTGCTTGAATTCGGCGATGTGGATCTTCTGGTGTAGATCTAAGATCTTCCGTGTGCAGACGGAGGTGGCGGCGGCGGATCTGCTATTGCTGCTGCTGCTGGGGGTGATGTGTCCGTTGTCCGAGCCGCGTCGATGAGCGACTACGGGGCGATGATGTTCGCCTCGCCCTGCAAGAACACCAGAGGCTTGAAGGCTCTTCTTCGTAACTGCCCTGCCGATCCCAACGACTTCCACGACGGTGAGCTTGCTCTCCGAACGGCTCACGAGTCCGGTAATTTTATCAATTTCCCGAATTTAATTCGAATCTGCATTCTACCTGTGATATGAGGTTTTACAATCACGTGTCTTCAGATTCAGCACTTTTACAATCATGTTTCAGCAAGTTCTCCCTCATACCTAATCTGATTTGAGTTTTCCATGCTGGCTGATTTGCTGAAATTGGGGCGCTATTGCTGAAATGGGACCAAAGCATTTCCGTGAGCAAAGGCTTCAAATGAGCATCGATTCCTGCTGTGCAGAGCAGAGCACCCGATTAGGTATGAAGCTAATTAACTATCTTGGGTTAATACTTTGGTTGCAGGAAACAAGGGGTCATCAGCCAAGATGATTGTAAATATCTGTCCCTGTGACATTAGGGGCTCTGCTGCTTGCTGCTACAGGCATGTCTTTCCTCCTAACCACCAAGAGACCAGGGAACAAACCCGCTGTTAATACGGATCTTGCTTGTGTGTATAATGCCAAAATGTTGTTTCTGTTTCTGTACGTGCTCTGGTTTTTTTTGATAAACACCAACTCCATCCATCCATAATTACAAGTTTGATCGATGGATATATCCATCAATTCATCTCAGTGTGTGTATAATAAATGCTAGCTACTTATAAAAGTTGTGTCCTATTGATGAATTTGTACATACCCTTTGTTTTGATGCATTTGCCTTTTCTATACATCCTTTTGTATATTATAACTCCCAATCAATATGTGATCGATTAAGTTCCATACTTTGATCTATAGATGAGTCTCCACTTGTCACCACATCCTTTTGAAATCAGTGGTAAAGAAAAGAGAGAATTAATGTTGAACTTGATCTATTTGAAAGTGTGTTAGTATTACTGAAGAATTATAAGCAGAACACGTATATTTTCTCTTTATTCTTCCATCTTTTATGAGTTCTGTAGCATTTTTGGTGTTCAATTTTATAATTTCAGCAATTACAATATGGTTAGTTTGCTATGTGATTGAGTTTGCTTTGTTAGAGTTTCGATATTGGCAATTTCAACAATTTTTTTTTATGGGATCTGAAATGCTGAAATTAATTTTTATTAGCAAAATTCGTTATGCTGAAACGCGAAAGTTAATTCTTATAAATTAATTCACTGTTGGTGTCAAAGTCGGATATCAAATGTTGTTTATGCAATTTCAGCATATTTTTTTCCCCGTTGAAAACAGGGGTTGCTGAAACCGAATGTGCTGAAACAGGGGTTTCAATAACTCCGTTTCAGCCAGCAACGTGGTAAAAAAAAAAATTGAAACAGGGGTTGCTGAAATCGTATGTGCTGAAACCCCTGTTTCAGCAATGCGGTAAAATAAAAAAACTGAAATAGGGGTTGCTGAAACTGCATGCGCTGAAACTCCTGTTTCAGCATCAGCACATGCGGTTTCAGCAGTGCGAAAAAAAAAATTGGAAAAAAAAAACAAAAAAAACTAGAAAAAACAAGGGTTGCTGAAACTGTATGTGCTGAAACATGAGTTTCAGCAATTCCGTTTCAACAACACGGGGAAAAATCTCTTTCAGCAACGCGGGAGAAAAAAGTTAAAACAAGGGTTGCTGAAACCGAATGTGCTGAAACTCCTATTTCCGCAACGCGGAAATATATATATAAAAAAAAACTGGAAAAAAAAACAAAAAAAAAATGAAAAAGGGGTTGCTGAAACTGTATGTGGTAAAAAAGAAGTTTCAGCAATTCCGTTTCAGCAACTCTGGAAACACGAAAAAAAAAAATAATGAGCGCGGTAGCGGGGGCACGGGGGGCACGGAGGGGGGCACATGGGCCAAGGGGGGCGGTGGACATTTTGCTAATTTGGAGGAGGGGGGAGCTTTTTTCCTAATAAGGCCCAAAATTTAGGACATTCTAGTAATCACCCCTTTGGGGATTGGAGTTGCCGTTGGAATGTGAAAATTCTAATTACAGATACAAAGTATTTGTTATGTTTCTTTAATTCAGTTTCTATTCTTCATATATATTTTCAGGGAAGTGAATACATATACAGATTGGATTGAACATTTGGCTTACTATATTCCTGTCGATGAGGTTATTAAGGAAGATCCAAAACTTAGGGTTCTCGTCCGAAAAAATGCTTTAGGATTGAACTAGACCGTCGATCCGTGGTCCCCTTTCCTAATTAATTCACTTGTATTAAATAAAAAAAAAGGGGGCAAGTTAAACGCAAATGAGATAATCTTTAC
Organism: Persicaria tinctoria; assembly: GCA_037127255.1. Lineage (NCBI taxonomy): Eukaryota > Viridiplantae > Streptophyta > Magnoliopsida > Caryophyllales > Polygonaceae > Persicaria > Persicaria tinctoria. The sequence continues at coordinate 11,804,196 of JBANSL010000004.1, forward strand.
AGATGAGAGGTTTAAGTACAAATGAACAATCCTAGCTAGCTTATCTTGAATGGGGGTCAATATGGATTTGGTGGTAGGTAGACCTGGCAAAACACAATCCGATCCGGTGACCCGACCCGATCGACCCGAAAAATTTCCGAACCGAACCCGAAAATTTTGATCCGAATTTTTTTCGACCCGAACCCGAAAAACCCGAAATTTTCCGGGTAATCTGGGTTTCGACCCGTTGACCCGATTGACCCGCTAATTTTGACCCGATTGACCCGGTTGCTTTATAATTATATATAATTAATTTTTTTATATATAATTAAAATTTATCACAAAATTATCAAATAATGATTTTTTTAATTTAAAAAAGAAAAAATTGACAAACCCGAAATCGACCCGAACCCGACCCGAAACCCGATCAAACCCGAGTTCGAGTCAACCCGAAAAACCCGGAACTCGTTTTACCAGAGACCCGTTTTACCCGAAACCCGAAGTGACCCGACCCGAACCCGACCCAAATGACCCCTTTGACAGGTCTAGTATAACTACAATCTTTGTCGCTAATAAATTTGGCGGGTTTTACATAATTCCCGCCAAACAAATAACGATAACATTAAAAATTCCTCGATGAAATTATTTTTAGCGATGAAAACATTTCTCGATAAAAGCTCCAAATTCGTCGCTATTTTTCTTATAATTTCTGCGACCACATTATACTAACAATTAGCGACGAGTCAAAAAAATTGTTGTTGAATGTCACTTTTAACGAGGAATATAGGTTCCTTGCTAAAGTTCATGTGCCATTTTATGAGGATCAGATATATTCGTCGCCAAAGCCCATATTTATCGAAGAAAAATAATTCATCGCTAAAATTTTGGTCGCTAAAAGGCTTTTCTGTTGTAGTGAGTGGTAGGTGTTCAACCTTATCTTTTATCATATTGCCCTCCTAGAAAACATCAGTAAGAAACATTGTCTAAGAAGACAACATGTGAAAAATAATACTCCTTATTAACTAAAACTAATTAATGATCATTTTAATCTCGATCCATGATACCTCCAAATACCCTTAAAAGATTATCTTACTCAATTTTAATATGATCAAAACCGAATTCCTTTGCAAAAATGATGCTTTTCTGGAGAGTCACAACAATTTCAGTTTTAAGGGTTGTATTTTTCCTACACTTTTTCGATCTGATCCAATAAGGGTAGTTTTAGAACCGAATCTAAGCCTAATTGATAATTTCCTACACTTTTTCAGTTTTAAGATTATATCATATAATTTTTTAAATGAAATATATATATTTTTTTATAATTAATTGTCAATTAAATTCATATAGGTTCGAAATATGAACTGAACCTGAACCGGAACCGAACCTAAGCCTAAACCGAACCTAACCGGCCTATAACTAATTAATTATATATTGTAGGTGATTTTGGCATGGTCTTCATTCCTTGGTATAATAATATGGTTTAACTTAGATTTCATCTGCTTCATGCTAATGTTTCTTTTACATGATGAACTTGTTCACACATGCTGATTTTTCTATTGCATGATGAACTTTTACATAATGAACTCATTGAGGTTGTGTTTTGGTACACAATCGATCCCAAAGCTGGGAAAAAGGAGAGGGGAGACATGTTATGTGATATTTCATATTGTTAGATTTTTAAATATCATCACAAATGTGTCATTAATAAAAATGTCATCAATGAAGTGTAATCACATTTTATGCTCATACATTATTAATTGTATGAATAAAAATGCCATCAAACATCGTCATCACAAATGATCGAGATTAATGAAGTGTAATCACAAATGTCATCAATGAATAAAAGTCATCATTAAAAGATGTCATCAATGAAATTTAATCACTCACATTTTATGCATGCTCAATTGTGTCATCAATTATATAAAAATGGAATAAAAATGTCACCACAAATTATTGAATCAATGAAGTGTAATCACAAATGTGTCATTAGTGGAAAAAAAAAAGTAGAATCAATGACAATATATCGATGTACAATTGATTAATTAAAAAAGTGGCATATCAAACGATTTGATTAAGAAAATGACATCAAATAGTTACATTAGAACAATGACATCAAAACTCCACTTTGAAAAATTGACATCACATTAAAGAAAAAAAATGGCATTCAAAATTTGACATCAAAACACTAATTTGAAAAATGGCATCAAACATTACTTTGAAAAAATTGCATCAAAAAAGTGGCATCAGTGTTTTTTTTTTTAAATAAAAAATAAAAAAAATCCAACCGTTGACCATTAATCCTCCATTTGGGAAGGGTACACCTAAAAGTAATTTTATTTTGGAGTGTCTTAATTACCTAATTTGATTTTTCAAAAGGGTCAAGTACCAAATTCACCCTTCAAAAAAAAGTATGTAATGAATTGAAAAAAAATTGATTAAAAATATATTTAGATATGGTAAGGTTACGTGATATATATAGATTAAAATTTTGGAAAAAAATTACCTAGAATATCTAGGCATAATACGATGACACATGACACTATAACAGTTATATAGTGGCATGGGTTTATATATAATGTCTTTGTTAATTATAATCCTTTGTTTAAGGAATGTATCGTTAAAAACATTGGATTTGTATAGGGTTATAACAAGCACGAGCAATAGGTCAGCTTCATATGGATAGCCTTTATACGTACATGCCACATTATGAAGTTAGATTCTCGTCAAAGCGTTTAATCTTGAAAGATGAATCAAATATCGTAACAATATAAGCTTAAAATTTTAAAATCAATAGATTTATGATGCTATATATGAACCAAATTCTTTAAGAATCAATACGTTGAAAAACACATAAACACAAGCTTTCATACTCCCTCTATTCGGCAAAACATGTTGTTTACTATTTACATACGGTTTTTAGAACGATAAAAACTATATAAAAAATATTTTTTTATATAATTTTCTTAAAAGTTTTGTAGTTACTATTAAATAGTACTAAAAATTTGTTAAAAAGATTTAAAGAAAAATGAATATATTTTTTTATAGTTTTTATTATCCTAAAAAACGTGCGTCAATATTGAACGAAATATTTTCCCGAACGGAGGGAGTACTACTTTGTTAACCCTAGATCTAAGTCGTGTGAAGTATTAAACCCAAAGATCCAAGCCAAACAATTATATCACCAATGAGAACTCAAGAAAAGCAAGCAGTAAAAATGATATGTTTATGGGGTTAAGGCTCGCATTCCTATATCCTCTAGGCCTTAAGATCAAGGCTCTAAATCCACTTTGAATACTCGGTAACCAAACCAATATACAACAACACATCTAAGAACAGAATAACACAAGCAAACAAGAGATGTAGAAAACTCTTGATGCATTGTCGATGATTGAGATGTAGAAAACACATAAGTCGTCAAAGTTCTTCATCGGGCCGACAAAGCAAGATAGCTTCGACCTCCTAAATCTTCATCTCTCCCTTCTCTTTCTCCCTCTTGGAGAAAGGTTCTTTGAAACCATATATCAAATTAATCCTCTCTCTCTCATCGACTAAGCTTAAGTTAGCATGAACTGGATAAACAACTAGGGTTGATCGCGAGCTTATAGAGCAAGCTACTTAACCAAAATGTTGCATTCTATCAAGAAACCTGTTTAATCATAGGTCACAACTTTGCCTCTCGAAATCGCACTAGAATCTCGACCCGTTGACACCTTCGCCTCTCACTAGGTTATCACCCTTCATCTCTCACCAAAGAGTTCACTCTTAGCCTCTCACCAAAAATTTGATCATTAATTAACCTGGAATCATAGGAATAAAAACATATAAAGTGAAAATATAGCCCCCAAGCATCTTTAATCGATGTGGGATTTTATTTTGATAGAAATAAAAACATAAAAAAAATATCCGGATTTGAACAGCTGAAAAGAAGTCAAATTCGAGCAATTTCAAGGCCGATTTAGGTGAAGTTTCCTTCATGGAAGTTGTAGCCACTTAGAATAGCTTTCCAACACGTGCTCATCAGCTTCAATCAGAATATTATGTAGCCCAAAAGAGCTAAAATACTACGGTGTCGCCACATAGTTTTCTCAAACGAGAGTTGATGTTTAGCTCCAGCGACAAAACTTTGTAAGATGAAGGAGTTGAGCTCATTAACGATTAGGATCACATCATCCTCCGCCACTTGAAAGGGATTCATCCTCGAATCCATGATGGAAACAAGCGACTTCTTCTGACATGTTTCTTCTTCCTTGAACGGATCTTAAAACCCCTCTTCTTCTTGAATTGTGACATTTGTTTTTCCTTCATGGATAGCGCAACCTTAGGAACTTGGGATGATTTTCTCATCTTTCTTAAGCTCAGGGCTGACCTTCGCAATCTCAATCGAAACATCCTCAGACTTGCCTTGTTTAAGCTCAAGTGTCACACCCATGACAATAGAGGATGTCGTAGTTGAAGAGGGAGGAGGTGGTGTTGTGGGCTTTGATGGCATTGACCCAAATGAGATGACGAGTTTTCAAATTGCATGTACTTGTTGCATCGAGTCTTCTGCGAGCTTGAGAATCTCTAGCCAAGGTGGTTCAACCTTCTTCTTATGCCGAGCCTCATCCTCTTGAACCCTTCTCTTTCGATATCTCCTCCGAATATCTTGATCAACTACATCATATGTAGCACCATCCGTGTCACTCCAAAAAAGATAACCATCATCATAGGCTCAAATAGCCCATCGGATGTACTCTTTGGACAAAGGCTTGAAACTTGTTTTCTTGAACATTTTGACTAAGAAGAAACAACTCAGTCATAGAAAGCTCGATGGACTCGAGTCGATTAGCTTTGATACCACTTGATAAGACCCTAGAACCGGGATCGACCAATGCACACTCGAGCCTTCGAAAACTATTTTTGTGGGGCAAATTTATGTGGTTTATGAAAACTGAAAAGAAGGGATATGTGGAACACGATTAGCGAGTGATAATGCATATCTTAGATAGGCATTTTTAGGCTAGTTAGGTTGCATTTAGTTCATGATCGATTTGGAGTTAAATTGCATCTTATGATTATTTTGGAAGAATTCGGATTCTGCACGAATTTGTGGTTATTATGCAGAGATCGATTCGAACACCGTTGAGAGATGCAATGATCTGGGAATTGAGATACAAGGAGCAATAGGAGAAAGACAAGAGACATGGGAGCTGAGCCGAATGCTAGCAGCGGTATCTTAGAAGGCGCAATAAGTGGATGCAACGGCTGCAACATGCTAGGCAGTGGCCGCCACTAGGAGCTGATGCAGCGAGCTGGGTTTCACGTGTGCAGCGGCCGCCACATTGGACGTCAGCGAAGCACCCCGTTTTGTTTAATGAAACCCTAGTTTGTTTGGTGTTCCTTTTTTGGCCGAATTGAGCTTTAAGGCCGAATTTAACTAGTTTTTCCATCACTTCTATTCTATTCTATTTTCCATCAGACAATTAGAGATTAGAGCGATGTCTTCAATCAGGAACTAAACTCATTGGTTATGCCTACGATTTGAAGCTTTATTTGGATTGATTGTGAGTTTCTGAATCTCGTTCCTTAATTCCTTTATTGAATGCTTCAACTTCTTTGCGCTTATTGATTGATTGTTTTGTTCTATCTTATCTGACCAACTTGTTAGATCAATTCAATTGCTAGGGTTTTGTAGATTCCTGATTGCGAATCTTAACCCAAGTAGCGAACTTGTCCCTTTAGAGATGATTGAACTAATTGGATAGGTAGGAAGTTGGATGTGTTGTTAAATTCCTTTTTGAGAACTGTAAATACCTTGGTTAATCTCTGAACTTAAAGATATCAATTGGGTTAAATCTTTTTCCGAGGGACTTCTTCAATTGATAAGGGTTTGTAGGACTGATTGGACTAGTAACTATATTAGGTTTGGACAAGGGCATTCATAGGAAACCTAAAAGGACGAGAAGAAGTTACAAGGATCGTTTCAACCAAATAAAGTGGAAAATTGTAGGTAGAACTATTTATCACCATTGTCTGAAACAAATTCACTTACTTTTGCTTTCATCATCCCGCTTTTATAAAAGGTGGATCTTTTACATTATTCAAAACCCCATTTTGGTTACTTGATTAGCATCAAAATCACACTTAAATAGCGAATTTTCCTGTGGATCGACCTCTTGCTTATTGATATACTAGTTATAAGTTTGAGATTTATTTTAACAGATCAACGACAGGTTTTCCTCCCGTCAGCGTGCCTATCAACCTTGAATCCCCTAGACTTGATCTCAATCATCTCAGAATTGCACATTGAGGATCTCGACTCTTTGACACCTTTAGCTCTCACTAGAGTGTCACCCTCGGCCTCTCACCAAAGAGTTCACTCTTGTAAAGACCGGATTTTCAAATTTCTAAAAGAGGAAAGCTTTAGGGAAAATCCGTCCTTGAGTGATTTCTAAATTCAGAAAGTCCTTGAAAAATATATATCCCGACATGTTTTGAATTTCAAAATTTGTGGATTTAAACCTTAGCAATCAGATTTCGATTTTGAGGATTCGAGAATCAGTTTAAATGAATTTGGATTTCGGTCGGAATTTCAAATGTCGAGTCGGGATGGGATGTCGGGATTTAAAGTCGGAAGAGCGGAATCACCCTCACTCTCACTCCCTCCACACGTCTCTCTCTATCTCCCCTTCTATCTCTCCTCCTTAAGGATTTCGTCTTGTAGCTCATGAGACCCTAAGGAATCCTTTTGTCCAATCTATATAAAGGAGCATCAATTCCTAAAGGGATCCTCAGGTCCACAAAAATCTGAGCCAAGAAACCCTAGCCACCCAAAAGGTTCAAGATCAAAACCCTCGTCCAAATCCAAAAACCAAAACCCTCACCTTTCACCATCTTGAATCCAAAATCCTTCCTTTATCTCCTCTCATTTGTGTTTCTCAACCCATAAACCCCCTCAAATCTCATCCAAGAAGTCATCCTTCCACAAAAGAGCCCGGAAATCGAGATCGGAAGGCCAAATCCAAGCAAAAACTCGGTTATACTCCAACTCGTGGCCGCGACCAACCCCTTTCACCGCCGCGACGAAGAACCCAGAAACGTAAGTTTATTCTCGCGGCCACGGTGTTCATCCTCGCCGTCGCGACCCCGAGCCCAGAAACTTCGTAACCTCGGTAAATCAAGTCGTTCTCCCTTGTTTCTCCTCCTTTCTCGAATTCGTTTGTTTTCGTGTGTTAATGACTTCCTTATCTACCTTCTAAGGTCAAGAAATCATAGATCCATCGTGGTTTGGTGTGGATTCGAGCCCCTTTTCTCTTGTTTTTTTCAGTTTGAGAAAAAGTAAACTTTCCTTCACTTGAATATCTCGATTTCAAGGGTAAATATAAGTAAAGGTGCTATTTTAACTCATATCCAACCTTCCTAGGACTGTCGTAGAACGAAATCGTTGGATCTAAGCCTCAACGACCTCTCTTCCTCAAGATCTTCAAAGAGCCTCTAAGAGGCTAGGTAATCCCTCTTCTGCTCTCCCCTCTAGTCCTGATTGTAGTCATTTTTTAGTTATTTGAGTTGTATTTTAAGTAAGAAATGTTTTAAAACAAGTTTGAACGAAAAAGGATTTAAAAAGAGCAAGATTTGTGTTTGAAAACAAATACAATCCGGAGGTTGAAGATGACCACTCGCAACCGCACTTCTTGTGGCTGCGAGATCCGTGGGTCATGCCAGCAAGGACACTTTCTCGTGGGGGATCTCTGGGAGTGTGTCGCGACCGCGACCAGCCCTTTCGCGACCGCGACATACCCCCAGTGACTAGGCCGAGTCATTCCCCCTTGAACTTTCTTGTTGGTTTTTATTCGATCCCTTTGGGATTATTTTGACAACGATGGATTTTATAAATGGAGTTTTTGAAATACGATTTTTATATTAAATGATTTTGGGATTTGACGGAACTCGAATTATCGAACTTAGCGCTTTAACGATATTTGAAGGTTTTATTTAATGTCGGGGTTCTCTTACTTGGTTTATACGTCTATGATGAGTTGGAAATGAATTTGGAAAAGATGTTGATGAAACTTATCAAATGGCTTTGGTTGGGGTTGATGTACTTGAAGGATTTTGAAATGGTTTTATTCCGTTGATTTTGGAAATGTTTGGGAACTTGATTTTTGCGTGCATGGATGTTAGTATAGTAGCTTATGGAATCTATGCGATTATAGGTGTTTATTGCTTTTGGATCTTTGTTTGCGTTATCTTTGATGTTCGACATTTCCATGTAAGTTTCCTACGGGAGTTTACTTAGTAACCTGGACCTCATGCCTGATATGTCATATAGTATATATGTAGGTATTGCATATGATAAAAGCATACTATGTAGTATCATGCTAGGATTTCACTTGTGAATGAGCATTCGATTACTTGGTGTATTTGAGAACAGAACGACCATTATCTATTTGTAAGTCTTAGAGTCTTTGCTAGGGTCATAGGATATATAGCCCAGCACCATCGGGTTTGTCCTGAGTCATGGAGTCATTATATGCGACGAGACTATAGCCCAGCACCATCGGGCATGAGCTTGATTTACGATATGTTATGCTTTGATTATGATGATGACGTGATGATTATTTGCACACATATATGAGAAAACATTGGGTACCATACTAGGCAGGTCCACTCATGAAAAAGGAGGTGGAGTTAGGAGAGGGATATTCCACTTGGTATTGTTTGTGGCCTTTTACTATCTTTTTGCATTATATTATATCATGATAAAAGCATGCATTGTGTGTTTAAATTATGTACTGCACTAGATCATCCTTTATTCTAGGTATATGCGTATTATATATCCTCATCGTGGTTTTTAGAGCCCGCATGCGCCTCTGGGCCTGACTTCGTGGATAGGTTTAGGTACCCTCTCTTTTGCTTACTCTGTGCTTCTATGGCGGGGGATCCTCCTGGGCAAAAGCGAAGAACCGGACTGACCCGCTAATTTGGCTAAAGTATGATTTGATTTATATTTTATTGTTTTGGTTTTAACTCGGCCCTGTCGTGGCAAGTTGTACTTTACTTTCGCTTTTCCTTCTGCTTTCCCTAACGAATTTCCGCGACTTAGACCTTAGGACAGGTTAAGAGTACCCAACGGTCCTACGATTGTATTGGGGTTCGAAACCCCCACTTTAAATACTAATCTTTTAGAGGTTTGAAACCTTGACCTGTACCTGAATTGCAAGATCCGAACGAAGGTATCCGACCTTTGAAACGTAACTCGGGCATTTATATCCGGGACGTTACAGCTCTTAGCCTCTCACCAAGAACTTGATTCTTAACCTGAATTATAGGAAGCTATTGGTGGCTCAACTTTTAACTCAACTCAATTTAACTTTCTTAAAATGATGTTCTTACAAGAAATATATAGAGTGAAAATAAAGCCCCCAAGCATCTCTAATTGATGTGGGATTTTATTTTGATAGAAATAAAAGCATGAAAAAATATCTGGATTTGAACTGCTGAAAAGAACATCAAATTCAAGCATCTTCGAGGTTGATTTAGGAGAAGTGTCCTTCATGGAAGTTGTCGCGACTTAGAATAGCTTTCCAACAAAAGCTTATCGGCTTCAATCTAAATATTATGTAGCCTAAAAGAGCCAAAATACTACGGGGTCGCCACACAGTTTTCTCAAACGAGGGTTGATGTTCAGCTCTAGCGACAAAGCTTTGTATGATAAAGAAGTCAAGCTCGTTAAAGTAGGATCACATCACAACCTGACTTGAAAAGGTTGTTCAACATCAACATTTTAATGCTTAAATGTTGATTTTTTTTATTTTAACACAAGCTTATGATTTTACTTTTAGCACATAATACACCAACTATTCTTGTTAATTATTATCATATTAATAAGAACCAAGTGAAATCAATAGATAAGACAAAGAGTCAACCACCATATATCAAGACATCGATACATAATATGAGTCTATGATAAATACTAAAAGCTTATTTGTCGCAACAGCCCAGCAGGAGTTAGTCGCACCTGCAGCAGCACAGTAGCAGTCGATAGCCTCACGACAGCACAGTAGCAACCAGCAGTACCCGCAGTAGCCCCGCATCACCATCAACCCTACAACAACAAGCAACACCCCCACAACAACACAACATAGCAGTAGGAACCTAACGGAGTAATTGCAACGACTTAACAACAACAACAACACAATTGCAGCAACACGACAACACAATAGAGCATCATAACAACGGTAACACAACCTGACAACTCGCAAAACACAACAAGTTGTAGCATCACTCTTCCTCCAAAGATTCAACTTCTACTAAGCAATATGTAATCAAACATCTAAATGTTACAAATACAATAGACATATAAATTTAAATTTTATAATAATATATAAACTAAATTATATAATTAACATCTTACCAATATATTCGTTCAACCAATTTTGAATTGCCACTAGTGCTTCCACATTATTTAGTAAAAGAGAGCTCATCCATTTGTACAGAACTCTTCGTCCCATGCTAAAAGATGACTTTGAAGCAACGAAAGTTATTGGAATAACCAATACATCTCTTGCCATAGCGGAAAGTGTGGGAAAGCGGGAAAAATTCTCTTTCCAATAATTTAACACGTCTAGCTTCATTGCAACGAGTAAGATGCTTGCATTAAAATAAATATCAATTTCTCAAGTACTAACTTGATCAAGAGTATCAAATTCCTATGTTATAAGAAGACAATTTATTTTAATATAAGTAAGCTTCTACATAAGAGTAGCATATTTTAAATATAAGTAAGCTTATACATACCTCAAGTCCATCAAAATCCTCATTCTGAGATGAATTTCCATTTCACATACTAGTTGGAGCACCTCCATAAGCATTATAAAATTCATCAAATTGAAGCTCTACTTCCTTGGTCATTCTTTTTCCCTCAACACGTCAATGTTGTTTAGTTAAGACAAAGAGCACAAATATCAACTTAAATCTTGAGTCCAAAATAATTGAAAACTTTATAATAGACACATAATCGGACCAATATTTGTCGAACTTTTCTAACATATCAAGAGCTGCTTCACTAATATCACTTTCACCACAAGCTGTCATGCTATGCATATGGTTACGAATCTTCCATACTTGAGGAAAAATAGATTTGTAGTTGGATACTCACATCTTGAAAGCATTTTAATAATTGTATTAAATGGCCCCAACAAATTGCATATCTTCTCAACTCTAGCCCACTCATTGAAGTTAAAAGTGTAATCATAACCACCATTAATTTTAGTGAAATAATAGATCACGACACTACAATATTTGAATGCTTCATCCAGGATCATATAAGTAGAATTCCACATATATAGTTGGCACATCCAACGACATCTTACTTGAAATAAGCACATCAAAGTTCTTGACACACTCCGCAAACCTCTACATCTGACCTTATGAATTAACCAACTATGTAACAAACACAATCTCTAACTTTAGACACAAGCGGTTTAATGACACACAAACCATCTTTCACTACGAGATTCAAAATATAAGCAGGACAACAAATGCGAACGTACTTGCCTTCACATGTCCTTGAACACCCCTTGTTTCACGATATATATCATTTTATCATTATTGGTTACATTATCAAGCGTCAAGGAAAATATCTTCTTCTCAATTCCTCATTCTAAAAGCACATTTCTCATCTCTTGAGCCAATTCAAATCCACCATGTGGAGGGGGAAAATGGTGAAAGCAAAGTACCTTACTCCGAATCTTCTAGTTTTCGTCCATGTATTGGGCAATGAGACACATATAACCTGATGTGATCTAGGCTCTTAGATTTTTATTTCATTTTTCTATGAAAAAATGTTCCACGTTGATTTTAGACACTTAGTAGGCTACAATTTTCTCCTATATATATATTTTGTAAGGTTAAGCATAGCGCTTCCTTCGTTTCGGGTTAAGAAACAAAAACTATCTTGGTGAGATGCCGAATAAACCCTCTTGGTGAGATGCTAAGAGTGATTCCCTATTGAGAGACGAAGGGTTGGAAACACTCGGAGTGTGAGGCCGAGAGTGTGGAAGATCGAGTGTTGAAGAGAGCTTGGAGTGCGAGGCCGAGAGCGATCTTGCATCACATATCCCTTATACCTCATCCTCTACCTTGCCATGATTCTAAGGCCTTCCAAAGCTCCATAATCACCATCAATCACCCTCAAAACGTCACTCCAAAACAGCCATTCAATCCCTCTCAAACGGGCTCAAATCAAAATTCGTATCTGCTCAGCGACGTCTCATCCGACCTCTGATTGATGAGATCCGCCCTAACACATGACTGCAACTTCAAGATCTAAAAAAAAGTATTACTTATCAGGTCTCATAAGCCAATCTCATCGATGGGAAGTGGCATTCTTTTATGACTGCACTTTTGATCCAGAAACTTCCAACAACTTCCCGACCTCTCGGAACTCTTATCGCCAGTCCTTTTGCTCGAGCCCGGGCCCGACCATGTCATAACCTTTAGTGTTGATTGAAGTCCATAAATCAGAGGTGCAGCATATCCTTCTAAGGAGATCCTTTAACACCTTCTTCAAGTTAGCCTTCATTTCGTTATGCAACACTAGACAATCATTCATATTTGTATTCCTACATATTGGTTGAACATCCCCATTCAGACATGTATGTAGTTTCCTATTTTCATCATGTTCAATCCAATAGAAGCTATATCCATATTGTAAAATGGCTTGGGGCAATAACCTCTGGTACTCAAGTTGATCAATGGTCTTGCTTGAACTCGATCTCAGTTTATATGAAGATATCTTAGAAGTAGAATTAAAGTTTTAGAATGCGATAAAAAAACAATAGTCATATTTCTTTCCAAGGATATGTAATTTCTTAGGACTTTGTGTACTCGATCCTTGCGGTATAAATGCATAAGCATGGTCACTACTCGTATAACACATTATCATTCACACATAACAATATAATTATCCAGTGTAATTATTCATTTCCACTTTTGTTCATAACAAAGATCAACTCCATAAACCTCTAATTAGATGAGATAAAATATGCAAACCCAAACGAATGGGTGGCCTAGCCTTGCATATATAAGACAAGAGAAATGAATCAAACACTCCAAATGAAATTGAAAATCCTTGTAGAGTCGATGAATCCTTGAGCGAGGATCATTAAGGAAACATACTTGAAAACATATACCATTTTTTAATACAAGAGAAAAACAAACACCTCGTGGGAATGGGAAAAACTCATCAAAAAAAAGAATGATTTTTGCAACGGACTAGTCTAGCAAGTTGAAAATTATTGAGATAAACTAGGATATTTGTTAGATATATATTTACTTATATCTTTATCACATCTTATCTAATTAGGATAGAATATTTCTCCCCTACATGTATCTATTTAATCAAAAAGTTCAATCAATGAGAAAAGACAATCTTTTCCCTATTTAACGGGTCTGAGTTCCTTGCTCTTCGTCCCTACCTTACCGATCATGGCATACTCTTTGAGTCTTCCTGTATCGCCACACCTCAACAGAATGGTCGTGTCGAGCATAAACATCGTCATATCCTCAATGTGGCTCGCGCTCTCATGTTTCAAGCCCACCTTCCTGTTCGGTTTTGGGGGGAGTGTACACTCACTACTTGCTATCTCATAAACCGCACCCCCTCCTCTGTTCTCAAAGGTAAAACACCCTATGAATGTCTCTTCAATAAACCCCCCACTTACACTCATCTTTGGGTTTTTGAATGTCTCTGCTATGCATCCGTCATCCCTCGCTCTACAAACAAATTCTCTCCTCGGAGTCGTAAGTGTCTGTTCATCGGTTATCCCTTTGGTCAGAAGGGTGGCGCCTCTATGATCTCACTACGCATCAGATTTTTGTCTCTCGGGATGTTTCGTTTCATGAGGATATATTCCCCTACGAGCAAATTGAGTCACCTGATCCTACGCCGCCCATTCATCCATCTCCTGCTACCCATGACGAGGTTCTGCCACCTCCAGACCCTCAACCGGTAGACCCTCAGCCACCCCCTCCTCGTCCCTCTACTCGCCACCATAACCCCTCCGTGCTGCTGCGAGATTATATCTGTCATACTCTTCGCAAGGTGGATCCTATTTCGGCCTCATCTACTTCCGTCGCGTCGTCAGGTACTCCTTATCCCTTAGCTAATTATGTCAATACACATTCTATTACTCCTCAGCACATCCACTTCTTAGCCACCATTGCCGCCACTCCAGAGCCACCATCCTTCCAGGAGGCATTCCGTCATTAGCATTGGCGGGATGCTATGCGTTCTGAAATTGATGCTCTTCATCGCAATGGAACCTGGGAGGTCACTGACTTACCTCCTCGCAAGAAGGCTATCGGCTGTAAGTGGGTCTTTCGGGTGAAGTACAATTCAGACGGAAGTATTGAGCGGCACAAAGCTCGCCTTGTGGTTCTTGGAAACAAACAGATTGAGGGCACTGATTTCTCTGAGACATTCGCTCATGTTGCTAAATTGCTGTCTGTCAAAGTTGTTCTTGCAGTAGCTTCTATTCAGAACTGGGAGCTCCATCAAATGGACGTTCACAATGCATTTCTTCATGGTGATCTTCATGAAGAGGTATACATGTCCTTGCCTCCCGGATTCTCTAAAGTCGGCTCCTCCAAAGTGTGTAGACTCCGAAAATCGCTCTATGGCCTTCGGCAAGCACCTCGGAACTGGTTCGCTAAGCTGGCCTCCGCTCTTCGCCAGGTCAGTTTCTCTCAGTCTTATGCTGACTACTCTCTATTCTCCTATGCTCGGTCTAGTGTTATTCTACATGTGCTCATCTATGTTGATGACTTGATCATTACAGGCAAGTACTCTGCCTCTATCAATCGGTTCAAGAGCTATCTTCACTCCTGCTTTCGTATGAAAGATCTTGGTCATCTCAAGTACTTCCTCGGCATAGAGGTCTCTCGAACCTCTTCTGGCATCGTTCTGTCTCAGCGCAAATATACTCTAGACATCTTGGGTGAGGTCGGCCTTCTTGGATCCAAACCGGCCACCCTTCATATGGAACAGAACCACACGCTCGCTCTAGACACCAGTCCTCTTCTTTAGAAGCCGAATCAGTATCGCCGGGTTATTGGTCGTCTCATCTACCTCACGATCACTAGACCCGATTTGTCTTAATTCGTCCACATTCTGACTCAATTCATGCAGCAACCTCACCAGGCTCATTGGACAGCTGCCCTGCGTGTCCTCCGGTATCTCAAGGGTCGGCCGGATCAGGGACTCTTCCTCTCTCGACACAACGATCTTCACTTGATTGCCTATTGCGACTCTGACTATGCCACGTGTCCGTTGACTCGTCGATCACTCACTGGCTACATCGTTAAGATCGGTGAGTCCTCGGTATCCTGGAAAACCAAGAAACAAACTACAGTCTCTCGCTCTTCTGCTGAAGCCGAGTACAGAGCCATGTCGACCACTACTTGTGAGTTGATTTGGCTCAAAGCTCTTCTTCGCTCTCTCGGCTTTGCCCATCGGACTCATATGCGCTTATGGTGTGACAATCAGTCGGCACTCCACATCGCCTCCAATCCAGTATTTCATGAGCGCACGAAGCATATTGAAGTGGACTGTCACATTGTCCAGGATTAGGTTCAATCAGGCAACATCGCCCTATCTCATATTCACTCTTCCAATCAGCTGGCAGACATCTTCACCAAGGCACTGGGAGAGCATCAGTTTCATCTTCTCTTGTCCAAGTTGGGCATTCATCTTCACCATGCTCCAACTTGAGGGGGAATATTGAGATAAATTAGGATATTTGTTAGATATATATTTCCTTATGTCTATATCACATCTTATCTAATTAGGATAAAATATTTCTCCCCTACATGTATCTATTTAATCAAGTTCAATCAATGAGAAAAGACAATCTTTTCCCTATCAAAATTGTTCAAAAATGGAAAAATAATTAAATTTTGAACTAACAGATGGGTTGAAAATAAACCGCTACTAGAAAAAACAATTACCGGTGCTAAATATCATGGGAAATACTCCCTCCGTTCCAAAATACATGGGCTTTTGGTTTTTGGCACGTTTTTTAAGGAGCGAAAAACTCTATAAAATATTATTTTTTAGTTAATTTTTTTTATAAAATTTGATACTTATTAGTATTACTAAGGGAAATTTACAGAAAACCACCCCTTAAATGTAGGTCTTTTCACTTAACCACCCCTTAAATTTGAAATTACAGTAAACCACCCCTTAAATGCTTTTCATTAACAAATCACCACCCTTAGTCTATTTTTGTTAAGTCATCCTTAGATATATTATATTTCAATATTTTTAAACTCAAAATTTATGTGTAAATATATTTAAAATTTGAACTAAAGGGGTTGGATTGTTATAGATATCATTTTAAAAAAAAACTTACAAATATAACTTACAAATATCTTCCGGTTTATGTCTTAAAATAATTTTGTAAACATTAGTTAAATTATTTTTTAAGTATAATATGATTATAAATAATAATTTCCATTTATATAGTTAAAAATAATATTAAAATTATTTATTTATATTTTAAAAATTGTATTTCAATAATTAACCTTTGGAGAAAAATTAAAAAAACCTTTAAAAATAGGTTATTACTCACAATTGAAATAATTAAACGCATATTTTAAGTTAAAAAATGTTAAAAATATAATTTATTAAACAAAAACATAATGTAAATTGGTGATGGGTGGTGATTTGTTAGTGGAAAGCATTTAAGGGGTGGTTTACTGTAATTTCAAATTTAAGGGGTGGTTAAGTGAAAAGACCTACATTTAAGGGGTGGTTTTCCGTAAATTTCCCTATTACTAATAAGTATCAAATTATATAAAAAATTTAATTAAAAAAATAATATTTCATAGAGTTTTCCGCTCCTTAAAAAACGTGTCAAAAAGAAAAAACCCATGTATTTTGGAACGGAGGTAGTAAAGAAGACATAATTGAAGACTTTTTGGACCAAAATAAAGAATGGAACATAGACCCCTTAAACGAGTCCTCCCAATAGAATTGGTGAACAAAATAATAGACATATGTCTTGAAGTAAACAACATTAAGAAAGAACTCTACTGGAAAACGAGCAAAGGCGAGTGGTTCTCCACAACTAGTGCATTGAAATTCATTTCTCAAACAAATTGCGAGAATCGTTGTGATTTCCCATGAATATGGAACATTGACACATTCGAAAATTAAGAATTTTATATGAAAACTCACACTAGACAGACGACCAACAACATTCAGACTTGCCTGTTAAGGAGTCGATGTTCCCCTCAATTACATAATGTGTAACCATCCTCCAAAAGATTGGATTCACCTTTTCATAAAGTGCATCTATACGCTCTACCTCATTAAAATAATTAACACAAGAATAGAGATCATAACTGAAATCCTAATCTCAAGTACAGTAAAATCCTAAAGTAAAACCTAGCTTAATTAAGGGACATCAATCATAAGTTATTTTATTGATTACTATTTAATACAATCACAAGTATGTATGATCAATTTGTAAGACAAAATTGACGGAATACATATATTCGACCTACCTTGTTTTATCCTACCGTCTGAATTTGCCGTCGTGTCGAATCGTATGAGGCCCTTTCTTTCTTTACCCTTTCACCTGTTTTCTCTCCCTCTCTAGTCCACTGTGGTCTTCCCCCCCGACACACCCGGATAGAGAGAGGAGGGCGAACTTCCGATGCATCCAGGTTCTACGCTGTCACTTCGTTGATCCCATTTCCGTTTCCACAGATCACATCCTTTCTGGTACTCTCCATCTCTCTTTCTCCCGATTCTCTAATGTTATAGTTTTTGGATTGTTTGTCAACTTGCAAGATCCGATTCGCTTTTTCTCCATTTCATCTTCCTTCCATGGCCTTTGAGTTCCTGATTTGCTAGGTTTCTGTTTTTTCGATGCTTCACTGCTGATCGGTTAACGGCGAACCGCCTAAAGATGTCAGCGTTGTCGAAATCGCTAGCAACATTGGCTATATCGGCTGGTTTTATGTCGGTCTAAGCACTACAATACCTCGAATTTGAATGCCTTTTGTTTTTCGTTTTGGTTGTATTTTGTAACCTCCGATCTCTTAGTGCTATACTTAGCAAGTAGATCGTTTGTGTTGCTTCTCTGTCCTAAGCAAGTAGGAGTTGAAGTGATAAATGAATGAGGGGAGAAATTGGTAATATGTGCTTGAACTTGCATCAATTGTTTCTGCCTAAGAGCTGTTAATTAGGCAGGTGGTTGTTTTCATTAACACTTCTAACCATTAGGTCAGATGTTAGTAATAGCCAATGTGATGCTAACCATGATTGTGTATGAACTAGGTTCATTACCATTGCCAAGTTAAGTGTTGGATATTGGCACTTCAGATCTGTAGAAAAACATGGGGAAAACTTAACAAAATTTGGATTGTTTTGTTCGTTAGTATTCTTAGTTTAGTTCCTTACGAAGCTCCGACCTTTATTCATTGATGAACTACTACTTGCTTTTTAGTGCTTCCATGATACATACTGAAAATCTGGAGTATGAAATCACACAGTATTTTTTTACTTTAGTATGGTGCTTTTTATGGCAGTGCTCACTACTTGCTTTTTACAGTATGCTTCATGTACCTGCCCTTTTAGTTTACTTTTTGTGTAATTTATTGTTCTGATCTGTTGATATTCATTGAATGGTGTTCTAGGTTGATTTCTCTAATTGATTCAGAGAAGTGTTTTATAGATTTCGACAGTATACTTACATCTTCCATGAAGGACGACAATGAATGTGAGGCTTGCCTCACTGGACCTGGAAGTGAGAATGGGAACAATAAACTTCAAGAGAAGCAGGATATTACAGTCAATACTACCTCTGCTGTTGATATGAATCCTGTTAGTAACACAGGAGTAGAAGCAGGGGTGCCAGAAGTAGAATATATTGAATCTGAGAACTTAAATGACATTGAAGATCTGGACTTAGCTCGCCAGGTATAGTTTCTTGTAAAATTAATACCGTATATATGGAAAATGCTTGTTGTTTGACTTAACATGTGGCCCATAATGTTCTTAGATAAATATATTTGTATTACTTGCATCCTGAGTAGTGCGAATGCATTTGGTAAAGCCGTTAAAGACAACTTTTCGTGTTTTAATGTAGAATCTGCTAAGTGCACTGGATTCAAAAGATTGGGTCGCAGTCTGTGAAGCCCTCAATAATGTACGCCGATTTTCAGTTTTTCACAGAGAAATCTTGCTTGAGATGTTGTAAGTCCTAGTTCTTCCTATGTGATATAACTCTTATGACAATGATGAACATCATTGTTTATTTTCTTTTCGTAGTGCTTTCTATCAACCCTTCATGCTCAATCTTCTTCTTCTTCTGTTGTAACTCAGAGAGAATGTCATTCCGCCAATAGTGAAGTCTTTGAAAAATCCTAGAAGTGCTCTATGCAAAACTGCAATCATGACATCATCGGACATTTTCAGTGCATTTGGTGATCATATAATAGATTCCTTGGATCCTCTGGTAACATACGCATTAAAAATTGAATTCTCATTCTTGCATTCATGGTTATTGTTCAGGTTTGTACTTAATACCTCCCTTTATCTTTGGTTCAGCTTTTACAACTTCTCCTCAAGGCATCTCAGGACAAGCGATTCGTATGTGAAGCTGCTGAAAGGGCTTTGCTAGCCATGACTACTTCTGTTTCTGCGACATTGTTATTACCAAAGTTGCATCCATATCTCAAGAATAGAAATCCTCGGATTCGTGCCAAGGCATCCATATGGTTCTGCAAAAGTGTGCCACGATTGGTATGGTTTTTGGACATCTTGATTCTACTTGTAGTTTCTATATATTTGTATATTTCGAAGAATCTACTTCTGTCTTTAAGTATTTGTTTCTTCTCTGATTCCTCTTGTATCAAAAACAAATCATAACCTTTATCTCAGTCCAAAAAGCCTCACACAACAGAAAAGTTTTGGTGGTATCTTGAACACTTCTGGAATTTCGGTGATATAATCTGACAAAGATAAACTACAATCTTAGCACTTTTGAAAGGTCGTCCCTTGACATAAACACTGACACCAGTTATACCTTTGTATATATATATATCTTCTACGGACTCAAATGAGAAATCCCCTTTCGTGTGTTAGCTGATAATGGTTTGCTGAACTTCAACTGATGAGAGGTCCAGATCTTAAATCATGTATGATTATTTCTCTAGTAGAATGAGCACTCAACCTTGAACTTTGGTTGTTGTTTTTTTTTGGGCTGTGAATATGCAGGGAGTTGAAGGTATAAAGGAATATGGCATTGATAAATTAGTTCAAGTGGCTGCATCCCAGCTCAGTGACAAACTTCCAGAGTCAAGAGAATCAGCAAGGTCTCTTCTTGTAGAACTCCGAAGTGTGTATGAAAAATCGAGTGTTATATCAAGCTCAGACAATGAGCAATCAGAAATTGGCTCCTGGGAGAGCTTTTGTCAGGCCAAGCTCCCCCCACTTACTGCACAAGCAGTCCTTCGCACAACCAATGCCACTCGGGAAGAACTTGTTACACCTTCCTAGTGCAGGGCCTATACGAAAAACAAGATATTGGTTGAGCTCTACATATACTTCTCCATATTTGCTTATTTTATTTTCATCGCGATGACGGTGATGAGTTGCTGTGTAAATTCTGTGAAGAGGTTTGGTTGCGCATTGTGTTGCGTGGTGGTGAGGAAAATTTGACAGTGTTGCACTTGACTTATTGTTTGCAAGTAGGAATTATTACTGTCAAAGTTTGTGCATTGATGAAAGTTGTATCTTAGACAATGGGCCCTCAGGAGATAGTACCAGATAATATATATTTGGGCTATACCCAGATTAAGGCTTTCTCTGCTTTCGGGCTAAACCCAGGTAAAAACTACAGTTTGTGGCAAATTCGCAGCCCAGATTGACGTCTGGGCTCTTATCTGTCAATGATGGATGATGAGGAGTTGAGGACTTTAGGGATGAGGAACGAGAATGTAAAAATCAACAGTTTGTGACAAATATTGACGATAAAAATATCTTCAATCGGCCTTTGCAAGAGGTCAAGGTTTAAATGATAACTTTGTAATCTTGACATTATCATAAATAAATAACTTGGTGGCAAGTCCATACATTTGGTCCCTAAATTACATATTTGAAACAAAAGTATTAAAACTATAAACTAAATGGTTTTTCTTGCTTATACCTAGGGCTGGGGAAAATTTCCCACGAAAATCGTACCAACACGTACCAACCGAACCAATTGTCAGAAGTCGGTACGGTAATGGTAATCGAAACGGAAAAGTTGGGATTACCATTACCAACCGATTTGCAATTGGTTGGTACGGTAATTACCAACAAACTACTACCAATATACATTTACGTATTTTTTAATTATATTTTAATTGTTTTCAGATTACATTAAGTTAGAATATTTTTTTTGGGTTATAAGACTTGTTGTTTGTTACTGTTGTTTATTATTCTACTTCGTATTACCTATTTCTTTTTTATTTATTATTTTATTTTTGGTACTAGTATTACCTATTAACTTGATTTCTTTTTATATTTGTTATTTTTATAAATTGTTTTTAATCAACGGAGGAATACTAGCTCGGTTTCGGTTCATACTAAAACCTAAATTTTATTCGGAAAGTAGTGGACATGTTATTTTGAATACTATCGGGACAATTTAAGTCTTTCTTTATATTGCTTTTGTGCTTAAATGTATGAACAATTTACGTATTTATGTTGTTGCTACTTATAAATTTTAAATTTTATTTAAGTTGTATTGTCTTTGATTATTTGTATGTTTTTTTCATCAACACCCAAAACATGGTAAAATATCATTACCAACACGTACCAACCAACTTAATTGGTAACCAATTAAGTTGGTACAACTCCTTCGGTGGTTGGTAATGGTTTGGATTTTAGGATTACCAATTATAATTGGTTGGTACGTGGTAACGACAAAAACTAATTGGTATTGTACCAATTCCACCCCTACTTATACCATTGTGCATAGATTAAGAAGCTTAATTGGGAAATATTTTCCAAAATTAAATTATTTTAGTTTTTCTCAATATTGCTTTTTTAGGGCTGCTTCTATGTTTGGTAGAAAATATTTCATGATTGAGCTTCTTAACATATGCCCTAGAAAACCTTAAATTAAAAAGGGTGTTGTTAGATACACCGCAAATCACCTTTTTAAAATGCACGTCAATTCAAACGTGAAACCTTTTTTAATTAATTAACAGGCTTTCTTAATTAATTAGCTCACAACAAACATGCACGTCCATTCCGACGTGCAGATTTGTGGTGTATTTAGTCGGCCCGATTAAATACCATTAGTGCCAAATTATAATTAATGCCAAAAATTGTTAAATCTTGCTCCAGATGGCCAACAGGCCAGAACCCCAAAAATAAAATTATATGCTCAAATAAAAAAAAATGATACAAGGCAAGGATTTAGGGACGGTTAACAACGATTAACCCACCACCTAATGGTATCCCAACGGACGAGATCAGTGATCTTTACTGGAACAATGTCAACAACGAAATGCAAGGACAAACTCATATGCACCAACAGATTTGCCACCTAGTCACCTTATGTGCGTGAAGATGACCCTCAAATACATATGTTTTTTTTTCGGAAATTTCACGAGGTACCCTCCTGGTATAGCAATTTTCGTCGGGTATACAAAAGTTTGACATATTTCGTGTAGTACTCTTGACATTTGGGTAGATTTCGCCTCGCGCCCCTTAAGGGTTAAATTTAACAGAGAAGGGATTCTCCGTTAGATTGAATTAAAAAAAGAAAGAAAGGAAGAAAGGAAGGGGAAGGGAGACGATTCAGACGAACGACTCTCTGAGCGAGCGAATGAAAGAGGAGGAAGAGGCTGGTGTCTGCATCTTCACGACGCCGTCGAACGCATCCCTCCGACTGAGCATATGGGGGACGTCGAGCCGAGAAGGGGCCAAGCTGCAATCGGAGGCGACAGGCGAAAGCTTGAATCCAGGTATCCCTCGTCCTCCTCTTCCTCTCAGCCCTATCTTCATACCATTGAATCCATGTTCCACCCTCCTCCAATGGCTCCTAGAAACGACAGTTCGAATTGTCGAAACATAGGGTTAGGGATTTCGAATTTTCGAAACCTAGGGTTAGGGTTAGGGGCGAAAGTCTCTACTTGCTAAGGTTTTTGGGGTGAAATCCAGAGTGAACCCTCCTCCAATGGCTCCTCTTTCATTGATTTGCAGGTTGTCATCTTTCATTATTTGTAATGTTATGTTAGAATGAAATTGCAGGTTGTCATCTTTCATTATTTGTAATGTTATGTTAGAATGAAATACAGGTTGTCAATCTCTGTTTGTTAGTGTTGTTCTTTTTGTGAATCTACAACCTGTATTCTTTATGAAGCATTAGCCACAACCATATTGAAGCAGTAGCCACAGCCATATTGAAGCAGTAGGCCTGTATTCTGAATTGATGAACTTTCTGATGGATTGATGAACTTTCTGTTTTTTTTCTCTCAATTCAAATTTATTACTGTCTTCCAAATTGTAATTGAAATCATTGAATGTAAATTATATATGTACTATTGGTTTGATTTTTTCCCTAAAATTTGTTAGTCTATTAGCTCAACCGGTAGAGCAATGTGCTTAGGGCACAAGATGTGGGTTCGAATCCTACGCAGGCTATATAGATAACATATAGCAGTACATTACATCTGTAAAATTTGGTACTGATTTTCTATACCTTGCAGCAGTGCAAAACGGAACGAAACAATTACTTTGCTATGATTCAATTGGATGGAGAAGTGAAAAATTGAATGTTCTTTGACTATCAAGTAATAATATTGACGAGCCCAATTAGGTTTTGGCTTCATTTTGCATGTATATAGATTGTAATTACAATTGAGTGTTGCTGAACTGTTGTCATCAATTTAATTAAGCATTTCATACATAACATGTCAAAATATAGATAAACTAAACTAGAACTTGAAATAATTTAAACTATAAAAAAAAAACACAAGTTATTAAGCAAGATAAAGTTACAGTAGAGAGAAATCACAAAAAGTTTTTTTCCCCCTCTCCCTTCCTGAATAGAACAAAAATCAACAAATCTTTTAAGTATTTTACATCCTTGGATTTTAAGACAAAATTGGAAAATCTCACATCTTCTAATGCTAGCTATCAACATGAAATTCAACTTCAAATCACATTCCACACACTAATGAGACTCAATTGATCAATTTTTGATATGCGCTCATGTTCAGTTCTAGTTCACCTGCACATAGAAATACCAGTTTGATATAAGGTTTCTATATCTTGTCATGGAATTGGTTCATTGGTAAGGCAGCTAAACTGTTGTATGAATATCAATGATAATGTTTACTGGTGAACTTACGAGTTTCTGTCGTCTTCAGGGAAGACCTCAG
Source organism: Persicaria tinctoria (assembly GCA_037127255.1). Taxonomy (NCBI): domain Eukaryota; kingdom Viridiplantae; phylum Streptophyta; class Magnoliopsida; order Caryophyllales; family Polygonaceae; genus Persicaria; species Persicaria tinctoria. The sequence goes on from JBANSL010000004.1 coordinate 11,828,601, forward strand.
GATGCACAGCTACACTGTTATAGTTGCCAACTCTATGGAGCTTGCTTTGATTTCAACAGGGAAGATGGAACTAACATGCCAGTGATCGGACATCCTAATGTCTGCAGTTCTGTAGAATTGCTGCTTTATTTGACCATAGTACCCGATCACACCTACAATACAAAATTCATTTAGAAATGATTCACTATACAAGGGAAGATTTTTATCCTTCACATTCTTTTGTATGGATCTGTGCCCTCTCTTGTCCAAGCTAACACTAGCTAGGATGAAAAAACGGGTAAATTATACATATTTGCATTAAAATGAAGGATGATTGATAATGGATCAGATAATGAATTAATACTTCGATGGCTTATAGATTGGATGATGAGTGCATAGATGGTTAACTTTATTTACACTAATTATAACCATTTTGCATGTCTTGCTATATGTTACACTAATTATAACCATTATACATATTGCACTGCTGCAAGGTATAGAAAATCAGTACCAAATTTTACAGATGTAATGTACTACTATATGTTATCTATATAGCCTAAGTGGGATTCGAACCCACATTTTGTGCCCTAAGCACATTGCTCTACCAGTTGAGCTATTAGGCTTACAAATTTTAGGGAAAAAATCAAACCAATAGTACATATATAATTTACCATTCAATGATTTCAATTACAGTTTGGAAGACAGTAATAAATTTGGGAAAAAAAAAACTCCTATCAAGCAATCAAGATTCGATATCAATTACAATATAACAAATCCAATACAGATTGTCGGAAAGTTCATCAATCCATCCCTTAATAGCTCGATTTCTGATAGGCTAAAAACCTACACCCACAAGTGTATGGGGTTCAGCTGTAGTAATCAAGTGTCGTATCCACAAGGACCGGAGGAGTATCGATTGTAATTTCAAGCTAGTTCAACCAAGTTCAGAATAGACAAACAGATTTTAGAGAGTGTGTATAAAGTAACCAAGAAAATCAATTTAATGTTGAGAAATATATATATGGGGAAAGCGTTCTAGGGACAAGGATTTACCAACAATGCATCATCAATAGGCATAAAATATTTTCTCGCTTGAATGATTTCTAACTCAAAAGTGAAGGTAGATTGTCTAAGGTAATCGCAAAGCTCCTTTCGGAATCGAAGCGAATGTGTCTAAATTGATTAACGATCTCCTTTCGGTTTCAAGCAACCAATTTAGAACCCTTAAGCGCTTAGAATTCTAAATGAAAATCACATCAACTTCGCCTTTCGGTCTCAGTTGATATAACGATCATCTAGAATATCTATAACAATCCATTATCCTCAAGAAGTTCAATTTCACTTTCGATCAACTAAACTTCGGGTTTAATCCTATGGTTCCAATGGATCAAATAGCCTTTCAGCCTAAATTCACCATCTAAATTCCAATTTAGGGTTTTAGTCTTTCGATTTCAAACTCAAAATCAGTTCTAACCAATTCTCATCGATTAGGGCTGGCGCAATAGGATTAAATCACCAAACAAAATAAGAAATCAATCAAACAATACTAAGAACAAGCCTATTTCCGCATCGTCGGGACAATCCCAACCCTAGAACAGGAAATCTAGCAACTCATGGATAAGTACATGCTTGATTCAATCAAATTCGGCAAAACAAACATAGAACAACGGAGATGGAACGAAAATTACCAGAATTTTATAGATCGAACAAGCTTTTCTTTCCCAAAAATCTCTAGTCTCCAAAGCTCTCAAAAGCCCTCTCTAATGTCTCAATTCTGGACTCCAAAAACCGACCTCCCTTCCAACCTTTCGAATCCCCCCTTTTGTTTAGAAAAGAAAACGAATTTAATTCGGAACACGGGAAACACTCGGCCGAGTGGTTTTTGCACTCGGCCGAGTGGACTCTGAAAAGCTATAACTGTTAAGCACTCGACCAGAGTGAGTCTCGAGTGGTTTCTACACTCGGTCGAGTGCCTTCTGACTTTCAAATTTGACTTCACTCTGGCACCACTCTGACAACACTCTGGCACCACTCGGACACCACTCTGGCACCACTCTGACAACACTCTGGCACCACTCGGCCGAGTGGTTTCTGGAACTTAGCTTTGCCGAGCTTGCTTCGCTTTACTTGGCACGTTTCCTTGATCCCGTGCCCCTAGCTCATCTTTGATGACTTTTTAGCGTAGCGAAGATCATCGAACCACCTCTTTCTCTTTAAACTCTTGAATCGACGCCAAAACCGCTCCGCAACGCCTGAAATCGTAACAATCGAGCGGTAGACACCGATTCCACCAAACTAAACCAAAAAGGGCCAAAAATACATATAATACTTACTCAAAGGCCCTAGATCCTATGCAAACATGCCCTAGAATCATCACTAAATAGATGCTATCAAAATACCCCATACTTAACATTGCTTGTCCCCAAGCAAGACCAAGACAATAATCACAAAATAGCATCTACTAATGTAAAATATTCGACGAATGTCGTCCTAGCATATCATAGCCAATAACCAAAGCTCAAGTAGCTCATCAATTTCCAAACACTCAAAATGCATTTTGCTCAAATCTCAACCTCAAAACTCATCATCCACAAAGCTTGAAAATCGTCAACAAAATCACCGCTTGAATTTATGCACACAATAAAATCATGAGGGCTTTATAGGGTTATGATGGGGCTAAAGTGAAAACAATTAGGTATGGAAAATTTCAGGCCATGTGGTGCTAAAATCCGGGAAAAAGGATCATGCAAGAACAATCGGAAAAACACCAACTTCAAAGAATCAAACTCATACCAATCCACTAAACAAACTCCATCACAACAATTTTTTTTCATCTTCACTCTTGTCAACCACTTCAAAAAATTCTCCCCCTTTTTTTTTTCTTTTCTTTTCAATATTTTTTTCAAGAAATTTTTTATTTCACTCTTTAGTCTCGACACCGTTTTACGCGAATACAAACATTTGTGATGAATGCACCCGGTTACAAAGTGTCTTGACCATCTCACTTTGCATTTCTTCCTCCTTGTGTGAATTTTATTCTCCACAAGCAGGATCGGTTACTAACCGTATTTTTTCTTTCTTGACTTTTGCACAAGAGTGAATTTTATCCTCCTCTTATCCCAAGACTTTTCTCTTTCTCTCCCTTTTTTGTTTCTTTTTTTTTTTCATTTTCACAATCAAGAGAAATCATCTCATACTTGAAGCACATCCACACAACAAAACTCACTATCATGACCCAAAATCCCGGATTGGGTAAAGGCAAATAGCGGGATATGAAAATCTTGTGGAGCTAGCAAAGAAACAAGCTTCTAAGGCTCAGAAGGCTTCAAGCATATGGTCAAGTGCAAGGGTAGGTAAGGATAAATGGGCTGACAAACTGCCTCAATCATATTTCAATTTGTGCACATAAACCCAATAATGCGGTTTTAAACCATAAAATCAAGCTCGAGTATCCAAGTATGAGGCAAGATACACATAAGATTAAGCAAGAGGGTAAACAATCTAGCTAGTCAAACAAGGCAATGGCTCAATGCTCAAGCAATCATCAAACATTCCAATAAGCGCGGGCCAAATAGATATAAAAACCGCAAAAATTGTGAAGTATTCACCCCCACCCCATACTTAGACAAAGCAATGTCCTCAATGTGCAAAACAATCAAGTAAGAGATGGGAATACTCACAATTTCAACATGTAGAGCATGTGTCTAGAAGGTGTCTAGTTAGAGCCATCCGCGTCCAAACCTAGGCAAGACAACCAACACAAACAAGCAACAAACTCGGCAAGATGGGGGTTAGTAGATAGGTGCCAAACACCTTCAATTCAGCTCAAAACACAAATAATATTCTCAATATAGTGCACTCTCCACCCCATACTTGCACTTTTGCAAATCAACCCCAAAAAACAAAAGAAAAAAAAAACTGAAAACTAAAAATAAAGAAAAGATACCTCGGGTTGCCTCTCGAGAAGCGCTAGTTTAAGGTCTGAAGCCGACCTTCCATTACCTTCGATTGCTTGGGTCAAGGTGGTTGAATGGAAACAACCTCCTTGGTCGGATCTACGGCGGAATATTCCTTTAGTCTTTGTCCATTCACCTTGAACTCGCCGGTCCGTTTGCTCCATACCTCAACAACTCCATGGGGATGCATGCCTTTGACCTTGAAGGGGCCACTCCACCTTGATATCAGCTTTCCTGGAGCAAGTTTTAGCCTTGAGTGGAAAAGTAGCACCAAATCACCTTCTTGAACGTTGCCGGGAGGTTTCCCTTTAGCTTCACTTGTAGAGATTCCGTCATATACCTGCAAAACAGGTTTGGAGTCCTCCACAAAGACAGTAAAATCCCGAGCTACATCAGCAAGTAACTCTTTTCTAGCACCACTAACCACACTCTTTGTCAGAGCAAACTCTAGAGGGTCTCGGTTGACCACTTCTTTCATGGCATCATATCCCCCTTTACCTGCAACATCAATCCTGCAACACATAGATTCAACAACAGGTGGTTCTAAAGGTTTAGGGAGGTTAAATTCAACCTTCTCATCCCCTATCTCAAAAGAGAGGGTCCCTTTTCGTACATCAATCAGAGCCCCTGCAGTGGCCAAGAAAGGCCTTCCAAGAATTATAGGAATGGGGGTGCTGTCATCCATATCCAATACAACAAAATCCACCGGTACGAAAAACTTACCGACCTTAATAGGGACATTCTCTAAAACACCAACTGGGTGGGCAATGGACCTGTTCGCCATGATCAACGGCATCCTAACCGGTCTAGGCTCTCCTAGACCGAGTTTCTTGCAAATTGAGAGAGGAAGCAAACTAGCACTAGCTCCCAAATCACATAAAGCTTTAAAATCAGGACTATGACCAAAGGAAATAGGGACAACGAAACTACATGGGTCCTCTAGCTTAGGTGGTAGCTTGTTCTCAATCAAGGCGCTGCACTCCTCGGTAAGAAACACCGCTTGGCACTCATCGAGCTTCCTCTTGTTAGAGAGGATCTCCTTTAGAAACTTCATATAGGATGGCATTTGGGTTAAAACATCGGTGAACGGAATATTGACGTAGAGCTTCTTCAACACCTCCAAAAACTTTCTAAATTGCGCCTCTGATTGAGATTGAGCCTTTCTTTGTGGAAATGGAAGCGGTGGCTTGTAAGGAGGAGGTGGGACATATGGTGGCTCTGTCACCGATTCATGAGGCTTTTCCATTTCAGTTTCAACTCTGCTCTTGACCTCTTTTGGTGCTACAGGCGTCAAATCTTCCAGCTGCTTACCACTTCTCAAAGATACAGCAGAAATCTGTACCTTGGGATTCTCTTCAGTACGCCCTGGAAACTGGCCAGCAGGCCTAGGAGCATTGCTAGCTTGCTGAGCTACTTGTGTTTCAAGTAACTTCTGGCCTCTACTAAGGTTCTGCACTTCACCTGCTAAGTTCTGAACGGTTCCCATAAGTTGTTCCATCATTAACTCCATTTGGTCCTTCTGTGGTGGGGGTTTTTGAGGAAAACCAGGTGGTGATCCTTCTGCAGCTTGTCTGTTAGCATAACCGGGGTGATCCCTCGCTCGGGGATTATAGTTGTTGAAGTTCATATTGTAACCCTGGCCTCTATTCAAATTTCCCATGTAGTTGACTTCCTCATCCTGACTCCCGATACCTTGAGAACCATAAATCTGACAAGCCAAAATGGTGTGGTCTTGGGATCCACAAAATTGACAAGGCGCCGACCTAGAATTTGTGGCACTTACTTCCTTGGTGGGCAAGGACTTCTCCATAACCGAGGCTAGACGTTTAATTTCAGCAGCCAATGAGTCATATCTAGCATCCTTATAAGTTTCAGCATCAACTTCATACATCCCCGCACTTCTTTTAACATTAGAGAGAGCCCTAGGTTGCGAGTACTTTCCACATCTCTTAGCAGTTTTCTCTACAAAAGCCCAAGCATCATTAGCTCCCATTTCCAAAAATTCTCCTCCAGACGAGGAGTCAATAAGGACTCTAGTGTTGTCACTGACAGCCTTGTAGAAAATCTCCAACAGATTCAGCTTTGATATCCCATGGTGAGGACACTCAAACAAAAGATCCTTGAATCTCTCCCACGATTCATGGATGTTCTCCCCATCTCCAACAACGAAAGAATTTATCTTCCGCCTCATCTCAGCAGTCTTGGCTGGCGGGAAGAATTGATTCAGGAATTCAGATGACAGTTCCTCCCAAGTGGTAACTGTGCCAGCAGGGATAGAGTTGTACCAGTGTCTAGCTTTCCCTGCAAGTGAGAAATGGAATGATCGCAATAATAACTCTTCAGGAGCGACACCTTGAACTCTCACCGTATCCATCAGTTCTTTGAAGGTGGATATGTGTTGATGGGGACTCTCAGTAGGAAGCCCGTTGAACATATTTTGCCTTATCATATTCAACAATCCAGGCTTTAGCTCAAAATTAATTGGTGTTAAAGCAGGAAGAACAACACCTGGTTGTGGTAAGAACTGAGCCGGATCCATCCGCTCTCCTAGGGTTGCCGGCCCTTGGGGTTGGCCAACCTGTAATTGTTGATCAGCCAGCTGTTGTCGAAGTTCAGCATTTTCTTGATCTCTTTGAGCCATTTGTCGCTCTAGTTCTGCCAATCTGGCGATCGCATCAGCCATCGTAGCTCTTCTCTTGTGGAATGTGCGTTCAGGTTCGGGATCAAAAGGCAATAGATTGGTAGAGTCTTTCTTTTTTCGCATTCAAATCACAACCTGAGGCCAAAAACAAAACAAATCAAAGCAACAAAAAGAACTTAGAGAACTAGTCGTCAAAAGGACGATCGATACCAGCACCAGTCCCCGGCAACGGCGCCAAAAACTTGATAGGCTAAAAACCTACACCCACAAGTGTATGGGGTTCAGCTGTAGTAATCAAGTGTCGTATCCACAAGGACCGGAGGAGTATCGATTGTAATTTCAAGCTAGTTCAACCAAGTTCAGAATAGACAAACAGATTTTAGAGAGTGTGTATAAAGTAACCAAGAAAATCGATTTAATGTTGAGAAATATATATATGGGGAAAGCGTTCTAGGGACAAGGATTTACCAACAATGCATCATCAATAGGCATAAAATATTTTCTCGCTTGAATGATTTCTAACTCAAAAGTGAAGGTAGATTGTCTAAGGTAATCGCAAAGCTCCTTTCGGAATCGAAGCGAATGTGTCTAAATTGATTAACGATCTCCTTTCGGTTTCAAGCAACCAATTTAGAACCCTTAAGCGCTTAGAATTCTAAATGAAAATCACATCAACTTCGCCTTTCGGTCTCAGTTGATATAACGATCATCTAGAATATCTATAACAATCCATTATCCTCAAGAAGTTCAATTTCACTTTCGATCAACTAAACTTCGGGTTTAATCCTATGGTTCCAATGGATCAAATAGCCTTTCAGCCTAAATTCACCATCTAAATTCCAATTTAGGGTTTTAGTCTTTCGATTTCAAACCCAAAATCAGTTCTAACCAATTCTCATCGATTAGGGCTGGCGCAATAGGATTAAATCACCAAACAAAATAAGAAATCAATCAAACAATACTAAGAACAAGCCTATTTCCGCATCGTCGGGACAATCCCAACCCTAGAACAGGAAATCTAGCAACTCATGGATAAGTACATGCTTGATTCAATCAAATTCGGCAAAACAAACATAGAACAACGGAGATGGAACGAAAATTACCAGAATTTTATAGATCGAACAAGCTTTTCTTTCCCAAAAATCTCTAGTCTCCAAAGCTCTCAAAAGCCCTCTCTAATGTCTCAATTCTGGACTCCAAAAACCGACCTCCCTTCCAACCTTTCGAATCTCCCCTTTTGTTTAGAAAAGAAAACGAATTTAATTCGGAACACAGGAAACACTCGGCCGAGTGATTTTTGCACTCGGCCGAGTGGACTCTGAAAAGCTATAACTGTTAAGCACTCGACCAGAGTGAGTCTCGAGTGGTTTCTACACTCGGTCGAGTGCCTTCTGACTTTCAAATTTGACTTCACTCTGGCACCACTCTGACAACACTCTGGCACCACTCGGACACCACTCTGGCACCACTCTGACAACACTCTGGCACCACTCGGCCGAGTGGTTTCTGGAACTTAGCTTTGCCGAGCTTGCTTCGCTTTACTTGGCACGTTTCCTTGATCCCGTGCCCCTAGCTCATCTTTGATGACTTTTTAGCGTAGCGAAGATCATCGAACCACCTCTTTCTCTTTAAACTCTTGAATCGACGCCAAAACCGCTCCGCAACGCCTGAAATCGTAACAATCGAGCGGTAGACACCGATTCCACCAAACTAAACCAAAAAGGGCCAAAAATACATATAATACTTACTCAAAGGCCCTAGATCCTATGCAAACATGCCCTAGAATCATCACTAAATAGATGCTATCAAAATACCCCATACTTAACATTGCTTGTCCCCAAGCAAGACCAAGACAATAATCACAAAATAGCATCTACTAATGTAAAATATTCGACGAATGTCGTCCTAGCATATCATAGCCAATAACCAAAGCTCAAGTAGCTCATCAATTTCCAAACACTCAAAATGCATTTTGCTCAAATCTCAACCTCAAAACTCATCATCCACAAAGCTTGAAAATCGTCAACAAAATCACCGCTTGAATTTATGCACACAATAAAATCATGAGGGCTTTATAGGGTTATGATGGGGCTAAAGTGAAAACAATTAGGTATGGAAAATTTCAGGCCATGTGGTGCTAAAATCCGGGAAAAAGGATCATGCAAGAACAATCGGAAAAACACCAACTTCAAAGAATCAAACTCATACCAATCCACTAAACAAACTCCATCACAACAATTTTTTTTCATCTTCACTCTTGTCAACCACTTCAAAAAATTCTCCCCCTTTTTTTTTTCTTTTCTTTTCAATATTTTTTTCAAGAAATTTTTTATTTCACTCTTTAGTCTCGACACCGTTTTACGCGAATACAAACATTTGTGATGAATGCACCCGGTTACAAAGTGTCTTGACCATCTCACTTTGCATTTCTTCCTCCTTGTGTGAATTTTATTCTCCACAAGCAGGATCGGTTACTAACCGTATTTTTTCTTTCTTGACTTTTGCACAAGAGTGAATTTTATCCTCCTCTTATCCCAAGACTTTTCTCTTTCTCTCCCTTTTTTGTTTTTTTTTTTTTTTCATTTTCACAATCAAGAGAAATCATCTCATACTTGAAGCACATCCACACAACAAAACTCACTATCATGACCCAAAATCCCGGATTGGGTAAAGGCAAATAGCGGGATATGAAAATCTTGTGGAGCTAGCAAAGAAACAAGCTTCTAAGGCTCAGAAGGCTTCAAGCATATGGTCAAGTGCAAGGGTAGGTAAGGATAAATGGGCTGACAAACTGCCTCAATCATATTTCAATTTGTGCACATAAACCCAATAATGCGGTTTTAAACCATAAAATCAAGCTCGAGTATCCAAGTATGAGGCAAGATACACATAAGATTAAGCAAGAGGGTAAACAATCTAGCTAGTCAAACAAGGCAATGGCTCAATGCTCAAGCAATCATCAAACATTCCAATAAGCGCGGGCCAAATAGATATAAAAACCGCAAAAATTGTGAAGTATTCACCCCCACCCCATACTTAAACAAAGCACTGTCCTCAATGTGCAAAACAATCAAGTAAGAGATGGGAATACTCACAATTTCAACATGTAGAGCATGTGTCTAGAAGGTGTCTAGTTAGAGCCATCCGCGTCCAAACCTAGGCAAGACAACCAACACAAACAAGCAACAAACTCGGCAAGATGGGGGTTAGTAGATAGGTGCCAAACACCTTCAATTCAGCTCAAAACACAAATAATATTCTCAATATAGTGCACTCTCCACCCCATACTTGCACTTTTGCAAATCAACCCCAAAAAACAAAAGAAAAAAAAACTGAAAACTAAAAATAAAGAAAAGATACCTCGGGTTGCCTCTCGAGAAGCGCTAGTTTAAGGTCTGAAGTCGACCTTCCATTACCTTCGATTGCTTGGGTCAAGGTGGTTGAATGGAAACAACCTCCTTGGTCGGATCTACGGCGGAATATTCCTTTAGTCTTTGTCCATTCACCTTGAACTCGCCGGTCCGTTTGCTCCATACCTCAACAACTCCATGGGGATGCATGCCTTTGACCTTGAAGGGGCCACTCCACCTTGATATCAGCTTTCCTGGAGCAAGTTTTAGCCTTGAGTGGAAAAGTAGCACCAAATCACCTTCTTGAACGTTGCCGGGAGGTTTCCCTTTAGCTTCACTTGTAGAGATTCCGTCATATACCTGCAAAACAGGTTTGGAGTCCTCCACAAAGACAGTAAAATCTCGAGCTACATCAGCAAGTAACTCTTTTCTAGCACCACTAACCACACTCTTTGTCAGAGCAAAGTCAGCAAACTCTAGAGGGTCTCGGTCAGAGAGTCGTTCGTCTGAATCGTCTCCCTTCCCCTTCCTTTCTTCCTTTCTTTCTTTCTTTTTTTAATTCAATCTAACGGAGAATCCCTTCTCTGTTAAATCTAACCCTTAAGGGGTGCGAGGCGAAGTCTACCCAAATGTCAGGGGTACCACGCGAAATATGTCAAACTTTTATATACCCGGCGAAAATCGCTATACCAGGAGGGTACCTCGCGAAATTTCCGTTTTTTTTTAATTTAAACCATAAAGATGCTCCAAACCTTCACCTATTTAGGGTGTGTTTGGATTTCAAATGCATTATGTTTATAATGCAAAATGATAAGACGGTGTTTGGTTAACAAAAAAATTAAGGCGTTTAAGTTAGGATATTTTTTTATTCCACGATATATTAATTAAAATGAAATTATTTTATCTTGATTTATGTAAGTATTTGGTTAAATTACGATTTTACCTTGTTTTTTATGAGATTTTTAATTTTACAACCAAACGGACACATAAATCGAGGTAAAATAATTACATTATAATGAAAATGCAGTGGAATCCAAACACACCCTTATTCTTCATTTTATCTCATTTTATCGGTAATTATAAGAATATTTAAATAATTCAATAAACTGAAGTACTCTTAAGTCTTAACTTGTCCACTGATTTCAAAAAAAAAAAAGTCTTAACTTGTCCACAAGAATAATGGATCAAGAATTTATGATCATGAAATTCGTTTTTCGAATCTTTTTTATTTTTCTTATTCGATTCATCATTTTGAATTTATAATTCTGTATAATATTCGTTTGTCAGTCGGTTACCATTTTGATACTGGAATGAGATTATTAAATCAGAGAAACAGTTAATAGAAACAAAACATGTTGCATTTTGATTTTGTTAACCAAAAGAGCAGGGTAAGACTATAGTGTCTCGACCCAAGATAGTACATAAACACTGCCACACGAGAGCTCAAATCTAGATATTTTATCTTAGCTATGGAACAAAAAAAAAAGATATTTTATCTTAGCTAAATTAGGTCAACTCTATGAATAATTCACATTCATTAAGAAGTTAGTGAGATGGTGAGCGAAAAATATGCAAGATTTGACAACTAATGATCTAGATCTTGAATTATAATATTAATAATAATTTTTAAAATTTGGTTAATTTCATTTTGATTGTATAAGTTTTTTTTATTTTATCTCGGTCTCTAATCTGTAGATAATTTTGAGACAATTCAAGATTATAACAAAAATTACAGCAGATGGATTAAAAAAAAAAAGTACTCTGACAAAATTATCCCTCCCCTCCAAGAAACCTTTGTTACAACTCGAGCCATTCAGGAAAATGTCTGATAACACATGCAATCTTTTACTCATTTAATCGAGAAAAGGGAAACAAGGATAGACCGCGATTAAATATGACATGGAAAATTCTTATGACAAAATTGATTGGGACTTCCATTCAAAGTTTAGGAAAATGTATATCAGACAACAAATATAAAAGTTGAAAAACTCAAGAATACAAATCTGATTAGAAAAAACCAACACCAAAAAGAAGAAAAAAACCTTTGCCAACACCAAGAAGAAAAAAAAAACCTTTGCTGGTAAAATATGTGGGAAGAAGTGGTCAAAATCAATTTTGATGGTTCCACACTGTCATACTAGAGATGGCAATATGATAGGTTGGGTCGGGTTCAGGTATATCCATTTGAGATTCGGTCAATATCAGGTCGGTTCATATGTAGGGTATGTTATGCGTTCGGATCGGGTACGTTCAGGTCAAAAAGAATTTCGAGTTGAGTCGGGGGTCAAGTTAGCTGATATTTAGTTTTATTATAAGGTGTCGATGGTTTTTTGTTTATCTTAATTGTGGACTATTAAACTTCCTTATTCCATTTGGGTATCAATTTGGGTCAAGGACGGATTGGGTTTGTCTATATCCATGTCCATTTAGGCATCAAATCAAAATGGGTCGGGTTCTAGTAATCTACAAAATCCTAGCAATAATCTCAACTAGTTGTACGGACTAGAAGAAGTCAACAATATTCGCAAAAGAATCAATACGAATCAATAGGAATAGAACAAGAATAGAAATCTCACAACTTTATCAAATCAAAGCTTCAATTCATAGATGAAACAGAAGAGTTTAGCACTCTATGGTCATGGAGTCTCCCCTCTAGGGTTCTCTCAATTGATAATTTCGAAGTGCGTAAAGTAAACAATTAGATAAAACGCCTTTAAAAAGCCTCACATATTTTACCAGCAAATGGATATACCTGAAACCGACCCAACCTATCATATTGCCTCACATACTTTAAAAAGCCTCACATAGGTTGGGTCGGGTTCAGGTATATCCATTTTAAAAACTAATTAAAGAGATAAAAAGTCCATTCAGTAGATTCGTATTAACTAATTAAAGAGATAAAAAGTCCATTCAGTAGATTCGGCGTTTCTTAAAAAGCCTCGCGGGGCGGCCAGGCGATCAACGAAATCCTTCGGTCGGAGCTTCGGGCCGCGGGGCGGTTTGCTTGGCCGTGGGGCGGCTTTCATTGTTCACAGCGATTTTTCCTTTTCAAATTTGGTCCCGATGTCAACACGAAAGTTGTAGATCTCAGAAAGAGCTTTCCAACGCTGGTTGAATTTGAGCATGGTGCTAGATTTTTGGAATTGAGTTCAAGCGACTTGGGTCAAATCTTGTCAATTTTCTGTCTTACGTACTATGAAGCAACAATTGGATTTGTGTTGTGCGACTTCCTAGAAAATTAAGGATAAATTGCAAAAATATACCAATTTTGGATGACTTTTGCAAAAGTAGCATGAAGGGGGTAAAAATAGCATGGGGGGTGTCATTTGCTAGTTTTGCAAATAATAAAGGCAATGGAGCAACCGGTTACCGGTCAAAAAAAATTAAAAAATTAAAATAGCATGAGTGTTGTAAGGAGATTGGGTGATGTCATGTGCATTTAATGCACCTCTCATTTGCATCTTGGCGCCAAAAAAAAAGAGGGAGCAATGATTGATCTTTTAAATCAAGGGAAGATTAGGAATCTCACCTTCATTCTATCTCAGCTCAAGGTAAGGGGGGGAATTAAAAGGCTCTCCATTGAAGCTGATCGGGAGGCAAAGATGGGGCCAATTACCAGTTACATGTCTGACATTCAAGAAAATGGGACAAAAACTCATTGTTACGTGCCAGAAGAAAAGTGATACGTGCCAACAACATACAATATATATTTACAAAAATGGGTAAGTAAGCTTGTAGTTTTCTTTTTATGGTCATCACTACTTTCACTTTTCTTCATATCCCCATTGAAAGTGTTAAAACCATTTTATGCTATTATGAGTGCAGGAGAGAAAAAGCTCGTATTTCTTACTGTTGTGGCCGATGGGCAGTGACAAAGTGGATCGGATGAGGTGTCTGGGTGTTCGAAGGACCAAGTTCGAACAGAGCAATGTTGATGGAAGGAAGGTCGTGCCGACTATGGGTCACTTGTTTTTATACCTGAGATATAAGTGTGTACACTAAAGGTTACAGGTTGCTAAAATAAGTTTCAGTAACTGCCAAATCCGTGCCAATAAAGAAAAAATATGTGCCAGTAAAGAAAAAATGTGTGCCAGGCCGGAAAGAAAAAATGTGTGACAAAAAAAAATGTATGACAATAAAAGTTGCGTGACAGTATCGATTTCCCTCATTCCAAATGACAGTGTAGTCCTAAAACAACAAAAAGCGAGCAAAATCCAACTAGAACAATCAAGGCCGGATCTTTATGAGTCATAAAATTAACTAAAGCCAACATACTCCTATAGTTATAAAAACAACAATAGGGAGTTTCTTACGAGTCCTAAAATCATCAAAAACGAGCAAATGTACGAGTTCTACCACAACCAAAAACCTACAGACCTAAAACAATCAACAAACAAGCACATTCCCAAAATATCCAAGAGCCTCTTCCAATCTGCAGCAGCAAATGCGTAGCCCATATAGCAAAGGAGCACCATCTTGGAAAAATGGTTGGCCCTCCTAATCTTGGAGAAACGGTTGGTCATTCCAATCTTGTTCGACGGCGTCGGCACGACCTTCCCTCCTTTAGTTCTAATTATGGGTCACTTGTTTTTATACCTGATATACAAGTGTGTACACTCAAAGGTTACATGCATGTTGCTAAAACACGTTTCAGTAACTGCAAAATCTGTGCCAGTAAAGAAAAAATGTGTGCTAGTAAAGAAAAAATGTGTGACAAAAAAAATATATGATAGTAAAAGTTGCGTGACAGTAACACCAAAGGAATTAAAAGCAGTGAATAAACACCAAAGGAATTAAAAGCACAAATGAACCTCCAATCCTCGGCAACAGATAGAGAGAGGGGGGATGGAGAACCTGCTAGGCAAAGTGCAGGGAATTCAAATGATAGCACCAGGCAACAAGACTTTGTTCCTGAAGGGAAGAATCCCAAGACGATCGGATAGCTCAACAGAATCCGCCATAGATAGAGAGAGAAAGGGACGGAGATAAACACTCACTGACTCCAATCGCTCATGCCGCGGCTTCGCCATCGCCAACTTCGCAACCTCCCTCGCCAATTTCTTCAGCCCCGGGCACCGCGATAACCGCTCCGGTGACTTCAAGAATCCAGCCCCTCTCTCACACACATTACACTAGAGAGGGTTGTGGAGGCTCTGAAGAAAAAAACCCAATCATCATCGTCTTCTTCTTCCTCCCTGAAAACCCTAGTTTCCCACCCTCGGTTGCAGCCATGGAGCCATCCCCTCATACTCGGATTCAGCAGGCGCAATTGGCTGCAATCCACGACCCCGATGCAAGCCCTTTCGAAACCCTAATTTCGCATTTGATGTCCACCTCCAATGACCTTCGATCTGAGGCTGAATTGCTCTTCAACTCGCTCATCTCCTTCAAGTCTCGCCCCACCAGGAAGGTCGTGCTATGTCCGCAATCCTCCTTTGCAAGCTGCTCACTCGCGACTCCTACATCTGGCCTCGATTGTTAGACATCTCTACTGTCTTCTCCACCAGCCTCCTCTAGCGCCTTCTCCACCGGCCTCCTCTAGCGACTTCTTTACCTTCTACAGCATGTGAAAAACTTGTTATTTTTTGCAATTTTTAAGGGTCATTTGCTACTTTTGCAATTTTTTAGAGGGAGGTGTTAGTTTTGCCAATGGCTAGGCAAAGTGGTATATTGCATGCTATTTACTCGAAAATTAATGACATTGAATGCCCGACACTTTGGTGTGGACGAGTCTCCCCCTTGTGACAGAAGTCATTGTCGTGCATGAGTGTCTCATCACAACCAGGAATTTGAGTATGGCACGTATTAAAGTTGAAGGTGATAACTTCGTCACCGTCAATGCAATTAATGGACTCTGGAAGTGTATGTGAATATCGAGATGGTCATTTCAAATGCTTAGGCTCTACTCTGATTCTTTGAATCAGTTCGATATACTCATGTCTTCCGAGAGGTGATCAATATTGTTGCCAATGTGTTGGTTAAGCTTTTGCACCAGTACATCTGAACTCTATCATGTTTAATCCGCCGTTTATTAATTTCGTATGTAAGAATGCAATTGAGTGAAATATGGTATAACGCAACTCAAGTTGTTGTCTTGTATTAAAATAAAATAAAATAAAGTAATAATAAAAGGGCGGTCCTAATTAAAATGACCTAACATTTGAAGGGGTTTTAGAAAAATATCCCCACCTTTCAACGATAAGAAAAATAATCCAATCTTTAGAGAAGGTGGAAACACCGTAACAAAGTATCCCTTTTTCCCCCGGTTAGAAATCCCAGCAAAAACGATAACCTATAATTGACGAAATTAAGATTTTGGTGAATTTTGGATGATATTGACTTGTTTTAATGAGAATGATATCATTTGACCAATTTTATCTCATTGTTTTGACCTAGTTTGTAGTAAAAAAAAATGAGTCATAATACTTTTTTGAGGGAAATGCACAAAGTAACCCAAAAAACCGAAAGTGTTGCAAGGTTAACCCAACCCGGTTTATAATTGGGTGAAACCGGATAATTGGGAAACCCTTGGAGCAGGTAGCAAGTAAGGGAGGGGGGTGCAACCTTCCAATGTGTGACACCTGGCCTGAGAGAGAGAGAGAGAGAGAGAGAGAGAGAGAGAGAGAGAGAGAGAGAGAGAGAGAAGGGAGGGGGAGGGGGAACAAGTCCCATCTGCAGAGGAGAGAGGCGGGGAGAGAGAGAGCAATTGAAAAAGGACAGGAGGGAGAGAGAGAGAGAGAGGTGAAAAAAAAGTGAAGTATGAGAGGAGAGAGAGATCAGTAGAGTGTGAGTGAGTGGGCATAAAAAGATATTGTTACTCTTTCACTTCGAAGCAGCAATTGAGCGGGGGTTTATGTGCAGGTTGACGTGTCAGCAGTTAGTTTTAACTTGACACCCAAAGCAAAATAACATGACACATATTGGAATCGACTGGACAAGATTTATAGGAGAAACAGATTCTCCATCGACTTTTGATAGAAAATGGGCAAGTTTGCTTTCGATAAAGGTTATACGAGAGGTGTCTCCCTCAAATCTCAAGCAAATTTTCCCATTTTCTATCTGAAGTCGATGGTGAATCTGTTTCTCAAATAACTCATGTCCAGTCGATTCCAATATGTGTAATGTCGTTTTACTTTGGGTGTCCAGTTAAAACTAACTGCTTACATGTCAGCCTGCAAATAAACCCCCACCCAATTGCTTCTTCTTCGAAGTGAAACAGCAACAGTAAAGTTGCAGAGGAGAGAGGACCCTTCCATCTCTCTCTCACTGTCTTATCCCCACTGATCTCTCTCTCTCCTCTGCAGCTTTACTTTTCTTTTTTCACATACACTCTCTCTCTCTCTCTCTCCTCTGTAGGCTTTCTCTCTCAACTGCAGACTTTCTTTTACTTTTCTCTCTCTGTCTTATACTCACTAATCTCTCTCTCTCTCATCTGCAACTTTACTTTTCTTTTTCACTCCTCTCTCTCTGTCTCTCATGTCCTCTCTCTCTCCTCTGCATACTCTCTCTCTCTCTCTCTCTCTCTCTCTCTCTCTCTCTCTATCTCTATCTCTCTGATTTTTTTTATCGAAAGCAAACTTACCCATTTTCTATCCGAAGTCGATGGTGAATCTGTTTCGCCGATAACTCTTGTCCAATCGGTTCAAATAGGTTGCATGTCGTTTTACTTTTGGTGTCCAGTTAAAACTAACTGCTTACACGTCAAACTGCAAATAAACCCCAGTCCATTTGCTTCTTCTTCGATGGTTTTTATCTGAAACTTAAGATTTAATTCAAATTATATTAATGCCCCCTTACCGTCACTCTTCCCCCCCTCTATCTCTGTCTCTGTCTTATCCTCTTTGTCCTCTATCTTTTTACCGTCTGGGCTTAGGGGGGAGGGTGACACTAGAACCAGGGAAACATTGAGTGTAAAGTTGTTATATTGTTTATTCATCAATAAAAAGAAAACAAAGTGGTTCACCAAGCCTCTGCGAGGGCTCCTCCACTTCGATTCCACCTTCTCTACTCCAAATCCAGCCTCCACTCGCCTCAAATTGACCTGGAAAAGCCATCAGAACGAAGGTGAAGGACGAAGGCATCAAACATGACACACATGACAGTTAGAGTTATAAACATGACATCTGACTACTACAAACATGACAGAAATCAAAGTGCCGGCAAATTCGTTAAAGGTTCGAAGGTATCTCAACATTAAACATTTCTAACTCACCCTACTCCTGGTATGTCGTAATCCACCCAACAGCTCCACAATTTCCACAATTCCTCCAAAATCCCTAATTCCTCCAATTTCCCCTATTCCCCCAAAATCCTCAATTCCTCCAATGTCTTCAATTCCCTCAATTTCTCCATCTAACTACAACCAATATATCCATTTTCCTCCATTAGCCTTCCCCAATTTTACCCAATGTTCAAAACCAACTGTTATTTTTCCCCCAATTTCCATTCTATCCCCCTCCCTCGTCAAAACAAGAGCAAGCCTTCCCCAATTGTATGCGGCGTCTGTTGCTTGTTTGATGTCCGCTTCTTCTTCCTTCCGTTTTTAAATCTGCAGACTTGCTCTTGTTCTTCTTCGAACTCCTTCCTCTTCTTCCTTCCGTTTTCAAATTTAAGAGAGAGAGAGAGAGAGAGAGGGGGGGGGGGGGGGGGGGAAATAGCAACCCTTTGGCCTCCCCCTTCCCCTTGAGATGACAGGTTTTTTTTAAAAACTGTCAATTCCCCTTCCATACACTTGTCTCGTTCTCTCTCATCCATAAATGCAACCGGTCTCTCCTTCTATTGTAACCGGCTGGGCTGTAATTTTTAAAGGATTTGGGCTAACTTTTTGCAATTAATATGGATAGGGGATAGGGGGTGCAATCCAACCGGGTTTTTGGATTAGTTTTGCAAATAGACCTACTTTTTTACCACCTACCATAAAAGTTAGGTTATTTTTCTTATAATTTAAAGGTGAATATTTTTTTTTTAAACACTTTGAAAGAGGTTGAACTATTTTGATTAATTTCCCCTAAAAGAGCATCCTTATTCGTGAGTCGGGACTTGAGCTCCTAAATTATTTTTCCTCTGCCACACCAGCTTAAGAGCTTCATTCCAGCTTTTTTATTATTTGTACCCTCATTCTTGAGCCCGACTCTGAGGGCTTAAGCTACTTTTTACTATTTATATTTTTCAATTACGTACTCAATTAGTATTATTTTTATTATTTGCACCTGAGTGGGATCCATCTTAGAAAAGAAGAGAAGATGGTAGGAGTGAATGCGTGAAAAATGGTAGAGATTGTGACCTTATTTATAGGCGAAATGGGTGGAAAAAATGGCTTTTTATATGGTAAAAATAATAATTTATGGGTATTATTGATATAAAAAATTTTTAAAAAAGTATATGTAAAATGAGTGTCTATGGGTAGATAAAATTATTTAACACTTGAAAATATTTTTTTTTTTACAAAAAAATAACGAAAAACGATTTTAAAACTTTAAATTAAACGTGTTGACACGCTGCGCCCTAGAAATGACCCACGTGTCAGCGCATTGGCTTTCAATTCCCACTTGCCTGAACATTGGAAACGCGACATTTCTTTACCCGAATGGCCTAGACGACGTCGCTTTGGGGCTGTCTGACTGACGAAAATCACGTGCTCCACGTGCTCCCTCTTTTCTCGCACAAACTCGCTTTTTGGTTTTTTTTTATATAAAAATAAGGTAATAATTCAAAAATCAGACAAATCTAACTCGTCGAGAGAGACTGACAGAGTTAACAGACGACGAACCGTCAAACATATTTTTGGACTCTTATTTGCGAAATTTTTGTCCAAACCCTTAGCCCATTTTGCATTACTTTTTTTTCGACGTGCATTTTTAAGGTCGAAGGCTCTAGTAAAAGTCATAGGTCCCCAGTTCGAACCCCGGAATGGCCGCTCTTTATTTACCAATTCAGGAGGCTCTAGTAAAAGGGTGAAATGTAAGGCATACGTCAGTGTCTCAATTGCGTGCGGGCTTAGAGTGGGGTCCAAACAAATCAAACATGAATGATTGATAAGTTTGGTAAACTTCACATATCCATCAACGTACACTCATTAATTATGGCACCCATAAACGATAGGATAGGAGTCATATACATATCCAAGTGCAATATGTATATGCACTGGACATGTCATGTAAATATATGCTCTATCCGGATAATTAGTTATCTTAGACAAACCCAACAGTTTTTGTAAAAATTTCTAAAATATTTATCTTCACACTTCAACAGTTTCTCTATTATACAGATTTATACATTAATTATATAATATATATATATATATATATATATATATATATATATATATATATATATATATATATAATAAATACAAAATTTTACCCTCCCTCCCAAAGAAATTAATGTTTTCCCCCATCTCTCCAAAAACAATTAATGTCCCTCTCTCCCAAAATGGTGGATCCTACCAAAAAAGAGATGGTGGAGCATTAAAATTTTCCCTCTGTCTCCCAAAGCTGTGGCGGATCCAAACGGGGGCATGTGGGGGCACGTGCCCCCACCCTCATCCGACAAACCTCCTATATGTATTCTCCTCGTCGATAGCTTCGTTTTGATATATAATACGCATTAATCCGATATCCGAGTAAAAAGTTATGAGTTATTGAAAATTGAAAGTATATTAATCACTTTAAATCTTATTTAAATAATTCACAATGTTTTTATATTTTATTTAAATTGACAGATCTTTGAAATGAGATGTTATATTACTCATTCGACAATTAGGTAAGAAATTACGAAAGTTTAAATGAGGGAAAATGTCAAATTTCCTACTTTGAAATATATTAGTGATGTTTCTAAAAAGATAATCGATGTAGGAATTCACAAAGTTTTTGATTTAGTATGTCGTCTCATCGTGTTACCTGTTGCAAAAACTATATTTGAAAGAGCTTTCTCTGCTATGAGTATTATCAAGCCATATTTGTGTCACAAGATAAGAGAAAATTTTCTCTATGTGAGTTTTGTTTGCTAAGTTGAAATTGATATTTTCAAATGAAATGATAATTAATGAGGTTATCATTTAACATTTTTAGGGTATGAAAAATCCATAAAATGGATTTACCCCGACGAGTTGAACTATTTCATTATAAAACTCTAATTAGCAATGACAAATTTTTTTATATTAGTGAACTCTTTTATTTTTTATCGGTATTTTATAGTGTTGAAGATGTTATGTATTGTACGAGTTCGTGTTATTCATTGTCGTTTATCATCGGTGTGCCCCCACCCTCTAAGGGTTCTGGATCCGCCACTGTCCCAAAGCAATTACTCCGTAATATTTAGAGTGAGTTTGTTTTGCTGCAAATATAGAGAAAAATGTAGTCTCTCTCCAAACTTCTCTATTTTGCAGATGGATATACAAAAGCGGTTGAAGCAAAAACACCCATTTTTCTCCAAATTCTCCACTTTTCTCTATTTTAGAGATGCAGTTGGGATTGCTCTTATAGCAGGTTTAACAACATTTTCCATAGAGGGATATTATAATATTTATTATTAATAAAAATAATAATTAATGAGATGGGTTGAGGAATAGTAGAGAAGTGCTAGCCTAGTATCGATACTATATAGGAGTTAATAGGGTTAATAGAAGGTGAGTTGACCGCCTTTTTTTTCTCCAGATGGAGCTGCTCACGGTGCAACAGAAGCAACCCTTATTCTAGGCAAGGAGGAGACACATGTCGCGAGTACAATGGATGCAAAAGAACGCGAACAAGTGGATGACTAGGATTAATTATTCTAGGATGGACTAAATTATATACTCCCTCCGTCTCAAAATAAATGTCTTTTTATGACAGAGTATGGGAATTAAGGAGTAGGTTAAGTGTAATAATTAGATGTAAAAAATAACTTAAGTGTAGTAATTAGACTTTTGTATTAGAGTATTTGTTTCTTTTTTTTTAACGGAAATTTCGCCTGGTACCCCTGGGGTATTGCAAATTTCGCGGGGTATACAACTTTTTTACATAATTCGCGTGGTACCCCTGAGGTTTTAACCTATTTCGCCTCGTGCCCTTCTCGGTTAACTTTAACCTTTTCGAGTTAATTCCGTTAGTTTGCTAAAAAAAAGAACAAGAAAAGAAAGAAAGGCAAGACCAGACAGAGAGCGACGCGAAGAGAGCGAGGAGACCAGGCGCGATACATCACCCTCTGCGCGCTCGGACCTGGGCTCGGCTCGGACTTGGACTCAGCTCGGACCTTCTGCTGCACCCTGCGCGCTCGGACCTGTTGCTGCACCCAGCGAGAAAGTTTAGAGTTTTGGTGTTCTTATAACTAGGGTTTGGTACTTTGGTGTTCTTGTTTTGGTTGAATTTGATGCATTTGGGGGGGTTTTGTGATGTCAAATTTAGGGTTTAGGTTGAAATTGATAGATTTCGAATTCGAAATTTCGATTTAGGGTTTTTGTAGAGGTTCATCTCACTTCACTATGAAATCAGATTTATTAAACTAGGACCTCTGCTCGGATTTTTGGTCTTAATCGAATGGTGATGAAATCAGATTTTAGTGCTCAATTCGCTATGAAATTGGAGGTTTATTGAATCTGTTGGTGGATCTAGAAACCTTTCTTCTGTTAAATTTGTTTCTTCTCCTTGTCATCATTGTTCAAACAGATTAGTAAAAAGGTTTATTGTGAATGAAAATTGGGGAAATGGTTTATTGCTGAATTTGAGATCATTATGCAGGATGAAAATTGGGGAAATGGTTTATTGCAGAATTTGAGATCATTGTTTGCCGACTGGAGTCTAGAGGTGAGATCCGACACTGTAATATGGTACTTGATGAACTTACTCAAATTCTATTGCTTTCATTGTTTGCCGACTGTAATTCGATCAAAGATTGAATCATTGTTGACGGGATGATGTTCTGTGTTCTTAAAATCCAAAGACTTTACATTTTTTGTTGTTGATGTTCTTGGGTTACCTAAATTCATAATATTTTGCTTTGCATCAACTTTCTTTATTGGTTTCTTGGTACTAATTAAACTGTACAATTGATGCTAGTTTATTTACCCCAAAATCCACCCTTTCTTACTTGTGAGCTTATTTAAGTTTTGTGTCTTTTCTTACTTAACTGTACAATTGATACTAGTTTGTTTTCCTAGATTTGTATAAACAAAGCCCCATGTTTTATACTCTGTACATTTTAATAATTCAAGGTTTAACTAAATCTGTGTAGATGTTATAAAAATCTACCGGCATAAAAAAGTTTGACTAAAAAAATCCAGCAGCAAAAAAAAGTATGATTAAAAAGAATCCAACAGCAAAGGACTAAACTGTATAAAACATGACCTTGTTGTCATAAGACTAATCAAGATGCAAATCTGTATAGTCTATTAGCTCAATTGGGAGAGCAATGTGATTGGCACAAAGATGTGGGTTCGAATCCCACATAGAGTATTTTGTAACGTAGCTTTAGCTACAAAAATTGAAGGTTCGAACTATTTTATAACATAGCCTTAGCTACAAAAATTGCCTGAATCAAATTGATAGAGTTATATGTAGTTCCTCACTAATTTAGAGCTCCTAAATCATAAATTGATAGAGCTTTGCGGTATAGGTTTGTAAAAAAATCCAAATCACTGTATTTGTCTATGTAGGAATAGAACCCACATCTTGTGCATAAGCACATGCTCTACCGTTTGAGCTAATAGACTTTTTAACAAGTTTCAAATCCGTAATTGAATGGCAGATACAAACTATCTTAATATCATATATATTCCCTTCATCATAGATAATCGGTCAATAACCATGAACATTTTAGTTAAAGATAAAGAAAAGAAAGATTGACACTTACATTAAGACTAGAATCCATCCGCAACAATAAAGTATTGCTATGTTGTACATGGGAATACAATTGAGAACTAAGATATTATAGACCAAGAAATTCATAAGCAAAGATTAAGTCCAATCAAAATCGAAAAATTGCAGACCAAGAAATTATACCCAAAATCAAATCAATTCATTCAGCCAAACTATATAAATCAATTCAGTTGAGAACTAATGTCAATAGGAATAAAATTCATCAGACAAACTAAAATTCAATCCAAAATCACTCAAGCAAGGCCAAGGAAATTGCCCATCCTAGATACGGGACTACAAACTTGTCGGGATCCACTTCTGAAATTGAGACTGCAAAATCGGGATTGAAAAGATTCGACATTGATGGGATACAAACTTGGATCCAGTGTCGTTGCCGATTTGCCAGGAGATGACTCATCGGATCTGGGATTGAAGGTCTAAGCGAAGACAAGGAGGGCCGGGGGGAAGCCTTCATCTCTCCAAATTGAAAGGTACCATCATCACAACATAAGACACTAATGAATCCAAAACCAAACCAATAGTGAAAGGTGCTAGAAGCTTGCCTGAGGAAGTTAAGACTCTTTACACGAATCCTTCGGTGCTTAGAGTTCAGCTTCTCTGGCCTCAAGTTCCCCGATCAGCTTCTCTATATGACAAAGGCTTGTGCAGTGATAACAGCGTAGCCTCGCTTGTGGCCGAGCCAACTTTCAGCAAGCCAAAACTATGTTTCCAAGCTGGTTTTAGGGCTTACCAGATAAATTTGATGTAAATTTAGATCTAGCAGCTCCAGACCTCCAGTTATAGCAGCTTAAAAAAGGGTTGTTTATATAGATCATCCATCATATAACACATCATTATATCATGCTATGACTGAATGGCAAAGATTGGCTATCATAATAAGTTTATAACTGAATGAAAATAAAAGATGTATCAAATTCATGTCCACCTTGCAACTTAGACCGAATTGATTTCAAGGATAGAAAAAGCCAGTACAAGAAGATTATGCATGATCGTTAACGAATCAACAAGAATGGATGAACAACCACACATGATGAAGAAGATAATCAAAGAAGCAATTGCTGAAAATTTGAAACTATATCTTAAACCTTCCTTGTCAAAACTCGACGTCAAGAAGTAATAACACAATAAACAATCCGAACTCAAGATATGAATCATATAGTTGAACTTGGGCGAATTCAAGTTGTCAAAGACAAAAGATCAAGCTCATGATCTACAACAGAAAGAAAAGAAAAGATGTGTACTCCTTGCGACTTTAGGCAAATTGATTTCAACTTTCAAGGATAAAAAAAGCAAACACAAGGAGTAATAGCATAAAACCAAACACAAGAACACTCCATATAGCAAGTTCTCAAGAAGGCATTATCATTTATTCATGTGATGGGAAACAAGACATTGGGTAATAAAATCACTAAGAATAAATGGAACTGATCGAGTTTCGCAGCAACAAGGAAACATTGTGTCATTTTTTTCATAGCTCGCCTTCACGCTCCCATTTTTCAGTAAAAGCCTCAAAGGAAATCATGAATGACAGAAGATTGGGTGACTATTTACAAAGAAAGTCAATTTTGAGACAGAAAGCAGCAAACTTCACAGACATACTATACAGAAAGCATCAACCTTTACACATATACAGGCAATTGAACACAAAAAATTTCCAAACCCTAAATCTCAAAATCAATGTCAAAAGGAAGAAGACTTACCTCCACCTACACCACCAGAGTCTGCTCCGCCCTCGTTGGCGTCTATCCGAAAACCACTGTCATGAAAGCTTACCTCACATGGCGTGACCATGGTCTGCTCCACCCTCGCTGGCCTCCCCTCGTCGGTGTCGACCTTCATCAATCTCCTCCCGTCGATCTCCTCTTCGCTGTTCTTCTCTCTCTTCGCTCCCCAGTTCTCCGTCCTTTTTTTTTTTGAGCAAACTAACGGAAATAACTTAAAAAGGTTAAAGTTAACCGAGAAGGGCACGAGGTGAAATGGGTTAAAACCTCAAGGGTACCACGCGAATTATGTAAAAAAGTTATATACCCCGCGAAATTTGCAATACCCCAGGGTACCTGGCGAAATTTCCGTTTTTTTTATGTTTGTGAGGAGAGTAGGGATGTTGTAGAAATTAAAGTAAGAGCATCTACATTGGGAGTACTTAGAGGGTTTTTAAGAATAAAAAATTATAAAAAGTAGGAGAGAGGTGAGAGATGAAGTTAAAAACCCAAGAGAGAGTTTGTAACTTCCAAACTCTCCTAAAAACCCATTAAATGGGTCCCAACTACCTATTTGGCCATCTTTTGCATTTTTTTTATTTTTTTTTGCATGCCCCACTACAATTGTTGGCTTTTGTTGTTTGGAAGAGGACTAATGCCATTTTTTAGATATTATTAAATCTAAAATTATTTTAATTTTTTATCTTTATAAAAAAATTTAAAATTATTTTAGATATTATTAAATTTTTTTATCTCCTAAAAACCCATTTAAATAAAAAAATTTATCTCCTAAAAACCCATTTAATATTTTTATCTTTATAAAAAAATTTAAAATTATTTTAGATATTATTAAAAAAAATTTATCTATTCATAGGCACTAATATAAAATTGTTAAAGATGGTGAAATGTAAATTAAGAAACTCTAGAAACCCGTATGGATGTGGATGAAAAAGTAAGTTAGGGGTTTTAAGGAGAGAGAAAGTGATAAAGTTGTATTAAGAAACTCTAGAAACCCGCATTGATGCGAATGGTCTAATGATTAGATGTAAAAGTAGGTTATAATTAAATGTAATGATTGAATCTAAAAAGACATGTATTTTTTACAAAACTACATGAGCTAAAAAACATGTATTTTGAGACGGAGGGAGTATATAATATGTAATTTTCGACATTCAAAATTCAATTTTTTTTTAAAAAAATCCACAATACTAGATTCATTTTTCTCTATACATAGACATCATTTTGAATATGTTTGACCATATTTAAAAAAAAAAACTTTTTCATTGAATATAATTATATAAAAGAATACCAAAAAAAATGATTTTAATTATTTTTAAATAGTAAGAATAAATAATGTAAGAAGTTACTTTAATTTTTTGGAATAAAATATCATTTAATAATAATATTTTAATAATAAAAGATAAATATAATAATATAATCGAGAATGGAAATAACTATTAGAGAGGGTTATATTTTCAAATTGAATTGATAGGAAATAATGGTTTTTGAGATACTAGGAATGTTATTAATAAAGTGAAAAAAGTAATCATGAGATGTTAGGATGATGTGATAGAAAGAGAAGAATAAAATATTAATATTCTTAGTATTTTTTTTAGTACTCCGTATCTCTTAATAAACATGGTCGTACTCTTCTAAAAATGATGATTAGTTAATTTATTATCATAGCGCAAAAAAAAAAAACAAGGAAATTTTTTAACGCACTGCTTGTAATAATAATAGATAATAATAATAAAAAAAGGAGAAAATCGGGTATATACCCATGAAAACTTTATTAATTGGGTATATACCCACCAAAACATCAAAATTGTTTATATACCCATTAAATTATTTATATTTTGTTTAATTGTCCATCATATATTTAATTTATGCTATTAAATGTAAAAATTATTTAAATATCAAAATTAGTTAACTTTCAAATAATTATTAAAATGAGACAATAATTTCTATCCAATAATTGTAAAGTGATAAATTTTCTAATTATTTTCTAATTATTTAAGTTTAGTATATAATTAAATTTTAAACTAATTTTCACTCAATAATATTAGATCAAATATATTATGGACAATCAAACAAAATTTAAATGATTTGATGGGTATATAAACAATTTTGAAGTTTTGATGGGTATATACCCAATTAATACAGTTTTTATGGTATATACCCGATTTTGCCTTAAAAAAAAAGGGGTAAAATCCACCTATGGTCCCTGAACTTTGACCAAATGTTCAAACGGGTCCCTGAACTTTACTTTTGTTCATTGAAGTCCCTGAACTTTGAGATTTTGTACACATTTGGTCCTTCCTTTAATAAATTTGTTAAATATGTGTTAAATAATGACATGGAATCAATTTATTTTTGTATTAATGACATGAGTTAGGTTATATATATGTAAGTGTCCGGTATTTTGTTTTACTAAAGTAAAAAATTGAGTTTTTTCTTCTCAAAAGTCATCATATATAATAGAGTTTTCTTAAAACAAAACATATTTTAAAATATATTTTTATCAAAACACTTTCTATTTTTCAACAAAATGTTATAATTTTCCAATAAAATTATATTTTAAAGTATTTTAATTTCCCAAATTTCCTTATTTAATTAAAAATTGAGTTTATTTTGTTAACACAAATAGAGTTTGTTTTTTATAACAAAGTAGAATTTATTTTTTAACAAAACATATTTTATTTTTGTATTAAATAAGAAAATTTCGGTCATTAAAATATTTTAAAATAAAATATCATTAGTAAAGTGTCAAGTCTTTTTTATTATAATTTTTTTTAAAAAAAATATATTTTTAATATAATATAATTTTTTTACTTTAGTAGAAACAAATACCATGCAATTACATGTGTATAACCTAACTCATGCCATTAATATACAAAAATACATTGATTTCATGTCATTATTTAACACTTGTTTAACGAATTTACTAATAGAAGGACCAAATGTGTACAAAATATCAAAGTTCAGGGACTACAATGAACAAAAATAAAGTTCAAGGACCCGTTTGAACATTTGGTTAAAGTTTAGGGACCATAGGTGGATTTTACCCAAAAAAAAAAGTGATGCTATTACAAATCTGACTCTAAATCAATCACCTTATGATGAATCTACAAGGATCATTTTACCTATACAAATTTTTGAACTTACACGATTGACTGTTATGATAATCTATATATCTATATATCTATATATCTATATATAATATTAAAATATAGACTTGGATTTCTGCGTGCCAGGTTTCGAGTGAATTTGTCTATATGTCGTTTTCAGGTACAATTTGAAATCACTTTTTTTTACACACTTGTTAATGATTCAATATACGTATATATTTAGGTCATATCAGACAATTGTCCCACTTATTTTTATTCACATCATTCTATGTGTATACCTTATTTAATTATTCTAATAAATTTTTAATATAAATATTCAACCTTTTATCTTAATTAGTTATACAACTTATCTTTTTATAATTCATATCTAAGAAATAATAAATTACAATATAGATTTATTACCTTTCGTTATTTATAGCTTGAATTCATTACATGTAATGATAATATACGGAGTATAATATAGGATAAAAGTCATAAAAAATCGCATATGATACCTAGTTGATTTAAAAAGTGAGGAAAGCCAAATTTATAATTTAACACTTAAAATTGATGTTGTAACTTTCAATCAAGAGTTTTAACTAAGCTATAATTAATTTTTCGGATGAAAAAGGTAATTATATATATTTAAGATAAATAAATTGAAAAAGTAGAATGGATCAAAATATATAGTAGTGGGAGGAAAGGGAAATCCACTGGGAAAGGGGGATGGTGGAGGACTTTCATTGGAATTGAAAGGGGGCTTCCAAATTGCAATTGCATGAAGAAGAGACTCTTTGTTTTTAGCATTGTCCCCCTAAACCTTCCTTGATTGCTCCTTTGATAGTGATGGGGTCTTCGCCCTCATCTAGTTATATACTACCTCCGTTCGGAAAAACTTGACACTTTACTATTCATGCACGCTTTTTTAGGAGATAAAAACTATATAAAATATCTAGTTTTTTTAATAATTTTTTTAACAACTTCGTAGTTATTATTAATAAGTACAAACTTGTTAAAAAAAATTTATAAAAAAATGAATATTTTATATAGTTTTTATCGTTGTAAAAAAGCGTGCATGAATAGTAAACGACAAGTTTTGCCGAACGGAGGGAGTACAATATATCTACTTCATTTTTAGTCTTTTTTTTTTGAAAATATATTTTTTAGTCTTATTTCTATCATGCTTTTGTTGAATTTTTATTAATTTTTTACAACTTGTTTGATTATATATCTATATCTATATATATATATATGATTCATTATTTTGATATACGGAGTATTTGTATCCATATTACTCACTCTAATCTAAAATAAATGCTCTCTGAATTTTTAACATATTTTTTTAAAAAAGTTAAAAACTATTGTATATAAAATTTTAATTTTTTAAATTATTTTTTTAATAATTTCTTACTTACTACTAATAAATAGAAAACTAGTATAATCCCCGCGCCATGGCGCGATAATATAAAAAATAAATAAAAGTAATTATATATAGTAGGTAAGTTTCTACTGTTAATTCTGGATTCTTGATGTTCGATCCTGATATCGGGAGTATGAAAAAAATATCAATGTTTTGCAATAAATTAAAAATGAGTCAATTATTGAAAAAATAAAAAATATAAAAATTAAAGATAAAATCGTTTTTTTTAATAATGTGAAATTATCATGCTAGATAAGATGTTTTTTATTATCTACAAAAGATCAAATTTTTATATATCTCTACAATAATTGTATCTAAAGTTTAATTTAAAGTTTGATTAATCTTTTCTTGTCATGGGAAAAAATAAATAAAAATGATAAAATCAGATAAAAAGATAAGATATGATAAGATATAGGAAAAAAATTAAAAATTAAAAATCAAATTTTATAAATCTTGCAATCTTTCCCGCGATCGCCCTGGGTCTTTTTGTAGATAATAAAAAAAACATCATTTTATATATCTCTAAAATAATTTTAATTAGAAGATAAAGAGATAAGATATAGGAAAAAATTAAAAATTAAAAATTAAAAATCGGTTAGAAAAGATTGCAAGATCTTTAAGAGGTGAGATATTAATTTATGTAATTTATAGATTATGTAGATATATAGATATAGAATACTCCTATAGAAGAGGAGTAAGGTTTGCTTGGTAAAAATGTTTATTTGATGGGTTATATGGTAATTAACTCGGCTTATTAAATTATTAATATTTGAATTATAATTAGAATATTAGTTATACCATTATCGCCGGCGGCGCCCAACACTCGAAACAGAATCAAGCAATGCGCGTTTTAATTGATCGATCGATGAAGAAACTAATTGATAGAGGAAAGAGATTGAATTGAAGTATAGTTACAGGAGGATGTGAATCAAGTTCCATTGCAAGTAGAAGGAGGCAAGTAGAGTAACCCTAAAATACCGGGGAGAGAAGATTGTTTTTAAGAAATTGGAACTAAATTTAAGAGGAGATAGAAGAAAAAAATTATTATTGGTTGAAATAGCTAAAATGAAGGTGGGAAAGACACGTATGCAAAACTCTTCTGATTTAAAGTAGTATATAGATTATAGTATTAAAAAAAATTGATAATTTTTAACTTCTTAACAAAAAATGGTAAAAAGTCAATAAATATCTATTTTTTTATTAGATGGAGTATAGGACAAAAGGTTAACCTCAAGTCTTGTTTCCAGATATCCAAAAATACAACTCGAACAATAATCAATTTGCTAACATCACATTAGGAATTTCAATCTGTCAGATAAGGGTCGCAAGATTCTAATGTATAAGGCTAACTTAAGTACTCAACCACTATACTTGATGCAATCATTTATGCTTGTTATAACGAGAACGATAATAGCGAAGAAAGACACAGAGATTTACGTGGTTCAGCAACGGTGTGTTGCCTACGTCCACGGGCAGAGAACCAGATTTCTTATTAGAGGAAGCGAAAACAGATTAGGTAGGTTACAGGGGACGGCGTTCCATGAGTATATGAAGAGACTCATGGAACCCTAAACAGACAATGGACTGAAAGCCCAAAATAGACAGACGATAGGCCCGTTTACAATAAACATCGCATACAGCGAGACCACCGCCGGGGGGCTCCGCCCCCCGGACCCCCCGATGCGTCGCCGGTCAACAGTCGTTCAAGGCACATTAACAATGCTATCAACCAACGTACTCAAGGAACTAGATAAGATTTATAGAATTTTCTTTTGGAATAAGGATCCGTCACACACACCATTAGTTAGATGGGGTAAGATTTGTTCAGATATTCTTTCGGGTGGCTTAGGAATTTATAAGCTGAAACAATGATCAAATGTTCAATAATGCATCACAAATGAAGTTGATGTGGAAGATTATTGCGAAACCAGACAATGTTTGGGTTCGAGTTGTCTTGGAAAAATATCTTAAAGGAAAAAATGTGCTTAATTATTAAAAAAAAAAAAAACTCGTGACAATGAACCAAACTTATGTCTATTTGTGAATTATTATCACTTGGGTTACGTTGGAGTATTGAGGATGGTTGTTCAGTATTAGGGATGATAATTAGGCTTTTGAAAAACTGTTAAAAGCGAGAGTGCGATTTTAATTTGTTGATTGCGGAACAATCACAAGGACTTATGAGTAGTACTCATAGGTCTCCGGTTCGAACCCCGAAATGAACAATCACAATGTAAAGTGTCCCAATTCATCACACAAGATGGTACGTGTGATCTCAATCGGCTGGAGAGCCAGTTGATGTACTGGGGTCTGGGGACCTTACTCTTCTAGGTGGGTTAATAACAAATCGGCAACATAACTTATACCAAAAGGGGCTATGGATGCCCAATTTAAATGTGCGTGTAATTTAAATTCCGCATTGGTTGTTTATACAGAGGTGTGCTACTGCTGCGTGCACACGCATTAGACTTGACTTGATAAAGATTTGCCCTTGAAATATCGAGCTAAAACCATCTATAGATTAGTGTTCGGACTCATTAAAATTAGTCGATATATAGGCTCAAAATCCCCCCACATTATCAAAAAATTATTATCGGTATTTCATTTCTCCAAAATACAAATAAACCATACTCGCATAAAAAGCCTAACTTCTTGCTGCCAACACACAAAAAAGGAGAAAAGGTAACTTTCAAATGTCATCGCTGTCAGTTACATGAGACAATCTCAGTCTCAAACTCAATGGACATCTATACAATTTCACTTGAGAGGGAAAACACAATCAACACCAATGAGAGTGATGCACACAGACTAGAGAGCCACCCAAGTGGAGACGATCATTCCACGTTTTTCTGATTTTCCATCCTTTATAAATTAAATTAAATTCCTAATTTACTCCTATTTGGAGCCAAAAAATCAAAACCAACTTTGCCCAAACCCCCCCACTAAAAAAAACCCTTCTTTGTCACTCTCGTTCTGAAGTCTGAACCTCCAATTCCGAATTTCTTTCCCATTTTTCTGACCCACTTTCTTTCTGTGATTTCTGGGTGTTATTCTTGGTGGTAGTACTAGTGGTGGTAGTGGTTTGTTTATGCTCTGTGCTTGTCCCCAATTGAAATCACTATTAAATTCCTTTGTTTTCTTTCAATTAAATTTTTAAAAAAAACTGAAACCCATTTGTCTTCTTTAATCTTATGTTCCTTTCCATTTTTTATATTCTGTTGTTTCATGTGGGAAGCTCTTAGCTTCATCTAGCAAGGGGGTTACTCAACTGAGTCTTACTTGAATCCCAACCTTCATCAGCAGGAGAAATCAGCAATTAACCTGATGGATCTGGAAGGTTCAAATCCCAACCATGGCAACAGCCCAATCAAGGTAAACGTACTAAACAGTAAACACCTCCCATCCCATGTGTCCCTATATCCATTTCTGTAGGACCCATTTGCTCTAACAGCCTCCTTTTACCCTTTCTGTTTGTAAAGGTTGAGTCTTGGAAGACAGTGCTTACTTTAGCCTACCAGAGCTTGGGTGTTGTCTATGGAGATTTGGGCACTTCACCTCTCTATGTGTACAGGATCACTTTTGCTGAAGACATTCACCATTCAGAGTCAAATGATGAGATCTATGGGGTGTTGTCCTTTGTTTTCTGGACACTTACGTTGATCCCACTTCTCAAGTATGTGTTCATTGTGCTTAGAGCTGATGATAATGGCGAAGGCGGGACCTTTGCCTTGTATTCACTGCTTTGCCGCCATGTCCGGGTTAGCTCCCTGCCCAATTGCCAGGTTGCTGATGAGGACCTATCTGAGTACAAGTTGGATGAGTCCGTTTCTGATCAGAAAAAGGTCAAATCAAGGTTGAAATCCACCTTGGAAAAGCACAAGTTGCTCCACAAAGTTCTGCTGATTTTGGCTCTGATTGGTGCTTGTATGGTGATTGGAGATGGGGTTCTATCTCCTGCTATTTCTGGTAAATTGAAAGGGGCCATTGCCTTCCTCTTTCTTTCTTTTTCTTTTTCTTTTTCTTTTTCTTTTGTTGAGGGTTTTAATTTTGGATGATTGATTGATCATGGGTATGTTGAACTGTAGTTTTCTCTGCTGTATCTGGATTGGAGCTTTCTACATCTAAGGAGCATCATCAATGT
This sequence comes from Persicaria tinctoria, assembly GCA_037127255.1. Classification (NCBI taxonomy): domain Eukaryota; kingdom Viridiplantae; phylum Streptophyta; class Magnoliopsida; order Caryophyllales; family Polygonaceae; genus Persicaria; species Persicaria tinctoria. The sequence continues at coordinate 11,862,748 of JBANSL010000004.1, forward strand.
AAGTTCATCCTCTATCTGTTTGCCACTTAATTAGGTTCCTTGGTTCTGGGTTGTCAAAGTTTTCTTGCAAGTATCTATTCTTATCAAGCAAGATCTTTTCAGATATATGACACTTTATATGGACCTGCTCCTATTCAGAATATAGGAACTGTTCTTGGGCCCTCATTTAGCACATGTTCTTCCCCAATAATAAAAAAAAAACAATTGTTCTTTTATTTGATTAACTTTTGAACCCTAAGGCCTTTTGATTGAAATCTTGCTTCTTCATATTTGGCAACTAGGCAATGCTTTAAGTTTATTATTGGGATTTTTTTTTCTTCATTAAACTAGAAGTTTGTGGAATGATTTCTATAAATCTGATATGATTACTAGATTTAGTTGCTTGATTGTTACCAAAATCATGCAAATTTGAAATCAAGGGCTGACCACTTAGATGGTGTGGAATAAGAACATATATATTATTCAACATGCCATATGCTATCTGACTCATGTTCTGCTAGAAATGTGTGGAAGCTGAGTATCGGTAGCATCTGAATTGTGTATGATCATAAGGCAGACACGTAGATCTTGTCAAGAATCATAATCTTCAGCATACATCGCATCGCATGTGTGTGGAGTAGGAATCTAGTCTACATCATGAACCAAATTCTGTCTTCCCCATAATCCATCTATTTTCCCTGTTACTCTTCAAGGAGTCCACAATGTTTTGGCTTCTATGGTAGTCGTAGAGTCGGGGTTCAGTTTGTTAGCAACTGTTTTATTCGTGATCTGGAAGGTTAAGCTGTTCTATATTCATTCAATAAAAAATCATATAGATACGAGTTATAATAATGCTGATTGCTGAAGATCTCTTGGATAATGAAGATCCTTGTTGTAAAGTACAAGTCATCAAAACTTGTTTAATTTGCACACTTTATCAACATATAATAACATAATTACACTGGGGCCTAACTCTAGGTATACTTGTCTTATGAAATTTTATAATACATAGTTTATTACACACCATGAAACAAGTTTTGATGATGTCTACAGTAGTCAAAGATTTGATACACACTGGTGTTTGGAGTCTTCCATGAGACAGACAGATATCATTTTATTACACTATCAAGTATCAACTACTATTATATGACCTTTCTGGGGAAGGTGTTTTATGATTGATTTCTACAACACAAGATGCTATGAATTTGGTTTTCATTAAGTCCTAAAAATTCAGTTACAAAGAATAAAGTGTAAAACAGATGCTATTTTGAAGTGGGTGCAATGTATGGTAAGAATCAATGTTTTGGATCCTGTGTTGCTGTATGGAAGGAATACTTGACTTCTTTGTAGAGTTGTAGGCATATCTTGATTTTCTCGACGCTAAACTTGTTAATCCTGATTGAAAGTGATACTGTATATCATTTTGTCTTAAGTTAATGAACAGAAGATCTTTAGCATCCATAGACTGGTAACACTTGATATGCAATTCTAAAAATTATTGAAGAACACGAAGAACAGAACCAATTTCACACACCATTTTAATTAATTTTGCAATGTTTCACTGAGCTGCAGATATAGAAGTGCCAGTTGCCTGTGCTATACTAGTGTTCTTATTTGCCTTGCAACATTATGGCACTCATAGAGTAGGCTTCCTGTTTGCACCGGTTGTTGTAACATGGCTTGTTTGCATAAGCTCAATCGGATTGTATAACATCATCCGGTGGAACCCTCTTGTGTACCAAGCGCTCTCTCCTTATTACATGTACAAGTTCTTGCGGAAAACACAAAGGGATGGTTGGATGTCGTTGGGCGGCATCCTGCTTTGCATTACAGGTTGCGATAAGTTCACTTCGCGCACAAACTTGAATATATGTATATCTAATCATTTCTTGCAGAGCTCTTCAAATACATCTGATTTCAATCAGGTCTTCGTTTTCTTCAGGTTCGGAAGCTATGTTTGCTGATCTCGGTCACTTCTCACAGCTATCAATTAAGGTAACCATTGCCCTTGTTCTTAAGCAATTAGTAGTTAGCGAGTTTTTGGCTCTAACTGAAGTTCTTCTCCAACAGATTGCCTTCACCTTCTTTGTTTACCCATCATTGATCCTGGCATACATGGGGCAGGCTGCTTATCTGTCAAAGCACCATAACATTGGCGATGACTTAAGGATCGGATTCTATGTCTCTGTACCCGGTTGGTAGATCCTTATTTGTCTTGTTTTTCTTCGGTTTCCTATAGACACGTGATGAGGCTAAACATACCGACATTTTCTTTGTAACAGAGCAAATAAGGTGGCCTGTTTTGGCTATAGCCATACTTGCAGCAGTGGTAGGAAGCCAAGCTGTGATCACTGGCAGTTTCTCGATCATCAAGCAGTGCTCCGCCTTGGGTTGCTTTCCTAGGGTGACGATAATCCACACGTCATCTAAGGTCCATGGTCAGATTTACATCCCCGCGATTAACTGGATCTTAATGCTGGTTTGCTTGGCAGTTACTCTTGGCTTCAGAGACACTAAGCACATGGGAAATGCTGCAGGTAGAGCTTCAGACAACAGTCTCTGTATGAATTAATCATCTGAGTTATCAACTTACTGTTGTCTCAGTTTTGATCTTTTGATTGAATTTCTGTATGATGATCAAACACAGGCTTAGCAGTGGTAACTGTCATGCTAGTGACAACCTGCCTTATGTCACTGGTCATGATCCTTTGCTGGCAAAGGAGCATCCTCCTCGCGATTGCCTTCATATTCTTCTTTGGCTCTATCGAAGCACTCTACTTCTCTGCATCACTCATCAAGTTCCTTCAAGGGGCATGGGTTCCGGTAGTCCTGTCCCTTGTCATCCTTGTGATCATGTATGTTTGGCACTATGGGACTGTCAAGAAGTACGAGTTTGATGTCGAGAACAAGGTCCCTATCAACTGGCTCCTTGATCTGAGCCCGAACCTTGGCATTGTCCGAGTTAGAGGCATCGGTCTCATACAAACCGAGCTTGTCACAGGCATCCCAGCCACCTTCTCTCATTTTGTGACCAACCTGCCAGCCTTCCATCAAATCCTAGTCTTCCTATGCATCAAGTCTGTTCCGGTTCCACATGTCCGGTCTGGGGAGCGGTTTCTAGTGGGCAGAATAGGGCCCAAAGGATACCGGATGTATAGATGCATAGCACGGTATGGATACCGTGACCATCCCAAGGACGAGATTGAGTTCGAGAAGGATCTTGTGTGCAGCATTGCCGAGTTCATAAGATCAGAAAAGCCAGAGATGAATGGCTCAAATGCAGAGGACACCGAAGACGAAGAGAACATGAAGGTTGTAGGGTCTTTTTCCGGGAGCCTCGAAGGGATAAGGATCTTTGATGATGAAATGGACACTTTAGAGCTGATGGAGAGCACATCATCCTTGGAGCTGAAAGAGGCGAGTACTCGTCCAAGGAAGCGAGTGAGGTTTGTGGTTCCCGACACTCCTAGGATCGACCACGCAGCCCAAGAGGAGCTGCAGGAGCTCATGGAGGCCAGGGAGTCCGGTATGGCATTCATATTAAGCCATTCATATGTCAAGGCGAAAAATGGATCGAGTTTACTCAAGAAGATTGTGATCAATCTAGGCTACGATTTCTTGAGGAGGAACTCGCGTGGCCCAACTTACGCGCTTAGCCTTCCTCACGCTTCCATGCTGGAGGTCGGGATGGTTTACCACGTCTGAAAATCGCGTTTCCCTCTTGATACATAACAAGTCATGTGTATTAGTCAGAAGCTGAATGATGATTGATGAATGTGTATATGGCAATTTGCATATAAATGAGAATGTCTTTATCGTCTCTTCAGAGACATCTGATAAAATTGGAACGATACAGAGAATATATGTCTTTATCATCCTCACCTCATTTGTGGATCTCAGAGCTTGTTTTCTCAAGGAATTACATGCGCATTGTAGGAATAATACACAAAGTAATTCCTAACCAAGAAAGTGGTCAAAAAAGTTTGTTCATCCTCAGAGTTTGTTTCCTTATGTTCCTTGATCATTGGGGTGATATTCACATAAGTTCAGTATCTACCTTCTAACACAAAAGCTTAAGCAACGAGCTTCGTGTCAAGCAACATATTCTCTCCTTACAAAGGCATACAATGAAAAAGAAGTAAAGGAAGGAAGAACCTAATTACTTGCTTCTATGTCAGTCAGTCTCAGTCAGCAACAAACAAATCTCTTTTTGCCTTTATTCCATTGCCTTGAACTACTTGTGACTATAAAGGCTGTTTCCTGCTTGGCGTTCTCATCAAACCTGTCTTCCTTTCGCAGATAGTAGAGGATAACGATGAAGGCACGAGCCAACTGGCCCGGTTTCCTTGTCATATCATTGGTTTTCCTTAGTTTGATCTCATCAGCTTCAGCCTCTCCTCCAGTTAGTAAGTCCAACAACTGCTTCAACACTCAATTGGAATCCTCACATTGCTATCACTGATAACTCTTATGTGCAGGAATTGCAGCTACTGTGGTCTCTAATGTGGCATCTGCACTGTTCAAATGGCTATGGTCACTCTCACTCTCACTCAGCACACCGGAGCCCAGAGCCACCAATGGTTTGTCTTTTTGTCTCACATGTCTTAAAGCACTTGCTTACATTCTGAGCTAAAGTTGAGCTTTGATACTTCAGCAATTTCTGGACGTTCCATGATCAAGTTTGAAGGCGGGTATGCGGTTGAGACAGTGTTCGATGGCAGCAAGGTCGGGATCGACCCTTACTCGGTTGAGGTTTCTCCGACTGGAGAGCTCATCATTCTGGATTCAGTTAACAGCAATGTCCATAAGGTTTCATCACCGCTATCTCGATGTAAGTCGGTTCATTCGGTTGCTCGGTTTTTTCAGTCTATGGGAGTGCCTTGTCCAAGGGTTAAGGTTGATACCTTTTCCTATCATTAAAAACAAAGTTTGTCAAAGAGAATCTTAACTGTTTTATAAAAAGAGGGTTAAGAAGAAAAGCACAAGGGAGGGAGAGATTGGCATTTTGCTTTAGTTTAGTAGAAGACTCCACTTTTTAAAGTAGAACATGTCTTCTTTTGGGTTTGTTCTCTTTGCAATTTGTTCCTTCTTCTTAGAAGTTTGTGATGTTTTACTTCTTTTTTAAAGTAGACAATGTATAGAGCTGGCAAAACCAGACTTGACTCGACTTGACTCGATAACAATGACTCGCAAAATAAGAGTATGTTGCCCATATATAATCCATGTGGTGTGCTAATATGACTTGAGTTCATGTTCACATACATAGTGGCTTACATTATGTAGATGTGTTTCAGATAGCAGGCCAAAGCTTCTTGCTGGATCGCTCGAAGGGTATACAGGTCACATCGATGGCAAACTAAGAGAAGCGAAAATGCATCACCCAAAGGGTGTGGCTGTGGATGATAGAGGAAACATATACATTGCAGATACCATGAACTTGGCTATCAGGAAAATCAGTGATTCAGGTATCTTCAGCTTGTCTGTTGCTTACAACCGAAAAAAAGAAGCGATTTTCTTCTCATGTCAATGTTTACAATGAACCTCAGCCAAGCTAATCTGTGGTGGTCTGAACTGGCTTTGTTTAGGAGTGGTTACTACTATAGCAGGAGGAAGGATGAGCCGAGATGGTCCAAGGGACGATGCGAAGTTCTCTGATGATTTTGATGTAGTTTATGTAAGAAGTAGCTGCTCACTTCTGGTTGTAGACAGAGGAAGCCAGTTGATCCGCGAGATCCAGCTCCAATACGATGATTGTAACACATCCGAACAGGCATATCCATTTGAAGGCAACTTCAACCTAGGTAGATCTTATATCCACATAGCTCCACTGTGCTACTTTTTTTATATGGTGATTTCTGAATCATACATATTCTATATTCACAGGCATTGTTGTCCTTGTCTCTGTCGGATTCTTTGGCTACATGTTGGCATTGCTACAACAAAGAGTCCGCGCCTTGTTCTCTTCTTCGCAAAGCGTAAATGTCTCCTTAGACCCATCAATCGATGAAGCTTCGCCTTCAAAATCAGCTTCTAAGTCTTACACTTTATGTTGCAGGATCCTAGAATGTGCGCGAAGAGCAACATGGTACAAGCACCATACCCAATCCCACATAAGCCAGTGATCCCGCCATTGATACCAAACGAAGATGAGTTCGACAAAGGGGAAGAAGGCTTCTTCACTTCATTCTGCAAGCTAATCTTCAACACCATCTCCACTTGTTTCGAGCTCCTAGGAGGGCTGTTTTTCGTGTTCAGCAACAAGAAGCAGAAGCAGAAGCAGCAAAGGAGCCTGCAGCCCCAACTCTACCAGCAGCCGATCAGGCACGTAGTCAACCCAGACCGACCCAGCTGGCCGATCCAAGACAGCTACATCATCCAAGACGAGGATGAGGCGCCAGCAATGGAGACCCGGTCTCCAAGGAAAGACGCCCAGCTGGACAGATTCTATCAAAATAGGCAAGGCCAAGGCTTCCATGGCAGGGTAGTTGACGACGAATTCCACCATCAGCACCACCAGCAACAGCAGCAGCAGCAGCAGCTGAAACACCTCCACAGGCAACAAGAGGTGAATCGCGGAGAGCTGAACCAGCACCAAGTCCAGGCCACGCGACAGAACCAGCCGCACCCCCAAAGGCATTATAACTCAATTCCCAAGGGATGCTGTGAGAGAGGACCTGAGGCGAATGAGATACTGTTTGGAGCGGTTCAGGAGCAAGACGGAAGGCGGGAGACTGTGGTTATAAAGGCAGTCGATTACAGTGAGCCCGGGTATAGTGGCAATAATATTAGGCCAAGGCTGAACTACATGGGCTACTCAGCATACAACTACTAAAAAGCACACTACAATTTTTTTTTATTTTGATGCTTCTTAAATTTCCTTTTTGTTTGTTTGGTGTTGTGTATGTGACAAGTTGCAATATGCCTAGCTATTTAGAATCATATGGGTGTCAATTTCCTTATCGTCTTCACCGAAAGTGAATCAACTGACAAGCTGAAACGATTAGACAAGATTGTAGATTATGCAGATCGAATTTGATACAAAGCAAACTCAGTTTTAGATTAGCTGAATCAAGCAGTTGGTAAGAGATGCACTCAGGTTGGTATGGTGCCCACTGTCATAAACAGAACAGCTACCAGTTCTTTGATCTTAACATACATTGATGAATATGATATAGAATAACAACAGAATTAGTTGGCAAATAATCTCTACACCAAAAACTGACCCACTAATAATTCAACTTGATCAAACTGTGCATATATTGTTGATGGTATTCGGTTTAAATTTGCTTTGTTTGGTAGCTGATGACATTAGAAGTTCGTTCGTTTTGAATTTCATCTACTGGATGACTTGGATCAATCTTTGTACAAGAATCAAATTTGACTGATTCAAAAATAAGCCAATCAATCTTAAACCAAAACCAATGTGCTGATTTTGACAAGAAATTAAAACAAGAGACTTCCTTGAAAGTAACTCAACCCTAATTTTTAAAACCCTAAATTGCCAGCGAAGATCCAGCAGAGACGAAAAGGGGGAAAAACAGAGAGAAGATACCAATGAAGGGGGCACCTGCCACGTTAAGGAATCAAATTCAGGCTGTTTGATAATCATTGCTAGCTAGCTGAACCTCTCTCTTTCTCAAACAACTGTCAACCAACCGACAATTACAGTATCCCGGCCGGTCACCCCTCCCACCATCTTCCCTCAATCTCTCCTCCTTAAATCAGCCCTCCAACTCGATCAGAAGCCCTAAAGGCAGAGTCTTTTTCGATTTCCTCTTTGGGGCAATTCAATCGGGAAATTAATTAACCATGTCAGGATCGGATAACCAATCAGGAGACCACTCCAGCGACGATCTGATGCAGGATATGGAGTTCTCACACCGCCGGTGCTGCTTCTTCGGCCCGGGCTTCGACTGCTGGCAGAGGATGCGTGGCTCCGGCAACGGCGCATCCGACGAAGGCTTGGCGGAGCGCAGCTGGAAGAAGCTCAGGGAGTGGTCGGAGCTCGTGGCGGGCCCTCGGTGGAAGACGTTTATAAGGAGGTTCGGGAGGAACCGGGCAGCTGGAGGCAACGCCGGGCAGGTTAAGTTCGGGTACGACCCGCTCAGCTACGCTCTCAACTTTGACGACGGGCAGAACGGGCAGATTGATGAGACCGAGATGGGGTTCCGGGATTTCTCGGCGAGGTACGCGGCGGTTCCGGGGTCGACCAAGTCGTCGATGGATTTGGGGAGGGACGGGCCGTCGTTTACGTGATCGGCGCCCGGAGAGGATAACGTGCGCCGGGTGGTGATGAAGTGGAGTGGGCATGGGGTGGGGCGCACGTTAGGCAGGTGTTGACCGGGCAGGATTATATGAGATGAAAGCAACAATCAAGGGCGTTGACCTTAGTGTAGATAATGTGTAAACTTACGGGATATTTGTTTGTTTTTATTGTTCCGTGTAACGATTTTATTTGATGTGTATGTTACTTCTTCTTTTTTAAATTTAGTTTAAGAATATAAAATATAATGTAGGTGAAATTTTGGAAGAAAATAAATTAAAATTTTAATCTTTATATAGTGATTAATTTCTTTTTTAAATCTTTAAAATATAAATTATTTAATTTTTTAAAATGTTTTCATAAAGAGTTAAAAATTATATAAAATGTTAATTTTTGTTTTAACTTGGTAAATGTCTTTTTAGAAACAATAAATTAAGTTAATATTCATTTTTATGTCATTATGTAGATGTTCTATAATGACAGGTTGGGAATTTGGGATAGTATTCCACGTGAAAATTATTGTGAATGCAAGCCTTATCCGTAAGTGGGTAGACTACTCCTCCTAATGTCAATTGGTTTTATGATGGAATATCACTTGATTTATTAGTGTATGTGCGTTTGAGCGTGTGACTCCCATGTCGTATGACCCATCGTAATTTTAACAATGATAATTTTACCATTTCTTCCCAGTTTTTGGTTTAATTTAAGGTTGTGTTGCCTATCTCTCTCATTTTGGTTCAGGCCAAAAATTAGCTTGCTTTTTTTTTTTTTGATAAGGTAAGAATTCGGGTGCGCACCAGGCGCTATCCGAAAGCATCCTTTTGGATGAGGTCCAACAGACCTTGATCACCTAGTAAGTTAGGGTTATCGGTACTACATCCCAGGAAAGCAATCCTATAAGCCACGCAGTTACCGGTGCGAAGTATAAGTGAAAAGAATACTTCCTTAAACCCTTTCAGAAGTGAAGTAATGTCCGACATGAGTATCTCAATTTCCCATGGACAACACTTTCCATTTTTGAGAAAATTAATAATAATAAGAGAATCCCCTCCAATGAGGATTTTGTCCAGATTTAATTCCCGAGCTTTTATAATACCTAACCGTAAAGCGCTAGCTTCTGCTATGAGAGGAGATTGTTGTCCAAGCCTTCTTGCTCCTACAGAAATCGGTCGCCCTTCCCAGTTTCTAATAACAAAGCCGCTTGTGCTCTCACCTTGCACGAGGGAAAAACCATCGACATTTAGTTTGTGTCAACCCAAATGTGGTTTTTTCCATTTATTATTTTCCCTCCTACCCATTTTCTTAATGCTCCTCTTTTTTGTTTTATTTGATTCTTTACCTTTATTAGATTCAAGCCAATGTGTCTTTGTCGTATTCCAATTTTTCAAAAATTGCTATGCCCTAATTTTCACTTCTTTCACTGTTGGCACTTTTTTATTTCTGAAAACAATTTGGTTACGGACCAACCAAATTGTCCACCAGTTGTGTGACAAACATTGCTTTTCTTTCATTGTCAGATTATTTGATAGGATTGTCATTATTGGTTTAATATCACGATCTCTACATATAGAGTCTTGGATCAAAAGTTTAACCTTATTACTCAGATTTTTGTAGAAAAAACTATATTTGCATTCACAAAATAAATGGACTTCATCTTCCTCGTGGTGATTACAGATTGGGCACGAGGTTGGGACAGCAACCCCCCTCCTAGATAGTCTTGATGCAGTTGGAAGGCCATTTTGACAGATTTTTCAAAGAAAATTCTTTACCTTAAGTGGGACATCTTGTTTCCAAATTCAACAATTACTGTCTATCGCGTTTAGTGAGGATTTTGTAACAAATTTATATGCACTTGACGTCGAAAAATACCCATTCTTGGTTGGGTCCCAATACAATCTATCTTCAATTGGCGAGACTGGGAGAGCAAAATTTGAAATTTTACTCATAACCTCTACAGGTAGAACACTAGTTTATCCAACTGCCATTAGCTTGCTGTATTTTGCAATTGTAGGCTTGTGGAACCACTCATTTAAGGCCATCTTCAACATCTTTTTTTAAATTCCTCTAAAATGGGAAAATAAAATAAATATTCTTTAAATTATTTTTACTTCAACCCTAAAAGCTTCTCCATTTTAAAGATTTAGAGAACCATCTAGTTTTGTAGAACGCTGGAAATTTAGGGATTTTTTTTTTGTTGTTGTTGATTCTTCATTTTGGAAAATGAGACGGAAAATCTGTTGAAAAAAAAAATCTTAAAATAATTCAAAATCCCCATTGTCTAAACTCCTAGCCATCCTTCATCTTCTCTTCTTCTTCTTCTTTCTTAAAACCTGCATATCAAATCACAGAAAAGGCGGTAGAAATAGGATTATTATACAATTTATACCTATTGCTCAAACACTAAATCCCCCATTTTATGCAGTTGAGGTCTCAAGCGATCGGTTGCACTGAGGTTGGCTTGAATGATTGGTAAATGGGCCACTGTTTTCACTTGTGATTAGATGGGCTTTCCACATTCATACTTTCAGCCCATTAAAGAATTTGATGAAGACAATGGCAAACTGCTCACGTAGCAATGTATGGATTTATAATTCATAAAATAATAAAATTTCACCCCAACAATTTTTTTTTATTATTATTAAGTAAGAATTCGAATCCCGGACAGGCCCGGGGGTCGATAGGCTGAAGAACTCGGCGACGGATAAACCGTCAAAATAAGCTAAAGACATAAACCAACAATAAGGTAGAGCTGACAAATTACAAGAGTGCAAATAAAGGCAAAGACTAGTAAAAGATGAAAGAACCGAAGCAGTGTACGGCAACTCATCCATCAGTTAGTAGAGGCAACGCAGGGGATCCCTGGGGAACAAAGTGGAAACCTCAGATTTGAACTCTATAAATGAGCCATCAGGTCTCGATCACGTCCACGACCTCTTGCACGTCGGCAAATAAGAAGAAACACCGCTCAGAAACAGCTAGCCTCGAAAGCCCCACCATCACACCACCAAACAATTCAGCAACCTGCCAAACACTACGGATCCAATTCGGAATTTCCTCACCTACAAAAATATCGTCAAACCCTTACGGGATTTACTCAAACCCTTTCGGGTGGATTTACTCAAACCCTTTTGGGTCGATTTGCTCAAACCCTTTTGGGTTTTTAACCAGATGGCTTATTTTCCCTTTCTTTTTTCCCTTTTTAAAAAAGAGAAAAAATAAATTAATGGGGCTTGGCGTGCAAGCCAAGGGCTACATCCTACAACCATTCCCACACGCCATCAGAGAAGTTGAAAGCACGGAGGAAGGCCATCACGGCAAGGTCATCGGCCGGTTAGGGACGTCGGCGGACGGGGGAGGAAGGAAAGGTGGAATTAAAGGTCTCCGCATAAGTAAATCTGAAGAGGCGACTCACAAAGATCGCCGAGGAAGACAATCGGAACGAGTCGGCGGGGCGAGAAGGAGACGGAAGGTAAAACCCCCAAATTAATTTCATAAATCGATGGATACCAACACACCCAACCTGGATCGAAAGGAAACCAGATCCAGAAGGAGGATGAAGGGTTGCGCGAGAGGGGTAGGAGAAAACGACAACGAGGGTGACCGGAGTAGGGATGCAAGAGAAGATTCGACCATGGACGCAGGAAGTCCAAAGCCAAACACTTGAATCAAAAGTACAAATAGACCTTTGAAGGGATGTGAAACAAGACGTCGAACCCGAAAGAGAGGGGGACGAGACTCATGTAAGAGGCGGCCGAAGCCAGATTAGGGCGGCCGGAGCCGGAGTTGGGCGGCCGAAGCCGAGTTAGAACGGTCGGAGCAGAGGTTGAACGGCCGGAGCCGAGGTTGAACGGCCGGAGCCGGATGTAAGACTCCCTCTCTCTCTAGATTTACTAGAGAGAGGAGAGAGCTTTTTTGCAAATAATATTTCACCCCAACAATGATAGTGAGGTAGTCCAAAAAATTTTCTAAAAAAAAAAGGTAGTCCAAAAAAAGCAGCCACGCAATTGGGGATTTGCAAATTTTTTTTATTTATTAGGAAAGAATTCGGGCGAGCTCGTTCTATCCGATGACATCTTTACGGACGAGGTATAAGAGACCAGAATCTTTGTGAATATCAACACCCCATGCAGAGTGACAAAGATGTGCAACTTTATCCGCCACTCTATTGCATAATCGAGGAATATGAAAGAAGGAAACTTCTTTCATAGTCGAGAGTAGAAGTATAACATCTGATAAGATCAGTTCAATTTCCCGGGGGCATTCAGATTTTTTATTTAGGTGGTTTATGATTATCAGGGAATCACCTCCAATGTGGAGTTTGTCAATACGGAGTTGTAGAGCGTGGTGAATTCCCAGTTTAAGAGCCAGAACTTCCACTTTCAAGGGGCTTTGAGTTCCAAATTTTTTATAACAAGTGTGTATCGGACGAACCTCCCAGTCCCGAATTATTGCACCAGCAGATCTGCTTACATTGTTTGAAATTGGGGATTTGCAATTCATTACCAACCAGACAAAATAAAAACACAAATAGGACATGAAATAAGCGTGGACATGAAGGAACACTGAATCAATAGTGGATTGGAGTCCACTGGATTACCACCCATCTCCACCTTCCTGCTTTTTGTTCGCTTTTCCGCGAACTTGTTGGGATTACCCAAACGCCGCTCCTACCGCCAATCTCACACAACAATCCTCACTCACTCAATAAGTAACACTCTCTTCCTCTCCTTCGTTGGCCTCTCAAATCCATATTCAGTACTGGGTCGCTTCACGATCCCGCAAAAGCCGCTCTGCCCCCATGGTTTCCCAGTCGACGTCGATAGACGAGGCCGGCGCCGCCGAGGAGACATGGAGGCTTAACATCGGCGACTTCCGCCTGTCGGCTCCCGATTCTCAACGCCAAGAGCACTCTCCCTTCGTTCTCCGTCGTCTTTTCCGCCGTACACCTAGTCAGTCCTCCTCCTTTCGCTCTCTTTCTTTCTTTTGAACAAACAAAACGAGGTAAAGTGAATGAAAAGCAGCTTTCCCTTTTCCTCTTGGTGATTGCTTTTATGGTGGCTTTCTGGATGGCGGAATTCGGCAACGATGTTCGTTTTATTGCCTTTTTTTAGCTGTTGCGATCGATTACTGTTGCTTCGATACTGGTGATTTTAGTTACGAATATCTTTATCAGGCCTGAATCTTGGAAGGTCATATCCTCGCAATTTCTTTTCTTATATAAAGTTATATCTAGGGCTTCGTAGATTGTTTTCTCAATCAAATATCTCACAGGATCGATGTTGCTCCAGCTTTAGTATTGATCATGCAATTTCTAGATTTCAATATTAATATATGGATCATTTACCAATGCAATTTCCATAAGCAGTTAATGTATCGTTGTCTTCTAGTGTTTATATATTCACTATTGATTCTTGCCTGTCATGATTTTGTGCATTATTAATTTGGATTCAATCGCTACCTGTGATTCCCCACTGTCAATGTCTTTTCTACGATTCAGTATGAGTCTACTTTGGCATCTTCTTTCCAAGTTTTCTGGAGAGTTGTATATTTGTTGGATACAGTTGGCTAGATTCATCTCAAACTAATTCGAATGCATTTCCAATTGTCTCTAAAACTAGATTCCTCTAAAACAAGTGTCTTTGTAGCTTATTCCATTTACAATTGTCTCTAAAGTAAGCCATGGCCCATAAAGGAAAAAGGGACCACTTGTGGAAGATAGATACCATTTGAAGCATTAGGAGTGTCAATTTCGCGTAGTGTTTAAGTCGTTGCTCGGATGGCCAAAGGTATCATATTCCTAATTGTAGTTATATGTTACTAAAGTGTATTTATTCTAATTTTGCAGCTCCTGATTAGTTGTGTGTGAATTTGTCATGATATACACTGAGAACTAAACACTCTTGCTGACCAGAGCTCTGTTCGGAATAAGAGTTTCTGTTGTCTCTTGTTCCATAGATTTTTCAATGACATGGTTTCCTTCTCCTCCCTTTGCTTTAGGGAAGAAAAGAAGAGTAGCTGAGTATTACAAGAAGCAAGAGAGGCTACTCGAAGGCTTCAATGAGATGGAGAATATGATCGAAACAGGCTTCTTCCCTGGAAGCCTAACTGAGGTCGGTAATTACTTTCCTATCTCCAACCGATAAAATTTCTACACGCTTAACAAATATTTGTTTGATTTTGAAGCATCCATCATGTTATAAATGGTTCTGCTAGATTTTATGCTCCCTTCGATCAACTTTATTTGATGTTTTAGGGGGTAAATTTGGATAAAAAATAGTTGATTTTACAAAATCTTGTGCATTTAGCATCATTCCCAATAATTTATTCTTCAGTTATTATTCAATAGAGCATTTTTTTGGTGTATTTATATTGCTTTATGAAATTGAAAAGATAAAGCTAACTTTTCTTCAAAATCGTGTCAGATGCTAAGACATCGTATATTGATGACTGGAGGGAGTATTTTCTTTTCATCTGATTTTTGTATCTATGGAATTTAAGCTATGATGATTTTCTCTCTCACACCCATACAAACACGGTCACCAGGATGAAATGAAGAAGCTTGCAAAGGGTGAGCGGTTGGCAATTCACATCTCAAATGTGGCTAATGTCGTCCTTTTCCTTGCAAAGATATATGCATCTATTGAGAGCAGATCACTGGCAGTAATTGCTTCGACGCTGGATTCACTGCTTGATCTTCTATCTGGCTTTATTTTGTGGTTTACTTCCCATGCTATGAGGACCCCAAATCACTTTCATTATCCAATTGGAAAGAACCGAATGCAGCCAGTGGTAAGTGTACTGGACGAGTTAGCACATCTTGCTCTACAAAACTTTAGCTTCTTTATCATGCCTATAACTTCGGCTGCAAAATGCTAATATAGTTCAGAATCCTCATATTTCATCTTTTAATTTAGGGATTATTTTACTTAATTAGCCTAAGGCAAGACGTCTTATTTAGAAGCAAAAAATGAAAGCGCTTTTGAATTCATTAACATTATCATGTCTGAAAATTAAATGGAAAAAAAATGAATAGTACCAGTCCTGAGCATTCATGGCCCTTCTCTTTCATGCCACAACTAAAGACTTTGTCATTTATACTCCCTTAGAGCATCTCCAGTTGAGGATATTCATCCTTTTGCCATTCATTTTTCCTTCTGTGAATTGTTTGTCTTGTCTTTTTAGGGAATAATTGTTTTTGCATCCGTGATGGCCACTCTTGGATTGCAAATATTGCTGGAATCTGGTCGCGACCTTGTTGCAAAGGTATGTGATATCATTCTTCTGTGTATTGTATCGTAAAAAGCCAAGTTTGAATTGTTAAAGAAGATTGACAAATGAGGATCTCAGCTACCTTAGCTTCAACAAGGAATCTCATATTAGGTTAAACTTGAATACTCCACAAGTGTGGCATTTGTTCACTCCTTGTCTGTGAAATTAAATTTTGCTTAAAAACTTTAGTTCAGAAAGGACTGAAAAATGTGAGTTTGGCACTTTATGGAGTATGCCACCTTTTGGTTTGAACCTGTTGTGGTAAAGAATGGGAAAATTAATGTCTTTCCAGTTTACCTATGTTAATACTTCTTGAATTAAAGACATGATAAGCTATGAAGTTGTGAAGGATCAGGTCATTGAGAGAACACGTTAAGCTGGAGCTTTAATCTGGAACCAATTGTGTTACAGAAAGGGCCTGAGATGGATCACAATCAAGAACTGTGGATGATTGGGATTATGGTGTCCGTAACAGCGGTGAAGTTTGCTCTCATGGTTTTCTGTCGCCGCTTCAAGAATGAGATTGTTAGGGCCTATGCTCAAGACCACTTCTTCGACGTTATTACCAACTCTGTTGGTCTTGTGACCGCAGTTCTTGCTGTGAAATTCTACTGGTGGATTGATCCAACCGGAGCTATAATTGTGAGTATTCCATTGCTACCTCTGCAATCTCTTAACCTGTAGCAATCATGGAATTCTCCGCAACCTTAACAGTCATCTCGGTTTTGAATGCACAGATTGCTTTGTACACAATATGTACTTGGTCCAGAACAGTGGTGGAGAATGTATGGTCGCTCATCGGAAGAACCGCCCCTCCAGAGTTCTTGGCAAAGTTGACATACCTGATATGGAACCACCACGAGGAGATCAAGCACATCGACACGGTGAGAGCTTACACATTCGGAGCCCACTACTTCGTGGAGGTTGACATCGTGCTGCCCGAGAACATGCTCCTGAATCAGGCCCATAACATCGGAGAAACACTCCAAGAGAAGCTCGAGCAACTCCCCGATGTGGAACGCGCATTCGTCCACATCGACTTCGAGTTCACTCACCGGCCCGAGCACAATTCCAAGGCGTGAGAAACATGCGTCCAGTGCAGGCGTGCAGCAGGCTATTCTTAGTCAGTTCTTCTCTTCTTTCCCCCTCTTAATAGCTCTACTTATCTAGTCATTCGCAAGTAGTATCGTTGCCTGATGTGGGATAAGTTCAGTAGTTCACAACCACTGACATTGTTGAACCCTCGTTTGTGTTTTAACTGAAAGATTAGATAGTAGAGTTCAACTTCAGTGGCCACTGGCCGCCTACGAATTAGAGGTGAGATGGTGCTCTTCATCCTAGCAGATTATGGAGAAGGTTGGAGTTATGGTTTGGGCTAATATTGGTACGGTGAAAATCTCGTATAATACACTATACTCGCTAATCTTAAATAAAACTAATAAAATGGGTTTAAAAAAAACACTATTACTACAACAGTACAACTTCTAAAATTGTGGGGTTTTTTTTTCAAGTCTTTACACCTTATTTGGGTTAATTTCCCATGGTTTTCAAAATAATACTCCGTATTATATAAAATACTATATAAAATATTAACTTTTTTTTACATTTTTTTAATAAATCCATATTTAATTATAATAAGTATGGGATTATTTTAAAAAGTTAATTTATCTATCTATCTATATACATATATTAAAATTGATGCATAGTGAATTACGTGGCGCGTTGTGATTGATCCTAGAAAAAAAACTAATAAAATAATATGTGGTGCGTTGTGGTTGGTTCTAGGGGAAAAATTAATAAAATAATATGTTTTCATAGTTTATAGAAAGTTATATATGCCACATTCTATCTATATATATATATTTTACTGTTAATTGATAAAAATATAAATAAAAAATATTTCATAGCCATGCTTACCAAAAATATTAATAGATAAATATTTTATTTATATCTAGATTATTTTTTGACGAAGAGAATTATTTATATCAAAATTAATTATTTAATCATTGTTATTTTATTTATATCTATATTTTTTAGGCCAAAATCTTCTTTTCAATTATAAATATCCATCGCTTATAAATTATTAAAATATTATGTAGCTATAATATATAGTCATAATCCATACGTGGATAGATATTTTAGTAAACTAATGTAATAAATATAAATTTTATTTAGAAAAAAATTATTTATTTTATATATAATAAGTTGAACTAATTTTATTTATATCTATATTAGTTTTTAGTAGGATAAACTATTTATATTTAGATTATTATTTTTTATTTATTAGAATCTATATAGATTATTTATGGAAAAATTTGGTTAATATCCATATTTGGTGACAATATTAAGGAAATGTCCATTTTTTTTCAAAATTAAGAAAATGTCCATTTATGACAACTTTACCCCTATTCTAATTTCTCCCCCAAATTAGGTTTCTTCGTTCTTCAGAAAAGACGCAGCGCGCAAACTTCATCTCCCTCCTCCTTCAGCGCGGAAACTTCATCTCCCTCAGTTCCTTCAATTTGTCACCGAGGCATCCGATCTAAGGAGATTTTGGTGGATTTGGGCGAGGTTCATCATCAGATTCAAAGTATTTTCAGATTTTGGGATAAATTTCGTCCTCAAATCGAAGCTTATTTGCCACTCAACAATCCGATCAAAGAGGATTTCGGTGCATTGTTCATATTAGGGTGAATCCAATCGAAATCGAGTTGTTGGTAGAGATTATATCAACAAATCGAAGACAATTTGTCACCATTCAATTCATCATCCTTCTTCTTAGATTGAAGAGGTAATAATCATCTCTCTGTCTTTTTTCTATTTATGATGATAAACTTCTTTTATTGAATACCTTGAACTCAATTTAGAACTTGTAAGAGATTTGTGACATATAGCATTGTCATCATTTGAAAATCTGAGTAATATGTAATTGATGACATATGTAAACATAAACTTGATAATTAGTTGGTGACAAATCCTCTTATGGTTTAGCTTGAACTCAATTTAGAACTTGGTAAGAGATTGGTGACATATAGCATTGCCTTCCTTTGAAAATCTGACCAATATGTTATTGATGACATTTGTAAACATAAACTTGATAACTAGTTGGTGACAAATCCGCTTATGGTATAGTTTGAGCTCAATTTAGAACTTGGTAAGAGATTGATGACATATAGCATTGTCATCATTTGAAAATCTTAGCAATGTGTAATTGATGACATTTGTAAACATAAACTTGATAATTAGTTGGTGACAAATCCGCTTATGGTATAGTTTGAGATCAATTTAGAACTTGGTAAGAGATTGATGACATATAGCATTGTCATCATTTGAAAATCTGAGCAATGTGTAATTGATGACATATGTAAACATAAACTTGATAATTAGTTGGTGACAAATCCTCTTATGGTATAGTTTGAGCTCAATTTAGAACTTAGTAAGAGATTGGTAACATATATCATTGTCTTCATTTGAAAATCTGGCCAATATGTAACTGATGACATTTGTAAACATAAACTTGATAATTAGTTGGTGACAATATTGTAGAATATATTGAATACAATTAGTTTTATTTAAAATGCAGAAATGGAGACAAAGTTGCTTACAGTGAAGTTTGAAGGAGAGTGGAAATTGATTGAGGGTGATTTATGTTTTGTTGGTGATGTAACTTCAAAAGTTATTGTCATCAAAGAGATGTTGAGTTTGGATGAATTAAAGAAGGATGTAATCGATAGATTTGATATTGATCAGATGGTTTTTGAGCTTAAATTGAGTCACTTGCACCCATTCAAAAGGACATAAGAAGCTTTTGTCATAGAAAATGATGCTGATCTTAGATTTTTTGCGCAAATTTATCCTGGTCCTTGGCATACCATGAAACAATTTATCCTGATTTATCAGAGGCGGAGTGGATTGTTCTTGAAGACATCAAGATGCAGAAATGCTATCCACCATTGGTTCGAAGGAAGAGTGGGAGGCCACAGAAGAAGCGGAAACCATCAGTTGGTGAATACAGATACCACAACAGAAAGTGACAGAAATGCTTTAGCAAATACTAGCTTGGAGATATAGAAACAAAGGCAACATATACACAGTCAGCAAATACTAGCTTGGAGATATAGAAACAAAGGCAACATATACACATAGTCATCATTACTAATCATATTTTTAATATTGTTGAAGTCATTTAGTTTTGGTTTGAACCATATTACAAGTCAATTAGTTGTGTTTTGAACCATATTACAAGTCAATTAGTTGTTTTTTGAACCTTACGATCTGTTATATAAACATGATAGTATCATCAAGATTACACTGTCACCAACCATAGAGCACTGTCACCAACCTATTGTCACTGCACTCTTATATGTAATATATTGTCACCAAAAAAAAAAGTGTCACCAACCTATTGTCACCAAATATTGTCACATCAACGACAGAACACTATCACCAACATATTGTCACCAATTCCGTTTAAAAAAAACATATTGTCACCTACATATTTGCACACACCTATTGTCACCAAATACAGAACACTGTCACCACTATATTGTCACCAACTATAGAACACTGTCACCAACCTATTGTCACCGCCCTCTTATATGTAATATATTGTCACCAAATAAAAAAGTGTCACCAACCTATTATCACCAAATACAAAACACTGTCACCACTATATTGTCACCAACTATAGAACACTGTCACCAACCTATTGTCATCGCCCTCTTATATGTAATATATTGTCACCAACCTATTGTCACCAAATACAGAACATTGTCACCACTCTATTGTCGCCAATTATAGAGCACTGTCACCAACCTAATGGCATCACATTTGTCAACTAATAATAACGCATTTTTGTTGCAAAACTGAAACCCTAGAACAAGGGGAGCATAAACCCAAGAGGGGCTAAACCTGAGCAAACGAAAATTTGATGTACAGTATGATTTAGGGTTTAGGGTTTAATCTTTAGGGTTTAGGGCCAAGACCCTAAACCCTAAAATGTGTATACATTACTAATGTTATCAGATTTGTCATCTAATATTAACACATTTTTTTATGAAACTGAAACCCTAGAACTAGGTGAGCATAGACCCTAGAGGGGCTAAACTTGAGCAGACGAACATTTGATGTACAGTGCTAATGGCATCACATTTTTCATCTAATATTAACGTATGTTTGTTATAATAATAACCCTAAGTAGATGAAATTTGAAGTAAAGTTTGTTTAACTTCCTAATACTTAATTGCCGAACTACATTAACTTGCAAACATATCAAAACAAAGGGGAACAGTTGAGACATTCATACACTTAACATCCAAAATAGCTTTCAAACTATAGGCACCAAGCAAATTTGTACTACTTAATATAAATCCCCAACTGTTAGACTACGTTAACTTCCAAAATAAAGGGGACCAGGTGAGACATTCACCATGATAGTCAGATTGCAATAAGTATCAAAATATGAGCACCATGCAACATTATACTACTTAATATCCTCAAACAGTGACAATTAAATCATAGGTGCAGATTGTATTCCTAGAGCTCACATGTCCAACACTTGTTCTTGAACAAATCCACAACCATCCTCTCCCTATATACATCCATATACTCGTCAGAAATAGCTTCAATACCACCATGAAATGCAAGACCCTCGATATATTTGATGGTATACATACCACAACTTCCACTGCAATTGAACAGAAGGATAATGAAAATTACATTATAGCTAAATTAGATATAAAAAAAATGAAATATATTGTAACATATGGAAAAACAACATACCCTCCAATATTCTGAGCAAGACTAGCGATCCTCTTGACTGAAAATGGCCCGTCATCAAAATCTCCAAATCTTCCACTCTTCCTCATCAGTGTTGTAAGCAGTTTGCACAACTCTTCACAATGATTAAGCACTGCTCCAAGTGAAATTGAACAACCTATAAAGTAAGAATTGTCACCAAACAAACAATTGTCACCAAAACAAACAATTGTCACCAAAACAAACAAGCAATGATAAACACTTGAAATTGAACAACCTATAAAGTATGAATTGTCACCAAACAAACAATTGTCACCAAAACAAACAAGCAATGATAAACACTTGAAATTGAACAACCTATAAAGTAAGAATTGTCACCAAACAAACAATTGTCACCAAAACAAACAAGCAATGATAAACACTTGAAATTGAACAACTTATAAAGTAAGAACGAATTAGATTTATCAATAAGAATACTAACCTGGATTATCCATTTGAAGTAGATAGAAACACACAAACCCTAAAAAAAACATAAACAAATTGTCATCAGATCAATGTATTTACACAAAAATCCGCAACTGATGTCCCAAATCATAAAATTAACATCTCAAAATGATCACATTTAACAAATTGTCACCAGAGATTAAACAAATTGACATATTTTGCAAGTTTAACAAATTGTCACCAAACATGCTAGGTTTGTTTTCCCAAATCCGAATCCAAACTTGTTTGTTGGACACAAATTTTCAAATATGCAATCGAAGAACAAAGGAGGTTTGAGGCTGAGAAATTAGCCCCATGGCGACACCTATGGTTGCGTGCTCGGTTCCAGATTCACTAGAGAAGCCAAATTCAGAAGGAAAAATACTAGGCAAACTGGTCTTAAATCACTAGAGAATCCAAATTCAGAACGAAAAAGAGAAGGCAAATGCTAGGCGGAATCACGCCGATACAAAGGGACTTACCTAGAGCTGAAATCCAATGAATGCGAATAGGAGAGTCCGGCGGCGCGCGCAGATCCACCTCGATGCATATCCAAGCGAAAAGGAGGGTCCGACGGCGACGAGTGGGATTGGAAATGGAGAAGGGCAATGGAGATGGAGCGGCGACGAGTGGCACTGGAGATGGAGGCGACGAGTCGGACGGAAGGAAAGCGGACGGAAGGGCAACACCACTCAGGGCGACTTTAAGGCAACAGATCGACCAAATTTTCCAAAGAAAAAAGACGCCCGATGGAAGAAATTAGGAGGGTATTACAATGATAGGGGTAAACTTGGAATTACAATAAAATTCTGGACACTTTCTTAATATCCCTTTAAATATGGATATTTCCTTAATTGGCTTTTCTAAATGGATATTCCACCAAATATTTCCTTATTTATAATATTATATTAATATATTTTCCATAAATAAGACTATAGCTATCCTAGTACTATGTATTTATATAACGATAGGCCATCCACAAAGTGAAAAGCAAGACACCGTTTTAAACGAACCCCTAAACCTCCATATCCTGCTTCTCTCCCATCCGGCCACCATGAAACCGGAAAAACTAAGTAGGTGCCGGAAACTGGTGAGCAACCAGTCGGACGTGTCCCTCGCCCTCGCCCGATGCGTAGCGCTGAACAAGGAGAATCAATCGAAGAACCTCGTCTTGTCGCCGCTTTCAATAAACGTGCTGGTCAGCCTACTGGCGGCCGGAGCCAGTGGCGAAACCCTCAAAGGGCTTCTCTCCTACCTCAATTCGGAATCCATCGACGACCTCAACCGCCTCTCTAGGGACCTTGTTTCCGTTGTCTTGGCCGACGGCAGCCCCCGCGGCGGGCCCAAGCTCTCCGTCGCCACTTCGATCTGGATTCAAGAGGGCACCCCCTTGAAGCCTTCCTTTGAACGCATTGCAGCCAAATCCTACAAAGCTACCGCCTTTCAAGTTGATTTCCGTACCAAAGTAATTAAGCCTTCAAATCCTCCTTAATTACGCAATTGGTCTTCTTTGATCGATTATTATGGCTTGTGAATTTATCTGATCATCTTTTATTCCTTTGATTTTATTTTTGGAGGTGGAGGAAATTATATGTCAAGTGAACTCATGGGTTGAGGAGCAAACCAATGGCCTCATTAAGGACGTTGTTGGTCGCGGCTCGGTGGATGAATTTACGAGCCTCATACTTGCCAATGCTATCTATTTCAAGGGAGAATGGAGTGACAAGTTCGATACATCGACAACAAAAGAGTACGATTTCCATCTTCTTGATGGCGATTCAGTGAAGGTGCCTTTCATGACAAGCTACAAAACCCAGTTTATTCGAATCTTCGATACCTTCAAGGTTTTGAGACTGCCATACGAGAATCGAGGAGACAATCGCCAATTCTCAATGTACATTTTTCTCCCAAATTCGAGAGGAGGGCTATATGCATTGGTGGATAAAATGGCTTCGGAGGCTAATTTCCTAGAGCGACACTCGCCCCATGACAAAGTTTTGGTGAACGAATTTAGGGTTCCAAGGTTCAAGTTTTCGTTCGACTTCACAGCTTTAAAGACTCTGGAAAGCTTGGGTTTTGCAAATGGATTTACTGAGATGGTGGATTCGTCCCAACAAGTGGTTGTGTCAGAAATAATCCATAAGGCCTTCATAGAGGTGAACGAAGAAGGCACTGAAGCTGCTGCCGTTACAATGGCTATTCTACTTGGAGCAGCGTACTGCCAAACAAAGCCTGAGCCTAGGGTAGATTTCGTCGCTGACCATCCATTCCTGTTTGTGATTCAAGAAGACACCACCGGAGCTTTGCTCTTCTTCGGTCATGTTGTCAATCCTCTCCAGGAATGATTGTTCAATAGATATATTCATTCCTGTTTTATCATTTGAATATTGGGTTTTGCCTAAATATATACTTTAGACATATTTTGATCTAGCTATGTCCTTTTCTCGTTGTTGGGCGGGTGATTGAATTGAATTTGATATGGTTAACTATTAGTGTTTTCTTATTGGCTTGTGTTTGTTTTTGTTCGTTTTCTTGTGTATATTTTATGTAATTTTGTTTGGTGTTTCAATTCAAATTAGTGTTTGGCAACAAAACTAGCGTTTTTGAGCTTTTTGTTTTAACATTTTATAGTTTTAAATTAAATAAGCTAAAATTATTAGTTAATTAGCGGTTTGGAATTGAATTTCCACAAGTTTTCAGAGCTTTTCCTTTTATATACACAAATCTCATCTTTTATCAGCTACCTATTCAGCTAAGGTTACCTAACACAATATTAGCTTATTTTAACATATTTTACACAATAAACCATTCAGCTTCAACTACTCGGTCAGCTACTCATTCAGCTTCAGTTATCCATTCAGCTACGATTACTAAACATACCCTTAATCTTTCTAAACACTTTTTTTAATTTCGATTCTACAAAGCTGTACGTCTTCTCAACTTATTTGAATTAAGTGGTTTAGGACACTCAACACAACTTGTTTGACGTATGTCTTAGAAGGTGTGACACCCTGCATACAGTCAATGCAATACCGGTATGCTTTTTATTAACTAACCATTTTATATAAATTTATCTAACCTTTTAAGATTATGAAGTTTTTTTTTAGGTAATATATATATTTTTTTTGATAAAAGATAAAATATTTATAAAATAACTTAAAATGATAGGTTTTGTAAACACTTAATTAATATATAAAAATTAATTGTAACAACTCATATTTATAAGTTTAATACCTGAAGGGAAATTTCGCTTGGTAGCCACGAGCTTTGGCTTTTTTCGCATGGTGCCCAAACTTTTTAAGAATTTCGCATGTTAACCACGAGATTTAGACTAATTTTGTGTGGTGGCCACGGGGTTTGGAAAATTTTCTTATGTTAACCAAATTGGTTAAAAATATTTTAGAATTTAGGTAAAATCAAAAGATAATCATAAAAATATATTGTTTTCACATAACAACCCAACTTTGGTTTTTTTATTTTTAAAAAGTTAACTACAACCATTTAAATATTTTATAGTGATACACATTAATTGCATGATAAATGAGTAAATTATACAAAACAACAAAAAATAATGGTAGGTTTTTTTTCAAAAAGTAAACTTAAAAATTTGAAAAAAAGTATACACAGTTACCCAATGTAGTTGATTCTTTTCAAAGAGTCATTATAGTAACTTTTCTAATGTTTTAAAAAGATTACATAATAGATATATAATACAAAGTTTATTTTAACCAAAATATTTTAGGATATTGTAGAACAAATATGAATGAATGGTAATCTATCTATCTATATATACATATACTAAAACCGATGCATAACGTCCTATGTGGCGCGTTGTGGTTGAATCTAGGATAAAAATTCCTACGTGGCGCGTTCTGGTTGATTCTGGGAGAAAAATTAATAAAATAATACATTGTCCTAATTTATAGAAAGTTATGTAGGTCAAAATCTCTCTATCTATATATTTTAGTTGATTGACAAAAATATTTCATAGTCATACTTACCAAAAATATTAATAAATAAATATGTAGTATTTGATAAGCGATATTTTATTTATATCTATATTATTTTTTGAGCCAAAAATGATTTCTAAAAATACTATAGAGCCACAATCCAACTGTGTATAGCTATTTTTAGTAAACTAGCATAATAAATATATTATATATATTTAATAAAAACAATATTAAAATCTTTATAAAGATTAGTTATCTATTAAATTACATGAGATTCAATTAATATTAGATTAGAAAAAAAAAACTTTCAACTTATAAATGTGAATTTTTTATATATTTTGAGAGAATCTGAATAAAAGATATTTAGATTATATATAATCTATTGAACTAATTTTATTTATATCTATATTATTTTTTGGTGGAAAAATTATTTTATTTAGATTATTATTATTTTATTTATTTATTGGAATCTATCTAAATTATTTATAATATTGTATTTATGTATTATACGTGCACGGGACGGGGCCTACACTAGTATTTTATATACTCCTTTTTTAACACCTAAAAAACATATGTGAATAGTACAATATCAAAGTTTAATTAACAGAGGGAGTACAGAGGTACAATATTTGCCCCACAAGTTGTAAAGCTAATGTTTTTATCCAAAACAAGGCATATGGGGGCGAATTTATTTTTTTAAGTACAGGGCTATATGTTGCGAAATATTGAAAAATTGTATTTACCATGCGAATTACCCTTAACATGAAGGCTACTTCGCAAAATTTTCGATAAATCCTCAAATACTCTGTATTTCCTTGAACTACCAAATCACTTGTGACTTCACACTGCTAAACCTATGCTAAGTCCTGTATTAGACTAAAATTTCCAACAAGAACTATGCAAGATTGATCTCTAAGCTTTAATTAGGTTACCTCATTTTCCAAGTGGATTAGAACTTGTCCGAAATTCACCCAAAACAACATTGAAGACTCCACCTTGATTGTAAGATCTTGAGAACTAACGTGCAGGTGATCTAAAGGATGATGAAAGACAAAAAGGCTGGGTTTCAAGGTCTTGAAACCCAGACTAAAATGTTTTGATCACTTATGCATTTGTCTAGTACAATTTGTTCTTTTACAGGAAAGAAATCTAGGCCAATATTTTTGGGCCTAAATTATAATGGACTCTATATTGGGCTATGTGATGAGACTTGGGCTTTATCGAGACTTGGGCTTTATCGTTTTATATATGAATATCTCATCTAACCCATTTTTTGTACTAGATACATTTTGTATATTCTTTCTTGATTTCACCTTTTTATACAAGGAAAGAATTGATCCATGGCTGATCTTGCTTGGTCGAAAAGAAAGTCTAAAGAACATCTTGGAAGACACACAAGGATCTATTTTGGAAGGAATTCAAATACTTTGGAAAGGATTTGAATTTCAAACGGCTCTCCCTCCAAGAAAGCTCTACAACGGTTCCAACTATAAAAGGACGAAAGCTAAGAAGGATGATGACATACAAGCAATCACGCAAGCATTCATAGCATCCTAAAGCATTCGTCAAGTTTCTCCTACATTCTCATAAAGCTTAAATTGGTGATCATTGGTTAAGAGTTGAGAGAAACACTAGCGCTTATTGTACAAGTCATTTGTTTTACACTTAGAGTTTTTCATACTCGATCAAAACACACTTGGTGTGTGGTGTGAGCTTTTATTTCACTTGTAAGTTTGAGAGCTAGAATAGAAGCGGTAAGGCTTTGTATAGAGAAAGGGAAGTTTCTCTAGGAAGTTCTAGGCTCAAAGGAAGTGAAATAAGAAGTGTTTGAATCCTACGGATTGGATAATCCTAGGCGGGGACGTAGGCAAGTTGGTGCCGAACCTCGTTAACAATTCGTGTGTTCATCTTTTATATTCCGCATTTACTTTGTCATATTCGATTTTACCTTGTCAAGTTCTGATAGCCTATATCAAGGTCTTGACAAGTTGCAGTAAATTTCTATTGTTGCGAAAATCGTCCATACTCTATTCACCCCCCCCCTTCTAGAGTATTATTCATCGCCTTATAGACTCTTCAATTGGTATCAGAGCTTGGCTCACTGTTTTGATTTAACAATCTTGTGAGTTTTCAGCATGTCTACCATAGGTGATGGAGGTTTTGCTCAAGGAAGGTCAACCAATAGACCTCCACTGTTCTGTGGCAATAACTTTGTCCACTGGAGATCACTGATGCAAATGTTCATCATTGATCAAGACCTTGAGCTATGGGGCCTGGTCAAAAATGGACCACACGTTCCTAAAAAGACTGTCGATGGAAAGCAAGTTGATAAGATTGAGTCTGAGTATGATCAGACTGATCTTGAGAACATTGCTAAGAACTACAAAGCCATGAATCTGTTATATTGCGCTCTCGATGCTAATGAGTTTAATCGTGTCTCAGCTTGCAAAAGTGCCAAGGAAATTTGGGATAAACTTTTAGTTACTTATGAAGGCACAAGTCAAGTTAAAGAGAGTAAGATTAATATCTTTCTCAGGCAATACGAACTTTTCAAGATGAATCCTGATGAGACAGTAAAGGAGATGTTCACGAGATTCACTCAAATTGTTAACAACCTTGACTCACTTGGGAAAACCTTCTCCAACCCAGAAAAGGTTCGAAAGGTTCTAAGGAGCCTTCCGAAAACCAAGTGGGGTCCCAAGGTTACTGCAATTGAGGAAGCTCAAGATCTCTCTACACTTCCATTAGACGATCTTCTCGGAAAACTTATCACTCATGAGATGATATTAAACGAGGAAGATGGAGAATTACCCTCAACAACAAAGAACCTTGCTCTCAAAGCAAAAAAAAGATCACTCACAATCTGAGAGTGATGAATCAGACGACGAAGATGATCCCTTTGCTCTCATCACAAGAGGATTAGCTCAAATTCTGAAGATGAAAAAGCAATTCTCCAACCGAGAAAATACTGATTCATCTAGATTCAAAAGCAAGTCTCCCAACATGTCAAAGAAGCCAAAAGTGCTAACATGTTTTGAGTGTGGAGAGACAGATCATCTCGTAAAGGAGTGCCCTATGAAGAAAAGAAATAAGTTCAAGAAATATGAACAAAAGAAAAAGGCTATGCTTGCAACCTGGAGTGACTCAGATTCATCATGTGAATCAGACACCGAAAAAGAACAGGCTAATCTCTGTCTTATGGCTGAACACGAAGGATCACAGACTCAAGACCTTGAACAAGTGGTAAGAAATCTAATGTCTACTCCTCCCGATGTTCTTTCTGAAGTCCTAAGAAATTTGATTTCTAATGAAGATGCCTACAACAGTGAAATCAATATCTTGAAAGAAAAGCTGATAGATCAACAGAAATGCATCAGTGATATGTCGCTGGAAATGAAAAATCTTGAGACATCTCGGACAGCCCTTGACATTAAAGTCAAGACCTTGAGCTCAGAAAACTCTGATCTCAGGCAAAGCCTCTCCTCTCTAAAGAATCGTAATGAGGATTTAGAGAAAGAGAAGGCAAAGCTATCCGACAAGTGTCAAGACCAGCAGACTTCACTCATTCAATTCACCAGATCTAAAGCTAATCTTGATAAGATGTTGGGTGAACAACAACTCTCTGTTAATAGAAGTGGTATTGGATACAACAAGAACTTTCCAAAGAAACCTAGTACCACTTTTGTTAAAGCTAAAGGTTATTGGCGTTCACCTACTTGCTTCCATTGTTGTAAGAAAGGACATGTTAGAGAAACCTGTCCATATAGGAGAAAGGATCCCTACATCATTAGAAATACTTTTCCAGTTCGACTTAATGAACAGATAAAACAAGTTTGGGTTCCTAAAGGGACAAGACTACCCAACATGGTCTATCCTCATTATGAATCTAAAACTATGTATTGGTCTAGCCGGAAAGGTTGATGTTGGTATTGCAGGGTATCATCAAGAGCAAAGAGCCAAAATGGATAATGGACAGTGGATGCTCACGACACATGAGTGGAAAGAAATCACTATTTCAATATCTTAAGGAACAGACCACTGGAACAATTACTCTTGGTGATAAAGGGAAGTGCAACATTATTGGTATTGGTATTGGTAATATTGGTAATTCAGAAAGTTGCATTAAGGATGTTTATCTTGTTGATGGATTAAAGTATAACCTTTTAAGTGTCTCTCAGTTGTGTGACAAAGGAAACAAGGTTGGCTTTGACAAACACAAGTGTGAAGTCAGGAATGAAGAGACTGATGATCTAATTCTCACTGCTCATAGGCACAACAACACTTACGCTGTAAATGCTAATCATATTACAGGTACGAAACTCAAGTGTCTCAAGGTCTTGACAGAAGACCCCAGCCTATGGCATAGAAGACTATGTCATGTAAGCATGCATACCCTCAATAAACTCAAAACAAGAGATCTTGTGAGAGGTCTGCCTGATCTAAACTTCAAGAAAGAAGATCTATGCAATGCATGCACAAGAGGCAAACAGACACGAAGTTCCTTCAAACCTAAAAAGGTTGTAAGTTCCTCTCGTCCTCTTGAGTTGTTACATATGGACTTGTGTGGACCTATGCGAGTCAAATCTCCAAAGGGCAAACAATACATCCTGGTTATTATTGATGATTTCTCTCGTTTTACATGGATCTCCTTTTTAAGAGAAAAATCAGAGGCTTTGCTCGAGTTTTCTAAACTTTGCAAAGAGCTCCAAACCTTGAAAAACATACCTATTGTCTCCATTAGGAGTGATCATGGTAGAGAATTTGATCAACTTAAGTTTGATTTGTTCTGTGCTAAGTATGGAATTTCTCACAACTTTTCAGCACCTAGAACTCCTCAACAAAACGGAGTTGTGGAACGAAAGAACCGCACTTTGGAGGACATGTCTAGAACAATGCTTTTGGAAAATGGTTTGCCAAAAATCTACTGGGCTGAGGCTGTTAATACAGCCAATTACATTTTGAATCGATGCTTAATTCGTCCTATTTTGAAAAAGACTCCCTATGAACTTTTCAAAGGAAGAAAGCCTAGCATTTCCTACTTCAAACCTTTTGGATGCACCTGCTTTGTTCATAACAATGGCAAAGATAATCTTGGAAAATTTGACGCACGAAGTGATGAAGGTATCTTCCTTGGATATTCGGCTACTAGCAAAGCTTATAGAGTTTATAACAAGCGCACCAAAATTGTTGAGGAGAGTATCCATGTGGTATTCGACGAAAGAAACAATGGTGTGTTGAGTGAAGGTTTTGCAGATCTCAATCTAAATCATCATGATTCGGATGGAGAAGAAGAGGACAAGGCCGAAAATAAGCAAGACCAAGAAAGAAACATGCAAGAACAAATCCAAGACATCAACGAGCTATCTCAAGACCTTGAGAAGGGATTACAGGATCAGGACTCAGTCATTGAAGTATCCAACACTCAAACTATCTCTCAAGACCTTGAAGAGAGACCTGCTCCAAAGCTACGAAAATTCAAACATGCCTCCTCACACTCAGCTCAAGATATCATATCAGATCCATCCTCTGGGGTACAAACTCGATCTAGATTAAAGAATCTTTGTGCCTTTTATGCTTTTGTTTCTCTTATAGAACCAAAGACCCCAGCTGAAGCACTCAAGGACTCGGATTGGATCACTGCCATGCAAAATGAGCTAAATGAGTTTGAAAGGAACAAGGTATGGACTCTTCAACCCAGACCACAACACCAATCAGTCATAGGAACTAGATGGGTGTTCCGAAATAAACTGGATGAAGCAGGCAAGATCATTCGAAACAAAGCAAGACTTGTTGCTCAAGGATACAATCAAGAAGAAGGTATAGACTACGAGGAGACATTTGCTCCTGTAGCAACGTTAGAAGCTATACGTATACTACTTGCTTTTGCATCTTTCATGGGTATCAAACTATTTCAAATGGATGTCAAATGTGCATTCCTAAATGGGTTCTTAGAAGAAGAGGTTTATGTTGCCCAACCACCAGGCTTTGAAAGTGAAGAATTTCCTAATCATGTGTATAAATTGGACAAAGCTCTCTATGGTCTCAAACAAGCCCCAAGAGCTTGGTATGAAAGATTGTCCAAATACCTTCTTGAAAATGGTTTTCAAAGAGGATTGATCGATAAAACTCTTTTCATCAAAACTCGTGGAAATGATCTTTTGATTGTTCAAATATATGTAGATGATATACTATTTGGTGCTACTAATGATTCCCTTTGCAAGGAGTTTTCTGAAATTATGTGCAGGGAATTCGAAATGAGTCTCATGGGAGAATTAAACTTCTTCCTTGGCTTACAAGTCCTTCAAACAAGTAAGGGTATCTTTTTGAATCAAGGGAAATATACCAGGGATCTACTAAAGAAATACAAAATGGAACAATCAAAGGTAGCAAAGACCCCTATGAGCTCCACTCTCTCTCTTGATCAAGATAAGAATGGTAAGAATGTGAACCAAAAAGAGTACAGAGGTATGATTGGTTCACTCCTATACCTTACTGCTAGTAGACCTGACATAATGTTCAGTGTCTGTATGTGTGCTCGATTCCAAAGTGACCCTAAAGAATCTCATCTTATTGCTGTAAAAAGGATCTTCAGATACCTAAATGGATCTCAAGACCTTGGGCTATGGTATCCCAAACAAAGTAACTTTCATTTAAAAGGCTACTCAGATGCAGATTTTGCAGGATACAAAGTTGATAGAAAAAGCACTTCTGGCTGTTGCCAACTCCTAGGATCATCCTTGATAAGTTGGCATTCTAAGAAACAGAATTCAGTAGCCCTATCAACTGTAGAAGCCGAGTACATTGCTGCTGGTGCATGTTGCTCTCAGATTCTTTGGATAGCACAACAACTCAGAGACCTTGGAATTGATCTTAAAGGTATTCCTATTTTGTGTGATAATACTAGTGCTATTTCAATCACTAAAAATCCAGTGCAGCATTCGAGAACCAAGCACATTGATGTGAGACACCATTTTATAAGAGATCATGTGGAGAAAGGTGATGTATCTATATCCTTCATATCCACTGACTTTCAGTTAGCTGATATCTTTACTAAACCACTCCCTGAAGATTGTTTCAATTTTATTAGATTGGAGTTGGGTATGCTTAATAAGGAAGCACTTTCTTAGGGGGAGCAATTGCTTCTTATTTGAAAGTCATGAATTCAAATGAAATCTCAAGACCTTGACTTCATAAGGTTTCTGGATGATCATTCGAATGAAATTATTTTGGATCAAACTCTTGTTAATATCTTATGGATGTTCAATAAGAGTATCTTTTAATGTTCTGAGTTTATCTTGATATCTTTTACCCCTTTCAAAAATCGATTTTCACATTTTTTGGTTCCCATTTTAAAAATATTCCAAATCTCTTTAATTCTTGCAAGTGGATGTGACACTTTGGGTTTAGAGAAATTAGATCATCATTACTTACTATTCAAGTGAGTCAATGAATCTGTACTTGCCTAATTGAAAAACTGGGGAGTCGATTCAGTTTCCAGATTATTTGCTTTTTAATCTCTCCCTCCCCTCGGTCTAATCCACCCACTCTCTCTGTGTTCATTCGCTCTCTCTCTCGAAATCCCAAAAGCTCTCTCTCTCTGTTTCTGTAACAAAAATGGCGGGATCAAAGCGCTCCTCAGCATCTCCGTCTCCAGCACCTTCTGCCAAGAGGTACAAGATGCCAGCAAACAAGGGGAAGCAAGTTATGGAGGATGTTGAAGAACACTCAGAGGATTCCTGCGAGAGATCCCCTTCTCCACCACCTCTGATCAGGAAATCCAAAGGAAAAGCTCCAGCATCTACAGCCACTGCTCGTCCTCCTCAGGTACCCTCTATCATTTCCCCAAGTTGGTTTTGCAACAAAGAGGTTGAGGAGTCCTGGAATCAGGACTTCTGCAACCGTCGCTTATGCTTCTGTGATGCTGTCGATTTCAACCTCCTACAATCCATGCCCTTACCCTGCATTTCCCTCCTCAAATCTACCTGTTTCTGGACCTTGCTCAACCCT
This sequence comes from Persicaria tinctoria, assembly GCA_037127255.1. Taxonomy (NCBI): domain Eukaryota; kingdom Viridiplantae; phylum Streptophyta; class Magnoliopsida; order Caryophyllales; family Polygonaceae; genus Persicaria; species Persicaria tinctoria. The sequence continues at coordinate 11,896,456 of JBANSL010000004.1, forward strand.
GGCAATTTTGCCTATCCCCGACTCACCAGACTCTTTTATGCCAACCTTACTGTTCATCGAGTGAATGGAACCCTAACCCTAATATCCAAGGTCAAGAACACCCAAATTCGCCTCTCTCCTGAAAGCCTTGCTATCATTCTTGATCTTCCCACTGAGATCCCCACAAAAGAATTCCCAAGCCGATTTGAGTGTCTCTCTCGAGCACGAGAAGAATTCTTCCTAAAATCTCAAGGCCCTGGATCTTCATCCAACCTCAAACCCACTCACACTGTCCTAAACCTTCAAGCCAAGCTCATCTTCACCATTCTGGCTCGCTGTATCTTCCCTCGCATTCACTCCAGGGAATTGGTGACTGAGAATCTTCTCGAGATCCTTTTTCTAATCATGAATGGATACGAGCCCAATTTACCCAAACTTATCCTCGACTACATGACCCATGTCTCCTCCTCCTCTCGACCTATGCCTTTACCCTATGCAAACCTTTTGCCCAAAATCTTTGAAGCCTTTGACATCGACACATCAGGAGAAGAAAAGCAAACCTATAGTGAGATTGTTGATGATGGCTGCCTAGATAGATTGGGCATTGCCAAAAATCTGAGGGGGCAATGGTTTCTGAGGAAGGATTCAAAGGGAAAACAGGTTGCTGAACCTAATTTAAGTGAGGATAGGTTGGCTGCTGTGGAGACTGAGATTCAAGACCTTAGGTTTGATCTGAGTAGGATGTGGTCAGATGTGGTGATTCGCCAGGACCAGACTCATGAACTCCTCTCTGTGGTGAACTGCAAGCTTGATCAGATGATGCTCCTCAATGCTCTCACCTACACTGCTACAGGCTCTATCATGCCTCTGGAGCAAGAAACCTACGACAATGTGCGTGAGAAGACTGGGAATGTAATCCTCAATTGTGAAAATCAAGTGAAGAAACGCCCCATCCTGCGCCCCACACATAGTGAACCCACCATTCTCACAGTTGAGCAATATGGTGTGGTTAAGAAATACAGGGATGTGGAGCGTCAGAAACAACTTGCAGAGATGGAAAGGGACAAGGTCACCAGAGATGCTCTTGCAAGGTGGAGGAAGAAGTGCAGAGATGAGGTTCGAAGGAAATACCTTCCACCCAACAAGCAGTACCCAACCTTTGGCGAATGGGTTGAAGAAGGAGCTGGAATTTGCCCTCCTGAAGACCCTGATGCTCCTGGCGCCCCTGGTACATCCTCTGATGCTGGACCCTCTTCTGCTAAGAAAGGCAAGAAGGCTCTTAAAGGCAAGAAGAAGAAGGCTGCAGATGGGGATTCTGACTCAAGGCCTTGATCTCCCACTCTCTTTTCTCTACTCTCTGAAAACTCATCTTTTGCTGCTCGTTTTTTTAAAACTGCTGGTTCTCTGGCTGTGTTTTGTGGTGGTTTAAACATTTTCACCTCTCTGCCCTTTTGTTGGAAGACAAAAAGGGGGAGAATGTTTTGGTTTGGTTGCCCTGCGTTTTGGCACTAGTTGGTTAAGTGCTTGTCGTTTTTAAAACTTAGATGATCCGAACATTTTATGCCTATATTATAATATGCTTATTTCCTCTTATGATTGCTGGAAATATGTTATGAATATCGACACAGGTTTTGTCTTCCATCAAGGGGGAGATTGAAGACTCCACCTTGATTGTAAGATCTTGAGAACTAACGTGCAGGTGATCTAAAGGATGATGAAAGACAAAAAGGCTGGGTTTCAAGGTCTTGAAACCCAGACTAAAATGTTTTGATCACTTATGCATTTGTCTAGTACAATTTGTTCTTTTACAGGAAAGAAATCTAGGCCAATATTTTTGGGCCTAAATTATAATGGACTCTATATTGGGCTATGTGATGAGACTTGGGCTTTATCGAGACTTGGGCTTTATCGTTTTATATATGAATATCTCATCTAACCCATTTTTTGTACTAGATACATTTTGTATATTCTTTCTTGATTTCACCTTTTTATACAAGGAAAGAATTGATCCATGGCTGATCTTGCTTGGTCGAAAAGAAAGTCTAAAGAACATCTTGGAAGACACACAAGGATCTATTTTGGAAGGAATTCAAATACTTTGGAAAGGATTTGAATTTCAAACGGCTCTCCCTCCAAGAAAGCTCTACAACGGTTCCAACTATAAAAGGACGAAAGCTAAGAAGGATGATGACATACAAGCAATCACGCAAGCATTCATAGCATCCTAAAGCATTCGTCAAGTTTCTCCTACATTCTCATAAAGCTTAAATTGGTGATCATTGGTTAAGAGTTGAGAGAAACACTAGCGCTTATTGTACAAGTCATTTGTTTTACACTTAGAGTTTTTCATACTCGATCAAAACACACTTGGTGTGTGGTGTGAGCTTTTATTTCACTTGTAAGTTTGAGAGCTAGAATAGAAGCGGTAAGGCTTTGTATAGAGAAAGGGAAGTTTCTCTAGGAAGTTCTAGGCTCAAAGGAAGTGAAATAAGAAGTGTTTGAATCCTACGGATTGGATAATCCTAGGCGGGGACGTAGGCAAGTTGGTGCCGAACCTCGTTAACAATTCGTGTGTTCATCTTTTATATTCCGCATTTACTTTGTCATATTCGATTTTACCTTGTCAAGTTCTGATAGCCTATATCAAGGTCTTGACAAGTTGCAGTAAATTTCTATTGTTGCGAAAATCGTCCATACTCTATTCACCCCCCCCCCCCTTCTAGAGTATTATTCATCGCCTTATAGACTCTTCAAACATCAACAAGACAACATGTATGCGGTAAACTAAAGCTTCGCACTGCGCAACCAAACCTTAAATCTAAGGGTGTGTTTGGATTCCATTGTATTTTAATTATAATCCAATTATTTTACCTCGATTTATGTGCGCATTTGGTTCTGAAAATAAAAATCTCGTAAAAATTGAGGTAAAACCGTAATTTAATCAAATAATCAAATAAATTGAGATAAAATAATTGCATTATAATTAATACATCGTAAAATTAAAAAACATCATAATTTAAACAACTTAAAAAATGTATTAACTAAATGTCACCTTATCATTTTACATTATAAACATAAGGCATTTGGAATCCAAACACACCCTAACTCAAGATTACTCGGTCCCTTAAAAATCTTAGAAATGTAATGTAATGTTCCAATGGAAACATAAAAGGTTTTCCATGTACAATATCCTATTTTATACACCACAATTTTGCGGTCCTCGATTAATGTATGCCAGAAAAAACCTCCAAAAAAATCTGCCAATTAGTACGCCTCTATTCTAAAATATATGGAGTAAAACAACAGGGGCCTTCTATGGGATTGTGTACTAAGAGCAAGCCCAACGGCTTTGCTAAAAAATATCTAAAATAGAGATTAAAGTATCACAATCTTTAAAAAAAATTCACTCTAATTCCGACTGTTTCTCTATTTTACAGATTTTTATATTTATTAAAGACTATAATAAATAAATGAATTTATGAAAGATATTTAATTCTACATTTCTAAAACCTTAATTTAAACTTAATTCTAATATTTAGCCTCACATTTGTTGGTGAACTATTATAGGTTACTCATCCTCTTGCACGACATATTAATTTTTTTTTAATTATTATATTCTCATGTGATATTTAATTTTTTAAAACAAAATCTAGTGATAAATTTGATATTTATTTTTGGAAAAATGACTAAAAATAATACGAACTATTGACGGTGAACCAAAAATAATACGAACTTTCAAAATCACTAATTCGTGTACAAACTATACTCTATTAAACCCATATTGATACGATGTCTAGAATTTGGAAACTCAAAATTAATTTGGGTTTAAAATAAAATTAACAACAAATTTTGGTACAAAATTGTAAAATTTTGATGAAAGGTCATCATCTCTACGTTCTCAATGGAAATCAGTTCATCGTGTTCTTCAATGGAGATTGATCTCGCCAGAGTTCGGGCTGGATGGGTGGCGCCGACCTTGTCACCGTGCTCTTTCCGGATAAATTGGAGGCAGCGGTGCCACCGCCTAGGGCTGTCGGCGGTGAGTCGCAAGGAGAAGTGGTGGCATCTCCTTCTTCTCCGACTTTGATTCCGATCTGGGCAGGGATACGAACGAATCGAGGCTAGATCTGCTTGATTTTGGATGTGGTTATGATCCCTAATGCCTCCATTGTTATTCTTTGAAGGATCTGATTCATATTTTTGGGGTTGTTCTTCTTGAACAAAAACTCTAGATCTGGAATTTGGGGCATTTGTTGCTCAAATTAAACACAAAGATTGAAGAATACGGGGAAAGGATCCCGGAATATGCAAATCTCCCATCTTGATTTTTACTTTTCGATTGATTTCAAAATGGATTTTGTGATTTGGCTTTTTTTTTACGTTCTTACTCTTGTTCACCGTCTGCTACTCGTCGGAGGCTAGATCTACTGGAGGCGTCGTTCGCCGCATGCTCCTCGTCGAAGCACATGGAGGCAGAACGGTGAGTCCCAATGGGAGGATGAACTTGATTTCTGCTCCTCGCCGCGGCCAATGTCTTCGTACTGATTTGTCTGGCCAGATTCATTGAGAACAGGAGAGAGAGAGTATGAACTTATCAAAATTTCACAAATTTGTACCCAAATTTATTGTTAATTATATTTTAAGTCCAAATTAGTTTTGAGTTTTCGAAATTTAGACAACGTATCAATATTGGTTTAAAAGAGTATAGTTTGTATACAAATTGGTGATTTTGAAAGTTTGTATTATTTTTGGTTCACCGTCGATAGTTCGTATTATTTTTAGTTATTTTTTAAGTAACATTAATATTAAATTTAGATTGTTACTATAAAGGTTATCATAAAATTGGATAAAATATTATTCAAACTTAATCTTATTATTTTCAATTAGTTAATATATATTTTATTAGTGAATGATCATATATGATTAATTAATTAAATTAATTAACTAACAAGGCTTAATTTATAATTTATAAAAATAAAATCATTCCAATATGAGTTATGAGTTCAAGTGAATATTTTTTGAAGTGAAAATTTTATAGACTAATTTTTTAATGTGAATTTTATAGCATTAAATTGGATGAAATTAGTTGTGCTGTTTTATTTATAAAAGTTAGCATAGAATTATGATGTTTTGTTCTATCTATATTGATTTAACATAATTAATTTTTATATTATATCAAATCATATCAATTTTTTAATTAATTTTTAAAAATAATTATATTTTTATTACTAGTAATTAAGTATGAAATTATATTTTTTTTCTATATTATGGGTGAAAATGTGGGGTTGTATCATTAAATTCTATATAGGGACAAGTGCACACTAAATTATAGAGATCAACTTCTCTTCCTCCAAATTTAGAGATTTTTTCCCTCTCTTCATCAATTTCTCTATTTTAGAGATGAGTTTAGAAAAGCTGTTGGGGAGAAAAAATGCCAATTTTCTCTAAAATCTCCCTTTTTCTCTATTTTAGAGAAGCTGTTGGGCTTGCTCTAACTAAGGTTAAAAGTGCATTTCGCAAATCCAATTTTAATTTGACATGGGCAGCGTCCAATTAGACATAGGGTAATTTTCAATTAATCACATTTTTAAAGGGACAGAGTCAAAATGTTTTGAGGGGAGGTGCACAAAAGTACTACACAACGATATTGAGAAAAAATCGTAAAACACACAACAGGTTCGATATTGCAAAATAAAGAGTTCATCGTTTCTAATTAGAGGTCTATACTACTAAATAAAATTCTGTTATTTTTTTTTTCCATTAGAAAAAATAAAATAAATAAATAAAAATAAAAAAATAAAATAGCCGAAGAAAATAAAACTAACAAAATAAGGATATAAAACACAATAAATAAACATTGAGTGAATATTTAACTTGTTGTATTCTTAACATGTAATAGTGTATATAACTAGATAAAAAAATTTAAACTTATGTAACTTCTTACCAAATTCTCGAAAAAAGTAATACAATCTATGGCTTCGAAGCTCTCGAGATGAATTATAATATGTGAATATCAATTTAAATAAAATATAAAATTATAATAATATATTAAAATAAAATTAAAGTGATTAATACACCTACGATTTTCAAACATTCATAACTTTTTACTCAGATATCGAATTAGGACGTGTTTTCGTATTATATATCAAAACGAAGCTATTGACGAGGAGAATGCACCTAGGTAATTTATCGGATTGGGGAGGGGGCATGTTCTCCCCATGCTCCCCTTTGACTCTATCTCTCGTTTTAATTATCTTTATAGATTATTAGAAGTTAATTACTCAACATTCAAACCATGGTCATTGTTGGAAGCGACGTTGTTCCATGTCCAAAGAGACATAGTTGCGATGATTTACTGTGTATATAGTTTATGTGGTGCGACATATATGTCCACTAAGATCCAAATAGGGGTGACAATGATCTATACTTCAACGAGTAAAGTAACTAGTTTCACCTGCCCTATTTAACCATTATCCAATAGTTAATCGGGTAAAAATTCAGATGAATCACATCCCATTGTATTCAACAACAAAAAAACACTCCAAAAAAAAAATTAATGCAATGATCAATGCTTCAACGACTAAGCAACTAGCAACATAAAATTAACTTAGTCATATCAAACAAACAGGATGCATCATAAATGAGATAATATAATATACTACAAAAGTAAATGTAAAACGAGATTATTTAATATATTAAAAGAGATGTATATATATAACTATATAATGTATGTCAGTGATGGGGCGAGACTCTCAAGTGGGAAATACTTTCACTCGTATCCAATCCGACCCATCACCCGTGTAGTATTCAATTATTTTTGGATTTTTACTCATTTTATTGAGTCAGGTGAAATAAATATCCATCCCTAAGAATCCAAACATAAAAGAGTACAGTTAGAATTGACTATTGAGGGTTATGATATAAATTGACTAATTGCCCCCCGGGGCATAGCTCACTGGTTGAAAGGTCACCCTACGCTGGGCCTAGAAGCTTCGGGTGGGAGGTTTGATTCCCAGGAGGAGCATTATTTGTTTCTCTTGTGGAGTGGGCCTCCTGGAGCCAAAGGGTATAAAGGGGGGTGGTTGGACCATTGGTGAGGCACATCCCGCGGTTTACCTCCCCAAGTCGATGAGGGGCCGGAGACTTGGGGTCAAGGATTAGTCTAGGTGTAAGCTTAGGATACCTTGATAAATAAAAAAATAAAAAAAATAAATTACTAATTTCTCAACAAGCACACGACCATAACTACGACTTCTAAAACCGTGTCACAACTAATGGAACCGTGGAGATCTCTTATAACCACAACTGTGGAATTCATGGTTATCATTTATATATATTTTATGTAATTGCTATTCACACGGTAAATATTTCGCCAAGTGCACGGATGGAAACTCGGTTGTAGAGTGCGATGTGGGAATTGACCGATGCGCAACAAGAAACTACGGATTTGATTTGTACTGCACGCGAGAATCTTTGGCAGAGGTGCAATCGCAATCATGCATCACAAGTCATAATATCGCGGTCTCGGGCGCTCGTGCATCACGCGTAGGCAGATCTGCTTTCCATGGCTATAAGAAGCCCCCATTCGCTCGCTACCTAGTTCAGGTGACGTCACCTCCTCAAACGGACTCCCCATGGATGGATCTGCTTTCCATGGCTATAAGAAGGCCCTTTCGCTCGTTGCCTATTTTCGACAACATCACCTCCTCAAACAGACTCCCCATGGATGGATCTCTCAGATCCATCACCACTTTGACAGATCTGGGGTTTTTTTATCTACTGTTCATTGTCTTCCTCGCAATTGCTCCACCATTGTTCTTTAATCTCCCCACCCAACATCATTTCGACCACCACCGGTGATGCTAAATGTTGTCGGTCCCCTTATTATACCTTCCTGCTTCTTCTACATAGTGTTCTATAAATCGCGCCTAGGCGCTAGGCGGGAGGGCACCTAGGAATTTTTAAGTCTAGGCGGCCTTCTATGCGTAATTCCGCCTATGCACCGCCTAGTCCCACCTAGGCGCCGTCTAGACTTCGCCTAGGCCCGCCTAGTTCCGCCTAGGACCGTCTAACCCAACGATTATTTAATTTTAGCTTCTAGGCATGTGATTAGTCGACTTAGGTTTTTTTTTACCACCCAAGTCGGGATGTATTTGTCATTGAGTCGAACCTATTGTTTTAGATTTTAGGAGGTTTAGAGTCACTAGTCGGATGCGTACTTTTTGTGTTTATTTACTTTAGTGTTAGTTAAGCACCCCAAATTTGGGTTTATAAGTGATATTATGAATTATTACAGTATTATATTATATGTTTTACTGACATGTGGTATGCGTTAAAATATAAGGAAATAATCATGTTTATTCTAAGTCCGCCTAGGCGCCGCCTAGGCACCTGCCTCGCCGCCTAGGCGCTAGACGGCCACTCACCGCTTAGCGGCCGCCTAGCGCATTTTAGAACATTTCTTCTACAGCTTCCTCGTCCAACCCTTTGTTCCTTAAACACAATCCCACCAAAAAAGAAGAAAAGAGGAAGCTTCATTCGCCCTTCCTTCTACACACTTGGTTCTGCTCTTTCTTCGTTCTCCCTCTACCATATGAAAGCGCCTTCACCTTCTTTCTTCGGTTCAATTAGTGCGCCCTCTTCCAGATTTCGCATAAAAAAATTTAATACGCATATCCGCGTTTGCGCAGTGCGAGTATGGGATTTTTTTTTTTAAAAGCGCAACCGAGCATTATCAACCATGTAAACGACGATAAATTTACCGGGTAAATAATAAGCACCATATTGTATCTTGAGTTAAAAGACATAAGGTATGAGTTAGCTATTAGAAACTTATTGGTCGAGACTCGAGAGTTTGAGTCTCGATCAAAACATCCTTTCACCAAATTATGTATAATGAAGCATATAGCTATTATTTTGATTTCAAAAACCGTGAGCTATGCCCGGATGACATGTGTATTTGATGATGACAGTGAGTGTAATGAAATCCCCTTTATGAGGAAAGCTTCCCTCTAAAGTAGGGTGCTATGTAACTCCCCTCCATGAGGGTAGTTTCATAATTTACCCAATATGTGTATAGTTTTAGCTGATAAGATAACAGTTTGGGTGATTGGGGGACCATATATATGCAATGCAAAGGGATTCAGTATCACAAATTTGGCAGTACCCCCCTTTGAAAATCTCCAAACTGTTTAGTTGGTCAGAAGATCTATTTGAATCTGAGCTGTGCACCCTCATGGTGGGGTTCCCTCTTTGGCTTGTCATCTCCAAATTCCATACAACTTGCTACATTATTGAATTTGGTTACTTATTATTTTGTACAACTCAAGTCATCTATCTCACGGACGGTAGCTTCAACTACCTGACCAAGGAAATTGGGTTCCACCATTACTCGAGTCATCTCGAGTAATGATGGTTCAAGTGGGTGATTCGGTTTCAAAGTCTGGAATGAGCTCATGTATTGACCCATCAGATTTTGATAGTTCTACTACTTTCCCGGTTAATTCTACAGAAGGGTAGTTAGGCCTGCAATGTTGTACGTGGTTGAGTGTTGGGCGACTACGAAGACACAAAAGCAGAGGCTTATGGTGGCAGAGATGAGGATGATCAGATGGATGAGTGGATTTACGAGACTCGACAGGATCAAATACGATGTTATCCGTGACAGAATAGGAGTATGCAATAACCGAGACAAGTTACGAGAGTCAAGACTTCGTTGGTTTGGACATATACTAGCCTGTCCTCTTGTGTTTTTCGTCCTTAGTTTTTCTATGATTATACTTGTTCTTTTGCCCTTTGACGTTTTTCTTTGAATATATGCTGGTGTCTCAGCTACTAGGAAATACTCTCTCGGCATTGACGGGGTAAGAGTGCGTACAATTTGGCCCCCTAGACCCTGCCTCGACGGGACATCTGAGAATGTTGTTGTTGTACTAGTTCCTCGGTTAGTGATTTATTTCGATCTCTCAATTTATCGAATCAGTTTCCATTTCAAAGAATAGTAAAAATAAATTTATAAAATTTGCCTCCCACATATAAATCTATAACATGGTAGAGGCCCTATACACAAATCCCATTCCACCATAACTATCCATAAGTTGAGGTTGGAAGTGTTAAGTTGAGGTTGGAAGGAGAACACTGTCACCTAAGCTTTGATTTCATTGTCATGGCTCCCACCACCAAAACAAAAGCTAAGGTTATCATTTAACAAGGAAGAAAGATAGGCAGTGGGAGACCCCCCACAAAGACATTCTACAAAAGCAAAAGATCCACCTACACCACCCAACAGATCAATGCCTGTAAAGAGCCATCATTCAGCTTCAAGACTTCCTTATCTCCATCACCATTTGTCTGCCCTTGCGCGAAACTTCGCTCGTCACCCTGTCGTGCGCCTCACGCCAACAGGGCAGAAAGTCGAGTGATTGTAGCGGGCAACTTGGGCAATCTAGAGTCTAGACTATACCTACACCACACACAAGGATGGGTCGTTTTGGTTTCGTTCAAATCGCCTAAATCTTATTGCAAGAGATTCCCAATAACATGGTTGCTTATCGAATCGGTCCTCTCTCCACAAAGTTAGGCATTACCATGTTTTTCTATCTTGTTTTCTACTCATCCTATCAGAAAACATTGGATCACTTGATTGTTCATCATAGGTTTTGCAACTACAGATTTCTGTTTCTTCAAGTATACTTTTTCAATCATGTAGACTCAAACCCTAACTGGATTTCTACCACATCAAAGAAGCAATTCATCACTCAAAATATCAAGTTGCTATCACAGCAATTCGCTAACTGGATTTCTATTCCGATTCCGAGGACGCAGACAAGCATAAAAGACAAGCACTATGTACCCTATATATCAGCATTTCACCCACACAAATCAGTGAACAAAACATCAACTCATCAATCGCTAAAAACTCAAGTACCTCTCAAGCATTCGAACTCGTTCCAGTCCACGGAAATTCATTGCCAAGAGATGGAAGATCGATTCGAGAATCCCCTGATGAGCTCGGCAAACCACCCTTCTTCTGCCAAAGCCAAATCTTGGACACAGAGTAGCTATCCCCTCTGCACACACTGCTAATCCTCTTCCCCTCCAATTCACCACCAGCCGGAGATTTCGAGCCATTCGCAACCTTCTTGATTTCGAGCCGCCGATCAGGAGGGCACAATGCCACCCTCAAATTGGTGTTCCCAACAACATACTGATAAGACCCCATCGAATAACACCTCCTCGCATCCAAATTGCTATTGCTGGCCTCAATGGCGAGATTCGGTGCATCGGATCCGCCATCGGATCTCTTGAACTTGCCAAGCCTGACAGACAAAACGCCCTTGCCAGTTTCCTCATCCTCCTCAAAGGGGAACTCATCGTACTCGAAAATGGGGTTATCCAAGGGGGCGCCGGGGGCGAAGAGAGTGGCCCTGCAGAGGGGGCAGGTGGAGTTGGAGAGCAACCAGGTGTCGATGCAATTGAGGTGGAAGGCGTGGCTGCAGGTAGGGAGGAGGCGGAGCTTGTCCTTGTCGGAGAATTCGCAGAGGCAAACGGCGCAATCGAAGGGCTCCTTGGGGCCGACGATCTCTGCGTAGGAGAACACCGGGAGGGCGTCGATGAAGGCCTGGTCGAGGCCCGAATCGTGCAGATTGAAGAGCTGCTGGAGCTGTCTCTGGAGCGCTTCGGATGTCGAGATGTCCTCCTGGTGCCCGTCGCCGGCGGAGGAGGATGAGTTCGGGTGCTTTGTGAGGAACCGGACGAGTAGGTGGAGGAGGCCGGAGATGAAGAAGAGCACTGCTAGTATAACGATGATGAACAGCACCGCCGGGCTGATCTTAGCGGCGGACGGCGGCGGAGGCGGAGGTGGGTAGTAGGAGTTCAAGACTCCGTCTTTTCGGGGGATTTGGGGGCGGGGCCAATCCATTTTAATTTTGGGGGGATTTGGGAAAATATCAAATCAAAGAAAGAGCAGCGGACATGGTTATGCAGAAGAGCAAGATGAAAGGAGGAAATCCAGAACTGGGAAGAGACAGAGAAGCGCTTTTGGAAGCCGATTTGGGGGTAAATTGGAGTTGCTAGGGAGAGGTAGTTTAGGTTGCTTTGGGGGAGAGGAAGAAAGGAAGCAGGAAGGAACCCTATCACAGATTAGGGGCTGTGGGGAGAGGAAAGAGAGGAAAAGTGAAAGTTTGGGTGGCTGTGGAGGGAGGGAGGGAGAGATGGGGGCGGTGGCGACACTGGAGATGGCGACAGCCTTACTACTCGTGTTTAGAGTTCTCCTGTGATGACAATCCAATTTATTTGTGACCTACTGTCCTTTTCTATTACTCCTCCCGTTCCCCGTCATGATCGATGATTTTTTAAGCATGTTTTTAAGTTATTAAAAATTATACGGAGTACATAATTATAAGTTTTTTATTTTATTTTTTAAACAGAAATTTCGTCAGGTACTCCTGGGTATTGCAATTTTTGCGAGGTATACAACTCTTTTACCTATTTCGCGTGGTGCCCTTGAGGTTTTGTAACATTTCGCGTCGTGCCCTTAATGGTAAAAATAACTCGCCTGAAGAGCGAAGAAAGAGAGCGAGCGAAGAGAGAAACTCTCAAAAGTACTCCTTCTTCAACCTCTGGTTTCCTTGTGAAATCCCCTTCTAAAACAATCTATCCTCGCCAAATTAACATCACAGATCTTATCTTCGGACCCGTTTCCTGTAATTCGCCTTCCGCTGGTGTTTGTGTTGGTCGGCTTTTTGTCTTCCTCTTCTTGTGAACCTAGGTTTTCCGACTTTCAGCCTTGTTGAATCCTCACTATGGTGTATCATTAGCAGAAATTGTGGTGGGGTTTCTTTCCTTCTCCCCTTCAATTGTGTGATTCCCCTGATTTTGGGCGCTTTGGGCGTTTATTTAGTGTGGTACGCGGTGGTTGAGTGTGGTTTGGGTGTCGCCGGATTCGCTTCACCGCCTTCCTTTCTTCCCCTCCTCTTCGATTGCGTTCGTTCCTCGTCTCCGGCCGGCCTGGTGGCTTCTGCTCACCGCCATCCTCGTTTCATCGGCTATGGCTCTGGCTTTCGAATTGTACCCTTGAGGGTCTGATTTTCGGGTGTCGACGGATTCGTTCCACCGCTTTCCTTTCTTCCCCTCCTCTTCGATTGCGTTCGTCCCTCATCTCCGGCCGGCCTGGCTTCTGCTCACCGCCATCCTCGTTTCATAGGCTCTGGCTTTCGAATCATACCTTGAGGGTCTGATTTTTGACTTGAATCTTTGCTTCAAATCGAATTGGGGAATTTGGGGAAGAATTGAAACTGTGGGTGTGATTTTTGGTTTGGCTGCTGCTGCTCGAATTGGGGAATTCTGGGATTTGCTTCTAGTTTCTGTGAGCAATTGGAGTTGGAGATAATCAACTGGCACACCAGAAATCAGTCTTTGCAGTTCGTTCAGAGCTTCAACCCGCGAATAGACGTAGTGCAGCCCCACCGATTAAGCTTCAATGCCATGGAGCCCTCGATCAGCTGCCTGGCATTCTTCAATATGAACTTCACCAGAGATTCAAGATAACGATCTCCGGCCACAACCTCCATCTTCTTCCCCTCAATTTGACTTGAAATCCTCAGATTAGGGTCTCCGGTAACAACCTCCATCTTCTTTGCGTTCTTGCTCTCTTCGCTCTCTCGTCTGCTCTGAGTGTTCTCCTCCTTTCTTTTTTATTTTTTTTTAATTGCAAACTGACGGAGAATCAAAAAGATTGTTAGATTTAACCAGAAAGGGTATGAGGCGAAAAAAAGAAAACTATAGGGGCACCATGCGAAATATGTAAAAGAGTTGTATATCTCGCGAAAATTGCAATACCTCAGGGGTACCTCGCGAAATTTCCGTTTTTTAAAACATAATTTTAAATGTTGAGTCAAACCCTAGCCCAGGAATTTCACGGGTTGACGGGTTTAGGTAATCCAGTAGGTAGAGGTGGCATTAGGGCGAGTCGAGTCGGGTTATTCGATTTCGGGTCATATCGGACTCGGGTTGATATCGGGAGCGATGACAATTCGGGTCTGATCGGGTTCGGGTTGGGTTTATTCGGGCATTATTTTATCGGATACAATCAGGTTTTCGGGTCTTATTCAGTTCGGGCGAACCGGGTTTCGGTATAAACGGGTTTGGGTGAGTCGGATTTCGGTCTAAACGAATACGGGTGAATCGGGTTTCGGTCACAACGGTTTTGGTCCAATTAGGTAGTCAAATCGAACCCGGCCCGCAAGAATTATATTGGATAAAACAAATCAATTTTTTTTACCTAAGAGATTTTTATTCTTCTATATAGATTAAGTTAACGTTTATCAATTCTTAATCAATAATCACTTTTTAGAACATTTTTTAAAAACTCAAAATTATATAAAATATTATTTTTTCAATATTAATTTCGTATTTATTACTCATAACTACAAAATTATAAAAATAACCAAAAATTAATTTTTATATAGTTTTGAACCGATAAGAATTTGATTAGAACATTAGAGGCGTTTAACCAAGAGCGTCCAAGTAGATGAGATCGATCAGGAGGCAAGCTCGAATGAGAATAGGGGGACCTGTAGTTGGATAAAAGGTCCACAACTCGATTGGCCTCTCTGTAGACGTGAGAAACCACCACAATACGGAAATGTTTGAGAAGGATGAGGCAATCAGAGATGATGATTTCAGCTTCCCAATGACATGTTCCAGCTAGCTTTAGACAATTGATGACAGAGATGTTATCGCGAGAGCTAAAGGATCATTAGCCGCTCCCTGTGCGCCTTGATCAACACCAAAGCGGAAAACACCTCCGTCAGCCATTTTGAATCACCAAGATTCTCACCCAGAAACAACAAAAATCGATCACCTAGATAGCACACAGCAATCAACCACCAACGATCCCTACCGGAGACCACACCACAACCACCACGATCGGATCTCACACCGTTCGCTCTTATACCATGAAAACAGAAGCAATTGATCAAGTTGTATTGAATCTTGGAGCATATTAGAGAGTACAAAGAGTTATTTAGAGGAGAAGAAGTTAGTCTGTAGTTGATACACCACAACGGCTATTTATAGTCCCTATACTCCTAATTGCACTAATTACATAATCCCACTCTCTTTCTCTTATTTTCCAATATATGCCCTTCTGTACATATATGTTATTACTTTGAATAGTAATGATATTGTAGGAGTTGACACTCTCAAATGTTTGCCTCCAAAAAACGAAAGAAAAAACCGAAGAAGAAGGAGCCACAAAAGCATAGCAAACTCAAAAGAATGATCTTCGCAAAAAAACAAACATAAGAACACCAAATTAGATGAGCTATAGCCTATAGGGTTGATAACATCTTATAGATAAGTTTCGCAAATAAACAGGAACAAGAACACAGAATTAGATAAGCTATAGTTGATTAAATTATAGAAAACAAAGAAAGAGTTTCAGTTGATTAGGCTTTACAGTGAGAAAAGGCTATGATATATCGGTTGGCTTTCCATTTTGTTTGTTGTGAAAACTACTTGCATCTACCACATGCTCACATTCTCAACTTTAATTTTGTCTATACGTGAGTACTCTTATGTCATGAGTTATGTTTAGGTAAGATTCCTTTTTTATGGGTTTTTTTAAAAAATACGATGGTATACATTGGAAAATTTTGTAGTTCAATAAGCCCATTATATAAGTTTGATAATTCTCCCTAATTGCTCACTAATGACCCCTTATCCTAGTGGTAAGAGAGAGGTGACCCTTCTAAGAGGTCAAGGGTTCAAAATCTCACTCCTTACACAATTTGTATAATTAGTGTGTGCTTGGGTGTGTCTGCCAGCTGATAGCTTGCCGCCTGACTTAACCGGTTTGCAGGCTAGGGCTTGGACCCGTGGAGGACTAGTCGATAACCTCGGAACCCCCACATCACACAAAAAAAATTCTCCCTAATTGCTCAATCCTCACGGATCTTGGCCATGGTGGGTCCGAATGACGTCGAGATGTCGATCCTCCTCGATTCACTCCTCCCCCACCCTCAGGTGCCCCTCTCCAGTTCGGGCCTTCTCCCCCACTGATGGGCCATTGGTCCCGACACCCAGGGTCGGCCGCGGGGGGCGGGCGCCCCCCAGCGCAATTTTTTTTTTTTTTTTTTAGATTAGGGTATGAGCTAGATTTGAAGATTGAAATATGAATTGGGGGTTTTCGTTAATTTATTCGAGATTTTATGAATGTTCATGTATTTTATTGAATTGATTTTGTTGAAATGTTGAATTGATTTGAAGAATTGAAATGGATTGGTTAGATTAGGGATTGAGATTTAAGGATTGAAATATGAATTGGGGGTTTTTGTTAATCAATTCGAGATTTTATGAATGTTTATACACTTTATTGAATTGATTTTGTTGAAATGTTGAATTGATTTGGAGAATTGAAATAGATTTGGTAGATTAGGGTTTGAGGATTGAAATATAAATTGGGGGTTTTTGTTAATTAATTCGAGCTTTTATGAATGTTTAACACTTTATTGAATTGATTTTGTTGAAATGTTGAATATATTAAAAATTTGGAGTATTTACAGGGATTTGTTAGATTAGGATTTAAGATTTGAAGATTGAAATATGAATTGAGGGTTTTTGTTCATTTTGTTTGTTTTATTATTTGTGTCTTGGTTAATTTGTTATTTGTGCTTCATTGACTCTTCAAAAAAATTACAAACAATTTTTATGTGTTGAATGCTTAATTGAACCGAACAAACACATTTCTTCCAATAATTTTTTTTAAAAAATATCTTTAATATTTTTACTAAAAAAATTTTTTTCCTTCAGAAAAAAAATTATCCATACAAAAAAATAATCCAAAATAGTCGGTTGTTGGTGCTCTGATTTACGACCCTAGCTCTAGATCCGGCATCACCGCCACCTAATTCGATCTACCCATGCCAATGCGGCCTCTGCATGGCCCACCCCACAAAAAAAATCACAAAAAGACTCATGTCTTTGTTGTGCAATTTCAGATCGAGTCCGAGGCATCATATGCAACAATTTTGCTAAGCGAGCTCCTTGCTACTATTTGGATCCAGATCCGCAAATATCACCGCAACCGGAATAGAAATTAAGAAACAAGAGCCCTGTTTTTAGATGTTTTTAATTATAATTTTATAGGTGATTGTAATCTTAGTTTTAAGTTAGTTTTTTTTTTCTTTTGACTGGCGACCATCTGCGTACGGTTATCAAGCCATCTTCTGATGGCTTCAAGATCGCATCGTTCGCATCGTCGATCTACTTCTTGTCTATTGTCACAAAAAAAAGTTTGATAATTCTATATTCCAAAATTGATGAACTAGAATTTGGTGTTTTGTACCCTTTTAAATATTTAATTAGCTAATTAATCCCTTTTAAATTTTTTTTTACACGTGCTATACCTTATTGAATGTTATTAGTCCCCTTTGTACCGAGTAAAGATCTCCTACACCCTACAATGAGACCTTTTTTTTTTTTGGATTAGGTAAAAATTCGGATGCGCATCATGCGCTATCCGAGAGCATCCTTGCGGATGAGGTCCAGGAGACCTTGGTCGCGTAGTAAGTTAGGGTTATTGGTACTGCGTCCCAGGAAAGCAATCCTATCAGCGACACAATTACCAGTACGAAGTATATGTGAGAAAAATACTTCCTTAAACCCCCCAGTAGTGAAGTGATATCCTACAATGAGACCTTTGGTGCAACACAAAAATATTTGAGGTATTTTTTATTAATAAAAAAATTTAAAAATTATATTTACATTGTACCTATCCAATAATATATATTTGTATATTCTTTTCTTTCAAAATGATATTTTAATAAGTATTATAATTAATATTCTAAAATAATGACTCTTTTAATTTTAATAATTTTTAAATATCATTTTATATTACAAAAGTATATAAATATATGTTATTTGACATTTATAATGTAAATATAATTTTTATAATTTTTTTATCATTAAAAATTACCTTAAGGGGTCGTTTGGTATTGATATCTAGATATCAGATATCGGATATTAGCCCCCGGTATCTGATATCTAGTGTTGTTTAGTATGACTAGATATTGATATCACTTAAACTGATATCAATATCTAGTGTTTGGTATTCATAATATATTACTTGATATAAAGTGATATCTTATATCTGTGTTTGATAATAGCTAGATATCGTATCAAATTTGACCTATTTTGATATACCGATTTTTAGGGAGGTATTACTTGATATCGATATCGTCCGATATCGATATCTTGATATTGATACTAGACCTGTCAAAACACAACCCGACCCGAAAAACCCGAAAAATTTCTGACCCGAACTCGGAAATTTTGACCCCAATTTTTTTTCGACCCGAACCCGAAAAACCCGAAATTTTTCGGGTAATCTGGGTTTCGATCCGGTGACCCGATTGACCCGGTAATTTTGACCTAATTTACCCGATTGACCCGGTGACCCGATTGATTTATAATTATATATAATTAATTTTTTTATATATAATTAAAATTTATCATAAAATTATCAAATCATGATTTTTTTTAATTTAAAAAGGAAAAAAATGGCAAACCCGAAATCGACCCGAAATGACCCGAAACCCGGTCAAACCCGGGTTCGAGTCAACCCAAAAAAACCCGAAACCCGTTTTACCCAAAACCGAAGTGACCCGACCCGAACCCGATCCGAATGACATTTCTAATCGATACCGATATCGATATCTTGATATTTAGATATCGATACGAAACGACCCTAAATATTTTTGTGCTACATTAAGGTCTCATTCTCATGGTAGGGGTAAAAGATCCTCGCTCCTTTGTACCCCTTACTTCCTTCCTAGGAAGCACGAAAATGGCAAAAAAAAAATCTGGAGGTTTCCGAAACGGGGCTCGGAAGCGGCGGGAAAACGACAGGTTTTGGAGCTGCCCGATTTACTGCTGGAGCTCGCCAGCGAGGAGGTTGTCAGACAAATCAAGCTCCCAGAGCTCCGTGGTGTGGAAGAAATAAGTGGGAACGGAGCCATTGAAGGAGTTGGAGGACAAATTGAAGGCGCGGAGTTGATCCAGGAAGCTTCCCAAGTCCGGTCGTTGTTCCGATGGTCTCCTTATGATCGATTTGTTTGATTTTATTTTATATTATCGTTTCCTGATTTTTAGAATTGTCGCTTCCCCGTGTCCTCGTTTTCCGTGTCCGTGCAACCTATCTTCCTTCTCTCATCAGTGCGGTCATCCTCCTTCGTCCGGTAATGCTCCTGTCCCGCTGTCCGCCATCATTGCCGGCAACACCAGCACCGACCTCCAACGCTTATAACCACCATAGAGTAAGGTCGGGCTTCCTCACCTAAACCGTTCCCCCACCCTTGGCTCCTCTCCTCACCCTCCGACCCCCAAACTCCTCCATTCCTGCCGCTAACTTATCACTTTCGGTACACCAAATCCTTCTCTCCATCGAACTTCCACCGGAGAAGCGGGGGGTAGGCGGACCGGTGCGTTTCTCGGACTGCAACCTCGGAGTCCTGGCGCTGAAGGTGGGGGTTGGTTCGGATGTATCTTCATTGCTTGTATGTAAAAACTAAAAAGATCCGCCATTGAAGATAAATAACAAAAGAGAAATGGAGATTTGAGATCTCCTTCCACTAGAGGTAAGATTGAGAAATTTGAAGGTGCTGATTAGCTTTGAACTGGGTGAGGTAAGAGCTACATCCAAGGTGTTCGATGAAATGCCTATATGAATTGAGTTTGTATACCGTAGGCTATGTATACAATAGGCATCCAGAGTTTCGTTATAAAACTGAATTTCAGAGCCATGAACCCGAGGTATAATAAAAGTCATGTGGTTGATACTGCTATTTTGGTATCGTTTGTTAGTACTTGTAAATTAACTACACCCGGCTATTATATTGATATTGATTGTTAGCTTTTCTTTGGATCAGTTTGAGTATCTAAGAGTTTGGAAACAGAAGAGAAAATTAACAAGATCAGATAGTGCCAAATAGCTAACAGTGTAGTATTTCTTCTATCTGCTAATGATAAAAACAATTAAATTATGGAAGGTAGGATGTACTACATGTCTACATTATTTCTCTGGTGGTGTGGATGTACAATAGTTATATTTTGTTTTATGCTTATGAGTTATGACAGGGTTATTCTACATTGAAAATTTATTGTAAATGTAACAAGCAGAGCTTATTTGACTTGACCCTATCCAACCCAAAACATTAAATCCATTTGGCCCAAACTTATTTGACTCGACCCGAACACATAATATATTAGACATTGACTCGAACGACCCAACATTGATTCAACCCGAATGGGTATTACCCGGACCTGATCCAACCCGATCTACCCAATTGCCACCTCTAGAACATGCCATCAAAAGGTTTTTGTGAGATTAGTTTTGAGGGAATTGAATTGATTTCTAACAATATGAATACAAGTTTTGTCATTCGGGATCATCAGTAGGTGGTTGTTGCTTGTAACGCAGAGCGTTGTGGCTCGATTTCAACTTTGGGAGGATTTGTGCCTTAAGATTGGGCTAGATATTGTGATGGAGATGAGAATCCCTATAAATATTGTGCAAGGAACTAGATAGCTTGTTTGTCATCAACTCCGTCGAAAGAATGTAGAAATGTCTATAAATCGAGATGGTGCTTTTTTTATCCCCTTCTTTTGAAACGATTTCGTTCTTCCACGTTTTCTTTTACATAAACAGTATTGCTAGTTACCAGTCTACTATATTTTAACTTATTTGAATAACATATCTTATTCGTTTAAAGCTTCATTCTAATTGGACATGACTCCACCTAAACCCTTACCTTTTAAAAAATATAATAAAACCAAACCTCAATTGAGACGAAAACCATTTGCAAAATTTTATTGCATAAATGTTTCCTTTTTTCCTCAATTTTTTTTTTAAAAAGATTTTCTTAAGACATAGAATAAAAAACCTAATTGGAAAATATTTTTCCTAAATACACACAGTTTAGCCATTTTTATATTAGGTTATGGGGTTCACCCATTTTCTTTTAGGATTTTATTTTCCAATAAAGCATCATTATCCTACACCTCACGCAATGGACAAACCGTTACAAAAAAAATACCAAATTCAACAATCAACCTACCAAATTGAGACATACCCAAAATAGCCAATACACACCAAAACCAAGTTCCTATTAGTTAGCAATATTTGTATCAAACCTTGCTCTCCTTCCCCCGTATTTCATGCTTAACTTCAAATGGAAAATCAACCGTTCACATCCTCTAAAAACATGTAGTTTCACTACAAACACTCTCACCATTCAATGCCGAAAAGCAATCAAGTTCACTTGTTTTTAATCAAATCTCCTCCACTCTCCCCAAATTCCAACCCATACATATACCCCCAACATCCCTCGTACCAAAACTCATCACCAGGAAAAAAACAAACAAATAAATAAATAAAACACACAAAAATGGAATGGAAAATAAATCCATTAGGCCTCCATGGCATCCTCTTAGTAACTCTTCTTCTTGCCCTACCAATGGCATGGAGCCAACCCGTCAAGAAACCGAGCCCAGGCGGCTCTGACGCGAACCCAGCTGGTCCGGTCGGTCCTGGCGGCTGTCCTTCTCACCTCATCCCTGAGAATCCTTCCGAAGTCAAAACTTGGTTCTCAAAGATCATCAAACCTCCAAAGTGAGTCGATCCGATCCGATCCGATCCGTCTTGTTCCGTTTTTTTCGGTTTTGATCATATGATGTGTAAAGCTAACGAGATCCATGTGTTTTGTGTGTACTTATAGGGAGCGAAAGGGCCTAGAACCCGACATTGTCACCGCGGAGGACAAGTTCGAGATCATGAAGGTGAGGAAAGATGGGAGTGGCAAGTTCAAGACAATAATGGAGGCAGTGAACACCGTTGAGGTACGAGGCAACGACAACCGCGTTATCGTAGACATCGGACCAGGGGTCTACCACGAGAAGATCATAATCGATAGGTATAGGCCATACATTACACTCTATGGAGACCCTAAGGATAAGCCCACATTGATCTTTGATGCCAACACGGCCAAGGTTGAGTTGACGGATACCGCCACCCTCACCGTTGACGGAGACAACTTCATTGCTATCAATCTTAACATCATCGTATGTGCTCAACCCTTTTTGTTTACTCTTACAAAAAATCTATGTTGTTAAAGCACGGATATGTAATTACATGTACGACTTGTTCTCTTGGCTGCATGCAGAACTCAACACCAAGGCCAGATGCCACGAACGGAGAGGCATATGGATTGGCATTGAGGGTCATGGGTGATTCGGCAGCATTTTATAACTGCAAGTTCCTCGGGTTCAAAAACACAGTCATGGATGACAAGGGTAGGCATTTCTTCAAGGATTGCTACATTGAAGGCACAGACGACATCATTTTCGGCGACGGAAGAAGCCTATATTTGGTACTTGGCTAGATCTCGCTATGTTTTCGTGCTGTTCAATATTGTTGAGGTATACATTTGTACACTAACTATTGAGGAATCCACAGCAAACAATTGTATATGTGCTTCCGAGCGAGCCAACATCGATAGTCACAGCCCAAGCAAGGAAGAACACCGACGAAAGCGGTGGGAGCTTCGTGTTCGCATACTGCAACATCATGGGTGTCTCAAGAAAAATCTTGCTAGGGCGCACGTACATGGCCGGTTCACGAGTCATCTACGCGTTCTCCAACTTGGGCCAAAACGTCGAACCGAAGGGCTGGTCAGACGACTTCTTGACCGACTATGAAAAGTAAGCCATTGCCCCACTGATCAACCCTATCCCACATCAGATATAAACAAAGAAACTGAAGCTAGAAATGACATGTTTTTCTTAACATTGTTGGGACAGGACGGGATTTTTCGCAGAGTACAAGAACATAGGACCGGGTTCAAGTAAGGGTGGACGGATCAAGCTACCGTGCATGAAAGAGCTAACTCCGGCGGATGTGAAGGCCTTCCTTACGCTGGATTACATTGATGCTGCAGAGTGGTTGCTTCCTCCTCCAACGCTTACGCCAAGTTTATAATTAGGGTTTGATTATAGGGGATGATCGATGGAGCTAGCTATAGCTACTTAATTGTATTCTTAAAAAGTTTTTTTTTTTTTGGTTTGAATTAGTATTCTTAAAGTTTTAATGTTATGCAATAACCGGACGTGTGATCGATTTATAATAGAGTTTGAGATCGGGAGCTGTTTTTTTCTTGATGGATTTTTTGTGAGGATTGATGTTCTTGGATAATTAAAATTTCTTTAACTTTTCCATCTTCATTGAACCATATAATATATATGCACCTAATTTAGATTAACATCGATCTAATTTAGATGCATAAATAATAATCTTGCTTCTCAATTCTCAAAGTACCTAATCTGTAATTCAAGTTGCCAAATCTAATTAAACACTTGACCAACTATTTTGAATTTTGCAGTAAAGAGAGTCCTATTCAGAACCACATAAATACAGTAACATAGCTCTAGCGAAGGCTGCGAAGTTCAGAACAGTAGGGTAAAGCCCGAAACAATATCCACGTGTAGGATGAATGACCCTTTGGCCCTCATGGGGAGGACACCAGCTCTTGGCATTCCTACACACTAGAAATCAGCTCATATATTCAAGCATCTCTGTTATAACTAACAGATCGAGCTAGTTCTTTAAATGGAGAAGCTTGCAATGAATCACTCACAGTGTGGCAAAACATCAACAAGCTTATAGTCTGTGTGCTGCAAAAATCAACCAGGCAGGTCATAAACAAAAAAGTGGTTAGGAAGCAAAGTTTGAAAGACAAAAGTTAGTTATGCATTGCATACACGCTTTTTGTTATAATGCGCCAATGCATAACAAAGACCGAACTTGGCCGGCCTTGTCGGCTGTCGCTCAAGCTCCTCACTGCCAAGGGGTTCAATGCCTGGAAAAAGGAATAATAAGAGTAAAATGCAATGTTTCTAGTTGAAAGCTCGAAAATGAAGGCACGAGTTCTCACCGTCTACAATAACACAAGAATTGACAACCTCGATCCTCACTGCCGCGATTTGCTTGGAATAGTTTAGCAAAGAAGTACTTGGGAGGAGAGTCACTATCCATAGTGAAACCACAATGAATCGAGATAGTTCTGTCATAAGAATAAGATCGATGTAGTGTTTTCCCGCCTTCTACCGGTCCATGAGGGGCCTTATAGAGTGCTGCAAATGCAATGCAAAGCAAACTGAGGGATTTTACTGACAGACATTAAATTTTAGGCCCTTCTCGGTTCAGTACTGTTCTCCCACACTCCATATCTCCTTCCTCCCTCTTCTCCCTTCTTCCCCCGGCGATTCTCTGCCTCTCCGTCCCCTCTTTCCGTCTTCCACGGCGGCTCTGTCCTTCGTTCCTCCTTCTTTTTCCATCAGCGGTGCCGTTGTCACTGGGGTGGTTGTTTTTCGGTGATTTCCCCCAATTTGGTGTCCAATGTCTTCGTCTCCATGTAGGTTTTTTTTTTGGGTGTCACTATATACACCGCAAATCCGGATTAAGGATTTGCACGTCCTTAGGGGGTTAAAGTCTTTACCTCATCAAAAAGGTTGACTTCATGCGCCGCTGTTGGCCATTTGAAGCGGTCGATCTCCAGAGAAGTTTGCACCTCATGCAGTTGACAATCGTTGACTCTATGGATTGCATCGATCACGATGCGAAAGTCACCAGTCGATGAGTGCAGTGCCTCATTGAGAACCTTGTGTTGACCATCAACTCTGTACACATTGAAGTGCGTGTCACTAAATATTCGATATTATATCATATTGTAATAGAAGATATGAAGTACGGTTGTACCTGTTTGTCGTACGGGTGCCGAGATGGAAGACATTATCTACGTAGCATCGTACGATGTTCCTGCTGTATGGAAGCCACACCGCCTCTAAATACGCCACCACACCTGGGAATGGGTGCCATGCAGCGTGTAACGCCCGACGACGTCGGTTGAACGATTCCTCCGACCTCGATTCGAACAACCCCCAACAATTGCCCTTGAAGATGCCAGCGTGGTTTAAATTGTTTGTGATCTTCAGAGCATCTTCCTCGCACTTTCTCGTCACGTGTAACCAGCAAAGGAGGTGCTGGACGTCGGGGAAGACGACATTCAGCGCCGCCAAGAGACCTAGCTCCCGATCAGTCATGATAGCTTGAGGTTGAACCGTCCCAAGCAAGATCTGAAGCTGACGCAACACCCAGGCGTATGTATCTTCGTTCTCGTGCGACATGAAGGCATAGGCGATGCAGTAAGTGTTGCCTGAGGGTATGAACCCGACCACCTCGCACAATGGAATCCCATATCTACCGGTGTAAATATGTTACTTGTACAATATTTTATAATGGACTATATGTATAATAATGTAATCGTAAATAAGTCACTTACGCATTTGTTTTGTATGTGTTGTCCAATACGATGACGTAATGGAACCTTCGGAGAAGCTTTATCCCGTCAGGATGCGCCAGGAAGAGGTCGCTCAAGACGTTGTCGTCATCCGGATGTCGTCTGAAGTCGTAGTAGTACCCTCTTTCCCGCAGATGGTGCAATGTATCTTGAGTCATCGTCCGACTACCTCTTTCTTCGGCGACCATCATATTGAGCGTGTTGGTAAGAGTCTTCCTTGACGTGACGTTGGTCTCATCCAACTGCCTCATCCCGTACCCAATGGATTTAGGAGGAGTGCCAATTTCTTTCATCCATCTAGCCATCTTCTTCTCTCCTTCTGTCATCTGCCCGGCGATGGCGTGACCCTTCAAGCTCGTGGAAAGCCCGTGGTTATGAACACCATGGGTTACCGTCATGCGCCACTGTCCCGGCGGAGCTTCGTGTCCATGTAGAGAGAATGGACAACCACTTATCTTCGACTGCGTGCTCCGGAGCTTCCTCCCGCGTGGTCGGTACTCCCCAAATTGCTCGCAAGCAAGGAGAACCCCGCCTGGACGATTCGACGCCCCCGTCCAAGACCGCTTGATTACTAAAATCATGCAGTGTCTCCGACCCAAGTCCTTGAATATATTCAAATGTTAATTAAATAATTTTGAAGTATTATAATATATTTTAATGTTTTTTATTGTCTTTCAATATACATTTATTTTTATGTATTTGAATATATTTGAATATATTCAATTATATTTTAATGTTAATTAAATAATTTTGAAGTATTATAATATATTTTAATGTTTTTTTATTGTCTTTCAATATACATTTATTTTTATGTATTTGAATATATTTGAATATATTCAATTATATTTTAATGTTAATTAAATACTTTTGAAGTATTATAATATATTTTAATGTTTTTTTATGTATTTGAATATATTTTAATATATTCAAATATATTTTAATGTTAATTAAATACCTTTTATTCACTTGTAATTATTTTCTATGTATTTGAATATATACTATCTATTATATTCTATCAAATTACAACTATATTCTTTTCTATCACACTATATACTATAACAAACATTATAATATATAAATAAATCAAAAAATATAGTTTCAATTATATTCTATCAAACAATATATATTATCAATCATATATTCTATAAAATTCTATTATAAAACTATATTATCTATCTAATTATATTTTAAAACTCTAAAAATAAATCAAACAAAACGTAATTCAAATAACATACCGGTGGAGTCGGGACCGGGGACACCTCAATGGTTCGACGCTTCCGCGGCGGTAATAGACCGTCGTCCGCCACCGCTCCGCCTCCATCGCCGCCGCCGGTCGCCGCCCCACCACCACCGTCACCGCCGCCAGTCGCCGCCCCACCACCACCACCCTCCTCCGCCGCCAGAGTCGCCAGCACCACTAGACCGGGAGCCACCGGCTCCACCGCCACCGCCTCCACCTCCATCGCCGTCGCCTCCGCCTCCAAGACCGCCACCGCCGCCTCGAGGTCTCCCTCTCTTTCTGTCTCCATCTCTCTCGGTCTCTCTCTCTCTCGGTCTCGGCCTCTCTCTCACCGGCGCTCTCTGTGCTCTCTCTGTCTCCGGCGCTCTCTCTCTCTCTCTGTGAAGACGACGAAGACGATAGGAGACGAAGAGGCACGTCCTCTTCGTCTTTAAGGGACGTGCCCTATTGCACATCTCCAAGGACGTGCAAGCACGTCCGGGTTTGAAAAAAAAAAAAATGTACACCCCACTTGCACGTCCTTAAGGACGTGGAGATTTGTGGTGTATATAGCCGAAACGTTTTTTTTTTCAGTTCGTTTTCATCTTTTTCCCTTATGTTCATTGCTGATTCCATCTTATTGTGTATCCTATTCCTAATCTTTGTTGATTCCATCTATTGTGTATCCTAATCCAGTTTTGTTGACTGTATCTAGGGTTTGTAGAAGAAATTTGTTGCTCTTGCGCTTTATTTTTGTTGATTGTATCCAGTTTTGTTTACTTGTTTATTTTTTGCATATTCGGTTCATATTGATCCCTTTGTTGTTATTTTTGTGTTGGTTGACAGTATCCCCTTGTTGTTGTGAAATTGATTCCATTGGTTACGTATTTCTGTTGCTGATTTGTTTATGGTTAGCAATATATTGTACTCTGTCTCTTTAGGTTTTTTGATATTAGTCTTACATGAGGTGAAACCTGTGTGATATTTTGTTTGAAAGGGGTTGTCATCTCTGGATTTTGATGCAGTTTGTGTATCTTCATTTCATTTTTTTTTGTGACATTTGATTCCATTTTGATTGGGGTTTACATTATCCCCAATTTTTTTTTGTGGTTGATTCCCTTTTATTCTTGTTTACTTATTCATTTCAGCAACTGAAGATTAATCAAATTTATTGGCAGATGAGGCAACATCTGCGCCGAGTCAAGTGCTAGATGCAGATGTTGTTCCTGCTTTAAAAGACATTCTTAAGGACCTCTCTTCACTCGCCGTGAGGTATCGATGAATGGCTTACTTGCTATTTTAAAGATTTTTCTTTAGGTATCTATGGTGATAGTTGAGAAATGTGTGCATCATTCCTCTTAGCTTAAGAACTTACCCCGTGTAGGACGCTGGACACCCTTCTTGTTCCTCTATGTATACATACATTGATGATGTATCTAGATTATAGATTAAAAATGATATGGTTCTGATATGCTTCCAAATGAAACAAAACATAGTAATGTACCATAAAGACTTCGTCAAGGTGTCAAACATGTTATTTGAAGACTTCAGTATGTTTCTATGTACTATACATGATGTTTATGCTCTTCTAGGTGTCAAAGCTGCTGCAGCTGCACCTTCTAGAGTACATAGAGATGAGCCTGAGCATCCTATGTTTGGAATTGAAGCAGCAAAGGCGCTGGATTCCATTGCAGGTGTGTTTCTTTTCTTCTATTTTTATCTACAATCACATTGAGTCGAAGTTTTCTTTTGAGCAGAAGATAATCTTTTCAAATTGAAGTACAATAGGTTAAATTTTGTCAGCTCTGTTCATCGATGGAAAAAATTCACATATCAACTTAAATGCATCTCAACATGTAGAATTTCACGTGGCCTCATCATTTTGAAAATAAAGGGTGCAAATTACACTTCTCCGCACCTCTAGGATGGTAGAAAGAACATAGTCCCGAATGGCCCTTCCAAGTTTAATTAATTAGCTCAAATGTTCTAAAAAAAGAACGTACTTCCTCCGATCAGAAATATTTGATGTTTTAGGATGTGAAATTCAATCAACAATATTTAATGTTTTATAAATAATAATCACACTCTTTTTTACTTCCGCACTAATAACAACATAATTTGTACTTTTTTTTGTTTAACCAATCACATTTGTGCATAATAAATGTACGAAGGAGTAAAAATTATTTGATGGGGTATTTAAAGGTGGAAGTGACATTTCTTAATATTTGCACATATCTCTAAAACATCAAATATTTTCGATCTGAGGCTGAATTCAAAAAAAAAATCTAGTCTTTCAACAAGTATTTAGCTCAAATGTTTTCATTCCTTTCTAGTTTAAGATTAAAAAAAATTCCTTTAGATTTCAACCAACAAGTTCTAGACGATAAAGTAGTCATATGTGCCGATGTTTTCCTCAAATCAAGATACCTTGTTCTCTCCATCACCTCGTCCAAAGATGCATTCACTAGAAGCAAGAATCGTCGATGTTAGTGGCCTAAGAATGCCAAGGATTATAAATTGATTTAAATTGCAATTTTGTCCTCAAAGTAAGTGGAACTGAAATTGCAATTTCGCGCACCAAACACATCTAGAATCAAATAAAGAAGAGAGATTTACAACATTAACTGGCCACCAGCAAAATAACAGATATGATGCAGACCAATGTATATGGGGAAGCTCCACTTTGATAATATATATGT
The DNA here is from genome assembly GCA_037127255.1 of Persicaria tinctoria. Taxonomy (NCBI): domain Eukaryota; kingdom Viridiplantae; phylum Streptophyta; class Magnoliopsida; order Caryophyllales; family Polygonaceae; genus Persicaria; species Persicaria tinctoria. The sequence continues at coordinate 11,925,765 of JBANSL010000004.1, forward strand.
AGTAGGGAGGGGGTTGTTGAATGTTGATGACTTGTTGATTTGATCACGTTGTTAATTAAGATAACAACAAACAAATAATCACACATCTGCATAGAGTTTTCAAAAAGGTAATTAAATAATGAAGCTTTCATCTCAATGAACACCATTTCAACTAAATTAAAGGGATTATCAGTTGAACCTAACATGACATCCCTTTTTTACTACTAATCTTGAAATATCCCATCGACAATTAAGTTACAAGTTGGAACCCGATTAGGGACTCAGAGCCCAAGGTCGAGTCCTTGTGAGAAATCGCCTTTCTTCTCTGATCCTTTGCCTAAACAGCACAGCAATTTGAGTCATACTTATTGGTAGTTATAGAGATCACGATTGTTATCATCGACTAGAAAACGTGATGAGACATGAGAGCACAACTGAAGTTTGCAAAAAATCAGCCTCATGTTCTTATGGAAGCCACGTCAAGGCAACTTGTTGCATTAAGAATTAACATTCACAACAATTGTACTAGTTGTTAAAAACTCTTGTGATCTAACCCTAAACAACATCTACAAAAATAATACTCTCCAAATAACATTTATGTATCTTGATCGATAGGCTAATGAGTAGACAATACGAAGGAGGAAAGATGGATCATTCCATCAAACATTCAAATGCCATCAAACTGACCATCTTGATTTGATCAAGTAACTAGCCAGCTTGGATTATGCATCAACATCGAGACTTTCATCTACCAAATTGCAGGTTCAAGTGTGTTTCAAACCCTCTAGTGAGTGGGTTACAGCCGGCTATGGGCATATCAACCTGTTGAGATGTGAAAGGACAAATGTCCCACATTAAAAGTTTGAACAAATCAAGCCTAGTATATATAGATCGATGGGCTACTCATTCTATTGTCAATTGGTTTTATAATGGAACCTCACAGTGCTTATGTAGCTAAACCTGGGAAGAGATTAAACAATCTAGATTCATTCTAGATCCCATCCCACCAGCATCCTCAAAGTCACTAGGCTCATAACACAAAAAATATAATTACCAAGTTTTAGAAAAATGGAGATTTTCTAAAATAGTGCAAACTTTAAAGGTGGTTGTAGTTGATGGCGTGAACTTTTAGAACAAACAAAAATACGTAGTAATCACCAAGTTTGGGTTTTAGTTGGTGACATATGTACCACATTTGCGATTATCCACTCCGGCACATCTTACTGATGTGGATTACTGGGTGCTTATATGGATTATTATTATTATTATTATTATTATTATTATTATTATTATTATTATTATTATTATTATTATTATTTATGTAAAAATATAATGACTATGCAATTAGTATCCTTCCACGATTTTGATTAAACTGAAACAAGTTTTGATTGAATTGAATTTCAAGTCTTTAACCTTCTTTTTATTCCTTAAAAGGGAGACTTTTTTTTATTTTTATGGTAAACTGTATAAAATAGCGCGAACATTAAAGGTGGTTGCAATTGATGGCGCGGACATTAAAGGTGGCTACAGAACTCAACCCCAAGGCCAGATGCCACGAACAAAGAGTCATATGGATTGGCGTTGAGGGTCATGGGTGATTCGGCGGCATTTTATAACTGCAAGTTCCTCGGGTTCAAAAACACGGTCATGGACGACAAGGGCAGGTATTTCTTCAAGGATTGCTACATTGAAGGCACAGACGACATCATTATTGGCGACGGAAGAACCCTATATTTGGTACTTGGCTTGATCTCGCTATGTTTTCGTGTTGTTCAATATTCTTGAGGTATACATTTGTACACTTAACCATTGAGGAATCCACAACAAACAATTGTATATGTGCTTCCGAGCGAGCCAACATCGATAATCACGGCCCAAGCAAGGAAGAACACAGACGAAAGTGGCGGGGGCTTCGTGTTCGCATACTGCAACATCATGGGTGTGTCTAATAAAATCTTGCTAGGGCGCACGTACATGGCCGGTTCACGAGTCATCTACGCGTTCTCCAACTTGGGCCAAAATGTCAAACCTAAGGGCTGGTCAGACGACTTCTTGACCGACTATGAAAAGTACGGGTTCAGGTAAGGGTGGACGGATCAAGCTACCGTGCATGAAAGAGCTAACTCCGGCGGATGTGAAGGCCTTCCTTACGCTGGATTACATTGATGTTGCAGAGTGGTTGCTTCCTCCTCCAACGCTTACGCCATGTTTATAATTAGGGTTTGATTATAGGGGAGGATCGATGGAGCTAGCTACTTAATTGTATGCTTAAAAAGGTTTTTTTTGTTTGAATTAGTATTCTTAAAGTTTTAATGTTATGCAATAACCGGACGTGTGATCGATTTAAAATAGAGTTTGAGATGGGGAGCTGTTTTTTTCTTAATGGATTTTTTGTGAGGATCTTGGATAATTAAAATTTCTTTAACGTTGCCATCTTCATTGAACCATATATAATATTGTTAGAGATGTGAATGAGACCAAAGTGTCCCACATCGGAAAGTTAAACATATCAAGCCCTAATATATGAGCCGGTGGGCTACTCCTTCTATTGCCAATTGGTTTTAGGATGGAACCCCGCTCGGCTTATATACTACGCTATTAGCGCAAGGGTGCACGTGCACACACGACCCCTGGTCACGAGTCCTAAACGGACTTCAGTATGGTATTAGAGCGGAAAAAGCCAAACGGCCCGACTCTCGATCCTGGGCTAGCTAAAAAGAGAATGAGATGCTAAACCCGTTGTCCAAGTGTCAACTAGAGGCGAAAGACGACCCTAGTTGCACTTGCGGGGGCGTGTTGAGAGAATGAGAGATGTGAAGAGACCAAAAGTGTCCCACATCGATAATATGAACAAAGAAGCCTTAGTATATAAGCGCTAGTGGGCTACCCCACCTAATGCCAATTGGTTTTAGAATGGAACCTCACTTGGCTTGTGTGCTAGGCTACTTGCGCCCGTGCACACGACTCCCAGTCATCGGTCCGAGTCGGACTTTGATACCCGTGGATAATCTTCGGACACTACTTGATCACCAAAGCTTGGAGCCCTGATTTCGACCCGGAGAAGGACACCATCACCACCTCGCCGGCGTGGGTTAGGATTTCGAAATTACCAATTGTCTTCTATGAAGAGGATGTGCTATGGAAGATTGCTTCAGGTATCGGGGTGCCTGTCAAGGTTGATACTCGAACCCTTTTCTCTAGCCGGGGACGTTATGCTCGGATTTGTGTCGAGGTTGACCTGCTTAAGCCTCTCAAAGGTACGATTACTATCAATGATAGACGGTATTATTTGGAGTACGAGGGTCTTCATAAGATATGCTTCAAGTGTGGGCGGTATGGGCACCTTGCGATGCAATGCCCGAAGGAGATTCAGGTAGTCCAGCCCGGCAGTAACACTAGGGAGGCTGATCTTGCTGTGAACGGGGGTGCCTTGGACCAAGCTAGGTCGGAAGGGGTGATGGACAGTCAGATGGAGGAAGATAGACGCGGGTGTTATGGCCCTTGGATGGTTGACGTCCCACGCCGACGCAGGAATAACAAAGGAAAAGCGAAGGTCGCCGGAGGTGATGCTGGAGAAGGGAGTGTGATCGGGAATGGGAATCCTATAGTCGGAAACAGTTACAAGTCTATGGAGGTGGATCCCGTGAATTCCGCGCCTGTCATTGATAGTAGCAGTTAGGGTAAATCTTTGAAAGGAAAGAATATTGTGGTAACGGCTAATGATCAGGAAATCATGGAAAATCAAGGAGATAATATTAAGGAATCAATTAAGGGGTTGTCAGTTACCTTTACTCCAGGAACTAAGGAGGTGGGCAAAAGATATGTTCGAAAGGGCTCGTTGAAATCTACCAACAGGAGGAGTGGGCCTAAGTTTAGTAGGCCGAGTTCAGGCACTTCGACTGGGCCAGTGAAGAAGCGACGTCATGACAAGGTGACCCAGGTTTGTAGGGAGAAGAATGTTTTTATTTCTAATCGAAATGTCGTGGTTGGGTCTTCCGAAGGTGGCTCGGAGGGTGACGGTGTTGTTGGCGCCACAGTGGTGATGCTGAACAGAAATGAGGCTCAAGGAATCGGGGAGGTGGTCAGGAAAACCAGTGACATAAGTGCCCACCCGGGAATGAATTTGACCGGCAATGGAGCTGCTGACATGGAAGGTATGATAGTTGAAGCTATTACCGTGAACCCGGGAGTCGAGCATGTCTCGACGACCAACCCTCTTTCTTCTTGATGAATTGCATCATTTGGAACTGCTGCAGAGCTGGTAGCGACGGGTTCCGCAGAGCTGTCAAGTACATTAGTCGACACCATAAGGTTGATGTGTTTGCCGTTCTTGAGCCGAAAATTTCTGGTGTTAGAGCTAAGACGGTTTGTGATCGGCTTGGATTCACTGATTCAGTTATTGTGGATGCGGTTGGATTCCGGGGGGTGTGTGGCTCCTTTGGAACAGAGATAAGGTGGACCTTACTGTTAGGCAGACCCACGAGAGGTTCATTGTGTCGGATGTCCAGATCCGGGCTCAGAAATTTCAGCTACTAGTCGCCTATGCGCCTCCTCAGGAGCAGGAGCGGAGGCGGTTCTGGGACGACATTGAGGAGGCTATGAGATTCGTGGCTGGGTCATCGTTTGCAGGGGGCGACTTCAATTGCGTGCTCTACAGCTCGGAGTGGAGCAGGGACAATGGGGGACTCTTGTCGAACTCTGGGAGATTCCGTTATTGGGTTGAGACGGCAAAGCTGATTGATATGGGGTTTTTTGGCCCGGAATTCACGTGTGATAGAGGTTGAACGCCTGCGACGAATACTGCCAATAGAATTGACCGGGTGTTTACGAATGCTACGGGCCGACTGGGGTGGCCCGACGCAACCGTGAGACACCTCCCGAAGTTCGGATCTGATCATTGCCCACTCTTGTTGGAACTCTGCCCAAAGAGACGTGTTGACAAAGGTAGGCGCCCATTTCGCTTCCAAGCGGCATGGGTTACCCACCCCCAATTCAAGAGCCTGGTGAAGGAGTCCTGGGACGGTGATAGGCCGGCTCTGGATGCGTTGCCAAGACTCCGGGATTGTTTGTTGAGATGGAACCACGAGACGTTTGGGGATATATTTGAGAGAAAACTCCGGCTAGAGAACCGCCTTATCGAGATCCAAACGAAGTTGGCCAATCATGTCACGTCGGAGCTACTTAGTAGAGAGGAAGAGGTTCAAGTCGAGTTGGCTAAGACTCTTGAGCAAGAGGAACTCCTCTGGTTTCAGAAGTCTAGGGAGCAGTGGCTCTGCGCCGGAGATCGGAATACCACTTTCTTTCATCTATCGACGATTGTTCGGCGACAGAAGAATAGGATCGAGGTGCTGAAAAATGGCGTTGGAGAGGACGTCACGGATGGTAAGGTGATCGAGGGGCTGGTCAGCGACTTCTTTAGGCAGTTGTATACGATTCCGGAGTCTGAGGTGACTTCTGTGGCCTTGCAACCGGGTCATTTTTTGCTGATAGATGCTGCTGATTGGGAAGCTATCAAGAAGTCGGTGACGGATGAGGAGATCCGTCGGGCGATACTTGAGATGGGAGCATTCAAGGCGCCGGGAGTAGATGGATTCCAAGCCGTCTTTTTTCAAAGTGTTGGGAGGAGGTCGGCGAGTCGGTCAAGACCAGTGTGCGGCAGTTCTTCCAGTCCAGTACTATGCCGGAGGGTCTGAATGACACTCTTTGCTAAAGTGGCCAAGCCGGAGTTAATTACTCAATTCTGGTCGATCGGTCTTTGTAATGTGTTGTACAAAACCATTACGAAAGTCCTCGTGAACAGGATGAGGCCCATTCTCCCTTCTCTCATTAGTCCAATGCAGGGTAGTTTTCTCCCGGGCCGACTTATAACTGATAACATTGTTGTCATATAGGAACTTGTCCACTCGATGAGGAAGAAGAGAGGGCGTAGAGGTTAGATGATTCTTAAGATAGATCTAGAGAAGGCGTATGATCGGCTTCGTTGGGACTTTGTGGTCGAGACTATGCGGGACGCCGGTTTTCCTCAATGTTGGTTGACTTGGGTGGAAGCTTGTATCTCCACGGTTTCTACAAGGGTCCTGGTGAACGGAGAAATGACCAAGGATTTCAAGCCGACCAGAGGCGTCAGACAGGGAGATCCTATTTCCCCTTACTTGTCTATCCTCTATATTGAGAGACTTAGTCAGATGATTTTTAGTGCTGTAGAGGATGGGAGGTGGATCCCTGTGAGGATTACAAGGGATGGGCCTAACATTTCTCATGTATTGTTTACAGATGATATCGTCCTGGTTGCGGAAGCTTCGGTGGAGCAACTTCGGATGATACAAGATGTCATGGATCAATTTTGCGCCGCCTCAGGACAACGAGTGAACAAAGCCAAATCCAAGTTGTTCATTTCGCCAAATGTGAGTCAGGAGTTGGTGGCGAAAATGACAAGTGTGTGTGGGTTCGAGGTGACGAGTGATCTTGGGAGCTACCTCGGAATGCCTGTCATGCACAAGCGTGTGAATAAGGACACGTTTGCTCCGTTGATCGATAAGATTAGCGCCCGGCTTGCGACTTGGAAGGGCAAATACCTTAGCCTCGCAGGGAGAATCACGCTTACTAAATCTGTTCTATCTTCGATCCCTGTCTATGCTATGTCGTCGGTTATGCTGCCTGCTAATACGTGTGATCAAATTGATAAAATTTGCATGGGCTTTCTTTGGGGAAGCAGCGAGGAACGGAGACGGATGCATCTTGTCACCTGGGACGTGGTGTGCAGCCCCAAGGAACTCGGTGGGTTGGGCATTATAGCAATGAGGGATCTCAATTTGGCCATGATGGGAAAACTTATGTGGAGATTCTTAACTAGCCAAGAAGGGGATGCTTGGAGTGACATTCTTCGAGCCAAGTATACCCGCACCATGGTGAGTGGCCTGACCGGCACATCCCATGTCTGGTCGAGTATGTTGCAGTGCTCGAATGAGGTTGTTGCTGCTGGGGTTCGATGGATTGTGGGAGATGGGAGGCTCGTTCGGTTTTGGAATGATAATTGGACGGGTGATGGACTGTTACAGGATGTGGTCTGTGGCCGTCTGGATGATGCTGCCATTGACCGTACGGTCTTATTGGAGGGATCACGAGGGCTGTGATTGGGAGTCGCTGCATTCGCTTCTCCCGGCCACCACTTGATGAAACTGGCGTCTATTGGTCTGGATGATTCTGACATGTTGGAGGATCGCCTATGCTGGCAGGCGACTCCCGATGGGAATTATTCCATCAAGTCGGCTTATGAGTTGATTCGGCGAACTCACGAGATGAGCTTCAACGATGCACAAGTGTTTCGAAGGATCTGGGTGCTTAAAGTGTCGGAAAGAGTCCGGTGTTTCATTTGGTTGGTGGTTAGAGGAACCATTCTCACGAATGAGGAGAGGTGTCGACGCCATATCGCAACGGATCCAGGTTGTGGTGTGTGCCCAGACCATGCCGAGACCCTCAACCACCTTTTCAGGTGTTGCTGTAAGATAGATGGGTTGTGGATGGCTTTCGGTAGGCCGACGAGCAGCCGAACTTTCCTCGAGAGTCCCTTTGCTGCCTGGATTAGAGAGAATTTGCTTGTGACGCAGGTCTATCTTGACGAGGTTGATTGGGGTAGCATGTTTGCGATGTCGCTTTGGTGGATTTGGAAGGGGCGTAATGACCGTGTGTTTAACGGCAACGAATGTATGGTGGATAAAGCGCAGTTCATCAAGACAAAAGCTCGCCAGTGCTTGGAAGCGCCTAGGTGCCGGGACAATTGCCATTGAGAGGCACAGAGCGGAGATCAGGTGGGAGAGGCCGGTTGCGGGCGGGAGAGGCCGATTGCGGGCTGGATTAAGGTGAATACTGATGGTTCTGTTGCGACTGATGGGAGCGCTGGTGCGGGTGGAGTCCTGCGGGATGCTGATGGGCGCTGGCTAACCGACTTTGTTCGAAACATTGGGTGTTGTACGGTGCCAGTTGGGGAGCTTTGGGGGCTGTTGGATGGGCTACGACTGGCGTGGGAGGCAGGACACAAGCAAGTGATTGTCGAGTCGGACTCCAAGACTGCAATTGATTTGCTTCGGAAGGGCGTTGCGAAGCATCATCCCCTTTCTAGCCTGGTACTACAGTGCCGGAGCTTGCTTAGTCGAGATTGGGAGGTCCAGTTGAGACACGTCTTCAGGGAAGCGAACTCTGTCGCTGACTCCCTCGCGGTTGTGGCCTATACTTATCCTATTGGTGTACATAGTATTTCAATTCCGCCCTTAGATATTGAGTTTATTGTTGATGAGGATGTTATGGGAAGGGCTACTCCCCGTTTGGTGCCTGTATAGCCCGTTTGTTAGTTATTAATGAGAGCCTGCCTCTCACGTTTTCCTACCAAAAAAAAAATGTACAGAACCTAAACCTAGTGAAGAGTAACATATTCCCGCAATAAGTGAATATCAATCTCAATATACGATGAGTTGATGCTGGATAGAATTGTTGGCAAGGTTGCAAAGAGCGACCTTTTGTAGATATAGACACAACAATATTGTTGAAGAAAACACAATACCCAGAAGTAGAACGATATAAAAGTCATATGATATCAGTCTTTGACTCTTTGGTGATCTGGTGGTGCGAAGAAGCCCAACAACGTGATCGATAGTACAAATTAGTGTCAACCTATGATTTCGAAAATACTACAAATATATAATACGAAAATAAGGATAAAAAACAAAAAATAAAGATATAAAACGCAATAAATAAACATTGCATTATTAACATGTAATAATATATAACTAGATATAAAAAAATATAAACTTGCGTAACTTTTTACCATATTCTTAAAATAAGTAATATAACATATGGTTTCGAAGCTCTCGAGATGAATTATACTATGTGAATGTGAATTTTAGTAAAATATTAAAGTATTATAGTATATTCAAATAAAACTAAAGTGGTTAATACTGCTGTAATTTTCAAATATTCATAATTTTTTACTCAGATGTCGGATTATGGCGTATTATATATCAAAACGAAGCTATCGACGAGGAGAATAAACCTAGGTAATTTGTTGGATGAGGAGGGGGTCACGTGACCCCCTAGGACCCCCTAGGTCCGGCTCTAGAGTTGGGCGTACAGTAGGGTCCAACTCCAGCCACCGCCTGCGCCGCCGCCGCCCCTCGGGAGTTACCAGTTGCCCGCCGGTCAACCCTCCCTCTGCAATCGCTCGTCTCTCTCCTTCTGCTATACCGCGACTTGATGTTCGTCTCCTGTTCGTGTATTTCTCAAGAATGGTACGTTGAAAATAATAGTTTTTATGAAATGCCTCCATAAAAGTTATTAATATTACAATACCCACCCTCCTATAAATTTAAAACACAATGTGATTCCTATGTACGTTCAAGATTCCACAGATCGGGAACCTAGAACGGGGTAAGAGAAGTAGAAGCAAACAAAACTGTAAACTATAGAACAGACGCAAGATTTACGTGGTTCGGCCGGAGCCTACGTCCACGGAGCCTCAGCCGAACGGCGTGAGAGCACTAATCCACTAATCAGTTAAGTAGGTTTACAGAACAGGTTGCCCTAACTCAAGACTACGGCAGATACAACAAAGCACAGAGTACGAAAGACATGCGAGAGCAAGAAAGAGATAACGAAGCAAGTAAAGGAAGAAAACACCCTAGATCTGAAGATCGGAGTCAGATCGTCGTCGGAGTGAACCAGAGAAGAAGATCTTCACCTGAACTGTAGACAGTCGCCTTCTTCTTCTTCCTAGAAGCTAGATCTGGAGTCTTCGAAGGAGATACGCTCGAGATCAGCCGCCGGAGCTTCGCTGGAGCTAGGAGAACAGCAAACCCTAACGGAGACTCTCTCTCTTCTCTCTCTTCCTCTTTCTGGATTACCTTTGGAGCACCGCGTCGAATGAGATCCCAAACCCTAACTCTTAGCTTATATAGAGCGAGCTTCCAGTGAAACGCAGCGTTCCACTTAAGACGGACCTCACAAGCCAGGCTTTCAGGTGGACAAGGAGCTAGGCTGGCTTTGGGCCTAAGTGTTGGGCCGAACCAGCGGAGGTGGTAACACAACATACAAGCATACATGACATATCACATAATGTATGTTATACATATATACTATACTTAGGATATGTAACACATATGAGCATAAGATGTATAATCCTATACTTCAAATATATGTTATATCTAAGTGTGTATATATATATATATATATATATATATATATATATATATATATATATATATATATATATATATATATATAAAAGTAACCTAAGTTAGGGCCTTCCAATATTCCTAGAACTAATGTTTAGATTAAGATTGACATTACAATTTGCCCTTCTAATCCAAACATTAGATCTATTAAAAACACAACCTACTGATCAGTGGATAAATATTCTCAAACCATTCAACTTCATCATCGGCTCAAAATACCTTTTATCTAAGGTGGTTCTCCAAGATGGAGAAAATCCCTGCAAAATACAAACTTGTTAGCAGGGACTACCTTTGTCCCAAAATCAGCGGGATTGACGTCGCCTTTGATTTTCTTCACTTCTAACTCTTGAGCTGCAACGCGGTTACGTATAAAGTGAAAGAGAACATCAATGTGTTTAGTTCTCTCGTGATACATGGGATCTTTGCACAGGTATAGTGCACTTGGGCTATCCGTATGTATAACGGGTTTTGGTGGCCTTTTTAGGATTTCACTAAGGATTCCTTTAAGCCATATAGCCTCTTTGGCAGCTTTAGTAGCGGCCATATACTCAGCTTTAGTTGATGACAAGGCAACAACTGTTTGTTGCTGAGATTTCCATGAAACACAGTTACCAGTCCATGTAAAAAAGTAGGCGGTAGTGGACTTGCGGTTATCCTTGTTACTAGCAAAGTCAGCGTCTACATATCCATTCAGTTTATCAATAGGCTCATGTAAACCATAATGCAAACAAAGACTCTTTGTACCAGTAATGTAACGCAACAAGTATTTCATGGCAGTCCAATGATCATTCCCAGGATTAGACATAAAACGACTAAGCACAGAAATGGCAAATGCAAGGTCTGGGCGGGTGCACAGCATAGCATAGCTACGTCATAGGGTACCTTAGCCATTTCCTTAATATCTTCAGGCTTAGTGGCACAACTTTTCTGGGTGAGCTCTAGGTGCCCTCCTAGAGGTATGGATGTGGGCTTAGAATTAAACATATTAAACCGGTTTAGGACCTTAACTATATAGTCGTCCCGAGACAGCCATATTTGTTTGTTGGGTAGGTTTCTAATGATGTTAACACCAAGAATCTTCTTGGCATTTCCTAAGTCCTTCATGTCAAAGTATTTCTTAAGATCCTTTTTAACAGTGCCAATATATAGGAATCATAGAACTGCAGATCAATAGTATATCATCAACATATAATAACACATAGATCAAGGATGACTTAGAAACACTTTTAAAGTAAAGACATGAATCATAACTACTACGAGTAAACCCACGTTTCTTGATCACAGCGTCGAACTTAAGATTCCATTGTCTAGGAGACTACTTGAGTCCGTAGATGGATCTTTTTAAGTGACACGCGTGATCAGGGAATTTGGAGTTTACAAACCCTTTGGATTGTTTCATATAAATGGTTTCATCAAGAGTACCATGTAAGAAAGCAGTTTTGACATCCATTTGCTCTAGCTCCCAGTCAAAGACAGCACACATAGCAAGCATAATACGCATGGTTTTATACTTAACAACAGGTGAGAAAATATCATTATAGTCTATTCCTTCTCTCTGGGTAAACCCTTTTTCCACAAGGCGGGCTTTAAACCTAGGGGGCTCGCTAGGGCTTAGACCTTCCTTAAGCTTATAGACCCACTTAGAGTCTATTAGCCGGGTTTTAGGAGGTCTTGGTACCAGACTCCATGTTTTGTTTGTATACATGGAGTCCATCTCTTCTCTCATAGCAGCTAGCCACTGTTTGGCATAACTATTCTTAAGGGCAGATTCATAAGAGCTAGGAGTAGTAGGATTTCTAACAATATCAGCAGTAAGAAAGGCATATTCCACAATATAAGAGGTATACTTCCTATTGGGGATGATGGTCCTAGGTTCTCTATCCCTAGTTAGCTGATAATCATGCAAATTAGGTATATCAGTTGTATCAAAAGCATGTGAATCGGAAGGGAGGGAGGAGAAAACAGAGGACTCTCTTTGAGAGTCATTAGAAAGGCCATTTACATCACCAGAAGTAGAGGGAGAGGAAGTAAGGGAGGAGGAAGAAGTAACTTGCTCAGTGTTAGACTGAGGCTTGGATTCCTCTTGATCAGATTGAGGATCTTGTTCTTCATTTTCCTCTTGTTCTTCCTCTTTTTGTTCCCCCTGTAGTGTGGAGTATGTGCCCTTCGGGGCTGTAGTGTATGTCCTACCAGTGTCATGCTCTTCATCATCAGAGGACTCACTTTCTTCGGGTAACAACTGTTTTGTCTCTTCAGGGGTACCTGTGAACTCAGAGAAAGATGTTAGCTCAGTTTTTAAAGGAAAATCTATCTCATTAAATCTCACATTCCTTGCTGTGATAACTTTGTAGGGTCCAGGTTGCAGAAGGAGCACCCTGAACCCCTTTACTCCATCAGGGTAGCCAAGAAGAATGCCCTTCAAAGCCCTTGGTTTCAGCTTACCATCACTGATGTGAGGGTAGGCTGCACATCCAAAAGGTTTGAGGTACTCTAAGCTTGGTTGCTTACCTGTCCATTTAAACTGGGGAGTAACAAAATTAAGCACAGAGGTAGGAGATCTGAATAAGATAGGCAGCAGTCAATACAGCTTCACCCCAAAGAGTAATCTTAAGGCCAGAGCTAATTAACATGCATCTCACTTTTTCTAACAAAGTTCTATTCATTCTTTCTGCAGTTCCATTTTGTTGTGGGGTTCCAGGTACAGTTAAGTGTCTCTTAATCCCATGTTGTTGGCAATAAGTATCAAATTCAGAATTACAAAATTCTAGACCATTGTCAGTTTTGAAGCATTTCAATTTATGATTGGACTGACTCTCTACCATTACCTTCCATCTTGTGAAAGCATCAAAGGCCTGATCCTTTGATTTCAGAAGGCTTGCCCAAACTTTCCTTGAGTAGTGGTCAATGAAGCTAATGAAGTATCTCATACCCCCTGCAGTGGGGACTGGTGAGGGTCCCCATAGATCAGAGTGCACATATTCTAGAGGAGACTTAGCAACATATGAAGACACAGGAAACTTAAGTTTGGCAGATTTGCTCAAAACACAATGTTCACAGAATTTGATATCAACAGGTTTCTTATGTAATAGGCCAGATTTATGCAACTTTAATAAGCCCTTGTTGCCTATGTGACCAAGCCTGTTATGCCAGATTTTAGTCTCATGTAATGTCATAGAATCAAAAGTAGAAACAACATTCACTTCAGGTTTAGAAGAAAGAACAAAATACAATCTTTTCTTTCTAACAGCTTTAACAATCACAATTCCATTTCTGGAAACAGTTCTCACACCATCAGAAGAATTAACACTGCATCCTATTTCTTTTAAAGCAGATTCAGACATCAGACTTCTTCTAAGACTAGGGACCCACTTAACATTGGTAAATACTCTAACAATGCCATCATGCATGAGTAAGGGAACATCACCTACACCTTTAATACGCAAGCAAGTATGATCACCCAACATGACATCACCACACACAGACTCATTTAAATTTCTAAAGAATTGCTTATGAGGGGTGGCATGCATTGTACAACCTGAATCTAATATCCATGCATCAGAAGAATCAATAGATGGAATCTCAGTACACATGAACAATTCAGCAGAGTATTCACACATATTTTCAAGCACAGCAGCAGACAATTCAGTGTTATTTTTCTTAGCAAGATCCTCAGCCCTTTTCTTTTTCCTGCATTCCTTAACCCAGTGACCCACATTACCACAGTAATTGCACTTAGAATTAGGGTCAGATTTCTCAGCTTTAGACTTATCTTTCTTATTCTTCTTATTCTTGTTATGTTTATTGCCCTTCTTGTCATTGCCTTTAGTGAACAGAACCTCGGGTTTATCAGCTTTATCATTCTTCAAACCTTTAACCTTGAATACTTTCATGATTTCATTCTTTTCAATGATAGATTCGATTAGCTTATCCTTAGTCAGTTCATCACGACTAAATTGAATGACATCTTTGAAGTTATCAAACTGAGTGGGCAGAGAATTGAGAAGTAAGATAGCCTGGTGAGAATCTTTTATGTCATCTTTGCATCTTTCCAGTTCTTGAGTCATCTTTAAAAACTTATCAAGATTATCATCAAGAGTAAGAGCAGTATTCATCTTAAAAGTGAACAGACGACATAGTAGAGAAATCCTGGAGGGCAAGGATTTAGAGAGAAAAAGCTCCTCCAGGGCATGCCAGAGGGAGTAAGTGGAAGAGTGTTTTACCACTTGTCGAGCAATGCCATCTGTAAGACGTAGCATTATCTCAGAGTGGGCTTTCATGTCCATCTCGAGTTCATCAGCAGTGGACGGGGTGGTAGAGGATCCTCCTTCGACTTTCTTCTGTTTTTCATCAGTCTTTGGTGGATCCTCATCATTGATGACTATACCCTTGAGAAGGGTGTCCATCTCAGAGGTTGTGGTTGCAGGCTTCAAGACTGCCTTCCAACAACCTTCCTTGATAAGAACAACTCTCATCTTGACTTGCCACATGGCGAAGTCTATGACACCATCGAATGGCTTGATTTTCAAAGCACTATCCATGATGTTTGGTACCTGCAGTTTCCAAGAGACATGTCAGTATCAAAGTTTTATGTAAGCGGAAGCAAGAAGAGTGCAGCAGTATACAAGACACCCTATAAGAACCCTAGAATCACAGGTCTTTGAACGGATCTAGACCGGTGGTACGTCAGACAGGAGAGGAATAACCCAAGCCTGAGCTTTTTGAAGGATTACCCAATGTACGTTCAAGATTCCACAGATCGGGAACCTAGAACGGGGTAAGAGAAGTAGAAGCAAACAAAACTGTAAACTAGATAACAGACGCAAGATTTACGTGGTTCGGCCGGAGCCTACGTCCACGGAGCCTCAGCCGAATGGCGTGAGAGCACTAATCCACTAATCAGTTAAGTAGGTTTACAGAACAGGTTGCCCTAACTCAAGACTACGGCAGATACAACAAAGCACAGAGTACGAAAGACATGCGAGAGCAAGAAAGAAATAACGAAGCAAGTAAAGGAAGAAAACACCCTAGATCTGAAGATCGGAGTCAGATCGTCGTCGGAGTGAACCAGAGAAGAAGATCTTCGCCAGAACTGTGGACAGTCGCCTTCTTCTTCTTCCTAGAAGCTGGATCTGGAGTCTCCGAAGGAGATACGCTCGAGATCAGCCGCCGGAGCTTCGCTGGAGCTAGGAGAACAGCAAACCCTAACGGAGACTCTCTCTCTTCCTCTTTCTAGATTACCTTTGGAGCACCGCGTCGAATGAGCTCCCAAACCCTAACTCTTAGCTTATATAGAGCGAGCTTCCAGTGAAACGCAGCGTTCCACTTAAGACGGACCTCACAAGCCAGGCTTTCAGGTGGACAAGGAGCTAGGCTGGCTTTGGGCCTAAGTGTTGGGCCGAACCAGCGGAGGTGGTAACACAACATACAAGCATACATGACATATCACATAATGTATGTTATACATATATACTATACTTAGGATATGTAACACATATGAGCATAAGATGTATAATCCTATACTTCAAGTATATGTTATATCTAAGTGTATATATATATATATGTATATATGTGTATATATATATATATATATATATATATATATATATATATATGTATATATGTATATATATGTATATATGTATATATATATATATGTATATATATATATATATGTATATATATATATATATATATATACGGATTGACTCCGGTGAAAACCAAAAATTAGGGTGAAAACCGTGAGGAGCAATCTTATTGGTCGAAATTTAGAAAATAGAAAAAAAGAAAGAAAAAAAAAAGGACGCGTGTGAACTTTTCACGAGTAGTTCTGTGTTTTCCCTTCCCCACACATTCCCGTCGAAGAGAGGAGTCTCTCTATCGAACGAAGAAGAACGGTGTCCTGCTCAACCTGCCATCCAGATGTTCCATCGTCTCAATCCCTCCATTTCCTGCTTTCCCCAAATCGACACCCATACACGCACACATACCCAAATACCTCTCTTTCTCCATACGCCCTTTCTCTCTTCGCATTCATCTTTGCAGTCAGTGCTCTAGGTATCCGTATGCCCGTCGCTGGATTTCGATCCATCTTTTGTGCGGTAAATTGCTGAGCAAGCGAATCTAGGGTTTCCGCAACGAAATTTTGGGGGTTTTTGTGGTGCCTGATGGATTGCAGATTTCGTAGCGAGAGGGTGGCGAGAGATGGCTTATACGTTCGGGGAGGAAGCTGAGCCGACCGTTTCGATCCAGGAGTACCTCATGGACGTTGAAGATCAGGAGCTGGTGAAAAAACACACTTCCTTTCTTTTACCCTCTTTATGTATTGACTTAGAACAAGTATCAGTTTAGGGTTTTCTGTTTTTACTTGGATGGTGTTGGTCATCTGTTGTGGATTGTGTTCCTTTTATATCAGATTTGGCTTGTGATTGTATTGTTGTTTTATTGCATTGAAACACAGTGATTGGAATTTAGCACTTGTTTGTTAGGGAGCTTTGAATGTATCCAGAGGAATCTCGTCACCAAAATTTACAAGAGAGTTAAGTTTTGTAGCCTTTTGCTTCTGTATTTGAAATTGGGTATTTACACTTTCAATTTGATGTCTGGCTTGATCTGCTTCACAAACTAAATGCATTTCTAGGCATCCATGTGTTGAAGTGTTGTGATTATCATCTGGCTTGAACTGATTCTTTACCTTCAATTCTGTGAAAGTCAATTGTTGGTGATGAAAGATTTGTACTGTTACTGTAATTTAATTTCCTTTTGACATCTAGGAATCAGAAATTGGTTTGTATTTGATTAATTGCTTAGGCGTAAATTATAATGAAAGCCACTAAAATTTTGTACTGAATGCATAATGCAAATTTATTTTGTATTTGATTAATTGCTTTTTGGAATTGGATGCATCTTTAATAATTATATTTCCATTAATAAATGAAGGTGTATATATATCTATGGCATCACTGACCGAGTTGTCGTTCAACTGGACCAGCTTCATCAATACTAAGATCTCAAACATCTCCTGCACTTATCGGAGTCTCTACTCCAACAAGGCTATGGTAATCCTCCTTCCTTTTCCTCTTTTTTAAAAGCAGGTTAAAGAAAGTTTACTTAATTTTAAACGTGCGTTACGTGCCTGGTATTTTGCAAACTTTGATTGCAACAAATTTATTTACATGTAGATGTTTTCATTTTATGTGTAGGATCCTTTTAAACCATTCTGGAATGGCTCACCGAAAAGTACTTGTGGGTAGTACCCATAGGTCCCCGGTTCGAACCCCGGAATGACCGCTCTCTATTTACCAATTCAAGGATCCTTTTACCACACGTTCATGTTCTACTATTTACATGTAGATGGTTTCATTTGAGCTTTGATAAAAAAAATATGAAACCTAATTGTTGCTGATTTCTATGAGTTTAACGTCCTGTTTTTTGCTTTTTGCTGAAGCTATTTGGAGAGGCCAAAAAAAGTGTGTTGATCTAAGTTTTGTTCTCCAAAGCAATTTTCTGAGAGCTGTTTGGGCATGATTGTTGGTTGATTTTAGGCTGAACTGGAAGTCTGTTTGGTGCAAACTGAAGGCTAGAGCTGCTGCCATGAAGTTCCCATCAAATTTTGGCTTTATGAGCTGCTGTTGTCATGACATTTTTGTACATTAATGGATGATGTATGTTTATTTTTGGTCAGGCACCAACTCTAAAGTTTCCATCAAATTAAAGTTCTGAGTTGTTCCGAGGTGCTACACCAATTTGTAATTGTGATCGTTATTGAGATTTTTGGCTTTGGTATTATAATCCTATTGAGTTGGTTCAAGATTTTAATATCTTGAACCCATAATTATAAAAAAGAATAGGCACAAAATTATTCAAGATTTTATTGAGATTGTTGGCTTTGCTATAGAAAGGAAGAAACAACCTACAACTTGTGTTTCATATTAAACTATCAATGTTGTGTCCTATATTCCTATCCTCAACCAATGAAAACTAGAATGCAAGCCAATGTAGGGATCCACAAGTTATCCCTTCGAGCTATTCTTAACTAGAGTGATAGAAAAAAGCACAAGCTGATCTCATTAGAGCAAAGAAACCTTCTTAGATCAAAGTCGATCTTTGTAACTGATTTAACTATGGGTTCAAGATTTAAAAATCGTGAACCTACTTTAATTGGAGGCAATACACCGTCATAAAAACTTGAACCTACTTAATAAACCAAAATGAAATGTAAGGCATCAAGATTCACTTTAGGGCTATATGACAATGGTTTCAAGATTTAAAAATCTTGAACCTACTTTAAATGAAGACAATACACCAATGTAAAAACTTAAATCTACTTAATAAACCAACATGAAATGTAAGGCATCAAGATGTCACTTTAGAGCTATATATAACAAAGAGTTCAAGATTTAAAAATCTTGAACCTACTTTAAATGGAGGCAATACATCATCATAAAAAATTGAATCTACTTAATATACCAACATGAAATGTAAGACATCAAGACGTTACTTTAGGACTATATATAACTATGAGTTCACTTAAGGCATTAGACTTGTACATATAATGTAAGATAGGAATTTAAAGGTTTATATAACTACGGGTTCAAGATTTTTAAAACTTGAACCTACTTAAATATACGCAACACATCATAAAAAGAAAATGAAGATAGTAGTAATATTACAAGACATGATTTTAAGCTAGATATAAATGTGGGTTCAAGATTATCAAACACTTTACGGGTTTATATAATCATGGGTTCAAGATTTTTAAATCTTGAACCTACTTAAATGTAGGCACTCATCATGAAAATAAAATGAAGATAGTAGTAAAATTAGAAGACATGATTTTAGACTAGATATAAATATGGGTTCATGATTATGAAACACTTTAGGGGTTTATATAACTATGGGTTCAAGAATTTTAAATCTTGAACCTAGTAAAATGTAGACAGCACATCATGAAAAAAGAAGAAGATTATAGTAACATTACAAGACATGATTTTAGACTATATATAACTACGAGCTCAGGATTATCAAACACTTTAGGGGTTTATATAACTATGGGTTCAAGATTTTTAAATCTTGAATCTACTTAAATGTAGGTAGCACGTTATGAAAAGAAAATGAATATGGTAGTAACATTACAAGACATGTATTAGGCTAGATATGACTATGAGTTAAAGATTTAAAAATATAGAACTATTTTAAATGGAGGCAATACATCGTTACAAAAAATTGAACCTACTAGATAAATCAACATGAAATGTAAGGCAGCAATGATTATCAAACACTTTAAATGGGGACAACAAATCATTAAAAAAAATGAAGATAGTAGTAACATTACAAGATGTCAATTTATGGCTATATATAACTATGAGTTCAAAATTTAAAAATCTTGAACATACTTTAAATGGAGACAATACATAATAATAAAAACTTAAATCTACTTAATAAACTAACATGAAATGTAAGACATCACGATGTTACTTTAGGGCTATATATAGCCATGGGTTCAAAAATTAAAAATCTTCAACATACCTGATAAAAAAAAATTACCAATTTATTTTTAATAATTATGGGTTCAAGATTTTAAAATCTGTAACTTACTTCATAAAATTTTTAACCTTTTTTATTTTATAATAAACAAACATGAAATATATGCCATCAAGATAGGAATTTAGGGGTATATATATAACTATGGTTCAAGTTTTAAAAAATCTTAAACCAACATTATAAAAAATATCAAATTGATATTTATATATAAAAAAATCAATTCGCATCTAATATGCTTATTGATTTTTGTATATAAATTAAGCAGGTGCAATTTGGCTATATAAACCCCTACTACGGAGTACAGAGTACGGAGTAAAAATTAAGCAGGTGAAATTTGGCTATAAATGCAACTGGGCTTGGTTGGGCCTAATTCTCCCTGTATTACGGGTCCCGTGTTCGATTACACAGGTAAAAACCATGCGCGCACTTCTTATTTACGTACTCCGTATTCATTGTGAAGCGACAGACGCGCTTTTGAAATGAAGGAGGGGAGCGTGTAATGTCTAATCCAATCAAAATGGTCCTCACGGTTTTCACCGCAATTTTGGTTTTCACCGGAGCGCGACCCTTATATATATATATATATATATATATATATATATATATATATATATATATATATATATATATATATATATATATATATATATATATATATATGTTAGTACTTTGCCTTAATCTACCAAATAACCTAAGTTAGGGTCTTCCAATATTCCTAGAACTAATGTTTAGATTAAGATTAACATTACACACAATTAATGGACAAATTCAAATTTTTGGGCGCGTGGTAAAATATTTCGAAACCCTAGAGTTACCGGGTGAAAATATCCAAAATCTTTATTTACGACGCGAAATACACGAAATCTCAAGGTTACCGAGCGAAATTTCCGAACTTACGAGTTTTTGTTTTACAGTCCAGGTGGCGGCAACATCAACGACAGGGCAAAATTGAGCGAGGGCGCCTAGAAGAAGGCAACTCAAATGGGAGTCCAAGGCCTGTGCCCTGTGGGATCTCCTTGCCCCCGTAGGCCGCCGTGTCTCAGTCGAAACCCTCGCCGGCAAACGCCTTGCAATCGGTGATTTTGCCTTCTTCCTTGCTCAATCTCCCGCCCCCAAACCCTAATTTCACGATCTTCGTTTGAAATTCCATAGCTGTTGATGTCAAATTCGAACTTCTTATATTCTGATTGTGTTCAACTTCTTCCCTTTCCGCTTCCATTCAGATGCCAGCATATGGATGATCCAGTTTCTGAAGGCAATGCGCGATGACCGGTGGGAGATGCTGAGGAAAGCTCACTTCAGGCCAAGGTTCGCAAGACGGCAGAGAAGTTGCTTCTCAATCAAGTAAGGAGTTGCGTGTTTTGATTGTTGATTTCGGTCCTTTTTCGATTGGCTTGTCATTAGGGATTATTTGGCCTTTAATTTATCAGTTATCATCGAGAACTATCCAACTGCGGATTTGTACTATCAGAATGCAAATATGAAAGGTTTCACAATGGAAGAGAATCAGAGATAGTTTTTTATAAGTGAATGGAAGAGATAATGTTTCACAATGGAAGAGCTTTTCGAGTCTGTTCAATGAGAATCGGAACGTACTTCGAGCGGAGAAACTGGTCTTCCATTCAGATGTTGAGAAGGGATGGTTGAGGATTAGGCTCGAGGACATTGACGAAGGGAGAAAGGAGCGGTCTGCAACTCTGATTGGCGTAGTTTCGGGTCCTATCCCTCCGTTTCAGGTGATTCGGAGCAGCTATGTTGAACGAAATTGGAAGGGGAGCAGCTAGGTTGAACAAGAAAGCAAAGGTTGCACTTTGAGTGGGATCCCTGGGCTTGTAAGAAATACAGGAAGTTTGGTCATGTGGAGGCGCACTATAGGGTGAGTGGGGCTGAGAAGGCAGAACAGGAGGACGGATTGGTGCAACAGACGAAGGAGGAGGGCAAGGATATGAGGGGGGATGAGAGGAATGTGCAAAAGGATCAGGGGAAGGATGAGCATGGTAATCCAGGAAAAGATGTCCAGTTAAAGGGGGTTGGTTTCAGCAGGGATAATGGGAAGGATGCGGGGATGAGGAAGGATAAGGGGAAGAGAGTGTTTATAGCAGAACCGGTGGACGTGGGGAGCAAGAAGAAGGAAGAGGGGAAATTAGGAAAGGGGGAGGAGGTGATGATAAGTGGGAGTGGTGATGATTGGAAGACTATGAAGGGGACAGTGAGTGCAAGAAAGAGCAATGCAGTGCGACAACAGGAGCCCCCAGGTGGTAGCAGCCTGCAGTTTGGTGGAAATGTATAGTTTGAGGAGATGTGCTTGGAATGTCAGGGGCTTTAATAGCACTGACAAAGAGCAGATGGTTGTGAACTATCTGCAGAGTAATGGGGTGGGTTTGACTACTGTTATGGAAGTGAAGATGACTGAGAAAGGAGAAAGAGAGGCGAGGAAACATATGCCAGCAGGATGGAAGGATGTTCTAGACCTAAGTGATGGCTCGAAGGGTCGGATTTGGTTATGGTGGGATCCGTGGAATGTTGTTGTGAATGTGCTGCTGGTGAGTATTCAGTTTGTGCATTGTCAGGTGGCTAGTTGTGATGGAAAGTTTCAAAGTTTAGTAACTTTTGTGCATGCGAAGAATACTGGAGGTGAAAGAAGGGAGTGTTGGGAGGCTGTTCAGCAAGTGTGTGCTTCCACAGCGTTGCCATGGATGATAGTAGGAGATTTTAATTGTATCCTTGAGATGAGTGATATATAGCCGCTGGAGGAGGCTCAGAATGATGACTTGAATGAATTAGGAGATTTCATGGCGAACTGTGGGGTTGCGGATTTGGAGTACAGTGGCAGTCGGCTAACCTGGAATAATAATCAACGGGGGAAGGGGAGGATAGAGCGGAAGCTAGATATAGCATTGGTGAATGAGAGGTGGAGGGATGAGATGCCGTTCTCCAATGTGGTGCTCGACTCTCCATTGCTATCAGACCAACTCAACCTAAGTTAATTCCGTTATTAATATGGTTAATTTAGGGTTCATCTTTGTTTTGACCAGGCTCCACAGAAATTTTCGGAACTTCAGATAGAAACTTATTTGAAAACTCTTGCCTTCCGTCGCGAGATTAATGAGGTGCAAAAAGCTGCTTCTGGAAAGGGAGTTGGTGGATTGCAAACTGCAAGGATGGCATCTGAAGCAAATGAAGAGTTCATCTTTTCATTATCGTTTACTGGAGATAAACAGTGAGTCTCTTTCTCTCTCTCTCTGGAATGAACAATGGGTGGTGACTACAAAACCACCTGGTTTAATCCCACGTTAATAAGGTAGTATTAAGCAGCACCAAGGGTGCTTTTTAGGAGATGCCCATCTCATAACTATGACTGGATGATGCTAAAAGAGTAAGTCAGTGAAATATTTGCTTGATGGCTATGGAGCATTATGGCTTATTGACTAGTTTAACCACAGTCGACACGTTTTGACATTTAGATATTATATGTAATAGTGTTCTTGCATCTGCTGGCATAAAGAAAACTGCTGTGAATCAAGATGGGGAAGAACTAGTGCGCTCCTTCACTCAACCAACTACTTTAGCCTTTGCTTTTACACCCACTGCTGTGTCCGTGCTATCTGTATGACACGAGACCTGCAGAGGAATTTAGATTTGATGAAAGAGATGGAACGGGACGTGATCATTGCAGGTTTACCTTTGAATGTTCCCTGTTAATCCTGCTGCAGAAGATGTAGGCAACATCAAACTAATTTCGGAAAATTTCTCTGAGGTTAGTGTTAGATCCTCAGCCACCACTGAAAAGCATGATAAAAATAGACCCACGGTAACGGTTGAAACTTCCTTGCAGATATCTTTTGAAGATGATGCACAGTGTGTACCTCTAGACAATGCTGATGACTTCTTTGTTCGCTTAGTAGCTGGTGATCCAGATCCAGTCAATTCTGTAGATGACACCGTGTCAAAAGATAACAATCTTGAATCTGACTCGGATTGTGAAGATGCTTCCTTATTTCCAGCTATGATTGTGAAAACCACATCTAGAGTTTCTATTGAGGAAGAAGCCGCTGCTGCAAGGAGAAGTCATGAGGGTTTGAAGGGTGAAAAGGATGCGTCATACAATTTGGAGAGCGACAACAAAGTTAGTCATTTGATATTTGAGGCACCTCCTGACCAGGATAATGAGATTGGTGTGCCTAAAAATTGAACAACTGATAGTTCTGTTTCTGGGACCGGGTTATTGAATGACATGGCTAAAAACAAATTTTCAGATATTGTTTATTCTCCAGACATGATATGATGATACCAATGGTGTCTGCAGATAATGCTTGTCAGAATGTAGACATGGTGGTGGATAGACCTTCTGAAAATTGTGTGCCTTCAGATGTTGGATGTACAAAGGAATTTGGATTTAGCGTTTCTGGAAAAAATGCAGAGACACCATCAAATACAGCTGTTGGAACAACAGAGAAATCATATGTTGTTCTTTCAGAGGTTCCTTTTGAAAGTTCATGCAGCATTTCGCATCCTCGTGTTAGTGATGCTACTTTGGCTGATCTACTTCATCTCACCTGTGAGAAAACAAACCAAACTAATGGAGAAGTTCCTCCTATATGGCATTTTATTGAGGCTCCAGCTGTTGCCATCAACCTGGAAAAATCAGAGGAGCCAGCATCTGATGCTGGCATAAGGAGAAGATTGAGTGAGGAAGAACCCATTCATGGTGTTGGTGAAAGAGAGCATAATTTGGTTAGCAGAGATGATGAAGATGACAATATTCAAGTTGCGGGGGCTCATTTGGAGGATCAATTCCAATTGCTTGTTGAAGAATACGCTTTATCTTGAAGATGAGTGGAGAAAATTAGAGCGTAATGCAGACTCTCTAAATGCTGAAATGATTTTGGAATGGCAGGTATGTCCTAGAACCGTCCTTCTGCACTACTTATGTAAGCATTTTTTATTTGTTTTTTCTAGATTATCCTGCTACAAATTATGCATAATTGATTAAACAGTTTGTTTCGTCTCTCCAACTTTCTGCAATTCATTATGTTCTGATTCCAGGGTGGTCTTGAAAAGTCACCACACTAGACTTTGATGAATGTAAATATAAAGGTTAGAATTTTATTTTTCATTAATATTAGAGATTTATACATTTCTGGTTATTGGCTAGCTAGATAATGGGTACTGAAAAATATCCATAATGTGAAGTTCTATTCAAATATCCCCTAATATTATTCATTCCATCCTACTTGATTTTCTTCATGAAGTCATTGTTCATATCATTTTGGATGACACTTACAATTGATAGATTAAAAAAGAAAGAAATTATTCAACTTTGGGATTAAATTGAGGTGACTAATTAATATTTATGGATTTCTGTTTTTTTTAATATTCATTTGTTATGTTTATATAATAAGGGTTTTTCTAATGTGAGCACATGATCATACGTACCTCCTTCTAGACGTGACAAAAATAATTTAACATCTCAAAGTGCTTGAAGGACTTTATCCCTTATTTCCTTATTGTTTGATGTATGGTGGTTTGAATGGGTAATGTAGGGATGCCAACGGGATGGATTCAGGGAAACGCCTCTTTGTCCCCATCCTTGTTTGGGGATTTGAAATCATCCACAGGAACCTGTTCCTTTTGGGGGATTTGAAATCATCCTAGGCCTCATCTTTGTTCCAGTGTAAGATTAGCCATCGGCCCCAAACCGGTTCGGGCCCCATCCCCATTTGTTTTCCTACAATTACTTTCCCTCGAGTCTCCTAACAGAATGGTTCCCCTTTTACGCTTCTCTCGTATTTAGTTGTATAAGAAAAAAATCATATCTGAATCTCATGGAAATGACCATTCACTAAATTTACTTTCCATTGTATTCCCATGAGAATCCCATCGGGGACGAAGAGAGATGAGGGAGGGACCCCGAACCCCGTTCCGTTGGGGGGAGAGGGGGATTGTTTTGCCCCAAGTCCGTCCGCATTTAGTTTTTCACCCCCCGCCCATGTCATGAGGATTCGCCGCTGTAATGTAGGAACTCCATCCCATTGACATCCATGAATACCTGGATAAAGGGCCCATTTAATTGATGTGTTGCATTATGTGATCTTTGAATGACGATATCTTGAGGTAAATGCTTTTGCTGGTTTTT
This sequence comes from Persicaria tinctoria, assembly GCA_037127255.1. Lineage (NCBI taxonomy): Eukaryota > Viridiplantae > Streptophyta > Magnoliopsida > Caryophyllales > Polygonaceae > Persicaria > Persicaria tinctoria. The sequence continues at coordinate 11,951,643 of JBANSL010000004.1, forward strand.
TTCATTAATGGAACACTTTCCACATTGGCGGACCTCATAGATGATTAGATAGTGATCAAAATAATTTTACCTTTTTGTTCCATTAGTAATTTTTTTTTTTTTAAATATAGAAGTACATTAATTCTGATGCAAGTTAAATCAAGATCTATAGGATGCAGAAAATTATTAGGATGAAATTTATCACAATTGATTCATGGTCCCCGTGGATTATTATGCCATTTATAATATTGCATGTTGTATGAGACTTCACTCGATCTCTTGGTTTGATGATTTTTAAGTTTTGCAGTCTTTTACTAACTATATTCTTTTTATTTTATTTTAAGGGTTAATATGTTAAAACTTTAAAGGAATATTTACATGTGAGTTCCTAGTGGTCTAGTGGTGGACTAGAGCCACTAGTAAGGAGCATCAAAATCATGAGATCCGTTTGTAAGGGATCCCAATCGATAAGGTGTGTTGAACACTAGGTTTGGACCGTTCGGTGCGACTCCTATCTCTTCAAGCCACGACTATTAGAAGTTGGACCCGCACCCTAAGGCTGTGAAAGACTAAGACCCCCTTCGGTTAGGCCATCAAGGGTCTTATCCTAGCACAACCTTAGCACACCTAAAACCATTAAATAAACCCAATAAAGTGATGGTTTGGTTTACAAAAAATTGGGTAACCATATTCTATTGTATGTACTGGTGGTCCGTGGATCCACCTAATCCAAAGGCTGTCTTTCTTCCTTAGGATGTCCCATAGGAGCCTTGAAAGGAAGGTTGAGTTCCAGCTCTTGAGATCTTTCAATCCAAGCCCTCCTTCATCCTTTGGCAGGCAGACGTCTTTCCACCTAATCCTGTGTGATTTCCATAAAAACTTTGCACAGAGACTATTTATCTTATGTATAAGAGTGGAAGGGGAGGGGAGAATTGAAAACCAAAAGGCTTGTATTCCTTGAAGCACTGCTCGGATGAGTTCCACCTTTCCTGCATAAGATAAAGTCTTGGCAATCCAATAGCTAATATTGGTTAGGATTTTGTCAAGGAATGGGTAGAATTGTGATAGATTTAACCTCCCTGAAGAGATAGGAATCCCTAGGTACTTGAAGGGAAATACTCCTTGGCTAAAGCCTGATCTTGTAGCCAAATTATCTCTATCTTCCTCCTTTGCACCAGCTAAGAAGTAAGAGGATTTATTTGGGCTTACTTCTAGTCCTGACACTGCTGAGAAGTGATCTAGGGCATTAAGGAGCACTGAGATTGAACCATTGTCACCTCTGGATAGTATACAAATATTAGTAATTGTTCTATTCTTCCACATTTTCATGTCTCAATTTAGGAACTACTTCAAATGTTTGGTCTGCCTTATGTCATTGCACCAATGGAAGGATAAGCACAATGTGCTTACATGGAACTTGCGGGCCTTGTTGAGGGTGTTGTCACTGATGATTCTGATGTGTTTCTCTTTGGAGCACGAAGTGTTTATAATAAGAATATATTTGATGACCACAAATATGTCGAGACATACTTAATGAAGGTCTGGATCCATCTGATCCGACCTTTTATTTTATTGTCTAGGTGATTTTATTAGCTCATAAATTTTAGATGGGTCCATTATTCTTAATTCATTGTCAATTTTTGCTGCTTTTTTTTAGGGTTGATTGCAATAAAATAAGACCTTAAAAATATTTCAGTAAATGGTTCTGTGTTCTTGCTTCAATTATGCCATTCCTTCCATATTGATATCCATGATTTTGACAGGATATGGAAAAGGAGTTGTTGTTTTTGTTGTTGATTGCAATAAAATAAGACCTTAAAAATATTTCAGTAAATGGTTCTGTGTTCTTGCTTCAATTATGCCATTCCTTCCATATTGATATCCATGATTTTGACAGGATATGGAAAAGGAGTTGGGCCTAACCAGAGAAAAGCTAGTTAACACGGCTCTGCTCCTTGGGAGTGATTACACTGAAGGTGTTAGGTAAGTTGCATGTCTGTCAACTTAATGCAGCTAGTCAGATTCTGATTCCATCTAGTGCTCAAAAAAAATTCCATGATGTTTGAACCAGTGGAATAGGCATTGTGAATGCAATTGAAGTTGTGAACGCATTTCCTGAGGAAGATGGTCTTTCTAAATTCCAGGAGTGGGTTGAATCTCCGGATCCAACAATTCTTGGTTTATTGGGTATGACACCTGGATTAAGTTCAAATAAAAACGGGTAAAAATCTTCTGGCACAATGAATGTCACCAAGGATGGCATGGATGTAACTTCATCTGATTGTGATGATCATGGGAATAACAAGGACATGAATGTCCCGAAAATGACGCAGATCTTCATGGATAAGCATGTAAGTATGGATTCCCTTGTTTGCACATCTTTGCATATATTTGTATTGGCTCCTTAGCTTTGAATGTGATTTATTTATGTAGAGAAAGGTGAGCAAGAACTGGCACATCCCCCCCTTCTTTTCCAAGTCAAGCTGTTATACCTGCCTATGCTTCTCCTCAAGTGGACAAGTCAACTGACCCTTGCTCTTGGGAAAAGCCAGATCTTTTTGCTCTGCGCAGGTTAAAATTTTGGCATCAAAATGCAAATATAGTTGCTGTTGAAATATGTGAACTTCATTGATGAAACTTGGCGAGTGTATCTCATGGTTCGATTGCATATTTTTACTTTACAAAGATAGTATATCCTTTTGATTGCAAATGATATTATCCGATGCTTTAATTAATGGAATGTAAATCCTTTCACATTTTATCTCATGACAGATTATGTTGGGAAAAGTTAGGTTGGGCTGACCAGAAGGTAGATGATCAGCTCCTTCCAGTTTTGAAGGAGTACAATAAACATGAGGTATGAACCCTTGCCTACTTATTTCTATTGTAATTGCTATTCTCTTTGAATGTAATTGCTTGACAATGCTTAATATCTTCCATTACATGGTTTCACTATCATCTCCAACTAATAGATAGGGTCCTTTGCTACAAGAAGTTGCCAATGACATATATGTGTGTTTTTCCTCTATGCACTCAAGAGCTTGTGTGTTTTGTTTATAGGAATGAACTAGGTTATCATATCAAGAAAGGTATCCCCCTGAACTTAACTAACTTGTCTGAAAGTTGGGAGATGATATAGAAGGATATCATATAGATAACCGTGTTTCCATCTTAACCTGTTGACAGAACAGCTTGTAGCTTTATATGCCTGTTCTGCTATTTTACGGTATAGATCCAAAATCCAATTTTGAGGCTTCCTTCAATAAATGAGTGGAACTCAGAACTTCATGTTCATCTATGTGAAGAGTCTCCAGTCGTTAATGCACAGTTTTTGTGTGATTTGTTTTTGCTTTTCAAAGGCGTTCTCTCTTCTTTTTTTTGTACTTTTGTTTATAAATATTTGATCCTCATCTATCCTTCACTGCCTGGATATTTCCTTTGATTGGAGTTCTAGATTAGTACAGTGTATAATTCTTCCTTTTGATTTGTGAAGACCCAACTGCGATTGGAAGCATTTTACACTTCCCGTGAAATGTTTGCCAAAATCCGTAGCAAGAGAATTAACCAAGCTGTCAAGGGAATAATCGGGAATCAGTCCTTTAAGTCTAGCAATAATCCCAAGGTTGGTGTTAAGAGAAATAAGAGAAAAAAATCCTGTAAAGAATGACACTGTCTGTAGAGAAGAGAGCCTTGCTAACCTTCCCAAGAATCCAAGAAAACGCAAGACTCGGAGAGAGAATTTTCCATCTGAAAAGGAGCAGACAAGTGAATCTATCCTGGAAAAGGAAACAGGATCTTGTGCGGATGCAAGAACAACTGCCAGAGGAAAGCAAAAGACACAGGCAGGGGGGAGAAGAAAGAGGGATGGAACAGCTGACATTAAGTTTTTTGATGCTGACAGCAGCATTGATGACAAGGAAATGCAGAAACTAGAAGCCTCTGATAGAGTACGAAGGGTAATATCTCTCCTTTCCTTGGACATTTATGATTTTGTTTTCTACTCTGGTCTGTCCTTATTTGATAGCCAATTAGCCATTGCCCATTTGGTTTATATTACAGGATGATAGTGCTCCTGTTGAGGTTGATAGACACTACCTTCAAATGGGCGGAGGATTTTGTTTTGATGATCCTGATGAAGATCATGATTCTCAAAACCGAACATCTGAAGAAACCGAAGGTCCACACGGGGAAACTGAAAAAAATGCAGGTCAAATGGGCCCGGAGTGAAGTTCCACGACAAGCTTTAGACAGTGTAGCAGACATCCAGTGCAGTAATCCATCTGGTTCGCAGCAGTAACAAGAAGCTCACGATGATGAAGGCCGGCTTGCTAATTTTGGAGGATAATTTCCTCGGTGCACAGTATAGCCTCTCTCCCATCTCCTATAACAGTGGAAAAGCCGAGCCCTCGCTTTATAGTTAGCCTGAGTTTGTTTCTTGTTACCAAACTGACATGTTCATTTACACAATGTCCAGATTACAAGAAAGTCGAAAACATTGAAGATTTCTGATTCCTTCCCCTTTTATAGTGATTGCCCATATACTCAAGGTTGGTTGTGCACACGAGCTGAATACATATCGGGAGTTGGCTTTGTCGCTTTGAGGCGTAGTCTTCCATAGTTCCATTTGAGTTGGCTTTGTCACTCAAGGTATGGTTTCACAAGCACTAAATCTAAAATCTCCATATTCAGCTCTAGTGTTTGTGTCATGTTTCCTAAATTCAAACCTTCAGTTACCAACAAAATGAGCTTCCCTTTGCAAAACCGCCATCAAAAGAGCACTCCAAACATCAACTGGCCCGGGCATGCACCAGGGGAGGCAGTCAAAAGAGCCCTTCATCCACTGATTATCTCAGTGAGGCCCCGGGTGCCCATCCGGTCTCATCGACATGGCTCCGGTCACAGCCAAACATCTAAACCTCTTCCCACCTTCCTTCCTTCCTTCCTCGCCCTTTCGAGCTCTTTGATCTGTGCACTCCTCAGCTCAAACTTGCCATACCCATCCACTTGCTCCCTGCTTTAGTGATAAAGGGTATTAGTGTTGTTGTAAAGGGTGGCCAAGGAAGACTTGGAGGGAAGTAAATTAGAGAGAACCTTGGCCTTTTAGAGGACATGATGAAAAATTAGGCTGGATGGAGGAGCGTTATTCAAGTCGAGGAGAGCTAGTTTGGAAGTCGAAGAGTGGTCAAGGGTAGCACGGCTATGCTACACGGACAAAGATACGGGAACGAGATACGAAAATTCGAAAAAGTATTTGGTACGATATGTTGAGCCTTCACTAATATTTAGTGGTGGTTTATTGCTGTTAACGGGTTTTTACGATAAGAACCAAAATTGAATGCAAAAGGGTAAACTTCTTGAGAGACCTTAAAGTTTATTAGGAGCCAAGTGACAAGTCCTAGTTAAACCATGGTCTAGATTCGACTTAACAATTATCATCTTCAATTACTGTATTTTAGTTGAGTATCAACTACCAAGCAATCTTAATTCAAGCCCATACAAGTTACAACCACAAATAAAATAGCATCCATAGTGCATTGCAATAGTACATAAAACAAGCAACCAATAGTTTGATTACAAAGTCGAGCTTTTTCTTAAACTGAGTAGGAGCCAAGCAAATCGAACTAACAAACACAGCTCTTTCGAAGACTGCGAAGTTCGGGGACACTGATGCCAATATCTGGATAAAGCCCAAAACGATATCCGCGCGTAGGATGGATGACCCTCTTTCCCCCATGGGGAGGACAGAGGTGACAACCAGCTCTTGGTTTTCCTACGCACAAGAAAACCACATTCAAACATCTCTGATATAACCAACAATTGATCAAGGTTCCAAAGGGAGAAGCTTACCACGTATGACACGACAAGCAATAACAACCCAGTCTTTCACGCAGGTCCAGTCGTTCTCTAATTCAGCGAAGAAGAGCTTCTGTGAAGCATCAACACCGGCTGCCTCCTGCCTTGCTACAAAGTTGCAATGAATCACCTGACTCGAGGTAACTTTCAACCTACAGTATGGCAAAACATCAACAAGCTTATAGTTTGTGTGCTGCAAAAATCAGGTCAAAAACAACAAAGGTTAGCAAGAAAGTTTTTTAAAGACAAATGTTAGTTATACTTGTACATACTGGATGAAATGTTTTAGACCCGTATACCCGCTTTTTGTTGTAATGCGTCAATGCAGGCAACGCATAACAAAGACCGAACTTGGCCTTGTCGCTCAAGGTCACCCCATCCGCAAGGACATGAGAATACTGAGATGGAGGTGGAACACTGTCTTTCCGAGGTGGAGAAGGTGGAGGTGGAACAACCTCTATCCTAAATACGACATGGCAAACAATCACAAGGAAAGAAACAGGACCCAAAGTAACTGCAGCCAGAGCAAAAATGAAACAAAATTACATACCGAGGAGGTGTGGAATCATCATCCGTATCAATGTCCATATCACTCCCGCCACCATACACCCAATATGGAATTGATAGTTCGCAGGTACTACAACCGAGGGGTTCAATGCCTGCAAAAAGGAATAATAAGAGTAAAATGTCATGATTCTAGTTGAAACCTCAAAAAAGAAGGCACGAGTTCTCACCGTCTACAAGAACACAAGAAGTGACAACCTCCTCACTGTCGCGATTTGCTTGGAATAATTTAACAATGAAGTACTTGGGAGCAGAGTCACTATCCACAGTGAAACCACAATGACTCGAGACAGTTCTTCCAACAGATCGATGTAAAGGTCGATATAGGCATGTCTCGCTTTCTTCCGGTTCAGGGGCCTTATAGTCAGTGTGCTGCAATTGCAAATGCAAATGCATAGCAAATTGTGGGTGAAGATTTTACTGACACAAACAATAACAAGGCATGTTCAATTTAGTAAGAGCAGATCAATCACCGACATGTATCCGATTGTAGTACGCCAAACCAAGATTAATGTAACGATCTAAATCCTTCGAGTCCCGCACAAATTCTGGATCAAGATCAAGCTCATGAATGTTGTTCACACCTATGGGAACGCCGTTCTCATAAATCAAGGTCCTATCGTCCGGAAGCAAGTCTTGGGGCCTGAAACATATATACACACCACGAGCAAACCCTTTCCATCAAACCCAACCTAAAATTCTCAATTAATCGCCATCCTAAATTATACTCCGTATATCCAAATCCAACTGTGATCCCCAATTCTCAAGAAAACCCTAATTAACTCAACGATGAAGAATGAATGAAAACAATTAGATAAGAAGCGAAGAGATTTGAGTCCATCCAACGCCACAATCAACCTAGGAAGGCTCAATAAGAAACAAAATTGAATGAAAAATAAATAAACAAACAGAATTCGTGTAAAATAAGCCTTACACAATGATACCAAGGGAATTTAATGCCTCCGCCATAGTTGCCTTGCCGCCACCCACTTGACAAGGACGATCAAGGGAAAAAGAATAACTCCAACCCCGGTAGCTATATTTATAGGGGAGCGTGTAATAAGCCAAATACCCTATGAGCGATGTGGGACGTGGGATGTAAAAAACCAATCCGGAATAACTCACTGGTAAGGACTTACGGAGTTACGGGTAACATCTAAAGGTCCCCGGTTTGAACTCCGAATGACCGCTCTTTATTTATCAATTCAAGATGTGGGACGTAATTGTATTTCCCAAACAAAATTTTAAAACCTCGGGTTATATTTCCCGAACAAAATTGTATTTTAAACCCTTTTTAAACTCTCTTTAACAAGTCACAACATTAAAACAATTCTGGCATATATATTTTAGTCCAAATTATTATCCTAATATATTTCCGACACTTGGAAATAGTTTTCAATCTTTAAACCTCTCCTAGACAAAACCTCAGATACCACAACATATAACTGGTACGGTTATGACTAAACACAACAAAGGCAAATATAAATCAACCTGTGACATCAATTGTCATTAACTTTTGTTGATGGTCATACCAAAACACACCAACAAAAGAGATTGCATTCTTTCAAACTATACAAGCATAGTTGGATCCTAAGAAGTCATATGAATTCCCATGCATAAACATAAAGCATAGTATGTTGAAATGTCAGGTAGGTGAATTTAGTCAAAATTATGTCACTTTAAGGTTCTCTTCAGAACCATCTTGTGAAGCTGAAATCAAGTCTGAGTCATATTAGAATCCCTAAATCAATTCAGATGGATTTTAGTAGAACAAAGAGAGAAATCACAAACAGGGAAAACTCACCTAGACAATTAAAAGTATAAAAACTAAAAAAAAATCAGCAAGTTTTACATAACAAAAAAAATTCAGCAAGTGTTTCTTCAAAATAAATAAGTTTCTTATGGGGAAACAAAATCAGCAAGTTTGGAAAAAAAAAGTGTTTCTTGAAAAAAAATCACCAAATTTTTGTGTTCATAAATTCAGTTGTAACGACTCAAATTTTCCATATCTTCTAAAATTCCACAAACTATATAAAAAAAAAAGCAAATTGCACACGTTGACAACCTCCTTAACCTCCAAAAAAGAGCAAGAATCCTTTTACCATCTGAGAACGATTATATTAAGATAAAATCGTCGTCTTGGATTGATTCTCCCTCTATCCCACCAAGCATGATCCCATGACTACATATAAAAGTAGATAGAGTTAGTGGGGTGATATGAGCTATTTGGGATGTAAAAAACCAATCATGAAAGGGTCCCCAGTTCGAACTCCGAATGACCGCTCTTTATTTACCAATTCAAGATGTGGGACGTAATTGTATTTCCCAAACAAAAATATAGCGGTACTTAGTTAATTACTTTCATCTTCATTTCCAATTTCCAATGTGGGACAAAAACTACATCCCACATCGAAAATTTGGAGTTTGAACGAGAAGCCATGAAGCTATATATATGTATCACACTATCCTATTTCTCCAACTTCACTTGTTTCTTACATTTTCTACATTGGAAAATAAGTTGGAAATGAAGTTTGAGAAAAAATATATTCTCATATTTTTTCCTTTTACATCCACAATAATTTAAAATGTGTTGTGAAGATTTTGGGTTCGTATGGGACGGGGTTAATAAACTGACTAAAATTATAAGCAGGGTAAAAATTTATAAACTGTTGGTAAAAGTAGTTAAAAATTTATGAAAAAATATATAAACTCCGTATGGGGTGAAAAACAGTTTATTTGTAAAAAGTGGAGTTTATTTGGTTTTTATTAGGGGTATTGTGGTACTTTCAAACCAAATAAGATAAAAGAGAAGGGGTAAAATAGTAATTATGGAATATAAACCTCAAAATAAGCTTCAATCTGCAGCTTATTTATAAACCCTTTTTTTAACTGACTAAAGCTTATTTGTTGTTTCCATACACCGTTTAAACCCGTTTATTTTTTTAACAGCTAATAATTTCACACTTTTTAACCTGTTTATATGCAACCATACACACCCTTTATCTTCACATTTTATTTATTTATTTTTAATAGTTATTTTTAAAAAAAAAATAAAGTGACTTGTTGGGTCAACGGGTCGACCCGAACCTGTCAACTCGTAAAGGAAAAATTGATTTCCGACTGAAACGATTTAGTACACAACAGTACCACACCTAGCCACCTAGGGATACGGATTCGGCTAGGCTTGGCATAGGAGATCTCAAGGAAAAGTTTTAGCGTGTGTCCCGGTAGTTATATTTATAGGCGAGCCTGTAATACGCGATACACTCTGTGAGCGATGTGGGACGAAATATTATTTCCAAAAGGTCAAAATCTTGCCCTCAATTAGTGGCGGATCCTGAAATTGTTGATTGATGAGGCGGAAAATTGCGATACAAAAAAATGGAAAAAAAACGATTTTATGAAATGGAAAAAAATGATTTCCAATTGAAACAATTTTAGTGCACCGCATCTAGGACTATGGATTTGGCTACGCTGGACAAAGACGATCCAAGGGAAAAGGTCAACATTAGTCCCGGTAGCTATATTTATAAGCGAGCGTGTAATACGTGACGAGAGGGTTTCTCGACCAAATAAATTTGTAGTCAAGACCCCGCTATAGGATAGTGGAGTCAGGTTCGTCCTCAGGAGAGAAGTCAGCGGTTCTAGGTTTAGTGTGTTTTGGGGTTCAGGGATAGCGGGAAAAGGTGCAAGGTTGCTGTCGACTTCGAGTAAGACTTGGTCGATGTCGATGGATGGAGAGAGAATGGTGGTTTGATATCGAGTAGAATATTTATCGAATAAAAATAATAAAATAAAACAAATAAAGATGCAAACTTCCAAGGTTAGGGATCACCACAACAATAAACATATGTGTAGATTATAAATCACATAAAGATGCATGCTTTATATCAAATAACTTTCGTTATTAACAAATAGGAATATAGAGGCTTTCGCATAAACCCTAAGTGTTACTACCTTTTCTTAATTAGGATTAACCAACTCTCGCAAATAAACCCTAATTACTATCCAATTCATAATAAGATCACTTTCGCTTCAATATCATGAATAAGGAATTTCCTCAACTCTCGCAAAGGATTAAGCACATAGGTAGATGATGATAAAGACATATATATTCATGGATTTATAAATCAAACACACATATCTATGTTGGGATCACCCCAACCCTAGAAGAAGGAAAATTAGAAAGCAAACATGATGAAAGAAACTAACTTTAACATTAAATAAACTAAAACTTACAAAACCTTCCAAACGTTCATCTTCTCTCTCTTCTCTCGCCTCCTATCTCTCTCTCTCTCTCTTCCTCCCTCTTGCGTCCTAAGACGACTTGACTTCAATGTCTGAAAATCAGCCCCCTAAGGCTTTATTTATAGTGCTCAAACCCCGCTAATCAAGGAAAGAACATCTATATCTATATCTAAATCTATCTATCTAATAACATAAAGATAAAACTTATGATAAAAGAAATAAATCAAATAGAACTATATCTAATTGTGGATAAATCCTCCATGGACTTGATAGCTCTTGATAGATCCGGATGGAATTTGGTCTCGAAAATATCACCATTGGATTCGGGATAGAACCTTAACAAGATTCGGATTACCTCGACGTCGGCTTCCAGGATTTCCTCGACATCGACAACATTTCCTCGATGTCGACAAGATCTCGTCGACGTCTACTTCTTCGTCGATCTCGGACACGGACAGCTCTGGAATCTTCTCGACATCTTTCCTCGATGTCGACAACTTTCCTCGACATCGAGTAAAAATCTCTGTCTCGAGTTTTCTCGTACTCGATCTCTGGAACTCATGTCGAGTTGGGATTTCCTCGATGTCGACAACTTTCCTCGACATCGAGTAAAAATCTCAGCTTCCAGCTCTGTTCGTAAAACGCACTTTCCCGAGTCCTCGTTCGTCGGATTGACGCATATGACCATGCGTTGGAAAGCTCTTTCCGAGGGATACAACTCTCATGAAGACATCAAAGCTTGATTCAGAATGATGAATACCGAAAAATGGCCTTTTCTCCAGCTGCACCATTCTTAGCTTCTCCATGAGTTTCCTTTAAGCTCCAAAATGCGTCCGATTTCTGCGAAATATGACAAAAACTTGTGTAGACCTCCATATATTGTAAATAAGTGTAAACTACACAGATTCTGTATTATTCTAACCCATATGTATGAAATGCATGCAGAAATCGATATAAAAGTAAGTATAAAACATGGCAAATTAGGCTCACAACAATACGCCATACACCCTATGAGTGATGTGGGGCGTAATTGTATTTCCAAAGGCCCAAATTTTCAAAACCTTGGGTTATATTACCCGCAAGCGGAATCAGTTTTGGTGCAACTTTTATATATATCATATATGATGCCAATACCCAGCAGGAGAGAGCCTCGCCGTGGACTGAGATGAGACAAACTGAACTGCATCCTTAGAATTGAAGATAATTGGCCGTCCAACCAGTCGAAATATGATAATTTTGAGGAGCTGAGAACCGTCATGGCCGGAGGACTGCGAAATCTCGGACTCGGAATACTCAGGGGCAAAACTCACCTGGAATAACAGGCAAAGTGTTAAGGGACTTATCGAAAGAAAGCTTAGATAGAGTCATGGTTAATGACTTATGGCGTGAGGAGTTTGAAGCCTTAGGACAGAGGTCACTTTCCAGAAGTTCAGACCCAAATCAAGCTGAACAAAGGGGCATTCCGTGAGCTTCAGATACACAAGAGTAATGTTGGGCTTAACTGCTGATGGTGTTAAAGCTGCAGAGGAGATGCTTAGAGCGAACGTGGCTAGACTAAGTGATCAGCCTGACTACACAAAAAGCTAACACGACATGAAGCTTCCGTCTCAATGAACACCCTATGAGCGATGTGGGACGTGGGATGTAAAAAACCAATCCGGAATAACTCACTGGAAAGGACTTACGGAGTTACGGGTAACATCTAAAGGTCCCCGGTTTGAACTCCGAATGACCGCTCTTTATTTATCAATTCAAGATGTGGGACGTAATTGTATTTCCCAAACAAAATTTTAAAACCTCGGGTTATATTTCCCGAACAAAATTGTATTTTAAACCCTTTTTAAACTCTCTTTAACAAGTCACAACATTAAAACAATTCTGGCATATATATTTTAGTCCAAATCGTTATCCTAATACATTTCCGACACTTGGAAATATTCTTCCATCTTTAAACCTCTCCTAGACATAACCCGAGATACCGCAACATATAACTGGTACGGTTATGACTAAACACAACAAAGGCAAATATAAATCAACATGTGACAACGATTGCCATTGACTTTTGTTGGTGTGTTTTAGGTCATACCAAAACACACCAACAAAAGAGATTGCATTCTTTCAAACTATACAAGCATAGTTGGATCCGAAGAAGTCATAATCCATGCATAAACATAAGGCATGGTATGTCGAAATGTCAAGCAGGTGAATTCAGTCAAAATTATGTCACTTTAAGGTTCTTTTCAGAACCATCTTGTGAAGCTGGAATCAAGTTTGAGTCATATTAGATCTATATTAGAATCCTTAAATCAATTCAGATGGATTTTAGTAGAACAAAGAGAGAAATCACAAACAATAGGGAAAACTCACCTAGACAATTAAAAGTATAAAGACTTAAAAGTCTAAAAACTAAAAAAAAAATCAGCAAGTTTTACATAACAAAAAAAATTCAGCAAGTGTTTCTTCAAAATAAATAAGTTGCTTATGGGGAAACAAAATCAGCAAGTTTGAAAAAAAAAAAACAAGAAAGTGTTTCTTGAAAAAAATCACCAAATTTTTGTGTTAATAAATTCAGTGTTGTAACGACCCAAATTTGCCATATCTTCTAAAATTCCACAAACTATAAAAAAAAAAACAGCAAATTGCACACGTTGACAGCCCCCTTAGCCTCCAAAAAAGAGCAAGAATAATTTTACCATCTGAGAACGATTAGATTAAGATATAATCGTCGTCTTAGATTGATTCTCCCTCTATCCCACCAAGCAGGATCCCATGACTAAATATAAAAGTAGATAGAATTAGTGGGGTGATAAGAGTAGTAGTCTAGGACATGAAGGAAATCTTAAGTAGGGAGAAAATAGAATATTAAATAAAATATGTAAAATTATTAGCCACCATCCAAAGTTGCCTAAATTGCAATACATATACACCTTCAACACAAATATGAGCACCATTGACTCGCTCTAGCTTCATTGTCAAACACATCATGGAAGATAACAACACCCTATATTGACACAAAGTGCAAGGATAAGAAAAACAAAAATATAGCGATACTTAGTTAATTACTTTGTCCAAAGCAATTCCTCAAACAAATACTGTAAATGGCAGAGCAGAAGTACACGCCAACTTCTGAAACGGTAGTACAAGCCAACTTCACCTGAACAAAGTGTACACCGGTTCTTGTTGTTGGAGTACTAACTAACTTAAGGATAGAATTTCCATTAGATTTCTTAAAATTATAGAACTTGGAGGATTTATTGGATGGATCTAGCAACCTACAACTACCTGCATAATGCATTTCAAAAGGGAAAATAAGTATCCTAAGTAAACAAAATAAGAAAGTTAGAAGAGATACTATTACACTAAGGCAAGCAACCAAAATGACATACTTGTAATGTCATAAAACTACAAATACTTGTCAAAATATATAACAACGAATAAGTATCATGAGTAAACAAAATAAGAAAGCTAGAAGAGATATTATTAAATCAGGCAAACAACCAAAGTGGAGAAAATTATAAAAAAATTGGATGAGAAGCAACCCGGAAGGGTTAAAGTAGCATGGGGATTAGATATGGAGCTTAAAAAGAATGAAGTGAATCAAGATAGGAAAAAAGATATCAGCAATCTCTTGTACATTGCAAGTTGTATAGGAAAAAAGATATCAGCAAGAGATCAAAAAGTGTTAAAAAGAAAAGTCATCAGAGCAACAAAATCAAGATAAAGCCTACTAAAGAATAAAGTGAATCAATCATGGTCTACTCCTACTCAGCTCTTTCCAATACATTTGCAACTTTGGAAGCTGCCTCTCGATCATACTTTTGAAGCTCGATGTAAAGACCGGATTTTAGAATTTTCAAAATAGAAAAGTTTTTGGAAAATCCGTCCTCGAGAAAATTCTGTTTTTTTGAAAGTCCTTGAAAATATCCCGACACTCTTTTAAATTTCGATCTAACGGATTCAAAACCATATCCATCGGATTTCGATTTTGAGGATTTCGAGAGTCGTTTGAAATGAATTTGAATTCCTGGTCAAATTTTCAAAATGTCGGATTTCGAGATGTACGTCGGATGTTTGGATGGGACGTCGGGGTTCAAGGTCGGATGAGCGGAATCATATCTCTCTCTCTCTCTCATGTCTCTCTCTCTCTCCCTCTCCCTCTCTCATTCCCACTCACCCTCTTTATGGTTTTGTCCTTTTCTACATTAAAACCCTAGAATGCCAAATGATCCCTCTATAAATATCCACACATTCCCAAACCCTAGCGGATCATCATCAAATTCATAAACTTAGCCCCCAAAACTATCTCTTTCATCTCAAGGAAACCTTAGTCTCCTAAGAAATTGAAGATCAAAACCCAAAAACACAAAATCCTCACCTCTCTCCTTGATCCAAATCTCTCTTCTCTCATCTCTCATTTCTTGTTTCTCATAACCTGGATAGCCTCAAAAAACTCTCAAGAAGATCTCCTCTCACAAAAATAACCCAGAAATCAGATTCAAAAGGTCGTTTCCATCACAACGAAAATTTTTGGGGGATTTCGCCGCCGCGAGTATGAACTCAAAAGAAGAAGAAGCTCGTGTTCGCCACCGCGAGTTCATGTTCTCCACCATGAGTTCATCTTTGCCACCGTGAATAGTGTTTTCGCCGCCGCGAGTTCATCTTCCAGATTCGGCGTCGGCTCGATAAAACCCTTCATTCTCCCTCGTTTCAACTCCGTTTTCTTCCCCATTTATTTCTGCTTGTTTCTCACTCTTTCCTCTACCTTATGAGGTCAAGAAGAGTAAGATCTAACCCCCTTTGAAGTGGATTTGAGCCCATTCTTTCCTCTCTCACTGTTTTATGCAAGGTAAGTTGTCCCTCTTCAAATCCTCTTGTTTTTGGATCTAAACCTTTGTAAAGGTATTCTTTTAAGCTAGATGTATCTGTCCTAGGCCCTGTCATAGCAAAGGATTGTCGAATCGAAGCCAAGGGGCTCCCTTCCTTCAAGATCTTCGAAGAGCCTCAAAGAGGCTAGGTAATCCCTCTTTCGCTATCCCCTCTAGTCCTTGTTTGGGGTCTTTTGTGTGTTTATTGAGTCAGTTTTTTGAGCTATGAGTGTCTTAAAATAAGTTTGAACTAAAACGGATTTAAAACAAGCAAAAACGAGCAAGGTCAGTTTCGGATCTCGCCGCGGCGAAACAATGATCGTCATGGCAAGAAATAACTCAGACCAGAGGTTAGAGATGACTCTCGCGGTCGCGACCGCGGGTTTCGTTGCCGCGAAATCCTTGTGTCGCGGCCAGCGAGGGGTTCCATCACACGGGGAGCTTTGGGAGGATCCCATGGCCACGAGATCTCCCCAACGACTTTGCCGAGTCACTCCTTGCCTCCTTTGGGTTCCTTGTTGGTTTTTTACCCGATCCTTTCCGAATATGTTTTAGATGAGGATGATTTCAGAAGCGAGCTTTTGGGATATTAATTTAATATTAAATATTCAAAACGGGATTTTAATGGAACTTGAACTATCGATTTTTATGATTGGAAAACGTGTTGAAGGATTTCGTTTAAAACGTTGGGATTCCTTGTCTTGGTTTTATAATCGAGGTTGGCTTTGGAAACGAGTTTTGTGAAATGAGTATTGACGGGTTTGAGATGATCGGATGGCCTCGTTTTGGTGTTTTATCATATCGAAAGACTTTGAAATGGTTTTACCCTCGCTTAACTCAATGAGTTTCAGTTACACTAGAGTAGACAGATTTCTGCATATACTTACGAATTAGGATGAAAGAGAGTACAAAAGAGCCGACGATAACCTTCAATTCAATATCTTTGTTCTCAATCTGATCTGAAAGGCTTCGTACCAAGCCGCATAGCTTAGGGCTCGTTTGGATTACCAACTTATGATTTATAAATACTAATTTTTTATTTATAATTTACACTATTTTCAATTTCCGTTTGGACTGCCAAATTTAAAGGAAACATTAATTTATGCTGGTTAAATCAAACGTTTTCAATCCGGCCACCTCTCAAGCCCTCACTCTTACCCTTCAAGCTTTCGCTAATCCCCCGCCGATGTAAGCTACTCACTTACCTAGGCCACCCACGGACAGATCTACTCCTGTAGATGCTCATATCTAGTGTTGAATCCTGATGAACAATATCTCTGTTGAACCAACGGAGGCATGAGAGAGCGAAAGAAGTGCCTCCAATCAGGCAACAAGAATTAGCCCTGACATTTAATTGAAGAGATCTATATGGCTTGGTTGAATATTTGAATTGGATTTGTGTAATTATTGAGCCAATTGGATTTAGGATTTTCGTTTCGTCCGCAACGAATTGGGGGTAAAATTAGATTTTTGGGGGAACAATTTTAGGGGGCGAACAATGAATTGGAACTAGAGAATGGAAATGACAACCACGATGGCAAGTCATAACTCGGAAAGATGAAGTAGTCATGGGTGGTATTGATGAAGGTAAAGGAGCGGTCATGGAAGGAAAGAAGTGTCTTGTTGAGGAAGAGAATAATTGAAAAATTAAAGCTTTATTATAATCCCTCTCTACCAAAAAGAATTTATGAGTTATAAAAATGGTCTTATGATGTAAATAATACCTTCTGAAAAATAAATGCCAATAATGCATAATTACATTATAATACATGTAATCCAAATGGAGCCTTAACATTCTGCTCTACTAATCCATTTATATAATGAAAGGTTATCTGTTGACAATCATTTGTAAGGTAAGAGTTACCACTTACCAGAGATCCAATGATACTTTACCACATAGAATAAGGCAAGGGACATACCGAGTGCTCCGAAATCACTGTTTTAGCATCACCATCTATAATTATATCCACTACTAGGGAAGCTACATCAATCTAAGCCTGATTACCAACAGATCCACAAAGCAATTGAATATCTCGGCAAAACTTTAGAATAATCGTCACCTGAAATGATTGCAACAAATGTAGAACTAAGAGCAATAAAAGCTAAGATCACCATGGCATTATGGCACCACTAAAAACTCAGTTACTTGTAAAACTTATTCTATAAATCAAAACTAAAAAATTGGGTAATAAATTATTGCATATCATACCTTATTCTCTCCAAAAGCCTTCAACCTTTCCTTGCACACGCCTAATAAACCAATGATTTAGGTACATTTAAAGTCAACCTGCACACATACAAATAGAAGGATTTAGATTTTAAGCCATTACCCATTGCTTGAATCAAGAGAAAATGCTTGCATAAGATTTCCTCTTTATGTACAATTGGTTTTGAATGGTAGGTTGTCAGTGAACCCTTATACCAAACAATTATGTAAAAAATTAATCAAAGAAGGGGAAACAGAAAAAACAAAAGGCAAGAAAAAGATAACCCGAAAATTAGGAGTTTGAGTATTGAAATCCTTCAGTGATGTAGAGCTCAATTCAATAATTAATTCAATAAACATCTTAAAACAAATTGAAATTATTTCCATTATATCTAACATTGGAACTCAATTCGAAATTCAATGGTGTAAGGGCCTGCTTGTCGGCTTTTTTAAAACTTAAGGCGCTTTTTAGCTCGGTTCTAAAAAGAATCGAGCTAAAAACATGATATTTTAATTCGGTTATTAAAAAACCGAGCTAAAAAGATATTTTTTCTTAAAAAAATCTGGTCGTTGCGATCAAGGCTTGGTATGGTCGTTGCGACCAGGTTCGGACTAAACATACATATATTTGGTCGTTGCGGTCAAATACTACATGGTCGTTGCAACCAATTATGCGTTAAACGACAATTATACCCTGCGCTAAACGAAATTTTCGTTGAAAGATTATGCTCAACCTTTTTTATGTTTTCTTTCCCCCTAGTTTGGACAAAGATTTCTTATTTTAATTTTCTAGAAGATTAAAACATGATTTGCTAACACACCCAGGTTAGAGGATTGAACAATGACTTGTTCATGAAAACCACGGGCATTGATCTCCTTCTTCATCTTGATGCGGGACCATCCAAGTCATCTCCGGACACACCTATGATTCGAGCTCGTGAGAATGATGTCATCTTCAAAAGGAAGAAGAAGGCTCCACCATGGGAGAAGGTCCAAAGGTGCAAGCTTGGTTAATGGCGTTTTTAGATCCGTTCAGCACATTTGACAGTTTTTTGATGTCTCGGTAAAATGGGTCGTTCAGAGTCCGTATTTATCGGATTGGGTCGTGTCATACCTTGTTGGAACGAGGACGAAAATATCTACAACTTTGTTGTTGAAGGTTTTTCCTTATTCGACCTAGAGCTTGGCCGAAAATCACTATCTTTTCAAGTTGTCACAGTTTATACGGGAATAAACTAATTGTTGGAACTTTCTTTGTTACTATTTTTAGAGACCTTCTTTACTTATGTTATTTTAGGTAATTTAGGGGTTTATTTTAATTTCTCTTTAATTATTATTTTGTTTCTATCTAAAATCAGCCCCTAGGGTTCTATTTAAGCGACTGCCATTGTAAACATTAGACGCATCTTTCATGAATGAAAAATCAGTTTGTGTTCCACACAATCGAGAGTAAAGTCAATCGATTCGAAGCGAGGCTCGTCGATTGCAAATTGGTATTGATCTCAGCTTGGTTTGCCTTGAGTTCATCAACCACAAGTCCCCTCCTTCTGCCTCCAAGTTGTCCGCTTGGTTGTGTAAGGTTGTAGAGGCGGGCTTTGTAGTCGTTGGTGTTTGGTTCCTACCCTCTAAGGAGGTATGGGGTCTTCATCTCGTTCTACCTAGTCCGAACCAGTCCCTATCGGTCGTGTCTTTATCAAATTTCAAGTCTTTATTGTTTCTTTTGATCGAGTCTTGTTTCTTTAGTTAAGTCGATATCGAGTCTTTGAATCTTGTCGAGTCTTTGTTGCGTTCTTTGTGTTCTTGGTTGACGCCGAGTATCTTCTTGGTGTTCTTGTATGGTTCTTGCGTCTTTCTTTGCATTCTTGATTTTGATATGGGGTAAGCCGCAGGATGGCCCGATCTTCGACAATCAAACAAGAAACTAAAAAACGGAAGCAAGAACTAGCAAGAATGCAAAGAAAGACGCAAGAACCATACAAGAACACCAGGAAGATACTCGGCGTCGACCAAGAACACAAAGAACGCAGCAAAGACTCGACAAGATTCAAACACTCGATATCGACTAAACTAAAGAAACAAGACTCGATCAAAAGAAACAATAAAGACTCGAAATTTGATAAAGACACGGCCGATAGGGACTCGTTCGAACTAGGTAGAACGAGATGAAGACCCCAAACCTCCTTGGAGGGTAGGAACCAAACACCAACGACTACAAAGCCCGCCTCTACAACCTTACACAGGCACAATGAGGGGACTTGTGGATACCAGGATCACCAAGCTCTCGCGAGGTTGATGAACTCAAGGCAAACCAAACTGAGATCAATACCAATTTGCAATCGATGAGCCTCGCTTCGAATCGATCGACTTTACTCTCAATTGTGTGGAACACAAACTGATTTTTCATTCATGAAAGAGGCGTCTAATGTTTACAATGGAGATCAGTCGCTTAAATAGAACCCTAGGGGCTGATTTTAGATAGAAATAATAATTAAAGAGAAATTAAAATAAATCCCTAAATTACCTAAAATAACATAAGTAAAGAAGGTCTCTAAAAATAGTAACAAAGAAAGTTCCAACACTTAGTTTATTCCCGTATAAACAGTGACAGCTTGAAAAGATGGTGATTTTCGGCCATGCTCTAGGTCGAATCTGGAAAAACCCTCAACAGAAAAGTTGTAGATCTCTTCGTCCTCGTTCCAACAAGATATGGCACGACCCAATCCGATAAATACTGACTCCGAACGGCCCATTTTACTGAGACGTCAAAAAGCTGTCAAATGTGCTGAACGAATCTAAAAACGTCATTAACCAAGCTTGAACCTTTGGACATTCTCCCATGGTGGAGCCTTCTTCTTTCTTTTGAGGATGACATCATTCTCACGAGCTCGAATCATAGGTGTGTCCGGAGGTATCTTGGATGGTCCCACATCACATCTGATCTGCAAAAGGAGGAAGAAGAAGGTTGTTGTGAGCCTAATTTGTCATGTTTTATACTTACTTTTATATCGATTTCTGCATGCATTTCATACATTTGGGCTAGAATAGTACAGATTCTATGTAGTTTACACTTATTTGCCAAATTATGGAATCTACACTAGTTTCTGTTTAATTTCGCAGAAGTCGAGGCAATTTACAGCAATTCAGAGAAAGGATGAAAAGCTCGAAATCAACTACAGAAAGTCCAAGGTCAAAGAGCAGCTGAACCAGGACAAATAGAGAAGAGAACGAGGAAAGAAGCACTCGACACAAGAGGTCGATATCGACCTGACTTGGTCGATATCGAGTGAAGCAATTAAATCGAGCCGAGATGCCAGAAATCGACCAGAAAATTGGAGCAGAAAAGGACAGGTCGATATCGACCTATGTTGGTCGATATCGAGTCAAATCGGGTCGACATTCCTCCTGGGAGTCAATATCGAGTGACAGAAGAAGACGCCGAGAAGATAGCTCGATATCGACCTACTTTGGTCGATATCGACCAATCCCCAGTGACGATTTCAAGTCGATTCCGAGTCCGAGTGTTGAGCTGGCTTTCTTCCACATGAAGCAAGAGATATTCTATCAACTCAATGGAAGATTTATCAAGTCAAGAGAGATATATCCACTTTAGATATAGTTTCCTTATAGATTTATTTGTTTTATTTAAAGTTTTATCTTATGTCTTTTAGATAGATAAATTTAGATATAGATATAGTTGTTCTTTCTTAATTAGCTAGGGAATGAACACTACAAATAAAGCCCTAGGGGCTGAGCTTTAGGAGATCTTTTCATCACACAATATCGAGTAGGAGAGTAGAGAGAGAGAGCTTGTGGCGAGAGAAGGTGGAGAGTTGAGAGACGATTTGGCTTCGATCAGTTATAAGCTTTCTTTTAGTTTATTTAATCCAATTTAGTTTTATGAAATTGTTAATGTGTTTATTCATGATGAAGAGCGAGTAGTCACCCAACTTCTAGAGTCGGAGTGAGCCCGATGGTAACCATGTGAGGTATTGCGAAAAGGTACAATCTTTTGGTGCGAATTCGTCTTCTATCCCTATGAGCATGATTCTTTTGCGAAAGTTGAAGGTGATCCTTGTTTGTGTTATTGAAGCGAAAGTGATCTTAATACAACTTGGATTAATTATGTGAAAAAGGGTTAGTAACAATTATGGTTTATGCGAGAGCCTCTATATTCTTATTTGTTAATAATGAAAGTTATTTGATGAAAAGCATGATCTTTTATGCCTTTATGTGTTACTTTCCATGATTATCATTGTGGTGTTGAAACCCTGATCTTGGAAGTGCTTTAGTTTATTGATTTTATTTCATCAGTTTCGAGTTCTGTCTTGCGAAAAGTTTCGATCTTTGGTTCTGTTTCTACTCGATTTCGAGCACTTGTTGGTCGACGTCAAGGAGTTAGGTCGATATCGAGCAGGTATGTCGATATCGACCAGTTTTCTGTTTTCGTTTCTGC
The DNA here is from genome assembly GCA_037127255.1 of Persicaria tinctoria. NCBI lineage: Eukaryota > Viridiplantae > Streptophyta > Magnoliopsida > Caryophyllales > Polygonaceae > Persicaria > Persicaria tinctoria. Next base: position 11,973,811 of record JBANSL010000004.1, read on the forward strand.
TTCTGTTGTTTCTGTGTTTTACAGTTTGTGTCGACAGTGTGGTCGATATCGACTAAGTAAGGTCGATATCGAGTGCTCTTCTGGTTGAAATCGAGAGGTTTTTTGGAACTGAAAAGGCGGGCGTTGACACGCTTCCTCGTGGATGAGATCCTGACTGCCTTCTACTACAACGCCACCCCATCCCCGCGATGGGATCCCGAATCGATGAAATCGCCACCAGCGCCACCCCCATCCCTATCATGTGGATCCAAATCCGGTCACCCAGCAGACGTTCGAGGAGCGCTCTCGTCACCCAGGTATCATCAGCACCACCTCCATACCTGTCATGGGGATCCAAATCCCGCCACCAATTCGTCACTCTTGCATCCACCTCTCTCCCCGTTCTGGCCATCAACGATGTTCAGGAAAACTATTTTTCTCCTTCACCTTTCTCTAATATGAACCCTAAAACTATCCTCCATCTCTGACTAGTGCTGCAATTGCTCCTAAACGTGGGTTAGAGAAAGAATGGTGTGGAGTAATTGTACGCCTAAAAAGAGAAGTTGTAGGGAGAGAAAGGAAGACAAGAAAGAGGGGTAAAATTGGAAAGAAGAAGGATCAGAAAGGACGAGTCACAAAGAATGAGTGGTAAAATTGTAAAAATATTTAGAAAAACTCTACAATCCGCCACGTGGATAGCTCCTCGCCTCTTCTGCTCTCTAAAGTCTAGAGCTTTAAGTTCTAGGGAAGATGATAAACAAAATAAATACGGAGTATCGTTATAAAATACGGGGAGGTGTTTGGTTTTTGAATTTGGCCCAATTTTGCCATAGGTGTTACAAAAAATTATACACATAATGTTTTTTAATTTATTAAATGTTTATAGAAGAATTTTGGCCCAAAGGTCGAAGACCTTTGGCCATTTAGAATTTGTCCTAGGGTTTGCCTTTACTAATAAATGTCCAAAAACATTTCATAATACCACATTTACCCTCCTATTTAATTTTTACCCTTTTCTTTGCCAGATGCCCAGATATGAGAACCACGTAATCCACCATGGGACCAAATCTCTGACCTCGGAGCTTCTCCTCTGCCTTCGCTCCAATTCCCGCCTCCTTCGCTCCAATTCTCTCCGCCTCTCCGCCGCCTCCTTTAATTTCCTCCTCCGACCTTGGATCTGGAAGGTTTCGACGATTGCATCAACGCCTGGCTCGACGACGCCATCTTGGAATTAGCCGTTACATCGACACGCCAAAGACCTGACTTGTCCGGCACTAGAGACAAGAGCTGAAGGACGGACGAAATCGGAGATCCATGTAGTGGAATCCTTAGCGGTCGAGGTCTCCGCCGGAGGTGAGACATGGCGAGGGAGCTTGTTGAAGGCTTCATTTGAGGTGCAGAAACCTCTACGTTTGAATGAAGGAGAATCCGAAAATATGAAGGAGAGCTTCAAGAGGTTTGCGCGCAATTCACTTCAGGAGGCTAGGCAATTGGTCGGCAAAAGATACTGATCTGCACAAATGGAGCTCATTTGTCTGTCATTCCTATGCACATTTTCATGGGGCAAAATTGTATTGTAATTGCATTTTCACTTGTCCTCTCTCCAGAGCTACAATGTGTGGATTTGACCTTGCTTTTCCACTCCATTTTCCCTTGTATGTATTTACTTCTTTTTTCTTTTCTAAATATATTTATGTAACAAGTCATCCCCTTGAATGAAAACAGTCAATAAAAATAAAGTTTATAAATAAGGGTCATGTCTTGTTCCATCAACCAATCACTCATCTCTTCACACGGTATTTTAGTTCAATTTTTTAAACAAAAAATAATAAAGATATTTTATAGTCCCTCCGTCCAATAATACATGGACTTTTAGATGTAAATTTTTGTCCAACAATAGATGGTCTTTTAGGTTTTCTAGGTAAAAAGTTGTAATGATTTGTATTGGTTTGTGTGTTGTTGACTTTTTAAAATAATTTGATTGGTTAAAATGTGTAGTGGTTGTTAAAAAATAATAAAATTTATGAAAAAGTTAGTGCAATGATGATGTTTTTTTAAAAGTAAGGTGTTTTATTAAAACTTGTGCAAAATGCTAAAAGGCAATGTATTTTTGGACGGAGGGAGTAGTATTCTATTAAGGTGACACTAGTGGTGACATTATCAAAAGGGTAAGGGTGGTGACAGTAACTAAGGGTGGGGACAATGATAAGGGTGGTGACAGTGATAAAACCCAATATTTTTTTATATAATAAATTTTTGCTTACCTTGTCCTAGGGTTTTCCTTTAGTTACAGTGTCTATGACCCTGTTTTTATAGTGGTGACAGTGTTTATAATCCTGTTTTCATTTTGGTTACAGCTTCTATGTTCTTGTTTTTATTTTGATTACAACGTCTATGACTCTCTTACCCATTCATATATTAGAGGATAATTGTCACTACATGTATTTTGGCTTCTCATTAGCTCTTTAGGATTTGTGCTTCCCTTGTCCTAGGGTTTTCCTTTGATTACAGTGTCTATGACCCTGTTTTTATTTTGGTTACAGTGTCTATGGCCCTGTTTTTATAGTGGTGATAGTGTTTATGACACTGTTTTTATAATGGTTTCCCTAATATTTGATTGCAAAAAAAAAAAACCAATTCTCCGAAAAATCCCTGATATTTGCTTGCACAAAAAACTTGTTGTTGAATTCACTTATTGTATAAGCAAGTTGTTGTCGATTGCTCAAATAAGTTGCTATTCGAAAAATCAGTAACCACTGTTCGATTGCGCAAATAAAGTTGTTGCCGATTGAAAAACAAGTTTCTGTTCGAAGAAGAGTTATTGCTTGCTAAAATAGAAGAATCGAATAGCATCAAACAACAAGTTGTTATACGTTTGAAAAACCAGTAACCGTGTTTGAATAATCATCCTAGAAAATTTTTGATCCTATGCTTTGGTGCCTTTTTTTAATCATGCAAAGTCAATCGATTTGAACCACTTGTTGGAGGTTGGCCTTGAAGGCTTCTATGGTAGAAGCGTCCTTGGGAAGCCGTTGAGGTTTGTAGAGTTCGGGAAGTCAATAAAGGACCCTGGCTACTCCACAATCAAACAGGACCAACTCTTCAGTGTCGTGTGCTTCGTGAGGATGAGGGACGTTTCCCTTTGGAAGAGGGTGAGGGCGATCAGATGGTCCGAGAAAAACCATGGCAACTGACTGAGAGTTCTAAAGGGCTTGATTGATTATATTAGATAATGTTTGTGTTTGAGTTATATGTACTGATAGCAGTGATATGTGATCAGCTCTCTCCCTTTTGGTGACGAATCATGTTCGTCCAAAGGGGTCTACTGTATATGTTTATTACATTGATTGTGTTTCTAGTTTGCTATAACTAATCTGATGCCAGAAAGGAGGTAGCAAGTTGTAGGATACATGCAAGTTTTACTTGATTCTAATTTGTTTTATTATGTATGAGAATGAGAACAAATGAATGAATCAATGTTCATATAATAAGTTCATCTTTTATCCATCAAATTGGTGTTTTTGTTTCACTTAGACACGCTTAACTACAATCTTTGGCAAGATAGTTAAAAATTACATCAAAGTAACTAGTTTTACCTAAATATGATTTTTTTTGCTGGCTTACGAGGGGTAAAATTGTAGAGGTGACAAATTACCCATGAGATTCATCATTAGTATGACAATATATTACGAAACCTGAATCGTCATGCCATACACAATGAGAACTCAAATCATTTAGCACAATATAAATTTCCTCAACAAATGCATTTAATACATGGTAAATTTCTTTATTTATTATAGTGTATATATAATAAATGCAAAAATTTGTAAAATAGAGAAGTTGTTGAAGTTGGAGTGTAATTTTTTTAGAGATTTTGGTATTTTGATCTCTAAAATAGAATTTTTACAATAACCATTGGGTTGCTCTTACACTCCCAAAACGGTGGAATTGGGTATTTATGGACTCTTTTTAGCCTTCCTTTTTTATTTTTGGGTAATTTACACAAAACCACCCAATAAATATCTCCCTTTTTACTTAACCACCCACTAAAATTAAAATTACACAAAACCACCCAATATAACATCTCTGTCAACAAGATGCCACCCAAATGGGCCAAATCTGGAGTTCTATTATAATTTCATGACATTACAAGAATACCCCTACTAATATATCAAATCTCCCCTTTTGCCACTCAAAACCACCCCCAATTGTTATCTAAAAATCTCACCAAAAATTTCGTTGATAATGGAGATCACCAAGCCCGCCTCTACAACCTTACACAGGCACAATGAGGGGACTTGTGGATACCAGGATCACCAAGCTCTCGCGAGGTTGATGAACTCAAGGCAAACCAAACTGAGATCAATACCAATTTGCAATCGATGAGCCTCGCTTCGAATCGATCGACTTTACTCTCAATTGTGTGGAACACAAACTGATTTTTCATTCATGAAAGAGGCGTCTAATGTTTACAATGGAGATCAGTCGCTTAAATAGAACCCTAGGGGCTGATTTTAGATAGAAATAATAATTAAAGAGAAATTAAAATAAATCCCTAAATTACCTAAAATAACATAAGTAAAGAAGGTCTCTAAAAATAGTAACAAAGAAAGTTCCAACACTTAGTTTATTCCCGTATAAACAGTGACAGCTTGAAAAGATGGTGATTTTCGGCCATGCTCTAGGTCGAATCTGGAAAAACCCTCAACAGAAAAGTTGTAGATCTCTTCGTCCTCGTTCCAACAAGATATGGCACGACCCAATCCGATAAATACTGACTCCGAACGGCCCATTTTACTGAGACGTCAAAAAGCTGTCAAATGTGCTGAACGAATCTAAAAACGTCATTAACCAAGCTTGAACCTTTGGACATTCTCCCATGGTGGAGCCTTCTTCTTTCTTTTGAGGATGACATCATTCTCACGAGCTCGAATCATAGGTGTGTCCGGAGGTATCTTGGATGGTCCCACATCACATCTGATCTGCAAAAGGAGGAAGAAGAAGGTTGTTGTGAGCCTAATTTGTCATGTTTTATACTTACTTTTATATCGATTTCTGCATGCATTTCATACATTTGGGCTAGAATAGTACAGATTCTATGTAGTTTACACTTATTTGCCAAATTATGGAATCTACACTAGTTTCTGTTTAATTTCGCAGAAGTCGAGGCAATTTACAGCAATTCAGAGAAAGGATGAAAAGCTCGAAATCAACTACAGAAAGTCCAAGGTCAAAGAGCAGCTGAACCAGGACAAATAGAGAAGAGAACGAGGAAAGAAGCACTCGACACAAGAGGTCGATATCGACCTGACTTGGTCGATATCGAGTGAAGCAATTAAATCGAGCCGAGATGCCAGAAATCGACCAGAAAATTGGAGCAGAAAAGGACAGGTCGATATCGACCTATGTTGGTCGATATCGAGTCAAATCGGGTCGACATTCCTCCTGGGAGTCAATATCGAGTGACAGAAGAAGACGCCGAGAAGATAGCTCGATATCGACCTACTTTGGTCGATATCGACCAATCCCCAGTGACGATTTCAAGTCGATTCCGAGTCCGAGTGTTGAGCTGGCTTTCTTCCACATGAAGCAAGAGATATTCTATCAACTCAATGGAAGATTTATCAAGTCAAGAGAGATATATCCACTTTAGATATAGTTTCCTTATAGATTTATTTGTTTTATTTAAAGTTTTATCTTATGTCTTTTAGATAGATAAATTTAGATATAGATATAGTTGTTCTTTCTTAATTAGCTAGGGAATGAACACTACAAATAAAGCCCTAGGGGCTGAGCTTTAGGAGATCTTTTCATCACACAATATCGAGTAGGAGAGTAGAGAGAGAGAGCTTGTGGCGAGAGAAGGTGGAGAGTTGAGAGACGATTTGGCTTCGATCAGTTATAAGCTTTCTTTTAGTTTATTTAATCCAATTTAGTTTTATGAAATTGTTAATGTGTTTATTCATGATGAAGAGCGAGTAGTCACCCAACTTCTAGAGTCGGAGTGAGCCCGATGGTAACCATGTGAGGTATTGCGAAAAGGTACAATCTTTTGGTGCGAATTCGTCTTCTATCCCTATGAGCATGATTCTTTTGCGAAAGTTGAAGGTGATCCTTGTTTGTGTTATTGAAGCGAAAGTGATCTTAATACAACTTGGATTAATTATGTGAAAAAGGGTTAGTAACAATTATGGTTTATGCGAGAGCCTCTATATTCTTATTTGTTAATAATGAAAGTTATTTGATGAAAAGCATGATCTTTTATGCCTTTATGTGTTACTTTCCATGATTATCATTGTGGTGTTGAAACCCTGATCTTGGAAGTGCTTTAGTTTATTGATTTTATTTCATCAGTTTCGAGTTCTGTCTTGCGAAAAGTTTCGATCTTTGGTTCTGTTTCTACTCGATTTCGAGCACTTGTTGGTCGACGTCAAGGAGTTAGGTCGATATCGAGCAGGTATGTCGATATCGACCAGTTTTCTGTTTTCGTTTCTGCTTCTGTTGTTTCTGTGTTTTACAGTTTGTGTCGACAGTGTGGTCGATATCGACTAAGTAAGGTCGATATCGAGTGCTCTTCTGGTTGAAATCGAGAGGTTTTTTGGAACTGAAAAGGCGGGCGTTGACACGCTTCCTCGTGGATGAGATCCTGACTGCCTTCTACTACAACGCCACCCCATCCCCGCGATGGGATCCCGAATCGATGAAATCGCCACCAGCGCCACCCCCATCCCTATCATGTGGATCCAAATCCGGTCACCCAGCAGACGTTCGAGGAGCGCTCTCGTCACCCAGGTATCATCAGCACCACCTCCATACCTGTCATGGGGATCCAAATCCCGCCACCAATTCGTCACTCTTGCATCCACCTCTCTCCCCGTTCTGGCCATCAACGATGTTCAGGAAAACTATTTTTCTCCTTCACCTTTCTCTAATATGAACCCTAAAACTATCCTCCATCTCTGACTAGTGCTGCAATTGCTCCTAAACGTGGGTTAGAGAAAGAATGGTGTGGAGTAATTGTACGCCTAAAAAGAGAAGTTGTAGGGAGAGAAAGGAAGACAAGAAAGAGGGGTAAAATTGGAAAGAAGAAGGATCAGAAAGGACGAGTCACAAAGAATGAGTGGTAAAATTGTAAAAATATTTAGAAAAACTCTACAATCCGCCACGTGGATAGCTCCTCGCCTCTTCTGCTCTCTAAAGTCTAGAGCTTTAAGTTCTAGGGAAGATGATAAACAAAATAAATACGGAGTATCGTTATAAAATACGGGGAGGTGTTTGGTTTTTGAATTTGGCCCAATTTTGCCATAGGTGTTACAAAAAATTATACACATAATGTTTTTTAATTTATTAAATGTTTATAGAAGAATTTTGGCCCAAAGGTCGAAGACCTTTGGCCATTTAGAATTTGTCCTAGGGTTTGCCTTTACTAATAAATGTCCAAAAACATTTCATAATACCACATTTACCCTCCTATTTAATTTTTACCCTTTTCTTTGCCAGATGCCCAGATATGAGAACCACGTAATCCACCATGGGACCAAATCTCTGACCTCGGAGCTTCTCCTCTGCCTTCGCTCCAATTCCCGCCTCCTTCGCTCCAATTCTCTCCGCCTCTCCGCCGCCTCCTTTAATTTCCTCCTCCGACCTTGGATCTGGAAGGTTTCGACGATTGCATCAACGCCTGGCTCGACGACGCCATCTTGGAATTAGCCGTTACATCGACACGCCAAAGACCTGACTTGTCCGGCACTAGAGACAAGAGCTGAAGGACGGACGAAATCGGAGATCCATGTAGTGGAATCCTTAGCGGTCGAGGTCTCCGCCGGAGGTGAGACATGGCGAGGGAGCTTGTTGAAGGCTTCATTTGAGGTGCAGAAACCTCTACGTTTGAATGAAGGAGAATCCGAAAATATGAAGGAGAGCTTCAAGAGGTTTGCGCGCAATTCACTTCAGGAGGCTAGGCAATTGGTCGGCAAAAGATACTGATCTGCACAAATGGAGCTCATTTGTCTGTCATTCCTATGCACATTTTCATGGGGCAAAATTGTATTGTAATTGCATTTTCACTTGTCCTCTCTCCAGAGCTACAATGTGTGGATTTGACCTTGCTTTTCCACTCCATTTTCCCTTGTATGTATTTACTTCTTTTTTCTTTTCTAAATATATTTATGTAACAAGTCATCCCCTTGAATGAAAACAGTCAATAAAAATAAAGTTTATAAATAAGGGTCATGTCTTGTTCCATCAACCAATCACTCATCTCTTCACACGGTATTTTAGTTCAATTTTTTAAACAAAAAATAATAAAGATATTTTATAGTCCCTCCGTCCAATAATACATGGACTTTTAGATGTAAATTTTTGTCCAACAATAGATGGTCTTTTAGGTTTTCTAGGTAAAAAGTTGTAATGATTTGTATTGGTTTGTGTGTTGTTGACTTTTTAAAATAATTTGATTGGTTAAAATGTGTAGTGGTTGTTAAAAAATAATAAAATTTATGAAAAAGTTAGTGCAATGATGATGTTTTTTTAAAAGTAAGGTGTTTTATTAAAACTTGTGCAAAATGCTAAAAGGCAATGTATTTTTGGACGGAGGGAGTAGTATTCTATTAAGGTGACACTAGTGGTGACATTATCAAAAGGGTAAGGGTGGTGACAGTAACTAAGGGTGGGGACAATGATAAGGGTGGTGACAGTGATAAAACCCAATATTTTTTTATATAATAAATTTTTGCTTACCTTGTCCTAGGGTTTTCCTTTAGTTACAGTGTCTATGACCCTGTTTTTATAGTGGTGACAGTGTTTATAATCCTGTTTTCATTTTGGTTACAGCTTCTATGTTCTTGTTTTTATTTTGATTACAACGTCTATGACTCTCTTACCCATTCATATATTAGAGGATAATTGTCACTACATGTATTTTGGCTTCTCATTAGCTCTTTAGGATTTGTGCTTCCCTTGTCCTAGGGTTTTCCTTTGATTACAGTGTCTATGACCCTGTTTTTATTTTGGTTACAGTGTCTATGGCCCTGTTTTTATAGTGGTGATAGTGTTTATGACACTGTTTTTATAATGGTTTCCCTAATATTTGATTGCAAAAAAAAAAAACCAATTCTCCGAAAAATCCCTGATATTCGCTTGCACAAAAAACTTGTTGTTGAATTCACTTATTGTATAAGCAAGTTGTTGTCGATTGCTCAAATAAGTTGCTATTCGAAAAATCAGTAACCACTGTTCGATTGCGCAAATAAAGTTGTTGCCGATTGAAAAACAAGTTTCTGTTCGAAGAAGAGTTATTGCTTGCTAAAATAGAAGAATCGAATAGCATCAAACAACAAGTTGTTATACGTTTGAAAAACCAGTAACCGTGTTTGAATAATCATCCTAGAAAATTTTTGATCCTATGCTTTGGTGCCTTTTTTTAATCATGCAAAGTCAATCGATTTGAACCACTTGTTGGAGGTTGGCCTTGAAGGCTTCTATGGTAGAAGCGTCCTTGGGAAGCCGTTGAGGTTTGTAGAGTTCGGGAAGTCAATAAAGGACCCTGGCTACTCCACAATCAAACAGGACCAACTCTTCAGTGTCGTGTGCTTCGTGAGGATGAGGGACGTTTCCCTTTGGAAGAGGGTGAGGGCGATCAGATGGTCCGAGAAAAACCATGGCAACTGACTGAGAGTTCTAAAGGGCTTGATTGATTATATTAGATAATGTTTGTGTTTGAGTTATATGTACTGATAGCAGTGATATGTGATCAGCTCTCTCCCTTTTGGTGACGAATCATGTTCGTCCAAAGGGGTCTACTGTATATGTTTATTACATTGATTGTGTTTCTAGTTTGCTATAACTAATCTGATGCCAGAAAGGAGGTAGCAAGTTGTAGGATACATGCAAGTTTTACTTGATTCTAATTTGTTTTATTATGTATGAGAATGAGAACAAATGAATGAATCAATGTTCATATAATAAGTTCATCTTTTATCCATCAAATTGGTGTTTTTGTTTCACTTAGACACGCTTAACTACAATCTTTGGCAAGATAGTTAAAAATTACATCAAAGTAACTAGTTTTACCTAAATATGATTTTTTTTGCTGGCTTACGAGGGGTAAAATTGTAGAGGTGACAAATTACCCATGAGATTCATCATTAGTATGACAATATATTACGAAACCTGAATCGTCATGCCATACACAATGAGAACTCAAATCATTTAGCACAATATAAATTTCCTCAACAAATGCATTTAATACATGGTAAATTTCTTTATTTATTATAGTGTATATATAATAAATGCAAAAATTTGTAAAATAGAGAAGTTGTTGAAGTTGGAGTGTAATTTTTTTAGAGATTTTGGTATTTTGATCTCTAAAATAGAATTTTTACAATAACCATTGGGTTGCTCTTACACTCCCAAAACGGTGGAATTGGGTATTTATGGACTCTTTTTAGCCTTCCTTTTTTATTTTTGGGTAATTTACACAAAACCACCCAATAAATATCTCCCTTTTTACTTAACCACCCACTAAAATTAAAATTACACAAAACCACCCAATATAACATCTCTGTCAACAAGATGCCACCCAAATGGGCCAAATCTGGAGTTCTATTATAATTTCATGACATTACAAGAATACCCCTACTAATATATCAAATCTCCCCTTTTGCCACTCAAAACCACCCCCAATTGTTATCTAAAAATCTCACCAAAAATTTCGTTGATAATCCATTCAAATTTCAAGGTAAAACGGGAATGTTGGATGAATCTGAATAATTTGAAATAAATTTTAAAAAGAGAGAGGAAGGTAGGATGTAAAATATAGAAGCATCAATTGTGCTCTTGCTTGAATTGGGTGGTGCACTCCACACTGATTCCATAGTAAAATGAGAGAAGAAGCTTTGATTAATATTCGGAAGATACATACCATGGAGAGGGAGATAATTAAGCAATGTACTCTTGCCCAGTGCTTGGCCTCGTCCCCTCCAAAAAAAAACCTTTTTTTTTTTTGTCATTTTCAAAAAACTTAACAAAATATACCAAATGGGTGGTATTTTGTTGGCATAGTTTATTTTACAGGTGGTTTTGTGTAATTTTAATTTTAGTGGGTGGTTAAGTGAAAATTGATATATTTAATGGGTGGTTTTGTGTAATTTACCCTTTATTTTTCCATCAGATCGATCATTAGCAGAGAACATTCTCCACCACTCAAGTTATGAAATTAGGAACGACAGGGCCGACTCAGCCCGGCAGAGAGTGACCCGGCGCCGGCAGGAAGCGAGAGTAGATGGAGCCATCCCATGAACATGGGGCTTCTTCGCAGCACCTCAAATTGGTCACACTAAGATCTTCTTTTTGCTTGAGTTTTGATTTCTTTTTATACTTCATCTTCTTTCCATTCTCCTAGCTCTACCCTATATTTTGTTCAATTTCTTCTTGATCAATCATTTTGATTATGGATCTACTACCAGAAATTCAATGCGTAATCTCAGCATTTATTGTGTATTCCTGAATAATATCATTTTTCAATTATTCAACCATTTCGTTTTACCAAGTTCAATGTTAGCCAGATTAGTCGACATTTATATGTTTCGATGCAGCAACAAGATGTTATTTGTAACAAGTAGTTTTGTTGGTTGGTTAATTGGTCACATTTTATTCATGAAATGTGTTTGCTTGATATTCGTCTGGATACGGCAAATTTTTTATATTCGATCGATTATTCAATCTAATACGTACCTTCTTAATGTACTTATTCGAGCTATTAATGTACCTATTCGATCTAATAAGCACCTTAATGGAATTATTCGATCTAAGAGGTATAAGAAGTACAAGTCCTCTGTGTCAGAATTTAAGTACCTTGTGTCAGAATTAAAGTACTTTGTGTTAGACTTGATAGATTCTATGGATCGAATCTTTAGTATTCTCTTATTTATTAGCTATGTCTACTCTTTAGGAAGAATGTCGTCACCCATTTTTAGTAGGAAACTAAAAGAAACCTCAAAAACGACAGAAAAAGGGGAAAGTGAGAAAGAAAAAGATGTAGAAATAGAAACAACTTTCGAAACAAAGGGAACTAAACAGGAACAAGAGGGATTCCCCTTTTTATGAAGAAAGGGAGGATCCAGACAAAATCGATGAAACGGAAAGGATCCGAGTGAATGGAAAGGACAAAACAAAGGATGAATTCCACTTTCACTTAAAAAAAGAAGATAAAGACCTCTTCTGGTCTTTATCTTCTTTTCGATTATAAACGATGGAATCATCCATTGCGATATAAAAAAAATTCTCGATTCGAACATGCTGTAAGAAATGAAATGTCAAAATATTTTTTTTATACGTGTCAAAGTGATGGAAAACGAAGAATTTCTTTTACATATCCATCCAGTTTATCCGCTTTTTTTGAAATGCTACTACAAAAAATGTATTTTTCTTTTTTTACAACAAAAAAATTCGTTTGTGATGAACTGGATAAATTCTTCATCGCATAAACCTCTCGGATTCCTCCATTTCCATGAAGTTTTCGCGGAAAACCTCTCAGATTCCACCGTTGTTGTTGTTGATTGCTTTGCATGACGAACAATCGCATAAAATGAGGTTCAATTTGACTAACAGGGAGGGAGGGAGATTTATGGGGGTGAATTGAAAACCAAATTTAGAACAGCCTCCGCCCACACCTCCGTTAACAGCGCTGCCTCTGCCTCCAATGATGCCAGCACCGGGACGGAGGAGTTGATGCCGCGAAGAGTAGATTGGACAACAGAGATGGGGGGAGATGGGGGTGACAACAATGGGACAGAGGAAGGAGGAGGAGGAGGAGCGAGATCGGAGGCGCGAGATTCGTCGTTGGGCTTCTTCGCACCACCAGATCGAAGGCGGGGAGGTCAGAAGAGAGGGAGAAACAAACAGATTAGGGGTAGACACGGAGGGGTGAAGAAGATAGAAATAAGGGCAGGTGCAAAAGTGTCAGTTGTGGACACTCTCCTAATTTCACCCCTCTTTTGTCCAAGGGCTTAATTTTTGCCCAAATTATGGACAATCACACAAAAAAAACCTTGTTTATATAGAACATCATTCTCAATAGAAAATCTTATAAGTAAATGATACCATAAATACATTTGTAATTTTTTTATATGAAAATCTTGAAGAAATAAATTATAGAAACTAATTAAATTAAAAGATTCAAGTTAACATTTATCCTAACTTTTAAGTCAAATTATTTTTAAATTTTACTCTTTATAATTTTTTCACAATTTAAATTTTTTAAATATACAGGAATTATCCTATATAAAATAAAAATTGTTATAAAACTTCAGAATAGCGAGAGAGACGAAGAGAAGAGGGGAGAAACTGATGTCTTCATTAGGGTTCCAAATGACCCTTTATATAGAGATTACACACCTTGGGCCCCAAGTCTAACTAGGGTTTCCCATGTATATCCACATACAATAATAATAATATTATAACAAAAATATTTTTTTTGTAAATTATTTTTAAAATGAATTTGAGGTCAAAGTATATAATATTATGGGACAACAATTTTGAATGGTATAATACTCCCTCTTTAACTAAAAACATCCCACTTTATTTTTTAACATATCTTTAAGAAGTTAAAAACTGCTATAAAATATCAACGGTTTTTCTATCATATGCCACTAGGGCATATGATAAAATTCTCGTTTCAGAAAAAATACATCCTTAATTAAAATTCATTAGCCAAATTTTAAATCCTTTGGTCGTTTATTTTTGGTAGGGTATCTTTCTCAATTAGGATCTTATTCTATGCCCCAAGGGCATAAGATAGAAATACCGAATATCAATTATTTTATTAATAATATATAATTTATTAAGAAACCGCAACAGATGCAGGCAATAAAGACTATATAATATAATAAAACCGAGGCCTTAAACGGGTTCTAATGCGATTCGCATACATGTCATATTCTGGATTAAAATTGTGTTATTTTTTCATACGTGTCTTATTCTGAATTAAAATAGTGTTATCTTTTTTATTATTTGATCAACCTTATATCTATCCAATAATTGGTTCATTATTAATAACCAATGTAATTTTACCATCTCAATTAATCGGTTAGAAAACTTATATTTCTAAATCAAATAATCTATCCAATATTTGGTCAATTATTTTACGTTTTAGATCAAATTGGATATAATATATCTATATATAAATATGTACCATGCCGCCAATATTCTAAAAGATGAAGAAGGAATATTTGGTTAGTTAGTCTACCTTTTAGATGAAATTGAATATAATATATTTATATATGGTTTTATTTTTGTGTGCCACATCAAATTGGTTTTATTTTTTTGGGTCACATCAATTAATAATTTAATATAATTAATGTAATAAAATATAATTTATTAATAAAGCACGGTTGCGTGCAGATAACGAATACTCCGTAGTAGTTAAGGGTCTAAAACATAAGATATAGGGAAGATATATTTCCATCATAATTACTCCGTAATGACATGTTTTCAAACCATTAGAAACTTGCAACTAAACCAAACATTGTTTCACACACTAAAATTGTTTACACACCCTAATGGAATAACATGTTTTCAAGATCCAAACCTTAAAATTGTTTCACACCGATCATAAATGCAGTAATCCCAAACTCTAAAATTGTTTCACACCCTAAACTGAAACTGGATCAAAATCCCAAACCATACTGAAACTGGATCAAACTCTAAAATTGTTTCCAATGCAAGTAATACCAAACCATACTGAAACTGGATCAAAATCACAAAGGCAGAATTCATGATTCACACCCTAGATCAACTACCAAAAAACACCCCAAATTTTTCGAACCCAAAACCTAAAATTTATCATTCGAAATCGGAAGCTTCAAACCATGATTTGATTTGGATTTCACACCTAGATCACTAATCTCATTCAATAAGAAGTAATATGATAGATATGATTTCGAAATTTAGGGAAAAACCTATCCAAAATTTTCGAAAGAAGAAAACTCACCTTAGTTCGGACTGGGGGCGGACCAGAAAGTTTTTAGCGGGGAGTCACCATAGTAGTCGACAATAAAATCGACAAAAAAAATCGCAAAACACAACGTGATCGATAGTACAAATTAGTGTCAACCTATGATTTCGAAAATACTACAAATATATAATACGAAAATAAGGATAAAAAACGAAAAATAAAGATATAAAACGCAATAAATAAACATTGCATTATTAACATGTAATAATGTATAACTAGATATAAAAAAATATAAACTTGCGTAACTTCTTACCATATTCTCAAAATAAGTAATATAACATATGGTTTCGAAGCTCTCGAGATGAATTATAATACGTGAATGTGAATTTTAGTAAAATATTAAAGTATTATAGTATATTGAAATAAAACTAAAGTGGTTAATACTGCTGTAATTTTCAAACATTCATAATTTTTTACTCATATGTCGGATTATGGCGTATTATATATCAAAACGAAGCTATCGACGAGGAGAATACACCTAGGTAATTTGTTGGATGAGGAGGGGGTCACGTGACCCCCTAGGACCCCCTAGGTCCGGCTCTGGAGTTGGGCGTACAGTAGGGTCCAACTCCAGCCACCGCCTGCGCCGCCGCCGCCCCTCGGGAGTTACCAGTTGCCCGCCGGTCAACCCTCCCTCTGCAATCGCTCGTCTCTCTCCTTCTGCTATACCGCGACTTGATGTTCGTCTCCTGTTCGTGTATTTCTCAAGAATGGTACGTTGAAAATAATAGTTTTTATGAAATGCCTCCATAAAAGTTATTAATATTACAATACCCACCCTCCTATAGATTTAAAACACAATTAATGGACAAATTCAAATTTTTGGGCGCGTGGCAAAATATTTCGAAACCCCAGAGTTACCGGGTGAAAATATCCAAAATCTTTATTTACGACGCGAAATACACGAAATCTCAAGGTTACCGAGCGAAATTTCCGAACTTACGAGTTTTTGTTTTACAGTCCAGGTGGCGGCAACATCAACGACAGGGCAAAATTGAGCGAGGGCGCCTAGAAGAAGGCAACTCAAATGGGAGTCCAAGGCCTGTGCCCTGTGGGATCTCCTTGCCCCCGTAGGCCGCCGTGTCTCAGTCGAAACCCTCGCCGGCAAACGCCTTGCAATCGGTGATTTTGCCTTCTTCCTTGCTCAATCTCCCGCCCCCAAACCCTAATTTCACGATCTTCGTTTGAAATTCCATAGCTGTTGATGTCAAATTCGAACTTCTTATATTCTGATTGTGTTCAACTTCTTCCCTTTCCGCTTCCATTCAGATGCCAGCATATGGATGATCCAGTTTCTGAAGGCAATGCGCGATGACCGGTGGGAGATGCTGAGGAAAGCTCACTTCAGGCCAAGGTTCGCAAGACGGCAGAGAAGTTGCTTCTCAATCAAGTAAGGAGTTGCGTGTTTTGATTGTTGATTTCGGTCCTTTTTCGATTGGCTTGTCATTAGGGATTATTTGGCCTTTAATTTATCAGTTATCATCGAGAACTATCCAACTGCGGATTTGTACTATCAGAATGCAAATATGAAAGGTTTCACAATGGAAGAGAATCAGAGATAGTTTTTTATAAGTGAATGGAAGAGATAATGTTTCACAATGGAAGAGCTTTTCGAGTCTGTTCAATGAGAATCGGAACGTACTTCGAGCGGAGAAACTGGTCTTCCATTCAGATGTTGAGAAGGGATGGTTGAGGATTAGGCTCGAGGACATTGACGAAGGGAGAAAGGAGCGGTCTGCAACTCTGATTGGCGTAGTTCCGGGTCCTATCCCTCCGTTTCAGGTGATTCGGAGCAGCTATGTTGAACGAAATTGGAAGGGGAGCAGCTAGGTTGAACAAGAAAGCAAAGGTTGCACTTTGAGTGGGATCCCTGGGCTTGTAAGAAATACAGGAAGTTTGGTCATGTGGAGGCGCACTATAGGGTGAGTGGGGCTGAGAAGGCAGAACAGGAGGACGGATTGGTGCAACAGACGAAGGAGGAGGGCAAGGATATGAGGGGGGATGAGAGGAATGTGCAAAAGGATCAGGGGAAGGATGAGCATGGTAATCCAGGAAAAGATGTCCAGTTAAAGGGGGTTGGTTTCAGCAGGGATAATGGGAAGGATGCGGGGATGAGGAAGGATAAGGGGAAGAGAGTGTTTATAGCAGAACCGGTGGATGTGGGGAGCAAGAAGAAGGAAGAGGGGAAATTAGGAAAGGGGGAGGAGGTGATGATAAGTGGGAGTGGTGATGATTGGAAGACTATGAAGGGGACAGTGAGTGCAAGAAAGAGCAATGCAGTGCGACAACAGGAGCCCCCAGGTGGTAGCAGCCTGCAGTTTGGTGGAAATGTATAGTTTGAGGAGATGTGCTTGGAATGTCAGGGGCTTTAATAGCACTGACAAAGAGCAGATGGTTGTGAACTATCTGCAGAGTAATGGGGTGGGTTTGATTACTGTTATGGAAGTGAAGATGACTGAGAAAGGAGAAAGAGAGGCGAGGAAACATATGCCAGCGGGATGGAAGGATGTTCTAGACCTAAGTGATGGCTCGAAGGGTCGGATTTGGTTATGGTGGGATCCGTGGAATGTTGTTGTGAATGTGCTGCTGGTGAGTACTCAGTTTGTGCATTGTCAGGTGGCTAGTTATGATGGAAAGTTTCAAAGTTTAGTAACTTTTGTGCATGCGAAGAATACTGGAGGTGAAAGAAGGGAGTGTCCTAGAACCGTCCTTCTGCACTACTTGTGTAAGCATTTTTTATTTGTTTTTTCTAGATTATCCTGCTACAAAATATGCATAATTGATTAAACAATTTGTCTCGTCTCTCCAACTTTCTGCAATTTATTATGTTCTGATTCCAGGGTGGTCTATAAAAGTCACCACACTTGACTTTGATGAATGTAAATATAAAGGTTAGAATTTTATTTTCATTAATATTAGAGATTTATACATTTCTGGTTATTGGCTAGCTAGATAATGGGTACTGAAAATTATCCATAATCTGAATTTCTATTCAAATATCCCCCAATATCATTCACTTCCTCCTACTTGAATTTCTTCATGAAGTCATTGTTCATATCTTTTTGGATGACGCTTACAGTTGATAGAATAAAAAAGAAAGAAATTATTCAACTTTGGGATTAAATTGAGGTGACTAATTAATCTTTATGGATTTCTGTTTTTTGAATATTCATTTGTTATGTTTATATAATAAGGGTTTTTCTAATGTGAGCACATGATCATACGTACCTCCTTCTAGACCCTTGCTCTTGGGGAAAGCCAGATCTTTTTGCTCTGCGCAGGTTAAAATTTTGACATCAAAATGCAAATATAGTTGCTGTTGAAATATGTGAACTTCATTGATGAAACTTGGCGAGTGTATCTCATGGTTCGATTGCATATTTTTACTTTACAAAGATAGGGTTTAACTATCATCTCCAACTAATAGATAGGGTCCTTTGCTACAAGAAGTTGCCAATGACATATATGTGTGTTTTTCCTCTATGCACTCAAGAGCTTGTGTGTTTTGTCTATAGGAATGAACTAGGTTATCATATCAAGAAAGGTATCCCCTGAACTTAACTAACTTGTCGGAAAGTTGGGAGATGATAAAGAAGGATATCATATAGATACCTGCGTTTCCATCTTAACCTGTTTTCAGAACAGCGTTTAGCTTTATATGCCTGTTCTGCTATTTAACGGTATAGATCCAGAATTCAATTTTGAACAGCGTTTAGCTTCATGTTCATCTATGTGAAGAGTCTCCAGTCGTTAGTGCACAGTTTTTGTGTTATTTGTTTTTGCTTTTTAAAGGCGTTCTCTCTTCTTCTTCTTTTGTACTTTTGTTTATGAATATTTGATCCTCACCTTTCCTTCACTGCCTGGATATTTCCTTTGATTGGAGTTCTAGATTCGTACAGTGTATAATTCTTCCTTTTGATTTGTGAAGACCCAGCTGCGATTGGAAGCATTTTACACTTCCAATGAATAACCGGGAATCAGTCCTTTAAGTCCACCAGCAATGATCCCAAGGTTGGTGTTAAGAGAAAAAGATCCTGTAAAGAATGACACTGTCTGTGGAGAGGAGAGCCTTGCTAACCTTCCCAAGAAACCAAGAAAAAGCAAGACTCGGAGAGATAATTTTCCATCTGAAAAGGAGCAGACAAGTGAATCTATCCTGGAAAAGGAAACAGAATCTTGTGCGGATGCAAGAACAACTGCCAGAAGAAAGCAAAAGACACAAGCAGGGGGGAGAAGAAAGTGGGATGGAACAGCTGATGATGACATTGACAAGGAAATGCAGAAACTAGAAGCTTCTGATAGAGTACGAAGGGCAATATCTCTCCTTTCCTTGGACATTTATGATTTTGTTTTCTACTCTGGTCTGTCCTTGTTTGGTAGCCAATTAGCCATTGCCCATTTGGTTTATATTACAGGATGATAGTGCTCCTGTTGAGGTTGATAGACACTACCTTCAAATGGGTGGGGATTTTGTTTTGATGATCCTGATGAAGATCATGATTCTCAAAACCGAACATCGGAAGAAACCGAAGGTCCACTCGGGGAAACTGAAAACAATGCAGGTCAAATGGGCCCGAGTGAAGTTCCACGACAAGCTTTAGACAGTGTAGCAGACATCCAGTGCAGTAATCCATGCCATCTGGTTCGCAGCAGCAATAACAAGCCCTCGCTTTATAGTTGGCCTGAGTTTTTTTCTTGTTGGCGATCTTGAATGTCAAGGAAACAAACTTTGAAATTTATTTGATCCATACCCCAATATTCTAATGGTTTTCATGTCTTGTTTTATTTTCTTGAAGACAACCAAAAAGACATGTTCATTTACACAATGTCGAGATTACAAAAAAGTCGAAAACATTGAAGATCTCTGATTCCTTCCCTTTCATAGTGGTAAAGCAGCAGGGAATATGGATTCAATCCAATGCTTAGGTCGAACAAAGAGTGATTGCCCATATACTCAAGGGTGGTTGCGCACACGAGCTGAATCCATATCGGGAGTTGGCTTTGTCGCTTTGAGGCGTAGCCTTCCATAGTTCCATTTGAGATTGATTTAGAGCTGCTGCTTGTTTGGTTCTATTAATTGTGTTAATAAAATACCTCTCAAGTCTCAACTGCTTGACGAGGAGTTCATCTCAGGTGAAAGTACTACATGTTACCGATCTATATAACCCGGTAATGTCTTGCTACACATGTTACTGATCCATGAAATTCATAAATTAAGATCAATACTGAATGAATCAAAACAGAATCCTAAACTCGAAGCTGGACAAGCAATGTATAGTGGTAAAGGCGGTGACGAAAATCGTTGCTTCCCGTATCAAACCGCTGCTCTCAGAAGTGATCGCTGACAGTCAAGGTGCCTTTGTGTCGGGGAGGTCGATGGCTCATAACAGTGCAGTGGCCCTGGATATCGTTAACATCAGAATCGTGTAACAAGCAAATCTTAATTCAAGTCTAAGTGCTTCCTAATCAGCAGAAGTTAAACAAAGAAAACACAGTAGTTACCTAGCTAGGTCATCAACCTATAGGGTGTAACTCGGCAGGGAGACGCAGGTCGATCTTATAGATCTTCAATAGCACGTTCAAGTCCCCTATATTCACGCCGGATCCGAGCCCACCAGCCTCATCAGAGCCGCCAGACTCCTGATAAGTGAAACACAACCTCCCATCCACGGGCAACAGCCCTAAAATGACTATGCAGTGAGAATCCCTGCACGGACCCCGTCTCGTGTACACTCCTCCTATGGTCCTGCTGTAACCATCAAATATGCCCATAGTCCCCACTATGGGCCCATCGCTCAAGTACCGCATCAATTCATGGAGTTTCGAATAATAATCCATCCTATCCACAACTCTGCGATGGGCATCTAGCAACTCTTCAGCAAATACAGCACCCAAATACGAGACAATCCTGAACCTCGTGTTGTTGAACAGACGAACCCCATCGTCCCTGGCATAGTCCAGAACGGAGGAAAGCCCACGTCCTGCCTGAGGTAAACCCTGGAAACTCCTGTGCAGCACCGCATAATGCACGAGTTCCACCTCTGGGTGCAAAGGGGGTAAGTGGGGATAGGCTCGATCGAACTTGAGTCGGAGCTTATACCCCATGCAGCGGGCAACTGCTGAGAATCTGCATCCCTCTTTGAGGGGGAAAAACACAAGAAACATATTTTTTTTTTTTTTTGGAACATGGAGAAAAGGAAAGACAAATTAAGATGTTAATAAACATATGGGATGTTTGCTTGACGATGCTTGAACTGCTGCAAATGATATTCATGAAGGGGAGGTTTATTATGGACATCGATCAAAATCTGCTGCTAAATTATTCATCATAGGGCATTATAGTTACCATGGGTTTGTCGTATGGGGGGCTTGAGGAGAGGAACTTGCCCAGGCAGCCCAGCATTCAACTCATACTTGTCCCATTGCCAGAGTTTTAGGTTAGCATTCATACCTAGGTATAATAGAAAATAATTAGTTATTTGCGAACCACAACTTGCTCGATCTTCAGATTTC
Organism: Persicaria tinctoria; assembly: GCA_037127255.1. Taxonomy (NCBI): domain Eukaryota; kingdom Viridiplantae; phylum Streptophyta; class Magnoliopsida; order Caryophyllales; family Polygonaceae; genus Persicaria; species Persicaria tinctoria. The sequence goes on from JBANSL010000004.1 coordinate 11,995,316, forward strand.
TTTCTCTAACCAAAAGTACTGCAATCAATTTCAACGGGGAAAGAAAGATTTAACAGAAATTAAAGATCGTGAAGATACCTGATATCAGACGCAGTAAACAAGCTCGAAAAATGAAGCTTTCCAGTCAAGAAGGTGGCGGGGAGCCGGGAAGGGTAAACGGCGGGCAAGAACGGGTGGAGGACCGTGGGTCTTCGGGGGCGGAGGTAGGCGAAATGCAGCGAAAGTGGGCTCCGTGTGACCGGAATACTGAGAGGAGCCCGGATTTTTGGTCGGAATGGGACAAAGATACAGAGGAGAACGAAAAAATAGCTTCTTTTCTTCAAACTTCCATGTCGCCGCTTCTTTTCTCTGTTGCAACCAGGTGAGACCGTGAGGGGGAGTGTGGGAGGTACCAAGAAAAGACGTACGGACAGTTATCCATTTTTATTTTTTAATAAACTACACGAACCAACCCCTATATTTCCCTTATTTGTGTCCGTTTCCCCCTTTTACTTTCTAATTACAATTTACCTCTCAACATTCCCTTCCCAAAATCTCCCACTTATATTTAATTTAGGCTCATTCATCTTTAATTAGGTTTAAGAAATTAAATAGATTTTGCAAAGTTAAATAGTACCCTTGATATCTGCTTCCTAAAGTAATTTTGGTCAATTTTGAATACCCGAATTCAAATACTGAAACCCGACCTTATCCTGACTCAATAAAATTTAAATCTAAATTTCGAATCCGAAATAAAAATGATCAAACCCAAACAATATTTCCAAATCTCACAGTAAATAAAGTCCGTTTTTATATTAAATTTAAATTTATGCCGGCATTCACTTCAGAACAATTAAAATAAAGTAATTTGGATCGAGGACGGAGATTTTCAAAATTTTTAAATCCGAGAAATTAAGTCGGAATTAAATCGATAATTTACAAAATAATAATTTTAAAATTCTCGGTCTTTAAAATATAAACCATAATCAACCCTTAATCTAGACCCAGTCTTTCCAAAACCGCTAAAGTCCTAGAACCATGATTAAGTTGACATTACAATTTGCCCTCCCAATCTAGGTTCTAAACTTTCTTATTCCCGATTCAACACTAGTGGCTAGTTGCTCATGTTTTCGACCCTCGTGGTGGATCTCCAAGATGGAGATAATCCCTGCAAAACAAGAACGACTTGTTAGCCGGAACAATCCGTGTTCCGAAATCTACAGGGTTAACGTCTCTTTTAATCTTCTTGAGCCAAATAGCTTCCTTTGCAACTTATGTGGCTCCCATATATTCGACTTCGGTAGAGGACAAAGCTACCATCGACTATTGATGTGATTTCCATGAAATACAATTTTTTTTGCCCATGAGTAATAATAGGTTGCAAATTTTCATATATTGATGCAATTGTTTTCAAACCTAGGTATTTTTGCAAACCAAATATAAAAGTGGGGTATTTAGTAGTAATTTCCCAAGAAACAACTCTCAAAGTGGAACGCTTCCACTCTCTCACAAGCAGGTAGAGTGGTGCTTATCCAATCAAACCTCGGTTCCAAAACAAATTACCGAATGCAAAACTTTCTTCTATCAAAAGGAATTCTTGAACAAATAGATCAGATCAATAAGAACTTCTTATGTAATAAACTCCAATCCGAAAGGTGTACACACCGCTAGTAAGTTGGGATAACATCTGTAAAAACAAATGCCAAGGAGGCATGGGAGCAGAAGAACTCAATACAAGCCTACAAATAAAACTCCTTTGGAAACTCTATACGTACAAATGAGAACAATATATTTTACTTCATGACAATTTGGCTGACTTCTTTCCTTAATAAGGAAATTTAAACAAGGTCTCATTTGGATTATTGGGAATGGTGATAAAATTAATGGTTGGTCTCACCTCTGGTTCCCAAATCAAGATCTTGAACAATTTAGAGGTAACTATAATCCGGAAATGAAAGTAAACCAACTTTTTAACTCGCAAAAACGCTGGAATACTACATTAGTAAGCAACATTCCCCCCCCCCCCCCCCCACAGAAGTCTCTTGCAAAATATTAGATATACAAATTCCAAATTGGGATACACCAGACAAACTTATCTGGAAGCTAGACTTAAGTGGAAATTTCATTACAAAACCAGTCAAACGTATGACAAACAATATATATATCTCAAGCTTCAAAAGATTATAATTGGATTTGCAAACTAAACTTACTTCCAGCTAGAATAAAGACCTTTATATGGAAAGTAACGGTAGATGGAATTCCCACCACCTAAAGGCTTAAAAAATATGTCAACCGAATTCCCAGCCAGTGCAGTCTTTGCACTCAAGAAGAGGAAGATAAATAACACCTAATACGAAGCTGCCATTTCACAAGGAAAATAATTGACCAGTTTGAACTTCATACTGGAAAATACTTCCAAAATATGAATAAGTCCAACCCTTTTAACATTGATGAAATCAGACATGGAAACAAAATTTTTGAGGATCTAGTCTTTATTTGGCATACTATTTTGGAAATAAAAAATGAACTTATCTTTAGGAATAAAGCTCGATCCCAAATAGAAAATATAATTCGAAAAATCATTACAAACATCTATGATTGGTCTCACTTCATCAAATTTGAGATTTCATTGTCTTGGGGATTGTTTCAACCCACAAATGGATCTCTTTAATAAGCAGATGTGATCAAGATCTGACGACTTTTGTCAATGAAGCATTTGGGTTGTTTCAACTAGAGTGCCACATTTAGGAAAGCAATCTTAATGTACGCTCATATGTTCTAATTCCCAATCAAACATAACACCCATAGAAAGCATAAGTCTCATGGTTTAAGAGACATAGGGGTATGCTGCACACCCAAATGGTTTAAGGTAAGGCAGATTTAAGGGTTTTCCAGTCCATTTTTGTTGTGGAGTTCAGAATTCAATCACAATAGAGGGCCCTTATTTAAAAGGTATGCAACTGTAATCAAAGCTTCTCCCCATAGGTATTTTTCAACCCAGAGGAGATTAACATACATCTAGTTTTTTTATCCCAATAGGGTCTTATTCATTCTCTCAGCTGTCCCATTTTGCCGTGGTGTGCCTTGAATTGGTAAATAAAGAGCGGCCATTCCGGAGTTCGAACCGTGGACCTATGGGTACTACCCACAAGTCATTTCCAATGTGCCACGGACAATGAGGTGTCTTATACCTTTAGTTTGGCAAAACAAGTCAAATTCCTTATTGCAAAAATGGAATGTTTTGAATTACTATTTTAATGCGGCTATTTAAAGTTTGTCAATTAGTCAAATTCTAGTTACGATGAACATCGGCTAGTATAGTACGTTATATAAGAGATTTCTTCATAATTTGATATACTTGTTGAAAAATGTGTGGTTTAACGTGCTAGCGAGGAGTGTATATCTAAGCACAACTAGGTATAGAAAATGAGCGTTGTAGATCTGACCGTCTCTCGGCTTCACAGATCGGAAACCAAGAACTAGATCAAGAGCGAGAGTGACAAACACAAGTAAACAGTAAAGGACACAACGATTTTTACGTGGTTCGATTTCCCTACATCCACACGGAGCCTCAAAATAGGAGACTCGAGCTCAGTCCACTATATCAAATCAGGTTTACAAGGTTTTAGTGAACTACAGTCAAGATCCAGGACTCAAACGGCTTATACACAAAAGAACTACAAGCGAATAAGCAAGAAACAAAGGAGAAATGGTAAAGCATCGAAGAAACTCTCTAGATCTAGTAATTGGAAACCAGATCTAAGTCGGAGGTCATCGGAGAAGACAACCAGTGCCGAATGAAGGAAGCACACAACCCTCGTGACGATCTTTGAAGTCAGATCCAAGTTCTCTCGAAGAGATTCGCCTCAGATCTAAGTTGAAACCCTGGGAAGAAGATGAATCGCCTTAGAAACCCTATACGTCGCTCTATTCTCTCTCTTCTCGCACTGATTTGGGTTACATGTAAGCATCTAGCAAAAGTGAGGAAATCCTAGGGCATTCTCACCTTATACAGACGAGCTCAGGCTCAAGCGCAACTTTTGGCTTAAGACAAGAGAGTCAGCTGAGAAGTGAGCTGGGCTTTCGAGTATGGGCTTTTAGGCCCATAACTCATATGTTCGAAACCAGACATATAAACACACTTAACCCTTCAACTATACAGTACATTACATATTATACATGATCACAAGTGTGAAGTGTTAACTTCCAATTCTAATGTATAATATATTGTATATAGGAGAGTATAGTATGTGTAAGTATATAAACCATAATCAACCCTTAATCTAGACTTAGTCTTTCCAAAATCCTTAAAGTCCTAGAACCATGATTAAGTTGGCATTACAGGCATGCATGTTATAAGCGGGGAATAAGCTAGTGATATATGTAAATGTATATGATATTACGTACTTGATTTTGATGACAACGCCAAACCACTTGAACATAATGTTGTTTTTGTAATGGATTGACTTGAGTACGTACGTGCTTCTATGCTAATGGTATGCGTATTGATGACTTGTTTCCTTTATTTGGACTTGCTAGGGTGACTTGGCGACTAGACATGTTAGGTCAGGTCGTTACATGATTAGTTTATCTTTATATTCACCAACTTCATACGAGATTTCGCTGTTGAAATATTTATTTGGTAAAATAATTAGATTACAATGTTGTTTGCTTTGTTGGAAATTTGTGAAATTGAAGGCAATAATAGATGGTCAAATTTCATTATTAGATATTTGGTGTTATTTAAGTGAAATTGAAGGTTATAAAGTTGTCCTTGACGCATTAGATGAAATGTCTCTGTGAAGCACTCGATCTACTCGACCTAAAATATAGGGTGTTTGATTTGTTAGCACAAATTTTAAAAAGTAAAAAAAATAAATTAAAATATCACTTTTTTAAAAATTAATTTTTCTTTTATAATTTAAAAAGTAAAAAGATTTCGAATAACATGCATAGACAAAAGTATATGTAATATGTTAGTTAAAAAAAAGGACCTACGTCGGGTATTTTATAGGATGTGTCAAACTAAATTAAAAAATATTATAAAAATACCCAAAACACTAGTAGAAGGACGAAGGTATATATTTCCATCATAAATACTCCGTAATGAAAAAGACCGATAAATCTGACGCTTTTATGAAAATTGGGTTGCTTCCGTAATAAAGTTTTTGTTTTACAGTCCAGGTGGCGGCAACATCAACGACAGGGCAAAATTGAGCGAGGGCGCCTAGAAGAAGGCAACTCAAATGGGAGTCCAAGGCCTGTGCCCTGTGGGATCTCCTTGCCCCCGTAGGCCGCCGTGTCTCAGTCGAAACCCTCGCCGGCAAACGCCTTGCAATCGGTGATTTTGCCTTCTTCCTTGCTCAATCTCCCGCCCCCAAACCCTAATTTCACGATCTTCGTTTGAAATTCCATAGCTGTTGATGTCAAATTCGAACTTCTTATATTCTGATTGTGTTCAACTTCTTCCCTTTCCGCTTCCATTCAGATGCCAGCATATGGATGATCCAGTTTCTGAAGGCAATGCGCGATGACCGGTGGGAGATGCTGAGGAAAGCTCACTTCAGGCCAAGGTTCGCAAGACGGCAGAGAAGTTGCTTCTCAATCAAGTAAGGAGTTGCGTGTTTTGATTGTTGATTTCGGTCCTTTTTCGATTGGCTTGTCATTAGGGATTATTTGGCCTTTAATTTATCAGTTATCATCGAGAACTATCCAACTGCGGATTTGTACTATCAGAATGCAAATATGAAAGGTTTCACAATGGAAGAGAATCAGAGATAGTTTTTTATAAGTGAATGGAAGAGATAATGTTTCACAATGGAAGAGCTTTTCGAGTCTGTTCAATGAGAATCGGAACGTACTTCGAGCGGAGAAACTGGTCTTCCATTCAGATGTTGAGAAGGGATGGTTGAGGATTAGGCTCGAGGACATTGACGAAGGGAGAAAGGAGCGGTCTGCAACTCTGATTGGCGTAGTTCCGGGTCCTATCCCTCCGTTTCAGGTGATTCGGAGCAGCTATGTTGAACGAAATTGGAAGGGGAGCAGCTAGGTTGAACAAGAAAGCAAAGGTTGCACTTTGAGTGGGATCCCTGGGCTTGTAAGAAATACAGGAAGTTTGGTCATGTGGAGGCGCACTATAGGGTGAGTGGGGCTGAGAAGGCAGAACAGGAGGACGGATTGGTGCAACAGACGAAGGAGGAGGGCAAGGATATGAGGGGGGATGAGAGGAATGTGCAAAAGGATCAGGGGAAGGATGAGCATGGTAATCCAGGAAAAGATGTCCAGTTAAAGGGGGTTGGTTTCAGCAGGGATAATGGGAAGGATGCGGGGATGAGGAAGGATAAGGGGAAGAGAGTGTTTATAGCAGAACCGGTGGATGTGGGGAGCAAGAAGAAGGAAGAGGGGAAATTAGGAAAGGGGGAGGAGGTGATGATAAGTGGGAGTGGTGATGATTGGAAGACTATGAAGGGGACAGTGAGTGCAAGAAAGAGCAATGCAGTGCGACAACAGGAGCCCCCAGGTGGTAGCAGCCTGCAGTTTGGTGGAAATGTATAGTTTGAGGAGATGTGCTTGGAATGTCAGGGGCTTTAATAGCACTGACAAAGAGCAGATGGTTGTGAACTATCTGCAGAGTAATGGGGTGGGTTTGACTACTGTTATGGAAGTGAAGATGACTGAGAAAGGAGAAAGAGAGGCGAGGAAACATATGCCAGCAGGATGGAAGGATGTTCTAGACCTAAGTGATGGCTCGAAGGGTCGGATTTGGTTATGGTGGGATCCGTGGAATGTTGTTGTGAATGTGCTGCTGGTGAGTACTCAGTTTGTGCATTGTCAGGTGGCTAGTTGTGATGGAAAGTTTCAAAGTTTAGTAACTTTTGTGCATGCGAAGAATACTGGAGGTGAAAGAAGGGAGTGTTGGGAGGCTGTTCAGCAAGTGTGTGCTTCCACAGCGTTGCCATGGATGATAGTAGGAGATTTTAATTGTATCCTTGAGATGAGTGATATATAGCCGCTGGAGGAGGCTCAGAATGATGACTTGAATGAATTAGGAGATTTCATGGCGAACTGTGGGGTTGCGGATTTGGAGTACAGTGGCAGTCGGCTAACCTGGAATAATAATCAACGGGGGAAGGGGAGGATAGAGCGGAAGCTAGATATAGCATTGGTGAATGAGAGGTGGAGGGATGAGATGCCGTTCTCCAATGTGGTGCTCGACTCTCCATTGCTATCAGACCAACTCAACCTAAGTTAATTCCGTTATTAATATGGTTAATTTAGGGTTCATCTTTGTTTTGACCAGGCTCCACAGAAATTTTCGGAACTTCAGATAGAAACTTATTTGAAAACTCTTGCCTTCCGTCGCGAGATTGATGAGGTGCAAAAAGCTGCTTCTGGAAAGGGAGTTGGTGGATTGCAAACTGCAAGGATAGCATCTGAAGCAAATGAAGAGTTCATCTTTTCATCATCGTTTACTGGAGATAAACAGTGAGTCTCTTTCTCTCTCTCTCTGGAATGAACAATGGGTGGTGACTACAAAACCACCTGGTTTAATCCCACGTTAATAAGGTAGTATTAAGCAGCACCAAGGGTGCTTTTTAGGAGATGCCCATCTCATAACTATGACTGGATGATGCTAAAAGAGTAAGTCAGTGAAATATTTGCTTGATGGCTATGGAGCATTATGGCTTATTGACTAGTTTAACCACAGTCGACACGTTTTGACATTTAGATATTATATGTAATAGTGTTCTTGCATCTGCTGGCATAAAGAAAACTGCTGTGAATCAAGATGGGGAAGAACTAGTGCGCTCCTTCACTCAACCAACTACTTTAGCCTCTGCTTTTACACCCACTGCTGTGTCCGTGCTATCTGTATGACACGAGACCTGCAGAGGAATTTAGATTTGATGAAAGAGATGGAACGGGACGTGATCATTGCAGGTTTACCTTTGAATGTTCCCTGTTAATCCTGCTGCAGAAGATGTAGGCAACATCAAACTAATTTCGGAAAATTTCTCTGAGGTTAGTGTTAGATCCTCAGCCACCACTGAAAAGCATGATAAAAATAGACCCACAGTAACGGTTGAAACTTCCTTGCAGATATCTTTTGAAGATGATGCACAGTGTGTACCTCTAGACAATGCTGATGACTTCTTTGTTCGCTTAGTAGCTGGTGATCCAGATCCAGTCAATTCTGTAGATGACACCGTGTCAAAAGATAACAATCTTGAATCTGACTCGGATTGTGAAGATGCTTCCTTATTTCCAGCTATGATTGTGAAAACCACATCTAGAGTTTCTATTGAGGAAGAAGCCGCTGCTGCAAGGAGAAGTCATGAGGGTTTGAAGGGTGAAAAGGATGCGTCATACAATTTGGAGAGCGACAACAAAGTTAGTCATTTGATATTTGAGGCACCTCCTGACCAGGATAATGAGATTGGTGTGCCTAAAAATTGAACAACTGATAGTTCTGTTCCTGGGACCGGGTTATTGAATGACATGGCTAAAAACAAATTTTCAGATATTGTTTATTCTCCAGACATGATATGATGATACCAATGGTGTCTGCAGATAATGCTTGTCAGAATGTAGACATGGTGGTGGATAGACCTTCTGAAAATTGTGTGCCTTCAGATGTTGGATGTACAAAGGAATTTGGATTTAGCGTTTCTGGAAAAAATGCAGAGACACCATCAAATACAGCTGTTGGAACAACAGAGAAATCATATGTTGTTCTTTCAGAGGTTCCTTTTGAAAGTTCATGCAGCATTTCGCATCCTCGTGTTAGTGATGCTACTTTGGCTGATCTACTTCATCTCACCTGTGAGAAAACAAACCAAACTAATGGAGAAGTTCCTCCTATATGGCATTTTATTGAGGCTCCAGCTGTTGCCATCAACCTGGAAAAATCAGAGGAGCCAGCATCTGATGCTGGCATAAGGAGAAGATTGAGTGAGGAAGAACCCATTCATGGTGTTGGTGAAAGAGAGCATAATTTGGTTAGCAGAGATGATGAAGATGACAATATTCAAGTTGCGGGGGCTCATTTGGAGGATCAATTCCAATTGCTTGTTGAAGAATACGCTTTATCTTGAAGATGAGTGGAGAAAATTAGAGCGTAATGCAGACTCTCTAAATGCTGAAATGATTTTGGAATGGCAGGTATGTCCTAGAACCGTCCTTCTGCACTACTTATGTAAGCATTTTTTATTTGTTTTTTCTAGATTATCCTGCTACAAATTATGCATAATTGATTAAACAGTTTGTTTCGTCTCTCCAACTTTCTGCAATTCATTATGTTCTGATTCCAGGGTGGTCTTGAAAAGTCACCACACTAGACTTTGATGAATGTAAATATAAAGGTTAGAATTTTATTTTTCATTAATATTAGAGATTTATACATTTCTGGTTATTGGCTAGCTAGATAATGGGTACTGAAAAATATCCATAATGTGAAGTTCTATTCAAATATCCCCTAATATTATTCATTCCATCCTACTTGATTTTCTTCATGAAGTCATTGTTCATATCATTTTGGATGACACTTACAATTGATAGATTAAAAAAGAAAGAAATTATTCAACTTTGGGATTAAATTGAGGTGACTAATTAATATTTATGGATTTCTGTTTTTTTTAATATTCATTTGTTATGTTTATATAATAAGGGTTTTTCTAATGTGAGCACATGATCATACGTACCTCCTTCTAGACGTGACAAAAATAATTTAACATCTCAAAGTGCTTGAAGGACTTTATCCCTTATTTCCTTATTGTTTGATGTATGGTGGTTTGAATGGGTAATGTAGGGATGCCAACGGGATGGATTCAGGGAAACGCCTCTTTGTCCCCATCCTTGTTTGGGGATTTGAAATCATCCACAGGAACCTGTTCCTTTTGGGGGATTTGAAATCATCCTAGGCCTCATCTTTGTTCCAGTGTAAGATTAGCCATCGGCCCCAAACCGGTTCGGGCCCCATCCCCATTTGTTTTCCTACAATTACTTTCCCTCGAGTCTCCTAACAGAATGGTTCCCCTTTTACGCTTCTCTCGTATTTAGTTGTATAAGAAAAAAATCATATCTGAATCTCATGGAAATGACCATTCACTAAATTTACTTTCCATTGTATTCCCATGAGAATGCCATCGGGGACGAAGAGAGATGAGGGAGGGACCCCGAACCCCGTTCCGTTGGGGGGAGAGGGGGATTGTTTTGCCCCCAAGTCCGTCCGCATTTAGTTTTTCACCCCCCGCCCATGTCATGAGGATTCGCCGCTGTAATGTAGGAACTCCATCCCATTGACATCCATGAATACCTGGATAAAGGGCCCATTTAATTGATGTGTTGCATTATGTGATCTTTGAATGACGATATCTTGAGGTAAATGCTTTTGCTGGTTTTTTTCATTAATGGAACACTTTCCACATTGGCGGACCTCATAGATGATTAGATAGTGATCAAAATAATTTTACCTTTTTGTTCCATTAGTAATTTTTTTTTTTTTTTAAATATAGAAGTACATTAATTCTGATGCAAGTTAAATCAAGATCTATAGGATGCAGAAAATTATTAGGATGAAATTTATCACAATTGATTCATGGTCCCCGTGGATTATTATGCCATTTATAATATTGCATGTTGTATGAGACTTCACTCGATCTCTTGGTTTGATGATTTTTAAGTTTTGCAGTCTTTTACTAACTATATTCTTTTTATTTTATTTTAAGGGTTAATATGTTAAAACTTTAAAGGAATATTTACATGTGAGTTCCTAGTGGTCTAGTGGTGGACTAGAGCCACTAGTAAGGAGCATCAAAATCATGAGATCCGTTTGTAAGGGATCCCAATCGATAAGGTGTGTTGAACACTAGGTTCGGACCGTTCGGTGCGACTCCTATCTCTTCAAGCCACGACTATTAGAAGTTGGACCCGCACCCTAAGGTTGTGAAAGACTAAGACCCCCTTCGGTTAGGCCATCAAGGGTCTTATCCTAGCACAACCTTAGCACACCTAAAACCATTAAATAAACCCAATAAAGTGATGGTTTGGTTTACAAAAAATTGGGTAACCATATTCTATTGTATGTACTGGTGGTCCGTGGATCCACCTAATCCAAAGGCTGTCTTTCTTCCTTAGGATGTCTTTCAATCCAAGCCCTCCTTCATCCTTTGGCAGGCACACGTCTTTCCACCTAATCCTGTGTGATTTCCATAAAAACTTTGTACAGAGACTATTTATCTTATGTATAAGAGTGGAAGGGGAGGGGAGAATTGAAAACCAAAAGGCTTGTATTCCTTGAAGCACTGCTCGGATGAGTTCCACCTTTCCTGCATAAGATAAAGTCTTGGCAATCCAATAGCTAATATTGGTTAGGATTTTGTCAAGGAATGGGTAGAATTGTGATAGATTTAACCTCCCTGAAGAGATAGGAATCCCTAGGTACTTGAAGGGAAATACTCCTTGGCTAAAGCCTGATCTTGTGGGCTTTAGCCAAGGAATGGGTAGAATTGTGATAGATTAAACTTCTTGAGAGACCTTAAAGTTTATTAGGAGCCAAGTGACAAGTCCTAGTTAAACCATGGTCTAGATTCGACTTAACAATTATCATCTTCAATTACTGTATTTTAGTTGAGTATCAACTACCAAGCAATCTTAATTCAAGCCCATACAAGTTACAACCACAAATAAAATAGCATCCATAGTGCATTGCAATAGTACATAAAACAAGCAACCAATAGTTTGATTACAAAGTCGAGCTTTTTCTTAAACTGAGTAGGAGCCACCATTCTCATAAATCAAGCTCGTGAATGTTGTTCATCAACATCAAGCTCGTGAATGTTGTTCACATCTATGGGAACACCATTCTCATAAATCAAGGTCCGATCATCCGGAAGGAAGTCTTGAGGCCTGAAACATACACACAATGAGCAACCCCTAATTTCAATCAAACACAACCTAAAATTCTCAATTAATCACCAACCTAAATTATACTCCGTATATCCAAATTCAACCGTGATCCCCAATTCTCAAGAAAACCCTAATTTAACTCAACGATGAAGAATGAATGAAAACAATTAGATAAGAAGCGAAGAGATTTGAGTCCATCCAACGCCACAATCCAACTAGGAAGGCTCAATAAGAAACAAAATTGAATGAAAAATAAATAAACAAACAGAATTCGTGTAAAATAAGCCTTACACAATGATGCCAAGGGAATTTAATGCCTCCGCCATAGTTGCCTTGCCACCACCTACTACGCTTGACAAGGACGATCATCAAGGGAAAAAGAACAACCTTAACCCCGGTAGCTATATTTATAGGGGAGCGTGTCCTATGAGGCTATGAGCGATGTGGGCCATGGGATGTGGGATGTGGATGTAAAAAATCAATCTGGAAGGACTCCCTGGAAAGGACTTACGGGTAATGTCTAAAGGTCCACGGTTCGAACTCCGTATGACCGCTCTTTATTTACCAATTCAAGATGTGGGACGTAATTGTATTTCCCAAACAAAAATTTAAAATCTCGGGTTATATTTCCCAAACAAAATTGTATTTTAAACCCTTTTTAAACTATCTTTAACCAGTCACAACATTAAAACAATTCTGGCATATATATTTTAGTCCAAATCGTTATCCTAATACATTTCCGACACTTAGAAATATTTTTCAATCTTTAAACCTCTTCTAGACATAACCCGAGATACCGCAACATATAACTGGTACGGTTATGACTAAACACAACAAAGGCAAATATAAATCAACATGTGACATCAATTGTCATTAACTTTTGTTGATGGTCATACCAAAACACACCAACAAAAGAGATTGCATTCTTTCAAACTATACAAGCATAGTTGGATCCGAAGAAGTCATAATCCCATGCATAAACATAAGGCATAGTATGTCGAAATGTCAGGTAGGTGAATTTAATTAGTAAAAATTATGTCACTTTAAGGTTCTCTTCAGAACCATCTTGTGAAGCTGGAATCAAGTTTGAGTCATATTAGATCTATATTAGAATCCCTAAATCAATTCATATGGATTTTAGTAGAACAAAGAGAGAAATCACAAACAATAGGGAAAACTCACCTAGATAATTAAAAGTATAAAAACTTAAAAGTCTAAAAACTAAAAAAAAAATCAGCAAGTTTTACATAACAAAAAAAATTCAGCAAGTGTTTCTTCAAAATAAATAAGTTGCTTATGTGGAAAAAAAATCAGCAAGTTTGGAAAAAAAAAAAAAAAGTGTTTCTTGAAAAAAAATCACCAAATTTTTGTGTTCATAAATTCAGTTGTAACGACTCAAATTTGCCATATCTTCTAAAATTCCACAAACTATAAAAAAAATATAGCAAATTGCACACGTTGACAGCCCAACCTCCAAAAAAGAGCAAGAATAATTTTACCATGTGAGAACGATTAGATTAAGATATAATCATCGTCTTGGATTGATTCTCCCTCTATCCCACCAAGCAGGATCCCATTACAAAATACTCCGTATAAAAGTAGATAGAATTAGTGGGGTGATAAGAGTAGTAGCTTAGCACCAGGGTCGTTTAATCAATTTCGGAGGCCCTGTACAAAATATGAAAATTAAGTATTAAATATTATAGTCACTCTTAAAAATGAATATATTTTATATAAATATAAATTTTTATTTCACACCTAATAATTCTATTAATATTGTTTTGTAATCAAGTGTTCAAATTGTTAAAATACTAAATTAGTTTTGACAACTTTAATTTTTATTTTAAACTAAAAAGATCACGGTTGAGATTTTTACAATGAAAATTTTCATATTTATTTTTGTATTACTTGAAACATGACAGAGCCAACACATAGATACCGTCGGGTTTGTTTAACAATATTACGAAAATTTTTCCTTTGTTGCCAAACATTCTCAAATTTGAAAGGAGAGGCTTTAAAAGGAGAATCATTGTCAAGAGAGATTGATATAGGACAGGACAATGATCAGACGACGAGAAAGCCCCATTTTTCATAATGAGATTAGGGAAGGCTTTTAAGATAGGGTATTGAACAAGTACTCTATCCAGCTTTTCATGGATGTTGCCTTCTCCTTTGGATTTTTTCCGCAAGTGAAATTATTTCCAAAAGTTGGAATGTCAATCATCGAGCAATCATCTCTAAATTGGGATAATCTAAGAAATCCGGATGGGTTAGTCTCTATGCCACCCAATTTATATTGGCTACAACTAATTTCATCGAGATCTCTCATGACTACACATGGAAAAGATGCAGCACTGATAATACTAGAGCGAATCCCAAAAAGAATCATTATTTCTGTTATCAGAATGAGTGTAGACGAAAACAAATAAAATGTCGATATTCTTAACGACACAGTTGTAATGAAGACCGATAATGCGTGGGAGATGTATTTCTAAAGAAATCATTTCATTAGCATAAACCATTGAGCACCACATCGCCTCTATTCCTCCAGATCGACCTATTGCGGGAGACCAAACCGCATTATGAGACCCAATACTTTTCCAAATCATGTCGGTAGGAATAGACTATGTTGTTTTTGTATCGGCAAGTGCAAGCATTTTGATATGATCATTTTTTCACCAAGAGTTAATGTTAGTCCAGAAAGTACGTTTGGCAATACCCCTACAGTGTCAGAAGCCAACTCTCATAATCTCACCTTAGATATATGGGAAAAGAGGATAATTCTTCCCATACAGACGGATTCCCAAAGTAATTTTGCTCATAGAACGGATGTACACAAAGTCGGTCTTTAAACATAAAAACCAAAAGCCCATCAGAGAAAGGTTTCGCATAAGTAAGCTAGAAGACAAAACCAAGCAATTAATCAATTCCACCGATTCGGTCTTGAGGCCGTAGGTAGATTTGAAGATTAGTTTAGAGATATATAGTCTTATACTACCGTTAGTTATGAAAGGAATGGCCAATAAAGCTATCAAAAGTAATAATGGTGGAATCACGACAAAGAACCACCACTTATAATACATCAATGCACATAGAAGCCAAATGCCAAATAAAAGCAAATAAACTCCGAATACACATTTACGCAAGTTCCTAAGCATCATTAAATTAGAGTGGAAGTTGAACATTTTAGATTTCAAATAGCATGACAGCACAAGATTCTTCCAGACCGAGGCACAACATTTTAGATTTTAGGGGTATGAGGTAAAGATTTCCCTTTTTATATTCCAACAACAAAGATGTTTCAACTTGGACATCGTCAAACATTCAACACATGTCTATACAAAACTCACTTCCAGAAGAGCTATACATACAAAACTCACTTCCAGAAGAGCTATACAAAACAAGCACAAGGTTCCCAGTAATTTTGAATTGCAACAGAAAGGTCTATGATATAAGCTTTTCAAAACAGTAAACTAATTTTGAATTTCATATCAGGTAACCTTACCTTCTTACAGTGAATCCCTCTTCAACTTCTCGAGTAACATTTCAAAAGTTCCCTTGTTAGCCATACGAAGTTCAGCAAATACCTCTTGCCTCCTCTTCTTGTCGCGTATCAAGTCGTATTTTTTACCTTTCGATTTCCTCCATGCCCTCTGTGCAGATTTGTTGTCTTCAAACTGCACTAGTCTTGCAACCATCTTATTCTTGATGCCAACACCCACAACAGTGACTGCTGAAACCCCTTTAAACATTCTATCAATACACTTTAAGAATGTTATCTCAGTCAAACGCTCGAATTTCCACCCCCATAAAGTCGCACCCTTTTACCCTTTTTCAACTCAGCCTTTTTAAAATTGCCACCACTATGTGCATCATAGCAGCATGCCATTGCAACGGCTTCGTTCATCAAATTAAACAACTCATTTTGTATATTGGTAATTTTTCAAGGTTGATAAGCAACTTCTGTAGGTGGTTCCGAGCTGCAATAACCCCGGATCCAATGCATTGAAACCTCAATTTTTCTTGACCCAACCTCAATTCAAAAGGTTGCATACGATTTGTCACAAGCAAGTATGATTTTTCCTTATAAAAACCATTGATCCCAACCTCAATTGGGTATTCTTGTCCAGTAGAGATATACATTTTTTTGGCTCTCTGACAGAGGTTTCTCATTACTTGATAGGGAGTATCACCCTTCTTGAAATCCTTTTTCAACATCCTTTATGGCATGCATCCCAAAGTTGTCTCCTTTGGGCCCCTTGTCATCGTACGTCGACTTCCTGGGGGAGAAACAGAATACTCATATCGGTTGATGAACTCCATTGAAAAATTACGTGTTAGGGGACTTCTTGTTGGGCCCGACCAGAAAGCCCAACATATAAGCCGGACTGGGGCACCATCCCAAAACCAATTGGCATTAGGTGGAGTAGCTCATCCACTTATATGTTAGGTTCAGAATCACCGCTACTTCCGATGTGGGATTCACAAGTGTTCCAACAAATCCCCCTCTCACTTGTGAATCCATCACAAGTCTAGCCCGGTTGGAATTGAGACCTCCACGCAACGGGTTCGACTAACCCGTCATCGATACAGATGTGGAGTCCATCTCAATCTTCGGTGCAACCGGCCCACTCGACGAACCCGGCTCTGATACCAGTTTGTTGGGGGAAGGTCTTGTTAGGCCCGACCAGAAAGCCCAACATATAAGCCAGACTGGGGCACCATCCCAAAACCAATTGGCAATTTGTTATGACACTTGTGAATCCCACATCGGAAGTGAGATGATTATGAACCTAACATATAAGTGGATGGGCTACTCCACCTAACGCCAATTGGTTTTGGGATGGTGCACCGGGATTCGTTATAAGAATACTATAAGTGTGTGTCTCTCCAGAAGTAATGATTCGTTATAAGTCTGTAAAATAATATAAGTAACTAATAATAGTTGGATAAAACCTTATATTAACTATTAACTAATATATTGTTATAAGAATACTATAAGTGTGTGTTTTGAGGAAAAACCATATAAGTAAATAATAATTGTTGGAAATCCTCGTATGAACTAATATATTGTTATAAGTATACTACTAGTACAATTCCCGCGCCATGGCGCGGTTTTTTAAAACTAAAATACTAATAATATATATATAAATATATTATAAAATACTAATAAAAGTTAAGATAAAAAAAAAACTTTACCATAAATGTATCTTATAATTCTGAAATATTTTTTTTTATATCTCGTCTAAAGTATAATACATAAATGTAGATATTTTAAATCACACAGTAATAATAATATCAATATCATTGTAACTTTTTTAAAAATTTTGAAATCTGAATCATGCATTTAAATGTGATGTGTCACAACTAATAATTATATTCAATGCTTTGAATTAAGCTCAATAGTTAGTACATAAATATGAGTTAAGCCTAATGGTTATATTAGATTGAATAAAATGTTTTGAATTAAGCCCAATTGTTAGTAAATATGTTAAGAATAAAAGAGAATGGAGGATTAAAAAAAATTAATGGAAAAAAGGAGAAATAAAAAAACCAAGGAAAAAAACATAATTGGTCAATATTCATAAAACTTCTCTAAGATTGACACGTAAGCAAAGTCTTTGATTCTATGAAAAATCTCCTTAGGATCCCAAAAGAGATGCTTTTGGGGCTCATAAAACCTTTGATGTCAGTTTTCTCCCAATTACCAGGCCAGGTGGACGGTGGGTGACCAAGTGGTCCACATTCCATATAACGCGAATTGAGAACATGTCATTAGAATTGCCTAATCTCTGGTCAGTTGTCCGCATAAAAGAGTATTTCAATTGCAAGGAAACCTATCACAACAATGGTTTATCCATATGTTGGAGTAATGGTAGGCTAATTAGATAGCAGCAAATGCCTATGTAATAGACTCGTTGAAGAAATATTGCCACATAAATCAAGTTGCTTATATAATCAGTATTATAAAGTCAGGTGAAGAAATATTGCCACATAAATCAAGTTGCTTATATAATCAGTATTATAAAGCCAGGAAAAGAGGTTGAATAATGCATAGGCTTTTTATAATCATAATTCATAAAAGAAAAATTGATGCTTGAAATTTTTTTTGAATAAAACCTACAATCCAATGGCAAACCGTCAACAGATTGCAATTACAACATCCTTCATGCCAAAAAGTTTTTAACGATGTATATATAGATTTGGTTGTTGCTCTTATGAAGATTTTGAGACATTTTGACCGAATATTGTTTATAAGAGATTTCTTGGAGCATTCTAATCCCATGACACATCTTTGCAACTTCCTATATTAAAAACTATATGTGATATAGTTAATCCAATTTCTCATGATATAGTTATAAGCGAGTGTTTTACTTTGATAATTTTTTTTCTAAATAAAACATATTTTTTAAAGGAATTTAACGTGGTAAATGATTATATATGGATACCATGGTAAGTTCCAAACAACATGCTTAAAATCTTAAAAATATGGGTATCTATAGGAAATATTGAAAGGTTTGAGGGTGTTAATGAAAAAGTATTTTTTTCACAACATTGGTAAAATAAATAATGAATCATAAATAAATGTTGTAATAATTGTTTATGATACATCATCTACTTTTCATTTTTTTATCTATCTATCTATTAATATTATTAATTCTGCTAGCATTTTACTGACGTGTCACGCCCACAATTAAAGTTGAATTCTTTATTCAAATGAGATTTTCTTATTGGTCAATATTATTATGGAAATTTTAAAATATTTGTTTCCTATTTTAAATATGGTTTGAATCTATTCCCTTTATTTATTTATTTTCGATTATATTGCCGTAAATATTGAGACATGCATGTTTCCATTTTTTTTTTCCGATTGCAATATTCTCATAATTCGTCTACATACATTGAACTTAAATTTGAATCTTGGTATATTTTATTTTTGAAAATTTATATTCTACATAGACTCATATCCAATTGTCCGTTTATAAAATGCTACGGAGTATAAATTAACTTTCACATATGTTCATATTTTCTCACCAACCATGCAAGTATTTCATTTTCAAATAAATTAATCAAAGATATACCCGGACTGTCTGCATTCATTATCTTAACAGATTGAATTCATTTAAATATTTGTTTATTATATCGATCACATTTATCCCAATCATGTTAAAATTTACTACTCTCTCTATTCGTTTAGCTAAATATGTTATTTAATATTCATTCACGCTTTGTTAGGATGGTAAAAATTATATAAAATATTATTTTTTCAATTTTTTTATAAATTAATTTCGATAATAGGTAATCTATTAATAATATTAATTCTACTATCATTTTGATGATGTGTCACGTCCACAATTAAACTTGAATTTTTTATTCAAATGGTATTTTCTCATTGGTCAATATTATTGTTGAAATTTTAAAATATTTGTTTCCTATTTTAAACATATTTGTTTCCTAATTTTATACTAAAATATTATTTAATTTGATATGTTGTATGTCAAATTGTGATCTATTTTAATCTTCTACGTACATTGAGCATTCGTCAAGTCTTGACTGATTTTATTATTGGATATTGAAATCGTTGATTTATCATATTTAACTGATTGCAATATTCCCCACAATGTCTACATACAACGAACATGTAATAATCAAATTTTAAATATTCGATTTCAAAAATTAATTATAAAAATCAATTAGAGCCAAAAAAAGTTTTTTTTTATAATTTAATTATTTTAGACATCTTAAATAACTATCAAAAAATAAATAATTTTTAAAACTCACAAGCATTACTAATGCTTATTTTACATGTTGGATGAGGCTTCTTAGATCACTTTTCTACCTTTAAGGGTCTTTTTTTTACCATCTTACCTTTATTTTCGCTATTTATTTCCATTTTTTTCTAACCATCTTTCTCATGAAAATAACGAATAAGTTATTTATATCTACATGACTTCAAAATTATTCACACAATCACGTGCTTATGATTTTTTTTAATATTTGTATGGGAGCTTATATTTTACTTTTTAGATCTAGGCTAATGATAATAATTATATATTTATTTCAAATTATAGTAGTATTAGGCGTTGTGTTTGAGTATTATTATTACTTTAAGTACCTTATTAAATCATTTTCAAAATTTGTATCGTATCTCTTTCCAACTAATTTATAAAAAAATACTTTATACATATTTTTGTTGTAAACACGTATATATATATATATATATATATATATATATATATATATATATATATATATATATATATTAATAAAGTATTATACAGATATATAAAATGACGTTCAAATTAAAATGGATCAAGCTCCCGTGCCTTAGAGCATCTTCCCCCGTAAGTCATAATGGCTAGCGGAAATAGCCTACCAAAAAAGAATATTCTCTTTTGACCTATTATACGGTTTTGTTGTTCCCACCGCAGGCTAGTTTTTGTAGGCTATATTTCATATAAATACTAATATAATTTAGAACTTTCATATCTCATTTTTGTCACTCGATTCTATCTTTAGTACATTAAGCAACATAATATTTATTTTTATTATAATTTTGATGAATCTATAGTAAAAAAGATTAATGTCATTTTCTAAAATTATTATTTATGCAATGATAATTTAAATATGTCAAATATTCTGTCCATATCGAAGAACTCTTGAATATATTTACAATACTACAACTTTTATTTTTAATTAAAAATCATAACTATATAATATATATATATTTATAATTGTATTATTTATATATTTATATAAATATTAAACACTTAAAAATAAATAAATAAATAGCATTTGACCTTCCAAAAAGGAAGCCAAATTTAACAAAAACAAAAAGACTAAAATGGGTTTTGACCAGGATGGACCTAAAATTAGGCCAAAACCCATTTTTTGACTTACCTAGTGTGAGTAGTGGGGTAAACGTATCATCAGCCTCCGGTTTACAGTCAGATTTTGTTGGAGTTTCCCTCAACTCCACGCCCATTTATTCCAATTGGCGGCAACATCAACGACAGGGCAAAATTGAGGGAGAGCAACTCAAATGGGAGTCCAAGGCCTGTGGGATCTCCTTGCCCCCGTAGGCCGCCGTGTCTCAGTCGAAACCCTCGCTGGCAAACGCCTTGCAATAGGTGATTCTGCCCTCTTCCTTGCTCAATCTCTCGCCCCCAAACCCTAATTTCTCGATCTTCGTTTGAAATTCCATAGTTGTTGATGTCAAATTCCAACTTCTTATATTCTGATTGTATTCAACTTCTTCCCTTTCCGCTTCCATTCAGATGCCAGCATATGGATGATCCAGTTTATGAAGGCAATGCGCGATGACCGGGGTGAGATGGTGAGGAACGCTCACTTGCTGGGGTTCTTTCGCCGCATCTGTAAGCTCCTCTTCCTCCGGACGAAGCCTGTGTTCGTTTTTGACGGTGGCACTCCTGCCCTCAAGCGGCGAACTGTCATCGCTCGCCGGAGGCAGAGGGAGAACGCTCAGGCCAAGGTTCGCAAGACAGCAGAGAAGTTGCTTCTCAATCAAGTAAGAAGTAGCGTGTTTTGATTGTTGATTTCGGGTCCTTTTTCGATTGGCTTGTCATTAAGGATTATTGGCCTTTAATTTATCAGTTATCATCGAGAATTATCCAAGGGCGGGTTTTTACTATCAGAATGCAAATATGAAAGGTTTCACAATGGAAGAGATAATGTTTTGTAAGTGAATGGGACTTGCTGTATATGCCACTGCGAGTATCGAATTCATTAGTTTAACTATTATCCGATGAAGAGTTCATGAAAAGTATGCGAAGGGTATTGTTTAGATCACTTAAGGAAACTTGTAAAGTACGTGTTGGTCAAACTGTAAAGCATTTTGAGGACATCTATTGTTGAATAGATGTATGTTTGTTTATTTATTGCTTTAATTTGTCATTTTCTTTTTGTAATTTGCTTTGTCTCATGTCTAAAGCTCAAGAAAATGAGGCTAAAAGAACTAGAAAAGGAACTTGAGGAGCAAAGGATAAAAAATCATGGCAAGGGAAAAAATGTTGCACTACCTGAAGCTATTCCTGAGGAGAGAAATGATGCAAGTGCAGGATGTCTCACTCAGGAAGAAATAGATGGAATGTGAGTATTCTTCTTACTGCCATTCTTGATGCGTTAATAAGGAATGTGGAAACATATTATAAATTATTGTTATGGGCAACTCAGGCTGGCAGCCTCACTTGCTGCTGAAGAACGTGATATACATAATACTGGTGCATCAATATCTTCCAGTGCACTTCATGGTCAAGACGGAGGCCCATCAACATCTTCTTTTATGGATGATATGGAGGAAGACGAAGATGAAGATGACGAAGAGATGATTCTTGTATGTTTGAATTTGTGCTTTTAATCTTTTCATTGTGGAATGGTTAACACATACCGAAAGTGATTCACTGGTTCACACTCTAAATTTCTGAGTAAGTTTTTATCAAGGTTTCAGCATATTCTTGTTTGTTAGGATGCAATCCCCATCAAGGAAAGCATTATTTTAGATGCAAGGCAATCTTAGATTTCAATCCTTGACTTATCTTGTTGCCTGAGGCGCTCCAGTTTTGTTTGATTGTTATGGAAGGTTGAAAAAGAAATCCTTTCACAATTGTATATGTATATACAATATGTAAATTCTTCTTCTTAAAGAATAGTTTGATGCCTTATACAAACAGTGTTGGTTTACATGTGAGTTTCACTTATCTTTTGAGTTAAACCATATGAACTATTAGGCATTAACTTTGCTTATCTAGGGGAATATTTGGTACTTTACTAATGCAACATCTTCCACTGCATGGACTGTTGGAGAACTTTTTGTTCTAGTTCATTTGGAATCTTCTGATTGAATGTTGTATTATTTTCATGAACCCTTAGTTCCCCCTTCTCATCATTGAAGCAACATTAAGCTTTGTTCCTCAGAAGATAAAATAAACTTTTCAGAGACTGTAGCTACAAAATTAGCTCCATTAAGCTGTCAAGCCAAACACAGCTTTGATTTGAAAGTGGAGATTATTTGTTTTCCCCCCTTTTGAACGCTGCTAGTAATTTTTTTTTTTTTTTGCAGCCAATAACAGATGGGAAGATCGATCCTACTGTTTTAGCTGCTCTGCCTCCATCTATGCAGCTTGATCTTCTTGTTCAGGTATCTAATTGTTTCCACAAGTATTTCTCATCTTCTAACTTAATTGTTACATCATAAACTATTTCTGTGTTTTATAGATGAGGGAGAGATTGATGGCAGAGAATCGACAGAAGTACCAAAAAGTAAAGAAGGTAGGTGGCAATGTGGTTATAGGATGTATTTTGCACCCTTCCTGACTATTATTGGATATTATTTCCCTGCTGTTGGCATTGGAGCAAGCATGCAAAAAGGAGTTCATGTTCCTACGTGGAAACTTTGTTTTGAGATTGAATTACTCGCACTTTCTTAAAATTTTAACGTGCAAGGCTTTTCCCTTCAGATAAATGCTTGGCATTTATGCCCTGCTACAATCTTGATTTATTGTAGAATTATTAATGGATTAAACACAAAACATGCATCTGTTTGAGATATTTGTATTTAACTTATCAAGTTAACTTCCATTTCATTTGAATTTTAATCATCCATAATATTGGCCCAGATTAGCAGGTTGATATTTTTCCCTTGCTCTGTTTGTAACAGTCTGAACTGTGTTTTATTTGAAGTTGGTAATTTAATCCATTCCAATCCTACTATAGTTTCTCGAGGTCAAATTGGAACACATTGAATTACACTGGAACTTTTTTGTTAGTTCTGTGGAATGTATGACCTTAACTATTCTAATCACTTGAAAAAAAATCCATATTTTTGGGTATTTGAAGATGATCAGCTGTTTATTCCAGAGAAAGAGCAAGAGACTCAATATTTAATATTTATGATCAAGCCTATGTTTTGAGTTTGATGAGGAGTTGACTTTTTATAAATCTGTGGTTTATATCGATCCAACTCCACCTAAGTTAATTCCGTTATTAATATGGTTAATTTAGGGCTCCTCTTTGTTTTGACCAGGCTCCACAGGAATTTTCGGAACTTCAGATAGAAACTTATTTGAAAACTGTGGCCTTCCGTCGTGAGATTGATGAGGTGCAAAAGGCTGCTTCTGGAAAGGGAGTTGGTGGATTGCAAACTGCAAGGATTGCATCTGAAGCAAATAAAGAGTTCATCTTTTCATCATCGTTTACTGGCGATAAACAGTGAGTCTCCCTTCCTCTCTCCCTCCCTCCCAGGAATGAACAATGGGTGGTGACTACAAAACCACCTGGTTTAATCCCATATTAATAAGCTAGGATTAAGCAATACCAGGGGTGCTTTTTAGGAGATGCCCACCACAGTTAACATGTTTTGACATTTAGCTATTATATGTATTAGTGTTCTTGCATCTGCTGGCATGAAGAAAACTGCTGAGAATCAAGATGGGGAAGAACTAGTGCGCTCCTTCACTCACCCAACTACTTTAGGCTCTGCTGTTACATCCACTGCTATGCCTGTGCCTGTGCCATCTGGAGATGTGGCCTCCACATCATCTAGAAATGAAACCATGAGGGACTTTGGCAGTGATGTTCAGACATACCGTGATGAGAGGGGCCTTATGCGTGTTAGCCGAGTGAGAGCTATGGGCATCCGTATGACACGAGACCTGCAGAGGAATTTAGATTTGATGAAAGAGATGGAACAGGATGTGATCAGTGCAGGTTTACCTTTGAATGTTCCTGTTAATCCTGCTGAAGAAGATGTAGGCAACATCAAACTAATTTCGGAAAATTTCTCTGAGGTTAGTGTTAGATCCTCAACCACCACTGAGAAGCATGATAAAAATAGACCCACAGTAACGGTTGAAACTTCCTTGGAGATATCTTTTGAAGATGATGCACAGTGTGTACCTGTAGACAATGATGATGACTTCTTTGTTCGCTTAGTAGCTGGTAATACAGATCCAATCAATTCTGTAGATGGTACCGTGTCAAAAGATAACAATCTTGAATCTGACTCGGATTGTGAATGGGAAGAAGGCAATATTGGAATCCAAATTGAAAATGTGAAATCAGCAGAAAAGACATCTCAGCTGGAAGAAGACAATGATGACGAGACTGATTTGCAATGGGAAGATGGATTTAGCAACAATCCTGAAGATGCTTCCTTATTTTCAGCTATGAGTCTGAAAACCAAATCTAGAGGTTCTATTGAGGAAGAAGCCGCTTTTCAGGAAGCTATAAGGAGAAGTCTTGAGGGTTTGACGGGTGAAAAGGATGCATCATACAATATGGAGAGCAACAACAAAGTTAGTCATTTGATGTCTGAGGCACTTCCTGACCAGGATAATGAGATTGGTGTGCCTAAAAATGGGACATCTGATAGTTCTGTTTCTGGGACTGGGTTATTGAATGACATGGCTAAAAATAAATCTTCAGATATTGTTTATTCTTCAGACATGATACCAATGGTGTCTGCAGATAATGTTTGTGAGAATATAGACATGGTGGTGGATAGACCTTCTGAAAAATGTGTGCCTTCAGATGTTGGATGTACAAGTGAATTTGGATTTAGCGTCTCTGTAAAAAATTCAGAGACACCAGCAAATACAGCTGTTCGAACTACAGAGAAATCATATGTTCTTTCAGATGTTCCTTTTGAAAGTTCATGCAGCACTTCGCATCCTCATGTTAGTGATGCTACTTTGGCTGATCCACTTCATCTTACCTGTGAGAAAACAAATCAAACTGTTGGAGAAGTTCCTCCTATACAGTATTCTAATGAGGCTCCAGCTGTTGCCATCGGCCTGGAAAAATCCGAGGACCCAGCATCTGATGCTGGCACAAGGAGAAGCTTGAGTGAGGAAGAACCCATTCATGGTGTTGATGAAAGAGAGCATAATTTTGTTACCAGAGATAATGAAGATGACAATATTCAAGTTGCAGGGGCTCATTTGGAGGCTGAATTCCAAATGCTTGATGAAGAATATGCTTATCTTGAAGATGAGCGCAGAAAATTAGAACGTAATGCAGACTCTCTAAATGCTGAAATGATTGTGGAATGCCAGGTATGTCCTATTACCGTCCTTCTGCACTACTTGTGTAAGCATTTTTTTCTTTCTTTCTAGATTCTCCTGTACAAAATATGCATAATTGATTAAACAGTTTGTCTTGTCTCTCCAACTTTCTGCAATTTATCGTTTTCTGATTCCAGGGTGGTCTTGATTCTTGAAAAGTCATCACATTAGACTTTGATGAATGTAAATATAAAAGTTAGTATTTTATTTTTCATTAATATTAGAGATTTATACATTTCTGGTTATATTGGCTAGCTAGATAATGGGTACTGAAAAATATCCATAATGTGAAGTCCTATTCAAATATCCCCCAATATCATTCATTTTCTCCTACTTGAATTTCTTCATGAAGTCGTCGTTCATATCTTTTTGGATGACACCTACAGTTGATAGAATAAAAAAGAAAGAAATTATTCAACTTTGGGGTTAAATTGAGGTGACTAATTAATCTTTGTGGATTTCTGTTTTTTGAATATTCATTTGTTATATTTAGATAATAAGGGTTTTTCACTTTTTTTCTAACGTGAGCACATGATCATACGTACCTCCTTCTAGATGTGACAAAAATAAGTTAACATTTCAAAGTGCTTGAAGGACTTTATCCCTAATTTCCTTGTCCCCATCCTTGTTTGTCCCCATCCTTGTTTGTCCCCATCCTTGTTTGGGGATTTGAAATCAAAATCATCCTAGGCCTCATCGTTGGTCCGGGGTAAAATTAGCCATCGGTCCCAAACCGGTCTGGGCCCCATCCCCATTTATTTTCCTGCAATTACTTTCCCTCGAGTTTCGTAACGGAATTCCCATTTACACTATTGGTTCCCCTTTTATGCTTCTCTCGTATTTAGTCATGTAAAAGGAAAAAAATCATATTTGAACCTCATGGAAATGACCATTCACTAAATTTACTTACCATCGTATGGAATAAAATAAATTACAAATAAATAGAAACCTTAAAGAAGGGAAATGAGAATTCATCCTCAAAGTTCCACCAATTATACACAGTTGTATTTCCATGAGAATGACATAGGGGACGAAGAGAGATGAGGGAGGGACCCCGGAACCCCGTTCCATTGGGGGGGGGGGGGGTGGAGGGTTGGGATGGTTTTGCCCCCATGTCTGCCCCCCTTTAGTTTTTCACCCCCACCCATGTCATGAGGATTCCCCTCTGTGATTTAGGATCTCCACCCCATTGACATCCATGACTGCCTGGATAAAGGGTCATTTAATTGATGTGTTGCATTATGTGATCTTTCAATGACGATATCTTGAGATAAATGCTTTTGCTGGTTTTGTTCATTAATGGAACACTTTCCACATTGGCAGACCTCATATATAGTGATCAAAATACAATATGTTTCCATTTTGGTATTTTTTTTAAATAAAGAAGTATATTAAAATCAAATGCAAGTTAAATCAAGATCTAGGGCACAGAAAATTACTAGGATGAACTTTACTACGATTGATTCATGGTCCCCGTGGACTATTATGACAGTTATAATATTGTATGTTGTATGAGACTTCACTCGATCTCTTCATTTGATGATTTTTAAGTTGTGCAATTTTTACTAATTGTATTCTTATGTCTTGTGGAGTATACAAATATTAGTAACTATTCTATTCTTCCATATTTGTCTTGTCTCAATTTAGGAACTACTTCAAATGTTTGGTCTGCCTTATGTCATTGCACCAATGGAAGCAGAAGCACAATGTGCTTACATGGAACTTGCGGGCCTTGTTGAGGGTGTTGTCACTGATGATTCTGATGTGTTTCTCTTTGGAGCACGAAGTGTTTATAAGAATATATTTGATGACCGCAAATATGTCGAGACATACTTAATGAAGGTCTGGATCCATCTGATCTTACCTTTTATTTTATTTTCTAGGTGATTTTTTTAGCTCATAAAATTTAGATGGGTCCATTATTCTTAATTCAGTGTCAATTTTTGCTTCTTTTTTGTAGGGTTGATTGCAATAAAATAAGACCTTAAAAAATATTTCAGTGAATGGTTCTGTGTTCTTGCTTCAATTCTGCCATTCCTTCCATATTAATATCCATGATGATTTTGACAGGATATGGAAAAGGAGTTGGGCCTAACCAGAGAAAAGTTAGTTAACATGGCTCTGCTCCTTGGGAGTGATTACACTGAAGGTGTTAGGTAAGTTGCATGTCTGTCAACTTAAAGCAGGTAGTCAGATTCTGATTCCATGTTCTTAACTAAAAAATTTCCATGATGCTTGATCCAGTGGAATAGGCATTGTGAATGCTATTGAAGTTGTGAATGCATTTCCTGAGGAAGATGGTCTTTCTAAATTCCGGGAGTGGGTTGAATCTCCGGATCCAACAATTCTTGGTTTATCGGGTATGACACCTGGATCAAGTTCAAAGAAAAACGGGTCAAAATCTTCTGACACCATGAATGTCACCAAGGATGGCATGGATGTAACTTCATCTGATTGTGATGATCATGGGGAAACCAAGGACATGAATGTCCCGAAAATAACCCAGATCTTCATGGATAAGCATGTAATTATGGGTCCCATTGTTTGCACATCTTTGCATATATTTGTATTGGCTCCTTAGCTTTGAATGTGATTTATTTATGTAGAGAAAGGTGAGCAAGAACTGGCACATCCCTCCTTCTTTTCCAAGTCAAGCTGTTATATCTGCCTATGCTTCTCCTCAAGTGGACAAGTCAACTGACCCTTGCTCTTGGGGAAAGCCAGATCTTTTTGCTCTTCGCAGGTTAAAATTTTGGCATCAAAATGCAAATATAGTTTCTGTTGAAATATGTGAACTTCATTGATGAAACTTGGCGAGTTATCTCACGGTTCGATTGCATATTTTTACTTTCCTAAGATAGTATATCCTTTTGATTGAAAATTATATTATCTGATGCTTTAATTAATGGAATGTAAATCCTTTAACATTTTGTCTCATGACAGATTATGTTGGGAAAAGTTAGGTTGGACTGACCAGAAGGCAGATGATCAGCTCCTTCCAGTTTTGAAGGAGTACAATAAACATGAGGTATGAAATTAGTATGCTAGTATCTTGTTTGTATGAACCCTTGCCTACTTATTTCTATTGTATTTCTGTTCTCTTTGAATGTAATTGCTTGACAATGCTTGATATCTTCCATTACATGGATTCACTATCATCTCCAACTAATAGATAGGGTCCTTTGCTGTAGAAGTTGCCAATGACATATATGTGGGTTTTTCCTCTATGCACTCAAGAGCATGTGTGTTTTGTCTATAGGAATGAACTAGGTTATCATATCAAGAAAGGTATCCCCCTGAACTTAACTAGTCTGAAAGTTGGGAGAAGATAAAGAAGGATATAGATACCTGTGTTTCCATCTTAACCTGTTGACAGAACAGCTTTTAGCTTTATATGCCTGTTCTGCTATTTTACGTTATAGCTCCAAAATCCAATTTTGAGGCTTCCTCAATAAGTGAGTGGAACTCAGAACTTCATGGTCATCTATATGAAGAGTCTCCAGTCGTTAGTGCACAGTTTTTGTGTTATTTGTTTTTGCTTTTCAAAGGCATTCTCCCTTCTTTTTTTGTACTTTTGATAATAAATATTTGATCCTCATCTATCCTTCACTGCCTGGATATTTTCTTTGATTGGAGTTCTAGATAGTAAAGTGTATAATTCTTCCTTTTGATTTGTGAAGACCCAACTGCGATTGGAAGCATTTTACACTTTCAATGAAAGGTTTGCCAAAATTCGTAGCAAGAGAATTAACCAAGCTGTCAAGGGAATAACCGGGAATCAGTCCTTCAAGTCAAGCAATGATCCCAAGGTTGGTGTTAAGAGAAATAAGAGAAAAAATCCTGTAAAGAAAGACACTGTCTGTGAAGAGGAGAGCCTTGCTAACCTTC
This sequence comes from Persicaria tinctoria, assembly GCA_037127255.1. Taxonomy (NCBI): domain Eukaryota; kingdom Viridiplantae; phylum Streptophyta; class Magnoliopsida; order Caryophyllales; family Polygonaceae; genus Persicaria; species Persicaria tinctoria. The sequence goes on from JBANSL010000004.1 coordinate 12,025,171, forward strand.
CCAAGAAACCCAGAAAAAGTAAGACTCGGAGAGAGAATTTTCCATCTGAAAAGGAGCAGACAAGTGAGTCTATCCTGGAAAGGGAAACAGGATCCTGTGCGGATGCAAGAACCACTGCCAGAGGAAAGCAAAAGACACAAGCTGGGGGGAGAAGAAAGAAGGATGGAACAGCTGATATTAAGTTTTCTGACGCTGTCAGCAGCATTGATGACAAGGAAATGCAGAAACTAGAAGCCTCTGATAGAGTACGAAGGGTAATCTTTCTCATTTCCTTGGACATTTATGATTTTGTTTTCTACTCTGATCTGTCCTTATTTGATAGCCATTGCCCATTTTGTTTATATTATGGAAACGATAAAACGGAGGATATAAATTTGTTTGCTTTTAGGTTATTATCCATTAATCATAATTTAAATCCCAACTTATACTCTTAAATTTTTTATGCATTTCATCGCCCATATTGGACATGAGTTTTAAAATATGAGCGAATCATTCCGTCACACCCTCCTCTAGATGCATGAGAGTTCTGCACTTAAACAAGGATGTATTAGCTCCTCTTTCAAATTACACTATATCAATTCTCTTTCCCTATCCGGTTCCATACTTTTCAACCAAGCAGGCTCTTTAAGAGTATCCATATTTTAAATATAACTTTGCTATATTTATTTTTGGATGACTCTAATTTCTTTGGAAATTTTAAATATAACTTTGCTCTTCATAGTTCATAGCAACTTTTTGTTCATTCCCTGGATTTTAGCATGGTCTGATGATTTGTCTGCACTACGTAATCTGCAGTTAACAAATTTAGATGAGAAACATATGTGAATTTGTTGATTCCCAATTGTTTATTGTATGATGATCGTAATTTTTCTATAATGCAGTCAACACGTTCAAAGAAGGCTGCTAAGTATGCAGAAAGTGATGATGAAATTGATCTAACAACCAAACCCATGTGTGATACGACTGAAGACGAAAAGCATAGTGATCAGGAGTTTGACAATCACGATTCTGTTTGTTATAGTGAAATGGGGCAATGTACTCCTGGAGTTCCAGTCCCTGATGACGGTTTGTGTGTTGATCATCTGCTGAAGGGTGGTGGGTTCTGTGTTAATGAAGATGAACCTGAAAACGAAACAGTTATATTACCTGATGATAGTGCTCCTGTTGAGGTTGATAGACACTACCTTCAAATGGGTGGAGGATTTTGTTTTGATGATCCTGATGAAGCTCATGATTCTCAAAACCGAACATCTGAAGAAACTGAAGGTACACTCGGGGAAACTGAAAACAATGCAGGTCAAATGGGCCCGAGTGAAGTTCCACGACAAGCTTTAGACAGTGTAGCTGACATCCAGTGCAGTAATCCATCTGGTTCGCAGCAGCAAAAAGAAGCTCACGATGATGCAGTTAATGGCAGACCTTCCCAGCCTGGGAAAGCCATGTCGGAAGTAAAAAATGCTACCCATTCACCTCTGAAAGCTTTGAGTGCCATGCCAAATTTGAGAAGAAAGAGAAAGAAAAGCTCCTAACATCAGTTATCGGAATCCTTTTTGAATTCACATGGTGCAGAAGATGTGTTGTGAAGAGTCAGCTTCTGAATCGGAGTCCCCAAGATGAAGGCTGACTTGCCAAATTTGGAGGATAATTTCCTGGGCTTGCTAATTGTTATCAGCTAACACAGATTTTGTAGTCATATACTCATTATGATATATCCAGTGATCAGTTAGATGCATCCCTCTTCATCTTCTTTATCTTCCTCTTCTCCTCCTCCCTCCTGCACCCGTTAATTCGTTATCCTCCTCGCTAGACATTGTTTTTCACTTTTTCAGCCTCATCACTGAGACGATTTATAAAGTTCAGGATCACATCGCTCTGTAGCTGCATGGGATCCTAAAAACTCTACAAATTTGCCCCCAGTCATGGGGTTGAATCCACCCATCTCCATGTGTGGGAAGATCACCTGGTCCGGTGCCAAAAAATGATTGCGCAGGAAGTTGTCAAGGAGAGTGGGAGAAGCATAGCATAGAGGTCTAGCATTGGGTAATTCATTTCCGAGAGTGATAGGAGATCGAGAGAGGATTCTCCTCGTCGCCCCAATCCCAGTTGAGCCCTCGCCTTCACCTCTCTCCCATCTCCTATCACTAGCGGAAAAGCCGAGCCCTCGCTTTATTGTTGGCCTGAGTTTGTTTCTTCTTGGCGATCTTGAATGTCAAAGAGATTTTATTTGATGACCACTTTTCTAATGGTTTTCATTCATGTATTGTTTTATTTCCTTGAAGACAACCAAACATACATGTTCATTTACACAATGTCCAGATTACAAAAAAGTCAGAAAACATTGAAGATTTCTGATTCCTTCCCCTTTTATAGTGATAAAGCAGCAGGGAAGATGGATTCAATCCAATGCTTATGACAGAACAAAGAGTGATTGCCCATAAGGTTGGTTGCACACACGAGCTGAACCCATATCGGGAGTTGGCTTTGTCGCTTTGAGGCTTCCATTTGAGAATGATTTAGAGCTGCTGCTTGATTCACAAGCTCTTGTTTGGTTCTATTAATTGTGTTAATACCTCTCAAGTCTCAACTGCTTGATGAGGACTGTTCATCTCAGGTGAAAGTACTACATCTTACCGATCTACATAACCCGGTTCTCTTGCTATACATGTTACTGATCCATGAAATTCATAAAGATCAATACTGAATGAATCAAAACCGAACCCTAAACTCGAAGCTGGACAAGTACTAAATCTAAAATCTCCGAATTCAGCTCTATTGTTTCTGTTATCTTTCCTAAATTCAAACCTTCAGTTACCAACAAAATGAGCTTCCCTTTGCAAAACCGCCATCAAAAGAGAACTCCAAAGATCAACAGGCCCAGGCATGCACCAATGGAGGCAGTCATTGTAGCCCTTCATCCACTGGTTATCCCAGTGAGGCCCCGGGTGCCCATCCGGCCTCATCAACATGGCTCCGGTCACATCCAAACACCTAAACTTCTTCTCACCTTCCTTCCTCGCCCCATCGAGCTCTTCAATCTGTGCATTCCTCAGCTCCCGCTCAAACTTGCCATACCCATCCACTTGCTCCCTGCTATAGGGATCTGTCCTGTTACAGTTACCTCCCATGTTCCATGACCCGTTCTCGAAATGGGCAGGCGAGAATGTCCTCAAGATCGTCAACAAGCCTACACACTTCTCGCAATTGTTGATGTACGAAAGAGCTGCACGGAATGACATTCGTAAAGCATCCGTTGCTGTTAGGCTTGTAATGTTCGGCTCATTGCAGTATACGCAGCCTACTATCTTGTTTCGCTTGTACACGTAGTTTTGCCTGAAGAACCAATGACCACCCGAGATGATCAAATAGTCTATGCCTTCAAGCTTCGTGGCCCAGCCATTGTCAACCTCGTCGACATGGATGTTGTATGTGCCTGAGTTAGAGCCGTTGATCATCCTCTCCTCATGTCGAACAAGGAATCTTGACCATAGGATCATGAGGGTGAAGTTGGAAGCAGGAAAATGCCATGTTCGGAAGCGATCTTCACTGTCCTTGTATACATCCTCCGGCGCCTCCCCCTACAACAAAAGCAAATAACGCAGTTAAAACCAGCACACAAGCACAGTGAGGTTTCATCATAAAAAACAGTTGGCAATAATAAGCGGAGCCCACACACTAATATTATTCACTCTTTTTGGTCTCTTTTTAGCTATCACAGTATGTGCATAGACGCTAGTAGCCCATCACATATACTGTATTAGGTTTGTATTTTTCGCACTTTCGATATGATACACTTTTGATCTCTTTACATCTCAACAGTAGGTCAGGGTAGGGAAATCGAACCCATAATCTCGCATCATGAAGCTATTTTTTTACCTGTGAGAGGAGGCACAGGAGAGACTCAATGTGGTTCCTAGCAACGGAGTCACCGACAAAAGCCATTTTTCGGCCACTGACAAGATTCAAGAAGATGGAAGGATCAAAATTTGGGAGGTCACAATCTTGAGGTTTCCATCTCCAGTTCAAGAAATCAGTGTCATTTCTGCCGTGCTTGAAGCAGTTGTTTGACTCAGGTATGGCGAGGCAACTGGAGTTGCTGTAAAGTGAAACGTTCTTGTGTGGCACCCATTGACCCTTAAACAAGTCACAGCTCTCTATAAGACAACACAAATTGAACCCACCAATATAAAACTAAAGTATAATAAATTGCATCAGCAACTAAAATAAATTATGTACCAGAGATGTTCATGCTTAGTTTATTGAAGCACAACAAAAGCTGGGTTATGTGATAAAGTCAGCCTTTTTAAAGATTTTCGTGAGTATTCGGATCCACCTTATGCAGGCACGGAACCAGAAATTAAAATTCGGGTAGGCTAGATAGGCTAAAATTTTCTCATACTGTAATTTTTATTAACAGAACTCTTAATTTAATAAATAAATGAATATTTTCTTTCTTATTATTTTTTTTTAGGTTGGAGCGGACCCTAGACCGCCCCTGGGTCCGTGCCTGGCCTTATGGATATGACTAGTTGTGGGAACTGCCTAACCCAATACATGGATGTATCGGAATATGGGATGACCCCTCTTAGATGAATAAGTAGTGGCTACCATCCAAGGGATTCGAACTAGTGATCTCAAGGAAAACCTTTAGCCTTTCGAAGGAAAACCCACTCGGTCATCAAGAGATTAGGGTATATGTTTTGGTAGTAATGAACCCCGTGTGTTCTTGGAGTTTATTTGTGTCCCCGAGAAAATAGGGAAACTTATGCTTATAACAAATGATAAATCTTATTTTTCATAGTAACTAGACATAAATCCAAATGTACTTGTAAATGACATAATCAACTCTTCATTCATCTCTAATTACAAATGAAGGGGGAGATGAGACATCTAAGGTTGCATTCAACCATCTTTGTATTTAAAAATGACCATGAAACAAACTCAAATAAAACCCACCAAAAAAAAGACCAAATTAATATCAATGAAACATGTTAAGAATTAATATGGCTAGACTAAAGTTTGAGATCAACCTTATATAACAGCAAATCTTTGAATATTTATTCTCATTTTGATGCTATAACTAAGATATTGAAAAATAAAGAAGCAAAATTGCAAACCCTAAATCGAAATCGATGATATCATTAATTAATTAATTAGGAATTAGGAGAAAGGAAGCAAAAGGTTGTACCATATTGAGGTTTGGAGATGACTGCGTGCATTGGAGGGGGAATAAGGTCGCGTTTGGGACTCAAGCTTGATGGGGAAATAGTAGGAGAGTGGAGGAAGAAAATGGCGAAAATAGAGAGAAATCCAAGAGAGAAGAACACAAAGCCAAACAATGCCTTTAATGGGAAGATGGATGATGATGATGATGAACCATTCCCATTAGTGCAATCCTTTCTAACTTGGATTTTTCCATTTGCCTTAATCATTTTTGCAGAACTTTTGCATAAACTAATTAACACCCAAACACAAGAAAATTTCACTATGATCTATTGATGGTAAGTTTTGTTTTCCACAATATGAAAATTTCTGAAAAAAGGGAAAAAAATCTCTTTTGAACTTCATTCAAGGAAGACAAAGGCCAAGGAGATTAAATGGATGGCTGAGCAAGTGCATTGTATGTTTACTATTTATATAGGATGCCACTTTTTAAAACAATTTAGGTATGTTTGATATTCATATATCATCAATATTGATATGGATACCTTAATTATATGACTATAGAAGCCAAAAATAGTTTGAGGTGAGGATCCCCAATTCAACCAAAACCTACCACCACTACCATGGGAGGCCCATTTAAACCAAAACAAAGATATCCAACTTGATTCAAACCATCTACTATATAATAATCAACATTTAATCCTTTATTCTAATTTATTTACTTTCAAAAAGGACTATTAAGATTGTACCTATAAGTTGAATATCCCCAAGCAAATTAAGGCTTCGTTTGGCAAAATACTAGTTGATGGGGTAGCTAAAACTGATGGATTATTTGCGTTAAATATATGTTAATAAGCTAGTATGATGTTTGGTAAAATTAGCGGTTAGAATAGCGGATGGAAACTTCTGGATAGAAAATTATAAGCTCCGAAAAGTTTTGGTGAGTAGCCGTTGAAATACTCTCATTCCAAAATCTAATTTAACTAAAATCTTATATTTATTTCATTTACAGCTATATAAATATATAATATCAAAATCAAAAGGTCGAATAAGCTAGCCGATGATTTTTCTTTCCAAACGGAGCCTAAGTTTTTCAAGAGATTGAGAAGATGCATGATGGAAAAAATGAATTCTTAACTAACCATCAAATATTACGATATATTATATCTCAAGCAACGGACCTTATCTGGTCATCTAAGTGAGTTTTTGGTCACCGGGTCATTCATGTCATCGCTTGAAAGGTCGTCGTCCCCAGAGTATTCAGGCAACGGAAGGTGTGACGTTCCTTGCTTGAGTCACTTTAGGGGACAAATTTTTATGTCGTCGCTTGATATTGACAAGGCACTTGAAGCCGACCAAGAGAATTGGAGCAACCACTTTGATTCGTTGCATGAGTATTTAGGTAACCACTTTTTGCCGTCACTTGATTATGCGAGTGAGGGATGTAGTTTATCTATGTCCATCACATGAATGTTCAGGTGATGAACATAAATTGCAGTAGTTTGTTACGTGAGTTATTAGGAGAGCACTCTAGTTTGTCGTCACTTGAGTTGAACTGTTAGGCGACCAATGTGTTATTAAAGTTCGTCGTTGGGTCTCGTCACCTGAATTAATTCTATTTTTTTTATATAAAAAAACTGATGTCCATAACATTCATGTTATGGACATATGTGACTAAGTTTTTGCCAAAATGCACGACCATTTATCGGCTTTTGTTTCAATAAAAATTTTTGCTTGAAAATAGGTTGTTGACACCGACTTTTCGTGTCGCCAACATTTTTTTTACAGTGAGCAAACAATGGGCGGATGAACTACAAGAGTAAGACACCACCCTGATCATCCTAACCAATGATGTTACACAGATTTCTATTAATAGGGAGAGTCGAAATATTATAGTTATAAGTATTCCTAGCTATGTAGTCAGCCACTCTATTTGCCTCTCTAAATTAAAGCAATGTTTGATCTCGATGTGGTCAAAACTTGTGTCCATGACTCTTCCATTCTAATCCCTAATAATCCCCCCAATTGGCAGGAGCCATCCATTTGAATTTTATAGATAACCCTAGGTGATTTACACTATTTTGAATTTTATCTTCTCTTCATTGCGTGTTTCTTCTTATATTTGTCATTTGTTGTTGCATGATTCCATTTTCTAATGTTACTAACATGGGAAACCGAAAATCATTAACCCTGAAAATCGATAAAATTACCGTATACTTAACACTAAAAATCGATAAAATTACAGTATAACCGTGCAGGTAACAAGTCAATAAAAAGTAGCCGAGTAAAATCCTAGAGAGTAATTTACAACGCATCCCACTTGATAATCTATAACCGTGCATATAACAAGTGGGAATGGGTTGTAAAATTTGAGTGATATACAGTAGCCAGTAGGAGATTCCCAGATTTAACCAGAGTAGGCACTAGATAAAAAAGTGGATAGAGATGTGTACCAGTACCATTCATGTGATGTGCCCAATAAAGGGTGGTATTAGCTGTCATTGCCTCTCTTCGTGTAAAGAGCCAAAGCCCAAAGGGGTTCCGTACTTGCTATGGAATTAGAAGATCATGAAGAATACTACGGAGTATAACTTTGGCAAATTGCAAAGATGGAGTCAAACCGAATTTGTCGTCACCGGTGATTTTGGCCATTGCAGATATATATATCTTCATCCAGGGAGTATTTTCCGGCAACTTCTTTATCTTTATCGCTAAGTTGTGGGTTCGCCGCTGTGCTATCGCCAATTCGCCATTGTTCAAACTTCAAAGAATAAGAGGGCCCCCTTAATTAATCAAGTAGTATATATAAAGATTTGAGAAGGTAAATATTCCTATACATTCGTTAATTAAAACACGTCATTTTACTAATTTATACTCTACCCGTTAATAAAAACTTGACGTTTTACTATTCACGCCCGTTTTTTAGGGTTTAAAAACATATAAAATATTAACTTTTTTTAAACAATTTCATACACATTACTATTTAGTATGAATTTATGAAAACAAACATAATTTTTTTTTAACATTTTATATAGTTTTTATCATTCTAAAAAAGCGTGCATAAATAGAAAGCGACAAGTTTTACTTAAAAGAGGGAGTATAATTTTTAACGAGACTAGAAAATATCATTATTGTTGTTCTACTACTACGTATTATTTATTATTTTACTTTTTTTTATAAGGTAATAATTCGAAGGTCAGACAAGTCTTACTCATCGAGGGCCGACAAAGTCGGTAGATGGCGAACCGTCAAACATACAACCTAACAAACCAAACCATAAAACAATACAAAACAGTGCAAACTCATGCAAACATGTACACTCTGCAAAAGACGAAACCTAGCAGACCTAAACCAAACCGGATGAGGCCGAAGACGACGGACAAAGCCAAGTCCCACACTGAAGCAGAATCGTAGGCCAACGATACATCAGGACCTGATCATCCCAATTAATGATTATACGGAGTATTTCACATCTAAGAGCAAGCCCAACAACATCTCTAACATAGAAAAAAGTGAAAGTTTTAGAGAAAAAATGCATTTTTCCACCTCAACAGATTTTGTAAACTAATTTGTAAAATAGAGAAATGGAAGAAGAGATGAAAAAAATCTCTAAATTTGGAGGAAGAGAAATAATCTCTATAATTTAATGTTTCACTCATTTCTATATATAATTTAATGCTTACCCTTCACTTTGACACCCCTATTCTACATGAAACATCCCTTCTATCATTTTTTAACCATGAATTATCTATATATTATAAATTTCTGTATTGATTATAGTGTATAATAAATGCAAAAATCTGTAAAATAGAGAAACTGTTGTAATTGAGGTAAATTTTTTTTTAGAGATTTTGACATTCTGATCTCTATTTTAGAGATTTTTTACAATAGCTGTTGGAGTTGCTCTAAGGCCTTCAATACCACGTAAAAAGGGCCTTAAATAACATATAGAAAGTTGAGTTATTAAATTCCCATATCTATATTCACTTTTATTCTCTTTATTTACTCTTTTCAATCCAAAAAAAACACATCTTTATTATATTAATGAGTATAAAATTTTTAAAAATTAAAATTGTATTATTCTAAAAAAATATATTTAAATAGTTAATGATATATATATAATGCACGTGGTTTACCGAATAGAGTTTTTATTTACTCTCTTTTTGAAGAAAAATTATTCATAACATTTTTCAAATAAAAATGCCATTGAAAGTATATGTTAGGGATTTCTCTCAATATTTTGTGTTCTAATATTGAGAAAATATTATTTTTTTCCACTCCAAGTGAAATGTGTAACTCTGGCATTGCTCAACAGCTCAATCACTTCTACTTATTAAAATTTATCATTATAAAGATTTGGGAAGGGAAATACTTTGTACATATCAAGGTGAGTTAATGTAAGCTAGGTACGGTGAGTTATTAATTTCAAGTAATTACGTACAACGTACATCGATATCAATATCATGGTCCAAACATTATACTATTATACATTTATGCTGGCAGATCGATATCGATCTCTCTCTATACCGTCCCACAATGATACATGAAAGCCGCTTTCGAATATCACGTACGGGAAAAGGAGATTAAACTCAAGATTATTGGCAATTTTTTTTAGCTATAATATTTTTTTTTAAAAAAAAATAGCTAGCTAGCTCATTAAACCCTAAATAAATTTAATTGGGTGTATTCTATGTATGCCTCCTCCTCACCCAATTTATCAAAGATCAATGATCAAGTCTTTAATGGGGTGACTCAATGGTAAGGAGTAATGGGTTAATGGAAGGTATTCGGGTTCGATTTCTGCGTGCCTCCGCCTTTTCTCTTGTGAAATAATCAATGTTCACCTTGCTTATTACTATTGAGTCTGGACGGTTAGCGCAAGCCGATTTACCTGGCACATAACTCTTACCGGTTGGGTCGCGTGTCCGAGGTTTACTACCAAAGGTGATTTACTCTCGTAGAAACAATGATCAAACATTGATCGCTTGAAGGATCAATATTCAAATGTTAACCGGTTAAAATTTGAACAATTTCGCTTTTTTTAAGGCGAAACTAATTAAAATAACCCGACCTTTAAGGGTGTTTTAAAAATATATCTCAACCTTTCAAATGTAAGATAAATATCCCGACCTTTAAGGATATGTTAAAAATATATCCTTACCTTTCAAATGTAAGATAAATATATCAACCTTTATAAGTGATGTTCAAATAATATATAAAATAATTCTCTACCAAAAAAAACTAACATGGCATACATATGTGGCAACCTAAATTAATAAAAAAATAAAATTTTAAAAAAATATATAAAAAATTAATAGAAGGGTTTAAGAAAACAAGTTTTTTCATTTATTATTTAAAAAAAAATTCAAGACACTTTATTTATATTTCAATTTTACAGGTCATATTCTTTGTTCAATTGTTCCATTTTTTTTTTACATAATTTATTTACTAAAATTCTAACTATTCTTCTTTCTATTTTAAATTTTCATCAAAAATGCAAAATTAGTTAAATGGTCCATTATACGAATATGGGTGTTATCCCTCAAATATAAAAATAATCTAAATGAAATATTAAACACTTGTAAATATATCATTTTTTTATATATTTATATTTTATTAATTTATTTATTTCCCTTGATAAAAAAGAAAAATAAAAGAAAAGTGGTTTAATAAAACAAGGTTTTTAATATAGAGTTATAAGAAAATAGTGTGTATAAAATATAAAAGATGAAATATATGTAAATCTATAATTTTTTTATATAGATTTTTTAAAGTTTTTTTTATTAATTTTTTTTGTCATATATGCATGTCCTGTTAGTTTTTTTTTTGTACAATTTTTTTTGAGATATTATTTTAACATTACCTATAAAGGTCGAGATATTTATATTACATTTGAAAGGTTGAGATATATTTTTAACACCCCTTTAAAGGTCAGGATATTTATCTTACACTTTGAAAGGTTGGGATATATTTTTAACACACCCTTAAAGGTCGGGTTATTTTAATTAGTTTCGCCTTTTTGTAATATATTGATGCCACTTTCTTATGTTTTTTTATGTCATTTTTTGATGTTGCTTTTTAATCCAATTGTTTGATGCAAATTGTTTTATGTCAATTTACTTATGCACTTTTATTTTACGGAAGTCACGCCCATGGGTTCTCTTGGTCCGTACAGATTTTTCATAATAACTTCATTTGTAGACTGATGTTCATTTTCTCCGCTTTACAGAAGCCAACCCCACCATATTCCTTATGAGAGCATAACTGTTCCCAGCTAATGAGAGGTGTACAGTTGCGACTCAAGCTTATTTCAAAAGAAATCTTTATTAACTCTATCAATATATCTCTCCCAGAATCCCTTTGGGAAATAGGAAGATTTGTGCGCATAAGGTAGTTAGTTTTTAAGCTAAGGTTTGCTCGAATTAGAACCGTTCTTCCGGCTTGGGATAGTGAGAAGGCTTTTCATTTTGACAACATGTTTCGATAGGTTTTGGATTGCATCGTCAAAAACACAGTTCTTGATTATGCCATTGATAATTGAAATATATATCTAGGTATTTTTCCATTGTTTTTGAGATATGGATGTTCATTTGTTGTGCCGGGTTTCTTGGCATTTGTTGGCTAATGTTTTTTGAGACTTGTAATGAGCTCTTGTTGAAATTTATGGTTAATCCGGAGAGGTTGGAAAATGTGTTTAACATATTTTGGATTGTATCAAGACTTTTATCTGAAGCCTTCACAAATATTAGCGCGTCATCCACAAATGTGAGAAAGGGAATTGAGCTCTCATGTACGTGGAGTAAGTTTTATTCCAATTAGAGGATCATCTTAGACAGATTCTTGTTGTAATTCTCTGGAGAGAGACTCCATAGCATTAATAATAAATAAATAATGCCAAGGGGTCACCCTGTCTAAGTCCGTGTTGAGCCCTGAATGTTTAATTTGCCACGCGTGTTGGTAACCTGGATAGAGAACATGGGAGTTGTGATACACCTCATGATCCAGTTGATCCATGTTGAGTGAAAGCCGAACTTAGTCAGTATTACTTTGATAAAGTTCTAATCTGTTTTGTCATATGCTTTTTTCATATCCAGCTTAAGGATCATCCATCCTTTTTTTTTCTTTTTTTTTGTGGAAATTGTGAAAAATCTCACGAGCTATCAATGTATTGTCTTAAATAGATCGATCTTCCTTATATATATAAAAAAGATATTCGTTCGACAAAAGTCAAAAGCTCTTTGAAAAGGGTTGATGATTCGTAGAAGAATAGGTTTTAACCTGTTTGCCAATATTTTAGTTATTGTGTTTGTAGATCGTGTTGCACAAACTAATTGGTCTATAGCGGTTTATGTTTAAAGGGTTATCAAATTTCGGGATTAAGGCTATGACAGTTTCTGGGAGCATTTTTTCGGAGTGGAAAAGCGACTTATGTTTTAAAATAAAACGAGTATAAAATATAGAGTATAGAATTTATCCCTACTCAAAAAAGGTGAAATCGAGCACCTTGAGCGCCTCTCACCCTCGGCCCGACGAGAATTATAAGAGGAGGTAAATCATGGTGACTCAATCGATAAAAAGAATACGGGACCAGTGCTCCCTGTGCACAATGAGCTAGCCCCCTCATTTAAAAGATTGCTCTAACACTCTCGTTGATGAGACACGATTCTTGATCCTTACTTCAAATGTCACGCTTGAAGTAAGCCTATGCGAGCAATATGGAATTTATCCCTAATCTTGATGGGAGTATTTTGTTAGGTCTATCCCACACGTAGGGGGACCAAACAAGACTAAAATTTGAGGGAAAACGTACAAAAGGCCATTGCTCTGAAAAGTTAAATCACCCTAATGTAAGTTTTAAAATTTTATTTTAATGTAAAAGAAAAGGAGAAGATAAGAAAAAGGTAGAAAGAGGACAACATTTCTACTCTTTTGTTGTAAAAAAGAAATTGAGGGGAACAAGGCACCTCCGAAATTAATGATTGTCTGCTGCAGGTGAGCTGGCAATATGGCAGTAAAATTTTCTTTTTAAAATGAATAAAAGGAGTACTATTAATTTAATTTAAATAAAATGTAAACAGCTAGTAGCTAGCAAATTGAATTTACAGTCCATGATTGACATAGATAGAGAGCAAGTGTCCACTAATGCAGTACGACTAACTCACATGGTTAAGTGTGCAAATGTACATATTTGTATAATGTGTTTAAAAATGTATATTACTTTTTAATATTTTATTTCATTGGTTAAATGTGCATTTTATACACATATATCTTTAAATAAATATAATTAAATTAAAAAAGAAAAGAAAACAATAAAAAAACCACCAATAAAAATGATTTTACTTTATTGAAAAGTGATAAAAAGTTTTTGTACACGAGGGAGCTGATGTGCTTAAATTTGAGCACTTTGTGTGCAAATGTGCACATTTTAAACACTCAAAATGTGCATATTTAAGCATTTGCATCATGTCATTAGAGTTAGACTAAGTAATACTCCCTCCGTCTCAAAATACATCTTTTTTTAGGACGGATCAAGGAATTAAGGAGTAAATTAAGTGTAATAATTAGATGTAAAAAGTAGATTAAATGTAATGATTAAACCTTGCTATTAGAATATTTGTTTATTTTTTTTTAATCTGTAAAGAGAAGAGTAGAGGTGATGTAAAAATTAGAATAATAATTATATGTAAAAGTAGATTAAATGTAATGATTAAATCTAAAAAGACATGTATTTTTAACAGGATTACATGAACTAAAAAAACATATATTTTGAGACCGATAGAATATTGTATTGATGTTTCCAATTACCACATTTGCCTATAAATTGGAAATGGGAGTCCTCTCCTCTTTAACCATTTGCAGTTGCAGCTTCACTCTCCCTCCTTCCATGGCTTCCCCTTTGCTCTTCCTCCTCCTCTCCCTCCCATTGCTCTCTCTAACTCCTACTGTAAGTTAATGTGAATGTGTGTTTTAATTGTTTCTGTTTTGTTAAGTGCTGATTGATCTTATATTTGATTCAGTTTTGTTAATTTGTTTCCCTTTTTAATGTAGGTCTCAGCTGCTGAGCTGCACCAAGCTTTTCAAATCCAGGTACTTTCTTCATCTTCTGTGTCCTTTTTTTAAACTTACTTTTGTGTTAATTTGACTATGTAATCTTATATTCTTATCTATCTATGATTATCATAATAGTTGCATGCTTGGGCTATCTTTCTGACCCTTGTTTGACTACCATTTGGCTTCTTTTTTTTTTAATTTGGTGGTCCATTTATATTTACTTAAAATAATAATCATGTAATTTGCTTAGATTTTACTCTATAAAGGAATAATTATATTTGGCCAAAAAATTAAGGTACATGTATTGGTATATCCCATTTTAACACACTGTTCACCTTTTTTTTTTTTTTTTCTATCAGCGGCTAAAAACAAATAAGTCTATAAGAAAAATCAAAATTTTTTTTTAGGTATAGTAAAAATTTGACATCAAATATGTTTGATTCTCGTTAAACCGGTAATATTGATAGATGGAAAAATTGTCTTAATGACAATAAAATAACCACCGGTTATGTTAATTAGTTTGAAAATATTTTAGAAATTTTAATTATTTAGGGAGAAAGATTTATTATTGTGCTAAGTGTTTTAATGTTATAAATTCTATATTTTAATTTGCAGGATGTGTTTGTGAATACATACCCGCCGCCCCCCGCCGCCTACAAACCCCCCTCATCGCCGGTTAAGCCTTACACTCCACCGCCGGTTACAACATTACCGACCCCGCCGGCCAAACCTTATACTCCACCTGCCACCAAGCCGGCCCCAACTCCTCCGGTTAAACCTTACACGCCACCGCCGGCAACCAAGCCACCGACCCCTCCAGCCAAACCATACACGCCACCAAGTCCTCCGGTTAAACCATACACACCACCGCCCCCACCAGCCAAACCATACACGCCGCCGGCGCCACCTACTCCGGTCAAGCCCTACCCGCCACCACCAAAGGCCCCGGTGCCGCCTGTGGTGGCCCCCTACACACCGCCACCGAAGGCACCAACACCGCCCGCTGCGAGTCATCCACCGACCCCTTACCGTCCACCGGTGATGAAACAAGGTACCCATCGAACATGAATTACAAAATTCATACTCCGTATATATTTAATGTACGCATTAACTAAACTCACTTTCCTTGTCATTATAGTAGATAGTTTGGTCGCATTAAAATCATAATTATTCATTCGATCAATTGGTTTTCAGCCCCAAGAAAAACGTACACACGGTGCTTAAACTATTTTTTGGAACTAGGAATGCATTGAAATCGAGAGGCGGGTTGATAATATTCTTAAATTAATTCAACCTTTATAAATAGAGCCCAATTAATTAATTAATTTAAAATACAAGAGTTAAGAGTAGGTTCGTCATATTGTGAGAAATAATATATATACTGTAATATACTACTTGGATATAAATTTTCCCGAAAGGTTTGTCACATTAATTAATAAATAAATATAGAAATTTTACTGGATAATAAAAAGTTTAGCTATATATTAAGTAATCTATTATATATTCTCTCCAATCATAAATATAAATATATACTCCGTAACACATATTTTAAAACTCATAAGAAAATATAAAATATTATAATTTTTTTATATTTTTCATAATTATTAAAATTGATGTTTTATACTCCATCCGTTTCTAAATGTAAGTCATTTTACTCTTTTACAATAAATAGTTAACATTTGTTTAAGTTGAAATTTATACAAAATATTAATTTTTCTTATTAATTTATCAAAATAGTAATGAATATCACTTTAAAAAAAAAAAGAATTAAGAAGTTAATATCTTAAAAAATAAAACTTTCTATGGTCGGAGAGAATACAATCAATATGTGTATTACGGATTAATTATTTTGTATTTTATTGAATTGAAACAGAGGAACAAACAGTCATATATTGGATCTGAAATTTTGGAAATATTTGATTGAGGCGACAATTATTTAAAAAGATATCCGCATATACTGAACTCTCCCACCGTGTGAAATGGAGTATACCGCAATGAAGTTGATTGGAGGGTAGCTAGAGGCTGAAATAATGCCTTTACAACATACCACTATGTATGCATACGACTGAAAAGCATGGGATTGGGATTGGGATGGGACCAACCTTTTGACTATCAAGGGTCTTTGTTAGCTGGACGGTGCCCCCTTCAATCCATCATATATGCATGTATCTCATACTATTGAATTAATTAGCTAGTTGGTATAGCTACCTCTTTATATGAATCTTATCTTGGAACCATATATACTACTCCGTAATTGATAAAAAATAATGATGGCTGCAGATTGTGTGCCGTTGTGCGAAGCAAGGTGCAGTGTGCACTCGAGGAAGAGGGTGTGCGTGAGGGCGTGCTCCACCTGCTGCGAGCGCTGCAAGTGCGTTCCTCCGGGCACCTACGGCAACCGAGAGCTTTGCGGCACCTGCTGGACCCAGATGCGCACCCATGGCAACCGCTTCAAGTGCCCTTAATTTGATCCACAACCAACCTTCCTACTTTGTCTCTCTCTCCATCCATCTGCAAGACCCAACTAAATATATATATGTATAATGAGCGTTATATGTTTAATTTATATGATGATGTTGTTGAAATTGGTGGGATTGATTCAATTCTGATCCAAACTTTGCTTGTTGCCTATATATCCTTAATTTAGTGTGTTAAAAAGGTTATTTATATCGAATCTAATTAATTAATGGCGCATTAATTAATTCGGGGAAAATGAAATTTAGAAGATGGATCCGTAGCGGAAAATGAGGGAGGTGTACGTACGTAGTAGCATGGTTGATATGGTAGGGCTTTATCTAAAACAAGATCCACCGGATACGTAGCGGTGAAGATGGATTGAGATTTGAGATGGACATTCCCCCACCAAGTCCCACTGCCTCCAGATTTTCATGTTAAAAATCTGACGCGGGGGACATGTTAGTTAGGTGGACCGAATCACTTGGGTCAATCCTCAATCCCTCCACTGTCCAGTCTATCCTCCACCTCTTCCTTTTTCTTTCTCCGGTTTTCAAAAAATCCACCTTACAAGCTGGACGTCAACTAAATTTTTTTTTTATTAGGAAAGAATTCGATGTGAGACAATAAGATGTGCTCATTCCCATTAAAATGAATTTTTTTTTTTTTAAAAAAAGGTTGGGAATTGTAATAAAATATGAATTTTACCAGATTTGTGATCTTGTAGCTTTGGTATATTATCTTAGGTCTCATTTATTCATGGTTATGTATTCGTAGATAGACTGCCAAAATCCCAACTTAAGAGTAGTTGCGTTTTTCTCTACCCAAGAACATATATATGATAATTGGTATTATTTTATTTTTTACAAAAAAAAAACTATTAAAAACGGTGGAAATAACTTTGAAAGGGTATAAAACTATTACAATTGTTTGGAATGGGGAAGCTTTAATACCAGTAGTAATACTCTTCTTGAATCTTGATAGTTGGATGGGTTGAGCTTTTTATAGATGACTTGCATAGGAGGACGAGTGCGTAGGCTGTATGTAGGCGGCAGCCCTCCATCAAGATTCAAGACAGGAGGAGATTTAAAGATTGGGAACACTCTATAGATAGATAAGCTACCTAGAAGATAAGGTTTCATATATAACCCAAGGCAAGCTAAAGCTAGGTTCATCCAACCTACCCAAGACAAATTAGGAAAAACCTTACAGATCGAGAAAGCCCTGGAAAATAATCAAAATACTAGGAATTCGTTTCTGCTGTTTTTTGTATTTTCTTTTAACCGAGAAGAATTTGGTGAATTGACAAGAGGCGGAATTATAAGTGCAATAACTAGTAAAGTGGGCATGGGTTTATAAATAAATGTAAAGGGGTATTGTACAAGCATCGAACAATTAATCAAAACCTTACTCTTACCTTTCCCCTTCTTCCTTCTACCTTCTCTGATCTCTCTCTTCTTCCCTTCTTCTATCTCAAAACCACCATAGAAGCCATAGCTTCAACCTATCAGACATTCGGGTCATAACAAGACATTTAACTAAGGAATTCGGATACTCTCCTAATATATTTGCCTAATATCCTCCTAATAAAACAATCTCAACCATTAAAATAAATCAATGGTCGAGATTATCTCTCTATTTAGAGAATTGAAATCCATACAGAAATTCTCATAAACTCCATTTGAGAGAGTCCAAGAACACAGTACACGGTTTGTTACAACTGATTTCCACCCCCTAACAAAATGGCGCCAACTCCTTATGAACAAGAGAAGGAGCTTCTGTTTTGGAGTGAAATTACTAAACTGCCCTTATACAGAAATATACCTTGCATTGTATAAAATGCAATGTTATCTAGTATATTCCCATATACCCCTCAAGCTGGACTAGAAATGGGCAAGACTAGACCAAGCTTGAATGTGAGAAACTGATGTTGAGATGCCCCTAATGTCTTGGTAAGCACATCAGCAATTTGCAAAGCAGAGGACACGTGAGCTGTTTTGATGAATTTGGCTTGAACCATCTCTCTGACAAAGTGGCTATCTATTCGGACATGCGTAGTCCTTTCATGAAAGATGGGGTTTGCAGCTAACTCTTGGGCAGACTTGTTATCACAGTTCAATGTGATTGGAAGTTGGACACTGATTTGTAAATCTGAGAGCAACCCATGTAACCATACCAATTCACTAGCAGCAGCTGACATGCTTCTATATTCCCTTTCTGTGGATGACTTTGACACTACCTTTTGCTTCTTAGTCTTCCAAGAAACTAAGGCCGAACCAAGGAAAACACAAAATCCAGTCAATAATCTACCAGTGTCTCGACAATTTCCCCAATCAGCATCACTAGCTATAAGCCATTAAATTGAGGGATGAGGAAGCAGGATATGATAGAGCAAGGTTGAAGCTCCCTTTAAGGTATCTCATAAGATACATTGTAGCATGCCAGTGTGGTTTACGAGGGTTCTGAAGATATTGGCTCAACTGTTGGACATGATAGGATATATCAGGTCTAGTAAGAGTTAGATAAAGGAGTCTACCAACAATTCTCCTATAGCATTTAGGATTGTCAATAGGATCACCATCTAGAGCAGATAACTTTGTACCATGTTGCATAGGAAAAGATGCAGGCTTGCAGCCTTCCATTTGTGCATCTTTCAAAATGTCAAGTATGTATTTCTTTTGGTTGAGGAGAATACCTGAAGATGATCTAGAAATTTCCATGCCCAGAAAATACCTTGCGATGCCCAAGTCCTTGATGGTGAATGCAGTGTGGAGAGCTTGCTTGGTTGCACTGATCTCATGAGCATAATTGCCCATAAGAATCATATCATCTAGATATACAAGAGCCACTGTCATGGATGCTCCTTGAGATTTCACAAAGAGGGAGTAGTCATGCTTGGATTGAGCAAATCCTAGACTGGTCAGGAATCTAGTGAGTTCATGATTCCATTGTCTACTGGCTTGCTTAAGGCCATAGAGAGATCTATTAAGTTTGCAGACAAGCCCTTTCTGAACCTCATAGCCCAAGGGTGGAGTCATGTATACTTCCTCTTCCAAATACCCATGCAAAGTCCACCCATCACCCACTGGGCGATCGGGTGGATCGGGTGATAATTCGGGTGAAATACAAGACATCAAATTTATAAAAAAAATATATTAAAAAACATACGTCGAACACATCGAAGAATAAACATTAATTAGGAGCCCATTGCATTCACGTTTCCATTTTAAATAGGAACCAATTGCATTGCATATTTTCAAAGAAAAATTGCATAACTTACTTTATGATAAGATATTTCCATTTTTATCATTTGATAGGTATCTTGAATTAGAGTTTAGGGGTATATTGGTAATTTCACATATAAAATATAAGTATATAATATAAGTTGGGTGACGGATCGGGTGATGGGTGGGGAATGTCTTCACCCGGATCCGACCCGACCCATCACCCGTTCACCCATCACCCATTTAATATTCGTTTTATTTCGGATTTTCACCCACTTTTTCGGGTCGGGTGAAACGGATATCCGTTGGGTGTGGGTAAAATTGTCATCCCTACCGGAGCTACTAGCAAGTAGCAAGAAACACCTGACTAATCCCATGAGCCTTGAAACCCTTCAATGGACCAATGCCACCCGAAGCAGGGGTGGGTATTCAATTAATTAAAATAATTAAAACATAATTTTAATGTAAGAGAAGACATTTCATTTTAAGGGATTATAATTAGGAAAAGTGGTGAGATTTTCAGTTACATTTCAATTAATTTAATTAATTGTTTGCCCACCCCTGACTTGAAGCGAGATTCAAATTGGAGACCTTTGAGTATAACCCACATATCCTTTCCGGCTGAACCAACTTAGAATGGTTAACCCACCTACCTTCTGTTTACAGTAGCATATAATGGTGAAAAATCTTCCCTGCCAGTTCTAATCAATCTATCTATATCTAATCTAATACTAAAACACTTGCAAAATGGGACACGTGGCGGCCATACATTTAAAGTTAGAAATTTAGGATAAATCCCCAATTACTTCCCCAATTGTTTAAAATCAAATTTTAGGATAAATCCCCAATTGATTATACAATTGTTTAAAAAATCAAAATTTATGATAAATCCTCAATTGCTTCTCCAATTGTTTAAAACTCTTTTATTTATAATGTTTACAATTTATTTTTTTTGCAACGCTGCATCTCGACATTGCACTTGAATCCAATTAATCATGATCGATACTAAAATTGAATGAATGATCAACTACAACAATGGCTTTCCGCTCTCACATGTTCATTCTATCCAATTTGAAACGCCATCAATGCACCTGAAATGCATTTACGTGCACAAAATATGACACTTCTAATTTCACAAATTTCCTGTTGCACACTACAAACACTAAAAATACAAATATGAAATCTCTCACAAGTTCTCCTTCAACCTTTCCTAGGCGTGTATGCAGTCCATGAACATTTCCTGGACGTGTGGACAGTCAATGAAAGCCTCTTGGTTATTGTGACAGTCACCTAAGGTGATAACTTATCCTCATATGCTTCATTTCCATTTAGCTCATGGTGTGCGATGATCCTCCCATTCATAGTGTCCACTTCTTTCCATTGATTTCATCACCGAGGAACATCCCATGGATCTCAAAACCTAAGGACACAACACTTTCTCTAACAAAATCAATTGTTGTACATAAAACACTAAATAAAACAACCTAAATATATAAAAAAAATCACAAAAATATAATAAAAAATTCAAATATACCCTCCTCCATAAATTCAACCATAAATAAAAAAAAAACAAATTTCAGATCTGTAGAGATTTGATTTCGAGCCTTATTTAACTTCTTGATTTGCTTCACATCCCTATTTCATATTTGTTTTTAATTTACATGGTATCCAAATCTTTGATCCAATAAATCTTTTTAAGTTTATGACCAAGTTCTGCTCCAATTTTACGTACTCTTATTGCTATAAAATGTAACATTTTTTTTAGAATTTTTTTAATAGGTGATTAAATCTAACTTGGTTGATGAATAATGAGATCTATTTTCTAAGTTCATTGGCCATAGAGTTGGTTAATTGATTTCTTTTGCATTTTCAATAGTTGTTTGATTTGAAGAACACTAACTCAAACCTCAAGAGTGAGTTAAATAATATTAAAACGATATAATATAAGCATTTCCAGTAGTTGTTTCCTTTATGTTACTTTTTTTTAAGTTCCATCCGTTATTACTTTTTCTACCCAATTAACCGATGTTTATCTCTTTAATTTAACCAATTGATTCTACAATTGTTTAAAAAATCGAAATTTATGATAAATCCCCAATTGCTTCTCCAATTGTTTAAAACTCTTTTATTTATAATGTTTACAATTTTTTTTTTGCAACGCTGCATCTCGACATTGCACCTGAATCCAATTAATCATGATCGATACTAAAATTGAATGAATGATCAACTACAACAATGACTTCCCGCTCTCACAGGTTCATTCTATCCAATTTGAAATGCCGTCAATGCACCTGAAATGCATTTACGTGCACAAAATATGACACTTCTAATTTCACAAATTTCATATTGCACACTACAAACACTAAAAATACAAATCTGAAATCTCTCACAAGTTCTCCTTCAACCTTTCCTAGGCGTGTATGCAGTCCATGAACGTTTCATGGGCGTGTGGGCAGTCAATGAAAGCCTCTTGGTTATTGTGACAGTCACCTAAGGTGATAGCTTATCCCCATATGCTTCCTTTCCATTTAGCTCATGGTGTACGATGATCCTCCCATTCATAGTGTCCGCTCCTTTCCATTGATTTCATCACCGAGGAATATCCCATGGATCTCAAAACCTAAGGACACAACGCTTCCTCTAACAAAATCAGTTGTTGTACATAAAACACTAAATATATAAAAAAAATCACAAAAATATAATAAAAAAAATTCAGATATACCCTCCTCCATAAATTCAACCATAAATAAAAAAAAAAAATTCAGATCTGCAGAGATTTGATTTCGAACCTTATTTAACCGTTTGATTTGCTTCACATCCCTATTTCATATTTGTTTTTAATTTATATGGTATCCAAATCTTTGATCCAATAAATCTTTTTACCGAGGAACATCCCATGGATCTCAAAACCTAAGGACACAACGCTTCCTCTAACAAAATCAGTTGTTGTACATAAAACACTAAATATATAAAAAAAATCACAAAAATATAATAAAAAAATTCAGATATACCCTCCTCCATAAATTCAACCATAAATAAAAAAAAAAAACAAATTTCAGATCTGCAGAGATTTGATTTCGGACCTTATTTAACTGTTTGATTTGCTTCACATCCCTATTTCATATTTGTTTTTAATTTATATGGTATCCAAATCTTTGATCCAATAAATCTTTTTAAGTTTATGACCAAGTTCCGCTCCAACTTTACGTACTCTTATTGCTATAAAATGTAACATTTTTTTAGAATTTTTTTAATAGGTGATTAAATCTAACTTGGTTGATGAATAATGAGATCTATTTTCTAAGTTCATTGGCCATAGAGTTGATTAATTGATTTCTTTTGCATTTCCAATAGTTGTTTGATTTGGAGAACACTAACTCAAACCTCAAGAGTGAGTTAAATAATATTAAAACGATATAATATAAGCATTTCCAGTAGTTGTTTCATTTATGTTACTTTTTTTAAGTTCCATCCATTATTACTTCAATTACCCAATTAACCGATGTTTATCTCTTTAATTTAACCAAAAGATTACACATTTATCCTAATTTCAAATCTGCAGAGATTTTTTAAATTTAGTTTAAACCGTTTTAATTAAAATTGTACAGATCTGCAGAGATTTTTAAACCAATTACAAAACATTATGTTACTTTTTGTTAAAATAATTAAAATTTTCAAATCTGCCGGGATTTTGTAACCAATTACAAACCATTCTTTTACTGTTTTTTTTAAGTTCCATCCGTTATTACTTCAATTAACCAATGTTTATCTCTTTTATTTAACCAAAAAATTACACATTTATCCTAATTTCATATTTGCAGAGATTTTTTAAATTATTAAAAAACAATCGATATTATTTTATTTTTTAAGTTCTATCCGCTATTAATTTCAGATCTGCAGAGATTTGTTTTACCGTTTTACTCTCATTCACCCTAACCTAACTGGCAACACTACTCTATATATAATCAGAATCGAATATAACAGAGAACTCACTTCTCTTTCTTCCTCTTCCACCGGTCATGGGGCAGTCCTCTCATCTGGAATTCAATAGTGTATACAACCAACATAAAAAACCTAATAAAATTCATCAATGTTTATCTCATTTCTAACCAAAAGATTACAAATCTATCCTCTAAAAAGGGATTTAGATGGTTTATAATTGCTGCACAGGTTCGTATCTATCCTAACTTAATAGTCAATAGTAATCTATATCTCATTTCTCATTCCAAACTAAAAGATTTGATATCTACTATAAATCTTCTAGAAAAAACAGAAAATAAAAATAAAATCAGCTGCTGGACACGTAAAAATTCATATAAAAACAGGAAATTCATCAATGTTTATCTATTTTTTAACCAAAAGATTACAAATCTATTGTCTAAAAAAGGATTTAAAATGTTTATTCATATCTATCTATCTATTTCTATTATTATTCTATTATCTCTCCTAACTTAATACAGCGAAAGGAGCCATACAAACTATAATGTGTTCGATATTACAAATAAAATACAATTCCACATAAATAATCCAATATTAATAAGATGGTTCAATTTAGCAGACAATGCACACCCACATAAATAATCTCATTGCACAAAATTCCAATCCAAATTCGATTTCGAGATTCTCATTGCACAAAACCCCAAATTCAAATCCCATTGTTATTAGACAACCACTGTTATTCCAATCTCATTGCACAAAACTCCAATCCAAATTCGATTTCAACATTCCCACTATACAAAACCCCCAATTTGATTCCCATTGTTATTCGAATCCAAAATTCCAATCCCATTGCACAAAACCCCCAATTTGTTTCAACATTCCAATCCAAATTCCAATCCAAATAAATCAACCCTAGATCATTGTTATTTGTTAAACCAAACCGGTGAAAATTGAAATGAGAATATGGATAATCAATTGGGATTTGGGAGTTGGGAGTGATACATGAGAAAGGAGGCCGAACAGAAGACGGTGCGGCGACAGCAGCAAGGAGGTCGGACAGAGGCGATGAGCCGACGACGAAGATGGTTTGCTTCTGCTCGGCAACAAACTCGACGACGACACTTCGACAGTCGCCTGTGCTACTTGAGCAGGGAGTGGCGCCTGGGTTCGCCGAAGTCACCGGTGACGACGGGAGAGAGCAAGCGGGGCAGCCGAGGTCCGGGCTAGACTGGAGGTTGACGGTGAGGTGATTGAGCAAATGGAGGCCGAAGGAGCGGGCGATGGTGTTGCGAAGGGAGTTAGGACTTAGGAGTAGTAAACGAGTATTTGATTTTTAGGGTTTTTCTCAAAACGTTGCCGTTTTGATTTTTTTTTACTAGCTAATTATTGCTAAGAGGGTAAATCCTTATTTATTGTGAAAAAAGTATTTTTAATCCATTATTTTACAATGTTTCATTATAAATAATTAATGTAAATGATATTTACTCCATTTACATACTTTATATTATAATAGTCTATATAATATGAATTGTTTCTTTTTTTTAAAGATGTCATTCTTAACTTTGTTAAGATAGAAAACAACATTGAGTGTAGAGTTATATGACGATAAATTTCACAAAAGACTCGAAATTCATATCCAAAACACTCGATAATATATTCATATAGTTTGACAATAAACCTCACATAATATGAATTATTTCAAATAATTACATTGTAGTTTGATTATTTCAAATAATTACAGTATATTTAATGACAATTTGCTATATTCTTATGCCTTACAATACAATGTTTTTATATTTTGTTATTAGTATTATTAATTAAATATTGTATAGGAAATATCTACAAAATTTGCTCATATTCTCGCATCTCCAAATTTACTTATCACAAAAAAAACTAATAAGAATATATTAACAAGGTAGATAACAACAAAATAATAAATAGCTATGTCGTTTTCATATTATTATAATAGTATAATAAATCTAATAAATAATGTAAATAAGTTATGACAATATCTTCTATAAAATATACTCCATTCGATCCATTATATATGACGTTTAAGACTTATTTTGTTGATCCAATATGTATGACGTTTTGTGCTTTTCATGAACCATTAATTCCTAATTCTTTGTACTAGTATTAATTGTTATTCATTACTACTTGAGATTGTATGGCGTTTTGGACGTTTTGGAGTATTTATCCATTATCTCAACTAATTTTCATTAATTGAAAAGCTCTTTATCTCATCCATTGAATTTATATATACTCTCAACTACTCTTTTCTATTTAATGCCAATTAATATTTGGCTGATACGAGAGAAATTAATTGATATCTAAGCCCTCCTTAATTCCTTTCTTAATTTACGTGCAATTGTGTAAAACGTCATACATAGTGGATCGGGGGTAGTAATATACTTTACAAATCCTGTGCGTTACGCACGGACACTGCGCTAGTATACATATACTAAAACCAATGCATTGGTGCATGCGTGGAGGCTCGTGAGTGCATCTGCATACGTGGCGGCGCGTGAGTGTATCTCGCAGAACTCTCTCCCGTCAAAAAGAAAATCTAATAAAAATAATTATTTTATTTTACCATTAACACATATAATTGGATATATAGAAGATCTTATAAAAGAGTAAATATTATATAAGGAAAAAATTATATCAATATAAATAAACGTAGTAGTAGTAATAATAAAACTATTTAGATTATATATAACCTGTCGAACTAATTTTATTTATATATTTTTTTTTTTGAATGAAAAATAATTTATATTTAGATTAACGCATTCTCCGTACACAGGACGGAACCTACACTAGTACATAAGATATTCAAATGGATACATAAGGAATTCAAATGAACCATACATCTACAAGCAAAAGGACAAATCCTAAAAGCTCTCGACAAACAAACCCATCCTTCCCCTTTTTCTCTAACTTGCCCTATACAAAAATGAGGACGGGCCCAATTACAAAAGTTTGTTTAGGTGAAACTCACAAATCATATCATAAGAACAAAAGTTCAGGTCAGATCTACTGCTTTTGGGTGACTGGGAAATTATCCTCAGGCTGCCTTTTCCACAAGTAGTTGGCTGCTTCGATCCACCGAGGACTGACGAGGAACTTCTCTTCCCGCAGAGCCCAACGTGACTTGTCTGTCCTAGCATCCGCGGAGACTACATGTGTGACAGTTGGGTCAAGTTCTGTGCAGCATATTGCCCCCATCCTTTCCGCCATCTTCCACAAGGGGTTGTCACTGGGAGGCGATGAGGTAGGAAACACCCGGCTGAATACTATCTTGCAGTCTTTGAGGACTTCTTTCTTGATGCTCCTTAGAACCTGAAAATCATTCAGAACAACCTTGTTTGAGAACATGTTTCCACCTAGTTCTGCAGATTGTAAGCAACACATTACATTGTATGCTTTTGGTAGCTTTTTCTTTTGCAAGCATTGATGACAATATTCCATATCTGATTAATACTAACAGACAAAAAGGGGGGAAACAACAGTTTTAATATTGGAAGGCCATGGTAAATGCATCAGATATTTCACCTCTCTCACATCTCTGACAGCAATGTCATCCTTTCTCTCCTGTCGGTAGATTGCAATTAGTGATATAATACGCACAGGAACTGTTTGCTAGTATGAGTGAAGAACACAAGAAAAACATACCGGATCAAAGAAAAGGCCATGAACACGCTTTAGAACTTCGAGAACAGTAGCCAGTGCACCATCTACCTCATTCTCGTCACTTTTTAGCTCTGAAAGGGACTTGACATTGAATCCAAATTGACGGCAACTTGAAGAAAAATAATGATATCTGTCCATCAAAATCAAATTATCCTTGTGTTTTTGCCAAACCTGAATGATGCAGAAACTCAAATGATTAAATCAGAAAAAGTTGAAAATTTGCAAAAGGAATTACAAAAACAAAAGAAAATATGCATAAAATCGTTTATACACCATATTTCAAAACACAATGACAACCAAATAATTCTACCCATCAAACCAAATGTGAAGGGATAGTACTTACACCTTCTGTGTCATCTAAAATCAGAACAGCACTGTCCATGCCAAGCACAATATCGAGTCCCTTCTGATGCCTTTGAGTACAATCGCCTTGTGAGATAACTCTAGAATCAAAATATGTTTTCCCAGGATCGAGCAACCGGGCCATTTCAAATGCATATGACCGTTCTCCCATTGTGTAAATGTACATCTCAAACAGGTCAGCAGCTTCTTTAAGAAAGGTACGTACAAATGGCCTTAACTTCGTTACCATCTGCATTGTATCCACTTTGAACAAGCTTCCATTTGAAACATCTAAAATTTCAAAATGTTGAAGTCAGATGAACCAGTACTCATTAAGAATATTAAAGGATGTACTAAGGTCCAGACGCATCTTTATGATTCAGAGCAAAAAACTAGGGACCAAATTGATAGAAACGGAGAAGAAGGGATTAAAATCACATGAACTTCAGTGCAAACACAGCATATGTCCCAAACTGCCACCTATCATGGAGATAATTAGGACTCGCTAAGAGATAGAGCCTACTTTTGCAAGATTATATTAGAACCATCAACTACAGATGTAAAGAAAGATTATATTTAAAGCACAGCCTGTCCAGTTTTAAAATACGGAGTATAATATTCCACACCACATGCGAACATATCATGAATAGAGTAACAATTCACAAACAAACACAGCAAAGAAGAATGTCCCCAAGCTTTAAATGACCAAAGAAACGAAAAACTCGGCAAGCAAAAGATACCTTGAAGGGAGTGTGTCTGACCCAATAAATATTGCTCATCCGGTGATATATCTTTCAGACAAGTTGAATTCAAGACAGTGTGGTCCAAATCAATCACAAGATAAAGCTTTTTCTGTTGTAACATTTTCTTAACATCAACATTCCTTAAGCGAGTTATCTCATCATTAGCAAGTCTCAAATCCTACAAATAAAGAATAATGTCAATCTTTGCCATGTCTGCATAGTGTTCAATAAATATTCAATTAAAATTCAATAAAGAAGAAAAAGGCTGATGGTGAATGAACCTTGTGAAAACAGGAACAAAATATTGTATTCATTGAAGAATATCTTATTTCAATTTTAAGAAGATCAAGCAAGATTTCGTAAAGCAAACTTGAGTTAATGTTCTACAGGAAATCCCCCAAAGTAAAAAGGACAGAGGTTGACAATGACCAAAAAAAAAAACTCAATCGAGATTCAACAATAGTATAAGAATTCATCACAGTTATACCTTATGGATGTATCCAAGTGATATGCCCACAGCATCAGCCGTCTTTTCCCCACATCTTATACACATATCTCGTAAGAAACCAGGATGTGGACAAGAATCACCAGCCACCTCTGCAAGTAAAAATAATTCAATACAGTGATCATATTAGAAAACTCCAAATCAAAGAACCACGTGCTAGGAGGAAAATTTCCTAAAATACTCCCACGGATGGAAACATCATAAAACCATCCCCAAATTTATAACAAAATCATAACGAAACAGAGGCAAAATGTCTGAAAGAGATATGATTGCAAATTGGCAATCCAGAGACTAAGCTGAACCCATGGGAATACAGTGAACAAGATAACATGTACGATGGTAAGAAGATCTCTAACAGATTAGATATGGCACCTAAACCATACCTGTCTCCTCAAAAGATCCATACGACGTACCCTCTACTTCATCGGTACTTTCCGAATCCAGCTTTCGTCTTTTGATCCTGAAACCAATCATCTCCTGATGTTAATCATTTTTTTAAAAGTTTCTACATTTCGATTATTGAGTATCATGAAAGAACTAAGAACTCAAAAACACCAAATGAGAAAAACAGGCCTCTTCTTTCAACAGTTAATATCACTATGAGGCTATCCTGAAAGCGAGTTTGCACATGGGAAGTGGGAAGAGTTCGCACCACAAATACGTCAACTTATAAGTGAGAAAAACATTTTTGCATTAAAATTCAAGTTCAATGAGTATTAAGATCCTTCTACCTACTTAAAAATGACGTCTTTTCAACTTTGCAATGCAATTATACAAATGCCTCAAATAATGCATTTAGAGTACAAATATGATGAGAAGATGGAAAAATGGAAAAATGATCAAATATAAAAGAATTTCATGGTTGCAGACACTAGCAATAGTACCTCTCAACAGGGTCTCCATTATCATCATTCTCTTTGTTTGGTGATGCATCCGATAATCCAGAATCCAGCTCCTCTTCAAGAAATCCAGCGAAATCATCACTGCTTGAAGAGGATATAGGGGAATCTGTAGCCACACTCATCTACCACAATGTAAAAGAATTCAAACTCTCATATATGATATATTCCTTAACGTAGATGTGTGAATACGAACTTCTCAATGTTGGATTGCAGAGTGTTTTCAAACAATCAAGAAATCTCGTCGTAGAAATAGCTGACAAGGCAGTTGCTTTGAACATCATATTTGCTTAAATTCATAAACTAGCATTATCAAACAGCTAGACACTCTATCAGCAACTTCAATTCATCAATGCACAGTTTAAAAATACAGAGATGTTAACCAGCAATCAACCAGAAGTAACCAAAATATAAAAAATTGAAATGTGCTTCCCCGAACAAGTATTGCTGAAACCCCCATATCACCACTTCGCCGAATTGTTTAGCGCAAAAATCATACTCTAAACGGCCACACAACCGAAAATTGAGGGAAGAATCAAACCAAAAAGAATAGGGAGCAGAGTTCATCACAAACCTCGACAACCGACCTAGTTGGATAGTTGGATCCAAAAGCCCGAGTCGCCCGGAAGATAGAGAAAGAGAACTGTGACCGCGAAAGAGAGAAGGGAAGAAGTGTCTGGTTATCGTCGAGATCGAGGAGCCGGCAGCGGTGGCGGAGGCCGGTGCAGCTCGAGGAGTTACACGGCGGCGGAAGCGCGGCTGCGGTGGTCACAGTGAATGGGTGCGACGTTCAACCAAGGTGTCTGTTTTTGTTACGAGTTGATTGGGAAAGGTTTTAGAAGGTTGGTTGGGCCGGCCCGCCCATTAACCTTGGAGGTAGACCTGAGCAAATATGGGCCAACCCGCCCGGCAAAATATGCGGGCTTGGACAGAGTAGTTGACCCAAGCGGGCCGACGGGCCCGGCCCGGTTGGGCCAGTGGGTCGGGCTTGGGCGGATAGTGAAGCCCAAGCGGGCCGATGGGCCCGGCCCGGTATTATAATAATATTATATATAATTATAATTATATAAATTATATAGAGTATTGTAAAAATATATACATAATTTCTATAATTTATAACTATATTACCGGTGTCATACTAGTACTAAGTGCTAACTATTCCCAATCATAAACGTTCTCATCTTCAAAATCAAATCCAATTGAGAAATAAAAACCCTAAATGATTTCTCTCGCATAGCTCGAGTGCCGCTTAAAAGTATTGGCACACTATAACGTTGATTTGCATTTGTTAGTAAGCTAATATTGTCCATATTTGCCTCGTATTTGAAAGTATTTATACAATTTTGTAATTTGCCACTTTTTTAGTTCGATTTCGGACATAAAACGAATTTGAGAACCTAGGCCCAAATACACTAGGCCCAAATACCGGGAAAGAGGGCGGTCTTGGGCAAGACACTAGGCCCAAATACCGGGCCTGGCCCAAGCCCGGCCCGGTGTAGTGGACTGAAATTTTGGTCGAGGCCCGGCCCAAGCCCGCCCGACCCGGCCCATGCTCAGGTCTACTTGGAGGAGCATATGAGGTCAATTTGGGCCCCTTGTGATCCATCATGGCAATTTTCCTCTCATGTTCCTAGTAGTTTAGTTTTAGGCCAATTTGCATAACTAGCCATATAAAAAAAAACTTTACACAACTAGTCATGTGCCTTGATTATTTGCATGGGGTAGAAAGTGGTCATTTTTTGCAAATAAAAATAGCAACCGGGAGAGGAAGTTGCAGGTGAAGGTAGGGGACACTGTAGCTACACTGTAGGTGTCAGTGACATGTGGCACCAAAAGACATCCCCCGTTCATTTCAGAAAACTGTAGACTGTCCATCTTACCAATAGAATTAATATGTCCTACCAATAGGCTAAACCTGTCTTTCCATACCTGGAGATATTTTGGAAAGAATCTAGAGGGGATTCACTATAGCTGATTTGGCGGGCTGTCAGTGTACTTTTGGCGCCAAAACAGAATTCCTCTTTTGAGAAAAGGGGGAGCATTTATGAGGGGAAAATGCAATGATTGCATTGATGGGTGTCCCCCAAAAACATATATAAACTTGAAAGGAGGATTTGAAACACCAGAACATCCTCTGCAAAAAGCGGAAAGGACGAGGAAAAAGTTATCCGTTCATTCTAGGAAACGATATAGTCCCCATCCTACCAATAGAATATTTCCGTCCTACCAATAGTGTACAACTGTCCTTTCATACCTGAAAAAGTGCAAGAAGTTTGTCCGATGACAGTGGCAGCGATGTGTAAGTGATCTTGTACCTATCCTTTGTAGTTATTCATTTTTCTTATAACAGAACTACCCCAAGGTGACGGTTTCACAATACCGGTTGCAGAGAGTTCGTAATTTATACTCTCTTTTTGATCAATTGCATGACTTGCAAATTAAGATAACAAATTCAAGCGCTATTTTTGCTTCCTGCGAAATTATCACTTCTTGATGCCTAGACGATCATAAGGACCCATTGAAAATAGTCTATTAGCTCAATTGGTAGAGCGTTGTGTTTGCACACAAAGATGTGAGTTCGACTCTAACATAGGCTAATACGGAGTATGTGTGTTCATGAATCTCTCTAAGCTTATACAATTATGAACCTGGCAGAAAATATATACACTAATGGTATGACACATTTACGAACATGTTAGGACAAATTCATAAATCTCTCTGAACTTATACGATTATAAACATGACAGAAAATATATACATTGGTGATAGGACAAATCTGTGATGATCATGAACTTGTCAGCGATGACTGGGTACTTCTGAGTGTCAATATTCACTACTTGGATCTTGTCTTTCAGTGTAGCACTAACTTTATCCAGGATAGGGACCATAGCTTGAGATTCATCATCGCACATGATATATCCATGTATAGCTTTTGCATCTGTGGTTCATATAACTTCAGTCTCTGCCTGTGGAGCCTGCCTTCTCCTTTTGCTTTTCTGAGATTCATGTGGAAGTAATTTTTTTTCGTAAAGTCAATTATGCATTTACATTTTTCCAATAGTATAAATATATCGTACCATCAGTGTGCATCTATCCTACCATTAGTGTCAAGTTATACAGGAATTACTGGGTTTCCATTATGATCCTACCAATATCGTTGTTTTCTCCTACCATTACTTTCCATCAATCCTACCATTCTGATCCTACCTATATCGTTGTTTTATCCTACCATTAGTTTTCATCTATCCTACCATGTTTCTGCATCTATCCTACCAATTTAAATAGCTTTCAAGGAAAATCAAGCTAGAAAGAATCTGTAAATTATGTTCCACAATTTTCATAAAAACAACCAATGGTAGAGGGTTTCCAGTCTATAACAAAAGATGAAGGAAACCTAAGTAACATTATATCCAAGGGTAGAGGCTCTAATTCAGTCGTTCTAGCATTGAATTAGATTGGATTCATGAATTTTGATTGATAGAAATTGGATTGAGATTAGGATTTATGGATTGGTAATTGAGATTGAGATTAGGGAATTCACGCCTCAATGATTACTAGTCCGGGATTTGTGGATTGGTCAATATTAATTCTACTTCTTTGTCAATAGTACAAATATATCTTACCATTCGTGTACATCTATCTTACCATTAGTGTAAAGTTATACACTTAGGAATTTCGGTGATTACATTTTTATCATACCAATATTGTATATTTATCCTACTAGGTTCACAAATTTGTCCTACCACTAGTCTATATATTTCCTACCAAGATCATAATTTTATAAGTTCAGAGATATTCATAATTCATAAATTTGTCGTACCAGATTCACAAAATTGTCCTATCATTAGTGTATATATTTCCTACCATGTTCAATCGTATAAGTCCATAGAGATATGAACGCATACTCCGTATTAGCCTATGTGAGAGTCGAACTCACATCTTTGTGTGCAAACACAACGCTCTACCAATTTAGCTAATAGGCTCCTGCAGAAAATGCATGTAAACATGTCATCCAGATAAACAAAATAGGAACAAGAAATGTCTTATCCAGGATTCTGGCAGATCCTTTTTATGTAATAGGTGACAACTTAGTGTTTCTGAACAACTATTATGCATTTTGCCCAACATATGATGATAAATAAAAATGTAAACAAACTCAATATTCGTTCTCAACCTATTACGAAGACATGTTCTTTGACCTTGCAACAAACTAAACAAGCAGAAGGAAAGGAAGTAAGGGGAACATCACAAACTATAAAGAGACTGCTTCATGAATAGGTATTGTATTAGCCGATGCAGAATGACGGAGTAATCAACATGTGGGTAAGAATCTAAGCATAATAGCAGATCTTGTTCGTTAATATTTAATTTATTCATGCATGAGAAGAAGGTTTTCTAAATAAAGACCCCTCCAACGAAATAGACAAGGAGCCATTCACAATTTCTTCTAATTCCAAGTCAGTTAGGAAGTGTCTGCAGGAATGAGGTAGATATTACATGAAAAACCTGCACTATATAAAATTCAAAATGTAAAGATTTCAATTTTACCTTCAGATCACAAAGTCCATTGTCTCTGAAGCAACTGACATGATACTCTTTCTCACACTACAGTCATATTAGACATCACATTAAGAAATATGAGCAATTTACATCAAAAAAAAAACACTTGTCAATCAATCATATAGGAAGGTGAGAGACATACTTGATCGCAGATTATTACTGTTCGATCATCAAATGTTTCAGAGCTGAAATCATGGGCCCTGATACAAAAAAAAAAAAAGATAGCTAGTAAGTATGGTACATTAAATTGATAACAGAAGAAATCCCCAACAATCAACACACAAAAAGATATATAACAAAGAGGGTCATACAACAAAATAAATTTTAGAGTCAGCATGAAACAACAAAATACCACTAGAGAAACTATCCTGCAAGTTTAGTAATCAAAGTAAAAAAGAAACAAGATTAGGAGGAACAACCTCTAATATATGTAAACCAATAGGATATTTAAAAGCTAAATGGTCAGCTACCCTATCAGTCTCACCACAAATTGATGAAACTAGTTCAGAACTCTACCAAGCAGTTTATTGTGAACATCAATCACTAAATCTGAACTTGTTTCCAGAATGAACTTCTGAAAACCGCAGCCGCAACCCCAGGAACCGATTCAAAGTCTATTTCAACCTAAGAAAAACGAACCAATTCAAGGTCTATTTCAACCTAAGAAAACAGAACTTACGAAATCCGTGAAGTATAGGTCAAGCGCGGGCTGGAGCGGGAACTACGGCGGAAACTGGAAGAGGGCGGAGTCCTCCTCGCGTGCCCTCCATTGTCACTCATCTTCTTCTTCTCCTCTTCTTCTTCCTCCCTCGGCTTCTTTGCAGACAAATCTACACAGCCCGATTCAGGATTTGCGACGAGGAGAGGCAGACGAGGCTGCGAGAATAGAAGACACAGGTGGAGGCGAGGAGGGTGAGGAGGAGGGAGAGGAAGGGGCTCGGCGTCGGACCACAGTTCCCCGAACCCCAAAATCAAATCCCTAATTCAACAGATCCCTAATTCGAAATTAAATCCCAAATTGAAGAAACCCAAAACAAATCCCTAATTCGACAGATCCCCGAACCCCCAAATCCCAAATCGCTGTCTCTCGCTTCTTCTTCGACTACTTCTTCCTCCTGTCGCTCCTCCTGGTTTTCGTCTCTCTCTATCTATCGCTTTGAAATGGAACCGTCTCTCTCCCTCCCTCATTTTAATTTGATAACTCTCTACTGCCGGTTACCAACAGTTAAAAACAACCGGTTGTTTTAATTGCATAAGATGGCCAGGGCTATTTTGTGCAAATTTTTCACCCCCTTGGCTATTTCTGCAAATAGGCCCATTTTTTAGGCTATTTAGTGCAAATTCCTCTTAGTTTTAAGCATGTTCATACTCGTGGACGGATGATAATATAAAAATTAAAATTGATTAAACTAAATCTTCTTATAAAACTTCTGCTCTGTTTTTTTTTCAGTAGGCAAACAGTAGGGAGAATTACACAAAATGTAATTCACTCCCTGGATCATCCTGACGGATGATGGTACAAAAGTCCCTGTTAAAAGGGATGGTATTCCTATCCGTAATGATACCGGTTCTAGCTATGTAGTCAGCAACCTTGTTGGCTTCTCTGTAGCAGTGGTTGAACTCGATATGATCGAAGTGTTCTTTGAGATGATTGATATGCTGAACTTGACGTAGGACTTCCCACCTTGTATTCTTCCCTTCCTTGATGGCTTTTAATTTATAATCTCTTGGTTGTCTCCTTCAATGACAAATCTTCTCATACCTAATCTTCTGGCGTTCTCCATACCTATTTGAATAGCATAGGCTTCGGTTTGGAGGATACTCACTCTTTCCGTTACCTGGTAAAAAAATATCCTTAATATGACCATGAGAGTCTCGGATAACTCCCCCCACCTGACAGGCGTCCGTGGGTTTCACGGAGCCATCTACATTATCCTTATAGATAGTTGTTTGAGGTTTAGCCCATTTTGCTCTTAATCTCTTGTTCTTTTTCCCAAGTTTAATATTTTCATGTTTTGCGTAGTTCTAGTCTTTAATGGCAGAGATAGCACTCTGAACTAGTATTTTCGGAGGGGTTGTGTTTTTTGTTTTGAAAATGTGGTTGTTTCTAGCCTCCCAGATGGAAAGCCATATGAAGATTAGATCATTAAAATTGCGGTTGTTCTCTCTGATTTGTTCTAAATCGATTATGCTACCATCCCTGTTTGGGAGTTGAAAGTAAGTTTTCGCACTCTGTTCATATTGAGCAATTACCTCTCTTGTATATTGGCATTCTAAGAGAAGATGGTGTAAGTATTCATTTTTGTGGTTGCATAAGCAACATTGGCTCGGGACTCTATTAAAGTATCTGTTTAGTCGTTCTTTCGTTGGGAGGCCATCTAACATGGTCTTCCAAAGAAAATTCTTTTGTCTTGGAGGTAGATTCAGATTCCATATCCATTTTTGGTCCCTCACAATTTGTTCTCCATTTCCTAAGATAGTCTTAGCCGACTGTGTTGAGAACTTTCCAGAGGGGTCAGGTTTCCAAATTAGCTTGTCTTGGACCTGCCAGTCTGGTATGTAGATTTTGAAGATTTCATTCTGAATGTTAGTCGGAAACATATTACGGATTAGTTGAGCATTCCAGGTTTTATTTAAGATGAGGTCACTAACCTTCATATTTGGATCATGGTTGTTTAAGAAATTTGTTAGCCGAGTGTTTGGAATCCATGGATCATTCCAGACGTTGATAGATTGACCATTTCCTACTAACCATAAAAGTCCGTTTTCGAATTTTTCCCGGAGGGAGAGAAGTCTTCCAAATTGCCAAGAGGTGTCATGGTTTGTTCTTTGTTGAATTCCATGGTTTATTAGATACTTTTCTTTAATTATTCTTACCCAGATGTTACTATCATTTGTGTAGATTTTCCAAAGGAGTTTCATTTGGAGACTTTGATTAAGCTCTTCTTCTTTTTTAATACCTAGACCACCTTGATGTTTGCTTTTGCAAATTTTATCCCATGAAATTAGGGGTGTATATCTTTTAGAGTGAAGCTTATTCCAGAAAAAGTTTTTATTTATTTGATCAATCTGGTTTAGAATGCCTTTTGGTAGGAGGAAGTTTTGCATCAAATAATTCGTTTTGGAACTCAAGTTTGCTTGTATAAGAACTGCTCTGCTTACTTTATTTTGCACAATTAGATTGCGTTCAAACCCAAGTTTCAAAGTATTTAACTACTAATATGAAGTAATTCAACTATTAACCCCCCAAAAAGCCAAAGAGTGTGAAGTTACTAATCTCACCGATGATACTTGTATAATTACTAATGTATAAAAAAAATGCTCAAATGGAAAAAGTTTGAGAAACTTTTGATATAATATTTAATCAGTTATCATACCTTAAATAAAATGTTCAAAAATCAACAATAACAATTCAAAATGCTGCTGAGGAAACATCAACCCATATATTAAGTAAATGATATTTTTAATAGTAATAACATAATTTAAGATACGTTATTCAACTCTGCTTATCGTCATTGCAGGCAAGCTTGAAGGATTTATTTCCCTCTTTAAACCGCATTGCAGAACTATGCTAGAGGGAAATGCATAGTCATCCCTCCATCGATGACTAATGTTTGGCCAGTCATGTATGAAGAAGCGGGCATCGCAAGGAAGGCAACCAAGGACGCCACATCCGCCGGATCCCCTCCTCGTCCGAGTGATGTTCGAGAGCTTAGAGCGTCTAAAACATCCTTGTTTTGAGTCTGTAAAAGGGGAGGTTTCATGAAAAACACATCACAACAAGGAAAGATAAAAAAAAAGGCATATTGGTTTCAAAAGATTACGTCTGCTTTCAGCCGAGGAGTGAAGATGATCCCTGGGGCGACAGCGTTAACTCTGATGTTGTCTTTTCCCCACTCGCATGCTAGACTCCTCGCAAGCTGATTCATAGCTCCTGGGAAGAGGGATCAATACACTAATTTAAGTATGGATATCATTGAAGGTGGCGATACATTTCAATCCAAGAAGTGAATGTAGAGGACTAATTCAACAACCTTTGGATAGAGCGTAGAGGGATCCGATATTCATCCCAACCAGACTAGAAATGGATGAAATGAGTACAATGCTTCCAGCCCCGGATGCCTTAAGAAGAGGATATGAAAGTTGGGATAAGTGATAAGCCGATTCTATGTTCGTAGCCATTACTTGTGAGAAATCGTCTGGTGTGGTTTCGAGTGTCACTTTGTGCATAAACATGCCAACGTTATTGACCTAAATCCATACAAGAAAATATGTTAACATAGGGATCTTCATTACTATATAGCAAAGATGACTTTTATAACCAAATGTTTTTGATGCTATATTTCATAATTTATCTCTTCCCAAAAAACTTGTGAAAGTTGCAAAATATGGTAACATCTATATAATGAATTGCAAATAATAGGTTAACATCACTTTCATCATTTATGAACAAAGTAACATGAGGCTATTATTTGCAACGCATTGTGCACAATTGTTGTTATTTATGTCATATTCAAATCAAGGTCTAGTTTAATTGAGAAGTAGAAAGTAGAAGGAAAATTAATGAAATTTTATATGTAAAAAAAAATACACATGATCATCACTTTTTGTGAGTCTAGAGATTGGGAGAGAGAAATAGTTAGAGCATTTTAGATTAAAATTAGGTAATCAAATGAGGGAAAAGAAAATAAATTTTATATGAAAAAACACAATTTGTAAATTCAGCATGAATGCATCCACCAAAATTTGATCCAAATGACTCCCCATTCCCACTAAAAATCACAATCAATCGAAGAATTCAACTTACAAGAACGTTAAGCTTGCCCTCGAACTCACGGGAGACCGTTTCGATGAGCTTCTCCCTTTGTTCTTTGGAACCCACGTCGCAAACCGAACCTGTGACCTTCAAGCCTCTTTGACGCCAGCCCTCCAAGCATCCGTTGAGGTCCGCTTCGGTACGGGAGCAAATGTGGACGACTGCACCTAACCCCGCCAACTCTTCAGCTATCGCGTACCTACATTCAAGCACTTAATACATTCATATTTAATTTTTAAAGTTAGTAAAAGGAGGAGGATGTAGGAAAGGCCTTTTGGGAATAGTAACCCGATTCCTTGGGTTCCGCCGGTAACGACAGCAGTGAATCCGTTGAGGGACCATCGTCGTTCGAGTGTGTTCGTCATTTCCATTGTATCGATCTGTGGAGACTCGGGTAAAGTTACTTCGATTTTTATAGTGATTTCAGGACTATGGAATATGTTTTTTTTTGAAGGATTATTATTAAAAACATGTACAACTTGAATTTTTAAAATTACTGACAAATACTATGTATGTAAATTTTTAAATTGTTAAATTACGAAAAAAAAAATGAATGGATTGAAAGAATCTAATTATATACATATGTATAGGAGCCTTTTGCATTAAATGATTACAAAAAAAATCAAACTTAATTTACATATTTACACAATTCTTCATTGAATCTACTTTCTTCATTGAATCTATTCGTATACATATGTACAAGAGTTTTTGTGCAGTAATTGTCAATTAACACATACACATGCATCTATGATCATCCTTTCAATTTAATTATAAATTAAAAATGGTTCAAGTTCAAAGATAGCTTGCACACAAAATATATCATTCCTACTCTATAATACATTCGATCATACCATTTTCTATTTAATCGTATCTATATTTTTATTATTATCTCATTGGAATTTTTCGACAGTAAACTTATTGACTAAAATAATAAGGGAGGAAAAAAATACCATGCCACCGACTTACTTTTACGTGGCATCACCAGAAGCCTCTGTTCTACATAACGGAGTTTGAGACATATCACGTCACTCATTTACTTCTCCATCAGTAAATGAATCAATAAAAAATATAAAATCTTATATAAATACTATGTTTTTTAATCATAATTATCTATACTACACTAAAACCAGAATCAGAACCGTCCTATGTGGCTTCATGAAAATGCTCTACTCCATATGACATCATATGGAGGATGCCATTCATCCACCGCAGTGGGGATCTTCTGCAACATTGCCTATTCCCCTCCATACATCACATAATTAATTAGGTTAAATATTTATGATTGAAAAAAAAATTAAAAAAAATTTAGATTATAAATAACAAATTATATATATTTGTATATTTTTTTGTAGAAAAAACATATTTTTAAAAATATTAAAATTATTATCATCAAGTAATCATCTTTTCAATTTTAATATTTTGTACAATAAGTTTTTTCATAAAAAAATTATACAAATATATATAATTAGTTATTTATAATATAAATATAAATTTTTGAAATTTTTTTTAATCATAAATATTTAACCTAATATAATTTTAGGTTGTAGGGAGTGGAGTATATAAGGGGATCAGTAGGAGATCTCTACTGCATCCACCCACTTTTCCATCTCCATGTAAACCAATAAAAATCATCCACTGTAGGGCTTGCCACATCATCCAATTATATTCATCCCCACAAAAAATAATAAATAATAAATTACATTATACTCAAATTCATACCCATATTATTAAATATATTAAATACTAATACTATTTTTCCTCAGATCTATATATTTCGTATTATACAATTATATTCCTTCATTGAAATACACCTCTACATTATTGACTATATTAAATACTAATTTCATATTATAAAAATAATAAATACTCATATTAGGTTTTGTTTTTTCATTTCCTTATACTTTGTATTATATAATGTCCTAATTACTATTTCTATATAATAAAATATACAAAATAGTATACTAAGTTTGTCCATATTATGTTATACTACTATTAGGTCTATATGTCGTTCCGATGTGTCGCCCTCTCAATTTAGTAAGCAGATGTCATGTATTTTGAATCTTTACCTTATAAAAAACATAAGTTTTAAACTTCGTTTTACCCATGCTCTGCCTCAATTGACATTTAGAACGTAGAGATGAATTCACATGGAGTTTGCGGGTTTTTTTGTTCTGCTTGGAAGTTAATCGTCAAATGATCATGCTACTTCATGCTTTGCTATATCATTTCATTTACAATCATGGACCTGTTTCTTTAAATGGCATGGACGCGGACAGAGATCAAAGACACAGTAAACAGATGAGATCAAATGGAGATATTTGGGAGTGCATTTAATATATGCAAAAATCTATAAAAAATAGAGTAGTTGTTGGAGTTGAGGTGATTTCTTTTTTTTTTTTTAGAGATTTTGACATTCCGATCTCTATTTTAGAGAATTTTTACAATGGTTATTGGATTGCTCTAAAGATACAGAATAACCATTCATTTTAATTTTAAAATATTCAATCTCTTCAATTACATCCAATTTAGTCGTTTTTAAAATAAATTCTAAGATTCACCCACTATATTTATTCATTAATACGTTCAATTTTTCAATTCAACTTCTATGAAACCAATATATCATAAAAAAACTACCCAATGCATGAGAAAAGTGGTTTTTTCTCATGTTCCCCGAGCTGACAATAGAGTGGTTGACAAGGTTGCACACCTTGGCCACTCCGCCGTGAGGAGTAATGTAACATCAAACTCAGATCTTTGGGATCTCATCCAGCTGGATGCTATTGGGTAGTTTTTTTCACCCAAATTTTTACCTAATCAAAAAAAAAAAAAAAAAAAAAAAATATCATAATACATTTAACAAATCATTACTTATTGATAAAACATTACTCGGTAATGTTGTAGCGATGCCCGTGGTAGAACACTAGTGTAAGTGTAAGTGCGTGTATGTTTGGTGTACTACCAATTAAGAAGTAGAATTGCAGGGCAGAGGCAGTGGAGGCCCACAAAGACATTTGTTGTGAGAATAGTCAAAGTTGGTGAGGTTGCCGAAGTTAGGGATGGGCCCACACAGACGGTTGTAGCTCACGTCAAGCCAGTTTAGGTTTAGTTTTTCCAGTGATGTTGGGATCGCACCAGACAGCTTGTTGTGCGATAGCACCATGTAGAATGCACTTCCGTAGATTTCCTGCCACACCATTTAACATTTGCTGTAATTAGCAAGTAGACCTGAGCAGATATGGACTAATCCGTCCAGTCCACCCAATCCGTTTTGTAAAATATTTGGGCTTAGGTAAGTCAATTGTCCCAAGCGGGTCGATAGGCCCGCAACTTAATCATTGAGTGTTTTTGGATTTAAAAAAGAGAAGAGATTTACTCTTGTACTGCACGCATAACTAATGCTCCATTCGTTAAAAAAATATATGGCTTTTTAAGGAGAAAAATTTTGTTTGAAAAATATATTAATTTAATTTAAGTATTTTTGTATTAATTAGGGAGATATTAGTTGTAAATAAAGAAGTACAGTAATAATTAAAGATAAAAAATGATACAGTATGCTTTAATTAACAGGAGTACTCGACAACAAATCTACTATCCTTAAATGTGTCCCGCACTCCCACCCTCCTATTCTAAAAACCCCCTCTCCTCACAACTTTCAAATTAATAAAAAAACAAAAATAAAATAAAATTGAAAAAAATTGAAAGAATTAAAAAAAAACGTAAGTTTGTAAGAGGGGATAGAGAAAGGAAACATATTCGAGGAAAGATTGCATTGCAAATGAAACTCCTCTGGAAACAACCGACTTTTCTAATGCAATCTTTTATGCTTCCCGTTTCTATCCTTGATGAACTAGATAAGGTCTACCGACAATTTTTCTGGAATAAACAGCTGTCATCGACTCCTCTTATTAGTTGGGATAAAATATGTTCGGACACCTTGGCGGGCGGTTTAGGGATATACAAAGCCGAAACTGTGAACACTGCATTGCAAATGAAACTCCTCTGGAAAATCATTGCTGAACCGACTAATGTCTGGGTTCAGGTAATCAAAGAAAAATATCTTAAAGGTATTGACTTACTTTCTTATCAACAAAAGGGTGGAACCTATTGGCAGTGGTCAAAACTGATGCCTATCCGGAAAATTTTTGCAAAAGGACTTCGATGGGTCGTTGGCGATGGTCATACGATTAACTTTTGGTCAGACTCTTGGGCCTCAAAAGGTTTGCTACTTGACCATCTGGTGCTTCCTGTTTCGGCTGATCAATTGTCTTGGAAAGTAAGCCGGTTTCTTACGAACTCAAATTGTTGGGATGTTTCTGCATTGAGAAGGGATCTTATGGATGTTCTTCCTCAACGTGTTATCGATGAGATTCTGACGGTTCAACTACCGGTTCTCCACATCACTGATAGACTATATTGGGGTCCTAGCCCGTCTGGGTGGTTTACGACCAAGTCGGCTTCGACAATGATCCCGAATGGCTCCCAGCTGCATAACTTCCAATGTCCTTGGATTTGGAAGCTTGATGTCCCCCCCAAGATTAAGCACTTCCTTTGGAAGATTGCTCGAGATGGATTACCATCTAAGGAACGACTACAGCGTTCGCATATCTCAGTCCCTACGCCATGTATGTTCGGGGACTGCACTTTGGAAACGACCAATCATATTCTACTAGACTGCACGATGACAAAACAGGTTCTAGCTATTCTTAATATTTACTAATTACCAGTTAATTTGAGTTACAACTTTACTAACCAAAGGAATGATATAGCTCTACAAAACATTTATGACCATATTGGTCCCAAGCTAATGTCGAACCTTGCTTTTTGCTGGTGGGCTCTTTGGACTCACAGAAACCACCTCGTTTTTAACCCTACAAAAACTCCAAATTTTAACCGCATCAAGGCTTTACTCCTAACTACACAACAAACTTGGATTCAAGCATCCTATTTCAATTTAAAATCGGATGATTGGGATGATAACCCTACGAGGAGTCCTCTGCTTCAAAAACATTCTAGTCATTATAAATATAAGCACCAGAGAAGACAGGTGATATGGGATAACCCCCCCCCCTTAATTATAAAAACTAAATTTCGATGGTTCTAGTCTGCAATGTGGAAAGGCATCCTTTGGTTTTGTTATCCGCAAACCGGACGCTTCTGTCATCTCCCTTAGTGGGGGTTTATGTGGTGGTATGTCTCCTATCTATGCAGAAGCTCTTGGCCGGCGTAATGGCTTGCTAAGGGCGGACTCTATGCGTTTGGATAATATCCTTATAGAGGGAGATAACCTCACAATAGTTAAAGTTCTTTTGGGTGAATGGAGTTGCCCTTGGATTATCGACAT
The DNA here is from genome assembly GCA_037127255.1 of Persicaria tinctoria. Classification (NCBI taxonomy): domain Eukaryota; kingdom Viridiplantae; phylum Streptophyta; class Magnoliopsida; order Caryophyllales; family Polygonaceae; genus Persicaria; species Persicaria tinctoria. Next base: position 12,069,895 of record JBANSL010000004.1, read on the forward strand.
CCTGGTAACGGAGATTAGGCTACTATTGTGTAATTTTAATTCTATTTCAATTCGTCATATTTTCAGGGAAGCTAATACGGTTGCAGATTGGATTGCGCATCTGGCTTACTGTATCTCTGCCGACGAAGTTCTGGAGGCCAATGAAGAACTGCGTGTTCTCGTCCGTAAAGACGCTCTAGGATTGGGTCAGACCGTCTGTGGTCTCCCATTCTAAATCTTTCCTTGTATTAAAAAAAAAATTATTCGAGGAAAGACGATTTTGACCAACTTTATATGTGAAAATCATTTTAGATTATTGTCTTTCTTAATTCAATTTAGTATATAGGTAGATTCAAATTTAACAAGTCTTAATATATATTAGATGTAACGCCACAATTCAATTACTACATTAGTTTAAGATTAATTGATAATTCGGATTAAAAAAAGTTTAAGATTGGTAATCTCAATAGCGTTATTAAAAAAAAAAAAGATAGTCTCAATAGCGTGAGTTAAATTATTACTCCGTAAGAGCATCTCCATAGGCTATAAATGTTATTTTAGCCTATTTTCTCTTCCATTATAGGCCATTTTCTATTTTGGTCAAAATTTTGGTAGGGTATTTATAAATCAAAGGCCAAATTTGGCTTGGAATTTTGGAAGGCCAAATATGGATTCCACTTTTTTTTTTTAATATTTAAAATTTATATAATTATAAAAGCATTATAATTATATATATTAATTGTGATTATAATTAAAATAAAAGTCATAACATTGTAAAATATTATCAAATTCTTTTTTTTTGGTCAGATATTATCGAATTCATATTTTATATTTGGATTATTTTTGTATCAATAATATTTTAATAAATTCACATTATTTTTTAGTGTAACATCATCAAAATTATACATTGGATCGAAATAAATACTAGTTTGTAACCATTCTTACATTTTAAAGTATAAAACCTAAGAATAAATAACAAGTATAAAATGAAACTACAAACTACTCAAACACATTAAAACTTAAAATTATCTAATATTTTATAGACCAACATCTCTCTCTTTATAAACATTCTTTATTCCGAAGACACTACTTAGATCGATTTTAAATACAAATTTATTATGGTTTGTTCTAAACTTATTGGCTAAAAATTGCGAATTTCAAATTTTCATAATCCATATAGCTTATAATCCACCCTGGAACTTATCAATATTACATTCTCAATCACGATAAATGGTAATGTCAGGAACTCCCTTCTCTGTCTTAATTGAGCATCATCTTCTTCATTTTACTATGTTCTGCTATGAATAAATTGTTATTTGAATACCATTAAAGTAACAAATCTTGATGGATTCATGGTAGTAAACTAAAATTGAAATATGCGGATAAGTGAGAAATGAGGTATATAATCAATCAATGGTAATATATACATTGATTCATAGAGAATTTTCATGTTTTAGCCTAAAATATTTGGCTTACTGGGGAAACCACAATTTTTCACGATAAGCCATTTAAGAATATTCTATGGAATATTCTATTTTGGTAGACTATTTTCATCGGCCATTGTAGCATACGGGGGAGATGTTCTAATAGAAAACAAAAATTAACTTAAATCATTAGAAAAACAAAAAATCAAAATTAGAGCATTAATTAAATAAAAATAAAACTGAAGGCATAAATAAAAGCAAAGGATAAAGAAACATACGGGTGATTTACCACCACTCTTGAAGTAGCCAAAGCTGTCAGGGATGGGGCCGGTGAGGAGGTTGCGGCTGAGGTCGAGGGAGTTGAGGCTGGTGGCGAGGGCAAGCTCCGGTGGGATAAACCCGGAGAAGCGGTTAAAGGAGAGGTCGAGGGAGTAAAGGCTTTTCATGCGGTGGAAGAAGGAAGGGATGGGGCCGGAGAGCGAGTTGGAGTCGAAAGTAGCGCTGGTAAGGTATTTGAGGTCGGCGATGGTGGGGGGTATGGTCCCGGTGAGGTTCGGGAGCTTGCGGAAGGTGAGTTGTTGGAGGTAAGGGAGGTCTCCGATGGCGGGCGGGAGGGAGCCGGCGGTGTCTAACCACTTGCCGACGTTGAGGTAGATGATGCGGTGGGTGGTGCGGTCGCACCTCACCATGTACCAGGCGCAGCAGTCGGTATCGGGGGACCATGATGTGAATTGGTAGGCGTTGTTGAAGGATTGCTTGATGCTGAGGAGCACCTTCTTGTCCTCTCCGTTGCACCGCTCTTTCACGGCGGCTGCCGCCAGGGTGGTGGAGATTAGTAGGCAGAGGAGGGTGGACTTCAAGGGGTGGCTAGTGTTGGACAATAATTCATATTTCACATACATGAAAATGTGTTTTTGGCTAAATTGTGGTCTCCATCTTGGGTCACCATTCCTCGACTCTACATTATCCGGGTCACGACGTGGACGTGATCCGGATCTCACATACTAGTGAGTGTGAGTGTGAGTCATAGTGTATGATCGATTGAGGATGAGGGTGTCTCGATCATACACTAGAGTGTGTGGGTTGGTCAGTAGGTGTGATCGATTGAGCATGAGGGCGTCTCGATCACACGAGAGTGTGGTTCACCAAAGAGTGAGGTTAGTCTCTTGAGTCGAGTGGTGTATGTGAGTCTTGTATTTGTGAGAGGTGTACTTGTGTACATGATATATAATACAAGTTCTCATTTGTAAGTGGAGCCTGATCCATCCGAGTCGCACACGTGATCGAGTGATTAGATACCCCGGTTTTTCCCCAACAGTGGTATCAGAGCCGAAGGTTGCGAAGGTTGTCGGAGTCGGAAAATCGGTGTAGCATTTGTTGGTGGAAGGATTCCGTGTAGACACGATGGCGTCGAGTGTGATGAAGACATTCGAGATCCCACTCTTTGATGGTAAGACCAACTTCACGATGTGGCAGAGTACGATTCAAGACGTAATGGTGCAGCAAGGTCTTGATCAAGCTCTTGAGGAGGAGAAGCCCACATCCATGAGCGAGAGAGAGTGGAGCAGACTCCAAAAGAAGGCGGTGAGTACCATCCGGTTGGCGCTTGCTCCCGAGATCAAGTCCAATGTGATGAAGGAGACCTCGCCAAAGGCGTTGTGGGAGAAGCTCGAGAGCATTTACGCGTCGAAGTCGTTGATGAACCGGTTGTGCTTGAAGATGGAGTTATACTCGCTCAGGATGGAGGAAGGAGGTAACCTTCATGACCACATTAACTCATTTAATCAACTAGTATGCCAATTGATGAATGCAGATGATAATATTAAGGATGAGGAGCAAGCATTATTGTTGTTAGCGTCATTACCAAGGTCCTACAAGCCTTTGGTGCAGACGTTGCTTGTAGGAAGGACGACTCTCACTCTAGAGGAGGTAACGGCCGCGTTACGAGAGAGTGAGAGGATGACGAAGAATGACGCTCTCAACACAAGAGGGGATAGCATACTAGTTACGGAGAAGCGAGAGCGAGGGAGGAGCCAGTCGAGGGGGAATGATCACCAGAGGTGGAGATCCGGATCACGTCCACGTCGTGACCCGGATAATGTAGAGTCGAGGAATGGTGACCCAAGATGGAGACCACAATCATATCAACGTCGGGATTTTAGTGATGTGGAGTGTTATTATTGTGGGGAGAAGGGTCACATACAAGTGAGGTGTCCGCAATTCAGGGAGGACGTGAAGATGTTGAGAAAGACGTCCTTGCGGAAGAATGATGATGGCTCCCAAACGAATGTGGTCAGTGCGATTGATGGTGAAGTTGGTGGTTATGAGGAGGTGTACTTAGCAACGAGTGAAGAGGTTGCTAAGTCTGAGTGGGTGATGGATAATGCTGCGTCGATGCATATTTGCAGGGATCAAGCTTTATTTGACACCTTGAAGACCGATGGAGAGTTTGGTCATTGCAACCCAGCGAGCGGAGAGAAGTTGCGAGTTGAAGGCATCGGGAGCGTGAGGATGAGGCTCCATGACGGTACACGCCAGACTCTTCACAATGTGAGGTATGTGCCATCAAGTAAGGTTAATTTATTGTCATTGGGTAGGATGACTTCGGAGGGATATGAGTATGTTGGCACGAAGAGTTGGTGCAAGGTGTTTAAGGGGAGACGCTTGATCATGCAAGGGAGGAAGAATGGGAAGAACATTTGTTTCTTCGAAGGACAAGTCGTGCAGAGAAGATATCACGACAAGGAGATCAAGGTGCAGAAGAAAGTGCGATTTAAGGATGAAGCGGAGATATTTGAAATATGAATTAAGGGAGGAATTGTTGGACAATAATTCATATTTCAGATATGTGGAACGTTCCGGAAGAATGTGGAATGTAGCGGAAGTCCCCGGAACATGGTGGAATATTCTAGAAGCACATGGAAGAGTATGGAAGACTCCAGAAGTGTGTGGAACCTTATGGAAGATTCTGGAACCATGAATACATGGTAGATAAGTCTAGAAATAAAGAGGAGCAATCAAGGTCTAGAATAATCTAGGAGAATGGTGAAGTCTAGTGTGCCTAGATTTCTCTAGTCCTTTGTAGAAGATGCATGGAGGTGATGCAACCAACATTGGCTCCTATAAATAGGCCATGGGTAGTTGCATTTTGTGATGTGTGAGTGAAGAGTGAGTCTCCTCAAGTTGTGTAGTGTGTGAAGTTGTGAGTCGAGTGAATCCTCACAAGTGTAGTGTGAGTGAGTTGGTCAAGAGTGGTGAGTGTTAGTGAGAGTCTTGTATCGAGTGAGGTGTACAAAATATTTTGTACATTAATACAAGTCCTCTTTTGTAAGGAGAGTTTGTCCATCTGAGTCACACGGTCGAGTGAGTTGCTACCCGTTTTTCCCCAACAGCTAGGACTAGGACTAGGACTAGGAGTGCCCATTTTGTTTCCTTTAATAATTAAAGAAAAGTAACGGAATTAAGTGTGAGGGTTGATTGGGTGTGCATCCCTTTAATAATTTATACATGTTGTGAAATAGATTAGATGCAAACTAAAGTCAAGATCTTCTAGAGCACTATCATTTATCCACTCACTATCAATCTATCATATTGTATTGAATCTATTGAGACCAAAACGGTTTGTAGTTTTGTACTGAACTCTAAAGAAAAAATGGTGCACATTTGACGTGTTGTGTATCCTTCAACAATGATGGCGCGTTCTTAATTTATTGTGACAGCTGGGAAGGATCGGTCAATTAATCGAGAGTTTGGTCTTCGGATAGGATTTGTTGTGCAGTCAGCAGCTAATTAAGGAGAAAGTATAATTAATGTCTTAAGATATTATGTAAATCTAGTGAATCAAGTAGATCCTTCAGCTGTAATGAGTCCAGCTCCATGTCGCCATGATCGATGGCAGAGAGAGTTTTGTGAATTTTATGTAGGATTTGTTACCCTGCCAGCCACTTCCCTCTTAATTTTGGTAATTAGCTAGGGGGCGGCCATTCTCACTGAACCAGTTCAGAATGGTTGGCACTTCCCTCCATTTATACTAGAAGTTAAGCACTAACTAAACGATCCTATCACGGGTGAGTTCACTATGGTAGTTAGCTAGCTCCTAACCTAACCAGCTGCTAATTACTTCTAACAAATACACCATGTACTCCTATAGCCCCCTCAAGATCGACTTGGAAGAAAACCAAGGTCAAGCTTGAGGGCCCGAGAATGATATTGTTGTTGTAAGAGCATTTTTAATGGTGGCAGTTCAGTAGGGGAGAATCGATCAATAAAGTGACTACCATATGTATGATACTGTCGACAGACGACCAATTCGAGATCGACGAAGGTAGGAGAACAAAGATGGAAACGGATCAGAAAGAGAGGAAATGACAGTGGATGAATTGAGAGACATTCATTATGCGTCTTAGTTTGTTATATTCCCGCCTATATGCCTATTTATACTATGAAGGCAATGTGTAATTTGTTACATGAGTTGGGTTACAATGTGATGCGGGTGTACACAGCTTATGGTGCTGTATCTCTTGATCCCAGCTGATCTTTCTACCTTAACACCCCCCCCCCCCTCAAACTTGGGGTGGAGACAACCCAAGTTTGCCAAGTAACTCATTCTGTTGATGAGACGGGAGAATTTTTGTGAGGACATCCGCAAGCTGGGAAGAAGTAGGAATGTGACAAAGATCAAGGAGACCATCAATGATATATCTTTTCCCCGGTGAAATGACAGTCTATTTCTATATGTTTCGTCCGTTCATGATAGACTGGATTTCGAGCAAGCTGTAAAGCCGATTGGTTGTCACAATACAGGGTAACTGGCTTGAAAGGATGCACTCCAAGCTCATCCAACAATCGAAACAACCAAGTTTACTTCTGCTGCAGTCTGAGCCATTGCTCGATATTCAGCTTCTGTAGAGCTGCGAGAAACAACACTTTGTTTCTTAGATTTCCAGCTAATGGGAGAACCTCCCAATAGGATGACAAACCCAGTAACTGATCGCCTGGAGTATGAACAAGAGGCACAATCTGAGTCAGTGTAGGCAGCAACTTGGGGACTGTCAAACCCTTTGAGAACAATGCCATGTGACAAAGTGCCTGCTAGATACTTGATGGTGTGATGAAGAGCAACCAAATGAGATGATCTAGGGAGCTGCATGAACTGACTCAAGGACTGAACTGCAAAGCAAAGATCTGGACGAGTGTTGGTAAGAAAGTTGAGTTTACCAACCATTTTTCTGTAGTATGAAGCGTCTTGGAGAACATCACCTAGGAGAGGATCAAGTTTGATATTTTGAGGAAGGGGAGTGCAGACTGGATGGATGTCCTGGAGTGCAGATTCCCGAATTACTTCTTGGCTGAATTTGTGTTGGGACAGATGAATGCCTTTAGAGCTGTAAGAGACCTCTAAGCCCAAAAAATAATGGAGAACTCCCAAATCCTTGATGCTGAACTGTCTATCCAAATAAAGCTTAAGCTTTGAGATTTCAATAGGGTCGGAGCCTGTGACCAGCAGATCATCAACATAAACAGCAACTATGGTGATCTTCCCATGGGATTTCTTGGTGAACAAAGAGTAGTCCAGTTTAGACTGAACAAAGTGAAGAGACAACAAGGCAGTGGTCAGCTTGTGAAACCATTGTCTACTGGCTTGTTTAAGTCCATATAAGGACTTTTGGAGCTTGCAAACTAGGTGTGAATCAGCTGTGAATCCCTCAGGCAGCTTCATGTAAACATCTTCATATAGATCTTCGTGGAGAAATGCATTATTTACATCCATCTGATGTAAAGTCCATTCTTTAGCAGCAACATAAGCAATTATGGATCTAATGGTTGTCATCTTGACAACTGGGGAGAAAGTCTCGTGGTAATCAATACCTTCAGATTGGGTGAACCGCGGCCCCTTGGCAACCAAACGAGCCTTGTGACGCTCAAGACTACCATCAGCTTTTAGCTTCACTTTGAACACCCATTTGCATCCTATGGCTTTCTTACCTGCAGGAAGAGGAACAAGCACCCAAGTTTTGTTTGCAGATAAGGCATCTATCTCTTTCTTCATTGCCATAACCCAGTTTGGATCTTGGGCAGCCTCTTTGTAGGTGGTGGGTTTAGTGTAAGATGTAATGTGAGACAGTAAGGAATATGCACTTGTAGGTAAAGTAGATGCAAATAATGCAGATGGGTATGAGTGATAGGAGGAACAAACATTGCACACATAATCCTGCAAATGGGCAGGAGGGTAATGAACTCTGTTGGATCTCCTTATAGGAGGATTCTGATCAATTGACTGAGTGGCATTAGAAATTTCTGGCTGGAGATTTGTTGGAGGAGTAAAAACAGGAGGTGAAGGAGAGTTTGTAACTGGAGATAAGTGGTCAGGTGGAGTAAATGGAGGACTGTCATTTGGGCGATCAACTGAATTGGGAGATGGGGTGTGGTATGTGGTAAGAAAATGTATGAAGGAAAAGATAAAGTAGGAGAAGGAAGAGGAATATCAGAAGTGGTGTGTCTGTGATGAAAAGGGAAATTGGATTCAAAGAAAATGACATCTCTAGTATGAGTAATGAGGTTTGATTTGAGGTCAAGCACAGTGTAAGCACTCTTCCCATAGGTGTAGCCCAAAAATACACATGGGTTGGCCCGAGGTTGAAACTTATCTCTTCCCCTTTTGAGGGTGCTGACAAAGCAGAGACACCCAAAAACTCTCAGATGGCTATATGAAGGAGGCTTGTGATAAAGCAATTCAAAGGGAGATTTATTGGATAGCACAGGGAGAGGACAACGGTTTATAAGGTAAGTGGCTGTGAGCACACATTCACCCCAGTATTGAAGAGGTATGTTACCTTGAAACTTCAAAGCTCTAGCAACCTCAAGCAAGTGTTTATGTTTTCTCTCCACTACCCCATTTTGATGAGGAGAATCCACACAGCTTGTTTGATGTAAAATCCCGTGTTTAGCAAAGAAATTGGACAAGAGATGATCCGTGAATTCAGCTGCATTGTCAGATCTCATGGACTTAATGGTGGTTTGAAATTGGTTATGGATGAGGGAGACAAAATTGGTCAAGACAATGAGTGTATTTGTTTTGGATGCCATGAGAAAAACCCAAGTACATTTTGAGTAATCATCAACCAATGTGAGAAAATATCTATAGCCATTGTGAGTGCTTACTTTGTATGGTCCCCATGTGTCAAAGTACACCAAATCAAAAGATGCTTTAGCTTTGTGATCTCTAGGAAAGAAAGGTTGTCTGTGGAGTTTGGCTTGTGGACAGATTTGGCAAATTGTGGGAGGAGAAGACAGATTCACAGAAGCATCAATGTATTTTATTTGTGAAAAAGGTAAGTGCCCCATTCGGCAATGTAACAGTTCAGCCTTACAAGTAGCTGAAAAACCACCAGCATTACAATCAACAGAAGATGGTAAAGTAGAGTTGTGTGTCAAAATATCACAACTGGAAAAATCATGCTGTAATACAGATGTTAAAGCAGGTAAAGGTGCCAACTCATAGGGCTTGTGTGCAATGTAGAGTCCTCTCTCTTCACTTCCAATTATCAAAGGTGTCCTCATCAAAGGGCCCTGTACAATGCATGAATTGGGTGTAAAAAGTATATTAAACTTGATGTCATGTGTAAGTTTTTGGATGGAAAGTAAGTTGAAATGGAAATCTGGAACATGGAGGACTTCTTGAAGGGAAATCTGGGGAGAAATATCAACTTTTCCAACATATGAAATGTCGGCTTTCTTGTTATTAGGCATGGTGATTGAAGCTGGTTTGGGTAAAGGTTTATAGGAATGAAACAGGTCGAGGTGGGGAGTCATGTGGTCTGTAGCTCCACTATCCAAGATCCAAGATGAATTAAGGCTAGAAGAAAAGAGACAAGAATTCTTACCTGCAACTCTGCAAGCATAGCTGTGGGCTCTTTGACCTCATGATTCTGCAGTAGAGAAAGAAGCTGCTGGTATTGCTCCTGTGTGATTGGAGAGGAGGATGTTGTAGCTGCAACCTTCTTTGACTTGCCAGTGTTCATGTCAGTTGGGAAACCATGAAGTTTCCAGCACTTATCAACCACATGTCCTAGTGTCTTGCAGTGAGTACAGAAAGGTCGAGAGCTTGTGTTGCCATTGGAATTGCTGGAGGAGTTCGGATAACCATGAATCTTCCAGCATTTGTCGATGGTGTGACCTCCGACTTTGCAATGGTCACAAAACGAACCTGATGGAGAGCCTAATGTGCTCGAGTTTGATGGATAACCATGCAATTTCCAGCACTTGTCCATACCATGTCCTGAAACCTTACAATGATCACAAAACAATGGTTTCTTGGATCCTGAATATCCACCTCTAGACTGTGAGGAGAAAGCTGCACCATCTCCACTGGGAGTTGTCGTCTTGTTCATCCCTCTTTGCTGCTCTTCTTGGACTAGAAACCTGTATGCATCATCTACTGATGGAGGTGGCGTCATCATCAGGATATTGCCTCGAACCACATGGTAGGCTTCATTGAGTCCCATCATAAAGTGAATCACCTGTTGATCCTGGATCATTCTTGTCACAGCAAGACTGGATCCACATTCACAAGTTTCTCCTTCTATCAAAGTGACGAATTCATCCCAAATTCTTTTGAATTTGGTGAAACAATCCGGAATTCCAAGATTCCATTGCTCAACAGCAATTAAATCCTTTTGAATCTGAAATAGCCTAGTGCGATTCATTGCTCCAAAACGAGATTCTAAATTTTTCCAGATCTGACTAGCAGTTCGACAGTATATAACAGATTCCGCAATGTTTTTGTCAATCGAGTGCAAAAGCCAAGCGATTACCATATTATTGCATTTGTCCCAGTGATGCTGAAGAAGCTCATTTGTAGCCGGACGCTTGCATTTTCCAGTCACAAATCCGATCTTGTTCTTTGCGAACAAGGAGACCTCTGCTGACCGCCTCCAATGGCCGTAGTTCCTGCCATCCAGAGGTCGTGTGGAAATCGCATAATTTGGATGATCAGAGTGATGGAGATACAATTCACTCATCGGATCAATTCCTCCGGTGTCGGGCTGATCTTCATTTGGATTGTGACCTCCATTCGAGTTGTCGCCAAGCTCTGATACCATGTCGACAGACGACCAATTCGAGATCGACGAAGGTAGGAGAACAAAGATGGAAACGGATCAGAAAGAGAGGAAATGACAGTGGATGAATTGAGAGACTTTCATTATGTGTCTTAGTTTGTTACATTCCCGCCTATATGCCTATTTATACTATGAAGGCAATGTGTAATCTGTTACATGAGTTGGGTTACAATGTGATGCGGGCGTACACAGTTTATGGTGCTGCATCTCTTGATCCCAGCTGATCTTTCTACCTTAACAGATACTACTCTCACATAATTACATTGATTTAATAAAAAAAACCTGATATTTAATTTTATTTTCTCATTTTTAAATTAGTTGTGGTACTCATAGTACCACCATTAAAGATTTTAAACATATAATCAAGTTGGAGATGAGATAGAACATGAACGGTGTAGAGAAACCCCTCCAAGACCATGTCTCGAACGAAATGGCATCTACATGAAGGTGCTTGGTGCATTCGTGGAACATATGCATATCAGCACGCAAGTGAGGCTGTCATGGGGAGAACAAAAGCTGGTTGAGTTGCTAAACCGTGTATGAAATATCCGACTTAGAGACCGTAAGATACAATAACCGTCCCATTAAACGAATCATGGTCCTCTACAACCTCTCCTTCCTTAATGCGCAGGTGCAATCCTCTCTGCATAGGAAACAGAGTTGGTTTGCAATCCAACATATATCCCTGCTTCAGTAAGCAAATCCACGACATACTTCCGCTGATTAAAGTGAATACCATCCTGAGATCTAGACAATTCCATGCCAAGAAGCCAATCCGAGGTCTTTGATCATAAATGCTTTGTGCAAAAAGGCTTTGAAAAGATCAATTTCAGCTTCATTGTTCCCCAAAAGAAGCATATCATCGATGTATATATATGTACTCCTGCCACAGTGCTGAAAGCCCCATGAACCTCGAAGAAAAGGGAAATAATCCAGTTTGGATTGCACAAAACCAATGTTTGGTCAACTCCAAGTTCAATTGACAACTCGCCTGTTTTTATTTAAATTGGATGTCATGAAACTAAATTTATGCCCGATTCTTTTTCACATTCTCAGTCGAACCGCCTATACATCAATTCAATTCCCTTGATACTGGTTTTCAATTTAAATGGTATGTTTTTGTATGTTAGCTTAGTTTTTAGTTTTTTCTTTTGATAGGTTGCTACCCTTGTGAACTGAAAACAGTTACCATTAGGCTGAATTCCTCTTAGATTAAGGGGGAACTTAATCCAAGTTCCTGTCAATAACGAATTTATTGTGACATTTATATAGGTGTCGAAACTAGTTCCTAATTCATTTGATGATATGAAACGAGCAACCAAATGGCCAATAAGTTAACAACAAAACCAGTAATCTATATATGTAATAGAGTAGGAAAAAACAGAAAAAAACAAATGTTTCATTACAACATCAACACACTCCAGCAAGGAAAACCACCACATAAAGATGAAAGATTTGTAAACTTCTCGCCTTAGTCGACTTCCTCGATCTTGGGTCCAGCACCGCTGCCACCGCTGGTTGGACCTTCAGTGTCCATGGAGGCCCCGCCCATGTCGGCCCCACCCTGGTACATCTTGCTGATGATGGGGTTGCAAAGGTTCTCCAGCTCCTTCATCTTGTCCTCAAATTCGTCCGCCTCGGCCAGCTGGTTAGCCTCCAACCAGGTAATAGTGGAATCAATGGCCTCCTCGATCTTCTTCTTGTCTGAACCAAGCTTTGACCCAATCTTCTCATCGTTGATGGTGTTTCTCATATTGTATGCATAGTTCTCCAATGCATTCTTGGCATCCACCTTCTTCTTGACCTCTTCGTCCTCTGCCTTGTACTTCTCGGCCTCCTGAACCATCTTCTCAATCTCCTCCTTGGACAGCCTTCCCTTGTCGTTGGTGATTGTGATTTTGTTCTTCTGTCCGGTTGTCTTGTCCTCAGCCGACACATTCAAGATGCCATTAGCATCAATGTCGAAGCAGACATTGATCTGAGGAACACCCCTTGGTGCAGGAGGAATGCCAGAGAGCTCGAACTTGCCCAACAAGTTGTTGTCCTTTGTCCTTGCACGTTCACCTTCATAGACCTGGATAAGCACACCTGGCTGGTTATCTGAGTAGGTAGAAAATATCTGCTCCTTCTTGCATGGGATGGTGGTGTTCCGAGGGATCAAAACAGTCATCACTCCCCCAGCAGTCTCCAAACCAAGTGATAAGGGAGTGACATCCAACAGCAGAAGATCCTGAACCCTCTGGTTACCCTCACCACTCAAGATGGCAGCCTGTACTGCAGCACCATATGCCACAGCTTCATCCGGGTTGATGCTCTTGCATAGCTCTTTCCCATTGAAGAAATCCTGCAGAAGCTGTTGCACTTTCGGAATCCTAGTTGAGCCACCAACAAGCACAATATCATGGACAGCACTCTTGTCCATCTTGGCGTCCCTCAAACACTTCTCGACAGGCTCCATACATTTCCTGAACAGATCCATGTTCAACTCCTCAAACCTAGCCCGAGTAATCGATGTGTAGAAATCTACACCCTCATAAAGAGAATCAATCTCAATGGTTGTTTGAGCAGTGGACGAAAGAGTTCGCTTCGCCCTCTCACAAGCAGTCCTCAATCTCCTAAGGGCCCTTGGATTACCACTGATGTCCTTCTTATGCTTTCTCTTGAACTCCTGGACAAAATGGTTCACCAACCTGTTGTCGAAATCCTCCCCACCAAGGTGGGTGTCACCAGCGGTTGCCTTGACCTCAAAAATACCCTCCTCAATCGTAAGTAGAGAAACATCAAACGTCCCACCACCAAGATCAAAGATCAGCACATTCTTCTCACCGCTGCTGCTTGCCTTCTTGTCAAGGCCATAGGCAATGGCAGCAGCTGTGGGCTCGTTGATGATACGCATAACATTTAGGCCAGCAATAACCCCAGCATCCTTAGTCGCCTGACGTTGGGAGTCATTGAAGTAAGCAGGGACAGTCACCACAGCATTCTTGATGCTTGTACCGAGATAAGCCTCCGCAATTTCCCTCATCTTGGTAAGCACCATTGAGGAGATCTCTTCAGCACTGAATTGCTTTTCCTCGCCCTTGTAGGTGACAACAATCATTGGCTTGTCAGCAGGCCCTGGAATAACCTTGAAGGGCCACAGCTTCATGTCACTCTGCACCGATGGGTCGCTATATCGCCTACCGATCAACCTCTTTGCATCTGTCATATAACATAACAAGCAATTAGCACCATAGTTCAAAGGAGAGCATTGTCCATGATATATTTATATTTAAACAATTAAATGTTTAGCATATTACTATATTAGTTCTTACATGAGAAAATAGATGGACAATTCAAATTATGAACAGCCTTTCTTAACCTATATCCTTAATAACCTGATTCCACAGATAAAATTCAAATAAAAATGCTAAATAATTAAAATAGTGAAAACCTTTCCAAATCTGGCATCTTAACTATGCCTTGATCGAAAGGCTGAATTACGAATTAGAAGCAACCAGTTTAAGGACATAATTCACATTTCATTTACAATAACTGAAAGTGTGAAAGATCAAATTTGGGACAAATTTAAACATACAAGGAAAACCAGTAATCAAATCGCTCAAAACAACCGGATGTTATTTACTTTTGTTTTGTTTTTCTTACACATGAGCTACTAAACCAGTTTAGGAACAAATTCATATTCCATATAGTCATATACTGTACAATAATTGAGAGAATCAGACTTGAGGCAGATTTTGACATAGAAGAACATAGTTACACAATAAATTCAATAATCCAACTGCAATAAGTTCGATTAACACAGTAATCAAGCTGCAACTTCTTACTTTTAAACTAATTAACAACTAAGCCAACAACAGAGCAAACAAACATTCAAAGATTTCAAGTTCTGGTTCACTCATTCAGATCAGATCTCCTGATTAGAAACTTTGTCCTAACACTGGTAGCAAAATCAGAACAGAATCAAAGAAAGAAAAAAAGAAAGGAATCATACCAAAGACGGTGTTGACGGGGTTCATGGCGACCTGATTCTTAGCAGCATCTCCGATCAAACGCTCGGTATCGGTGAAGGCGACGTAGGAAGGCGTGGTCCTGTTACCTTGATCATTGGCGATGATCTCGACCCGGTCGTGCTGCCAAACTCCGACACAGGAGTAGGTAGTGCCGAGATCAATCCCAATAGCCGGACCTTCTCCTTTTGCCATCTCAAAACACTTGGATTAGGAACAGGAAAAACAGAGAGTAGGAGAAATCAGTCGCTGGAAGAATAAAGAGGAATTAGGGTTTGTGAAAGCTGTTTGAAGTTTGATTTGGAATCGGTTGTGTGTTTTGAGAGCGGAGGGAGGGAGGGAAGTTTATAGCCGGGGAGAAGGAGAGTCGAGCGGTGTCTCGAAGATTCTGGTGAAAGCGGGAAGGAGAATGCGCGGTTTACTTACTGACGAAACTCGATGTCTCTAGAATTTCTATCTTTGCCGTCCAGTCATCATCGTTCACACAGCCCCTTCTAAATTTCAAATAATTACTAAGTCCGATTAATAGAAAATGTGTTTGGATTCCACTTATTCTAATTATAATGTGTTTTATTAGCCTTTGTTTAATATATTTAATACAGTATAAAGTAAATTTAAAATAAAATATACTATAAAGGCCAAATAGCAAAAAATCACCCCTTAAATGTGGTGTTTTGCCTAAAACCACCCTTTAAATATGTAATTGCAGGAAACCACCCTTAAGATTGATTATGTTTGCACAGTACCACCCCTTAAACTTTTCTGCTACAAAATCGTCAAAATGAGCCCACATGCTATTATTTTATTAATTTAGGGTTAAAATGTGATTATTTTATTAAACAAAAAGTAGAAGAAATTTTTTGCTATACCTTCCCCTCACTGTAGATTGTCTATCCCAAACACAAACCTCCATACCTATGCTCATTCTCTCTTTTTCCTCTCCATTCCATTATACAAATCTGCTTCTCCCACAAGCTATCAATCAATTTCTATGTGACATATGAACCACAACTTGTCCATTTTAACAAAATAAATAACAACAAAACCCTAGAATTTGGGGTTGTTTGTATCAATTTATTGAATCCATTGATTTCAAAACAAATGCCCATGTCTGCAAACCGAGAGAAAACTACCAATAAGGGGCAGGTGAAGAGTCGTCGTTGGCATAGGAGGAGTGGGTATGGGTGGGAGACCGGGAGTAGATCTTCCAAAAAAAATTCAAAGTAATAATTTAAGAAAAATCAATAAAATGCTAATAAAAATAAGAGAAAACAATAAAATAATAAAAGGTGGACCCCTTTTTGACTGTTTGGAAACGGAAGAGTACAAGGGGTGGTACTGTGCAAGCAGAATCAATCTTAAGGGTGGTTTCCTGTAATTACAGATTTAAAGGGTGGTTTTAGGCAAAACACCACATTTAAGGGGTGGTTTTCTGCAATTTAGCCTACTATAAATTGTGTCAATCAATGCCACTAATTTTATAATAATATTATCATAAAATTAATATAATAGTGAGTGTTTGATTGACACAATTTAAAATTAATATAATAGTGAGTATTATTATTTAAAATTTATGGCATATAATTAGATCAAGGGAAATTCCGTTTGGTGCCCCTGAGTTTATGTCAATTTCGGTTGGTGTTCCACACTTTTTTTTTGTCCGGATGGTACCTCTGAGTTTTGTCAAAAGTTCGGATCATGCCCAAAACTCATATTTTCTCCCTTTTAATGAATAAAACAACCCTTTATTATTATTTTTCCACAAAAAACCCTTTTACTTTTGACATTGAACAAAACTACCTATTATTTGACTAAATTCAACACAAAAGTGACAAAACCCACCTTTATTTTTAAAATTGTACAAAATCACATATTATTTTCAAAAATTTTGTCGTAAAATCAGCCTTATTTCCAAAAAAAAAAGAACAAATTCACCCTTGTTTCCAAAAATCTCCCTATTATTTGACTAAATTCAATACAAAAGGGACAAACTCAACTTTATTTATAAAATTGTATAAAATCACATATTATTTCCAACATTTTTATCATAAAATCATCCTTGTTTCCAAAAAAAATTAGAACAAAATCACTACGATTTTTAAAATTGTACAAAAGATCTATTATTTTTTTATTTTTTGCAAAAAACAAAAAGACACTAATTATTTTCCAAAACAATATTTAACCTATATCTCACTAACTTTATACATTTGTAAATGTGATTGATCAAGTTAACCAAATAATCGATTAGAATTCTATTGAAAAAGAAAAGTAAAGTTTATTTGTTGCATTTTCTTCTCTTATAAAAGAAAAATATAATAAAAAATTAATCATTCTTATCTTATTCGGTTTTATGTATTCCAAACAAAAGAAATGAATAATACTTTCTTTTGCGCATTTTTTAAAGCATAAAGGGTGGTTTTACACAAAGTATGATTTTAAGAAGTATTTTTTTTGTAATTTATAGGTTAATTACATTTGTTCGCATAATAAGATGATGGATTTGTGCAAAGTTTTTGTAAATAATGGATGATTATGTACATGCAATGTTTGGAAAATAATGAGATTTTCTTTTTACAAACTATCACAAATATATAAATGGATCTTTTGTGTAATGTTAAAAACAATTAATGATTGATTTTCTTCAAAAAAAAAATGGAAACAATGGATATTTTTTGTTAAAAGTTTGACAATAACGTATAATTTTGTTAGTTTTTAAAAGTAAAAGGTGATTTTGTCACTTTTGTGTTGAATTTAGTTAAATAAGAGGTAATTTTGTTCAATAGTATTAAAAACAAATGGGCTTTTTTTATGAAAAAAAAAATAAAGGGTGGTTTTATTCATTAAAAAGGAGAAAATATGAGTTTTGGGTATGAGCCAAACTTTTGACAAAACTTATGGGTATCATTCAGACAAAAAAAAGTGTGGGACACCAGCCGGAATTGACATAAACTCAGGGGCACCAAACGGAATTTCCCTTAGATCAATAATAATTACTTCTTCAAAAATGAAAAACTTCTTACACAAATAAATCATATATTTATCATTTTATTACCATAAACTTATTTTTATAATTTTTTGGTCTTTAGGGGGAAATGTTTATATTAACATAAAAGTGAATAATTGATTTTGGCTATTTCACAAAATACTTTTAAGGGTTTGTTATTTGGCTAATTTGCATGGATATACCATTTTATGGTACACTTTGCAAAAATAACCAACACCCAAAAAATTTGCAAAGGAATGACAAATGGTCATTCTTGCAAATTAATCTCAACAGGTTGCCGGTTACACTCAACACAAACTAGGAAAGAAGGTGTGAAAATTTTGGACACGTGTCGAATGGAAAGAGGGTGGGATAGAGAGAGGGGGAGAGAAAGAGACCTATTTAATTGCTTTAAACTAAATTTCAGGCATTTTCTTTTGTTAAAATTAAAAAATAATTTTATTTTTGAACTTAATTTAATTTTATCTATCTATAGACACCCACTTTGTATATGTTTATGGAAAAAAATATTTCGAAGTAAAGTTTGGTCTATATCGCATCTTGATCTCAATTTGGAGTATGACATGGATAACCATTTGGATGGCAAATACAACAATTTATCTGGCACAGAAATTCACACAACTGGCAAGACAAACCAGAAAATCTGGGTAGAACCGACAATCGTTGCTCCGGAGATGAAAGGTAAAGCTCCCGACGTGGAAACGATTAAACAATTAAGACCTAAACTAAAAACTACAAAGTACTAAAGTTCCTAACCAATACATAACAAGTTAAGTACAAAACAACATAATGGGTAGAACCGACAATCGTTGCTCCGGATATGAAAGGTAAAGCTCCCGATATGGACATGGAGGAGGGGGCAATGCTCATAGAGGAGAGCATGTCGTTTGGGTGCGTCAGGAGCAACATATTGGAGACAAGCAGGTACCCTTCTTGGGGAGAGTTCCTTCACCGAAAGCGTCGGAGGACATAAACAAGCGTGGCGTGACAAGGTGAAGAAATTGATGTCTAGTTGGGTAACTCTTCTTTTGCGTAGTCGAATGTAGTATTTTGTTAGTTTGCTTGTAACTCAATGACACTTTGGGATTTTGGTGGTTTTGAATGTACATAACTGGCCGTTTAGTTTATCGACGATGCAAAAGACAAATGTATGCGATTTTTTGTTTGCTAGCCAGTATATAATTTTCCCTAGCCAATAAAATCAAAGTCTATGCCAATAAGATAATAACCCTTGACACATCTTATTTATCTCATAAACTTCTCATCCTAAGTATATCGACCATTAAACTCAAACGAAATACGTCATAACGCAGAATTCACAATAACCATCCATAACACATATAAACAAGTGACCACAAGACCACAACATACCTTATCAGTAATCAAACACAAGTCATCCAAAAGGTGGAAACGATTAAACAATTAAAACCTAAGTAAGTGTGGAATGATAAGGTCATCATATGCCGCTCGTCGTACGGACGCCTTTTCTTTTCAGTCGGCGAAGGATGGTTTTTGTTATTTTGCATGAACTCAAGGTGAAGAAGTCCTCAAAGCTTGTTACAAAGTAAAAAGAAATACTAACTAGGTGCTGAAACACAAAAAAAATCCATACAACCCTATAATACATGATTTCACTTGGCCTAAAAAAAAGAAGAAAAAGTTACGATTTACACTCACTAGCCAGTAACTATTGTCGCCTAGCCACTGACTACGATCTCTTAGCCAATATAAGACTAACCCCTGTCGCATCTCTCGTTTACCTCAGGAACTTCCCACCTCAAGAATAGCTAGGATAAACGACATTCTTTGAGTTGCTAAAGGTTGGTTTTTGTTATTATGCATATATGTACAACAATTACAGTATGTGGTCGTCCGTTTTGGTTGCCGGAGATGCGAACCCCGAATATATGCGATTTACGCTTACTAGCCAGTAACTATTGTTGTCTAGCCAATAAAACCGATGTCTCAGCCAATGGAAGACTAAGTCTATCGGATATTATTAATCTCAGAAACTACCCAAAACATTTACATAAACTGGAAATGAGTTAATGTTCAAACAAAGATGCAATTAGAAGAAGATGAAAGAGTGCACATTCACATAACAAGCAACCTAAATACTCAAACACAACAACCTCCTCTTCTTTCTCCATTCACGGCTTCACCGAATCCCAAATCCCTCTTTTTGACTGAAACCACAAAAAAAAAAAAATAGAAAAGGTTAAAACCCTAGAACAAAATTCCACAAGGGATGTTTTCGGAATTTCAATCGTCTTTCCTCCCCGATTTCCGAGTTCTTGCTCATCATCAATCCCTCCGCATAAAATCAGCTTCAGATCTGGTCTCAATTTGGCCCCAAATTCCTCACCCAAATCATCAATTTCTCGCCGCCGCGCCTCCACCGCCCGGAGAACCGCCATGGACGCCTCCCCGATGAACCACCTCCGAGACGACACGCTTCACATCATCTTCGTCAACCCCCCCCTGCGGCAAATCGGTGTGTGCCAATCCGTTTGCAGATCCCTCCACCAAGCCCGAACATCTGTCGCCTTCCTCCACCTTGTTGTCGCCTCCCAGCCTTCCCTCTCCATCATCGCCCTGCGGCAAATCGGTGTGTGCCAATCCGTTTGCAGATCCCTCCACCAAGCCCGAACATCCGCCGCCTTCCTCCACCTTGTCGTCGCCTCCCAACCTCCCATCTCTATCCTCGCCCTCCGCCCTCCCACCAGCATCACCACCAGCGCGTCACCTCCCCCTCTTCTTCTTCCCTGCACGCCTTCGATTCAAGCTCCGACGCGTGCCTCATATTTGACCTCACCTTCTCCTTCGCTGCGATTCATTGTACTCCCCCCGTCTACAGATTCAATGAACTCTCTCTCATTTCCTAATCCCTTAAATCCCGCCCAAAGATTGCCAAAATTTCAAAAGCCCGCCCAAATTCATTAACCCATAATAGAAGGTCAAGGTGACCTGTTAGTTTTGCAAATAAATTTTGCTTTTTGACATTTACCACATTTTCTATGGGGGTGATATTTTTGCAAAGGGTGAAATGTTATGGTATATTGAGTATCATTTACTGTTGTTATTTTGGGAATTAGTTTGGGTTTTTTCCCCCAAACTTGTAGTTTGTTCCAATTCCTCAGCTGGCGAACCCCACATCCTTGCCACGTCAGTCGGCAACTGGGCATGGGGCCTCTCCTTTCTTTAAAACTCGCATCGGTTTTCATAAATGAAAGGAAGAATGAATTCGGCTTGTTATTGGACCTATTTTCTTTATTGGGCCGGCTCCATTGTTTTAAAAGGGAAAATGAATTTGGGTCATTGTCATTCTATTAAAATGTGTCTAGTTTGAAGGATAGAAAGCAAAGGGTTCGGTTTTGGTATTTAACAAAATAAGGAGGTTCGGTTTTGGTTTTACAAATAAAGAGGGAGGGGGGGGGGGGTCGATTTTGATAAATTAAAAAGGGTTGATTTTTATTAAATAAAATAGTTGGATTTTTTTTGATAAAATACATAATGACCTTGAAAAATAAATACATAATGACCTTGAAAATAAATACATAATGACCATGAAAAATATGGAGATTTAAAAATGTATTATTGGAATTTTTTTTTATTAGGAAAGAATTCGGGCGAGCACTCTCTACCCGACAACATCATTGCGGATGAGGTCTAAAAGACCTAAATCGTTGTGAATATCGACTCTCCGGGCAAAGTGGCAAATGTGTGCAACCTTATCAGTCACTCTATTGCCCAAACGGGGCACATGAAAGAAGGAAACTTCTTTCAAAGTCGATAGAAGAAGTTTTACTTCGGATAAAATTAGCTCAATTTCCCAAGGACATTTAGACTTTCCGTTTAAGTTGTCAATGATTAACTAGAGTCGCCTTCGATGTGGATTTTGTCAATATTGAGTTGAAAAACGTGTTGGATTCCCATTTTAAGAGAAAATGCTTTTGCTTTGAGAGAGGGCTTTGCTTACCATGTTTTTGATAACACATTCGTATTGGTTGACCATTCAAGTCCCGTATTATGGCACCCGCTGTACTTTCATTATTTGATAGCGACGATCCGTCAAAATTAAGCTTAAGCGTACCCATTGCCCATTGGGGGTTTGCGCCACAAAATCCTTTTTTGGTTCTTTTTCTTTTTCGGGGTTTGGAGTTATGTGGCAATATTGGAAATTCCTCGTCTAGACTAGCCTCCAACAAGGTTGTTTTTCTCCAATTTTAGATGTGGAAGTTAATCAAGCGTAAAGCTATATCTTTCCGCGAGATGGGGACCTGCCAAAAACGATGTTGGTTTCGAATATACCAGACAGACCACCAAAAGAAGGCAAGCACCTCCTTGGCCGACGAACTGAGATCGTTCCCAATGAACGACAAGATAGGTTTAATGCCACGAGAATGAGCTACCATGTTTGTAATACTCGATTGTACACGAAAAGGAAATTGTTAGATAAAGCGTACAAAGGGACATTCCGGCAGGAGGTGGACCTCATCTTCAACCGCGATGTTGCACAGACTACACGTGGAAGGAAAAGAGACACCTCTACAGGAAAGCCTAGAGGCAGTTGGGAGACCATCCCGAGAAACCTTCCAAAGAAAATTTGTAACCTTTGGCGGAATGTTCGCTTTCCAATGAAATATTATAAGATATTATTGATGATATTTAAAAATATATTATTATTATTTTGGATTTAAAAACATGATATTATGAGACTTGGATTGGAATTTGGCGCACGTTTTCCAAGGTCAGAATTTCTAACTATTTGACTCGGATTTTGAAATGGTTTTCGGGATTAACTCGAGAATCATATGCTCGATGACTAACTAGCATGATTGATATGAACTAATGACACGATTGGTTGACTAATAGCATGATTACATATTAAGACTATGTGTCGCTAACTTATGCTTTCGAGATATGATGAATATGATGAACTTGATATATGTGACATGCGGATTATTATTGCGGATATAGTGTTGCGAATACATGAATGTGGCTGAATGGAATGATAAAAATGATACAGTCTTGTGGAATGTGGCAATATGATGAATGATTGAACTGGATGGAATGACGATTGCGATATGGTTGCTATTCTCATTAAATGATATGCTTTGAATGCTTCGATGATTAGACGTAGACTTATATATATATATATATATATATATATATATATATCTTCTGATGTGTATCTAGGTGATACCTGTTGAAGGAGGAAATTGAGATTTGCAAATAAAATATAAATAAAATAAAGCAAACCGATTCCGTTCCGAGCAAATAATTACAAGACTCCCTCCAGTTGTAGTAGAAGGTAGTCAGGATCGATCCACGAGGAAGTGGGTCAACGGATCTTAGATAGCAGACAGAACACGTTCAGAAGTCAACTCAGTAGCACTCGATCCCGACTAGGTTGTAGTTGACAGGGATCAGTGCAGTCGATCTCGAGCGTAAAACAACCACAGCAGGCAACAGAGTTACTTGACGTCGACCAGAAGTACTCAACGTCGAGTAGAATTTGTCGTCTCGAGTACCTGCAAGAGAAAAAACAACAATCAATCTCGAGTTGGGAACTCGATCTCGAGTATCAACAGTCGACGTCGACTGGATGTAGTCAATGTCGAGTGAACCTGCAGAAAACTTACTAACGTCGGCGAAGGTGGCCGAAGAGCGTGAGGATGGCAAATAATCGTGGACAGAAATAAACAAAGGTGTGATGATTCGAAATAAACAAATATGAAATAAAACTTCCAAGACCGGGGTTGGCAACAACGATAACCAAACACGCATAAGGCAAGATAAATATAAATAGTTATGCAATCACATCAAAGGAGCAAGATTTCGTCTTTTCCAACAATTAGACAACTCTTTCAAGTAACCCTAATTATATCTATCAATTTTATATTTATAATCCAAGTGGTTAACCTGAATCTCTATTTTTAGGGAATAAACATAATAAAGATAGTGGGTGATCAAAACATAATAAATATCAAATCTTTATCTCAAGCATGCATGGCTATCGTCGGGCTCACTCCGACCCTAGAAATAGGTGGACTACTCGCTCATTGCCATAGGAACCATGATTGAAAGAAATAAACTTTGCATTAAACTAAATTCGTGACCTTTAGAATCCCGACACTCCAACTTTCGCAAAAGCGCCAAAACCCCAAAAGCCTTGAACTCCTAAACTCTCTATTTGCTATTGGAATTGTATCTCTGAAATTGAATGAATAAAAACCAACCCCTTGGACTTTATTTATAGGGCTTAATCCTTGCTATCCAAGGAAAGCAATCTCTATATAATCCTAAAGATATAAAACTTGATAAATAAAGATATAAATCTAACTAAGGTAAATAATAATTCTTCCAATGGTAAATAAATCTTCTCCCATGATGATAGCTGTTGATAGATAGATGATAGATTCGTCCTTGCTTCGTGGCTAAGTCTTCTCCTCATCCTCGAATTGTCCGAATTCGTTCTCGCCCTAGCAGAATTGTAGTTGACGTCGAGTAGTCTGGTCGACGTCGAGTAGAATGTGGTCGATCCCGACTATCTTCAGTGCATCTCGTGTACCTCTCCTAGTCGGACTCGAGTAGAATGTGGTCGATCCCGGCTATCTTCAGTGCATCTCGTGTACCTCTCCTTGTCGGACTCGATTAGGTCTTCAGCTCTGGTCGATGTCGAGTAAAAGTGGTCAACGTCGAGTACTTGTTGAGCTCGAGTATTCTTCTGTCAGCTTTCAACATTCTGCTCTATTTTGAAACGCACTTTCCCAAGTCCTCGTTTGTCCGATTGATGCATATGATCGAGTATGCGTTGGAAAGGTATTTGCGAGGGTTACAACTCTCATGAAGACATCAGAACTCGATTCATATTAATGAATGGTGAAAAGTGGGGTTTTCTCCGGCTGCACCATCTTGCACTCTTCCTTAGCTTCTTCAATGTCTTCATGACTTTCCTTTAAGCTCCAAAGTGTGTCCAAACTTCTCCAAATCAAACTCCTGAAAATCACACCAAACTTGTGTAGATTCCATATCTGGCAATATTAAGCATAACTACATAAATTCCTAATAATTCCATCCCAAAATAATAGAATAAGGAGCATAATCGAACATAGAAACATGGTGTAAAACAGGGACATCAATACCTTGTGATATGAATGATGTATGTCGGATCTTCTATTATGTTGTTCTGCATAGCCAGGTAAGTCTCTTCGGAGCTTACTCGGATTGAAATAGAGATATTCCCTACTTTAGGTGCATGATATATTAGGTTCTTGCATTCATGATCAGCATGCCATGTAGTACCATGTTAGGTTGCATTGACCGTTGAGCATTATATTTCTTTATGCGTATGTAAATAGAACAACCGTTATCTGTGAAGTATCTAGAGTCTTTGTTAGGATCATAGGACGGCCCAGTCTCATCGGGTCTCGTCCTGAGTCATCGAGTCATATGGAACTTCATTTACATATAGTATGAGCATGATTACGAAAGTTGTCTACGGGCTTTATTTTTCTTGTGGTTATGGGTTGGGCTTGTGGGCTGCCCGATTATGATGGAATGCATTCACGAACTGACCAGTCTTCGCCCTATCGGGAAGGGGGTGGAGGTAGGAGAGGGTGATACCACTTGATATTTTGTGCTAAGACCTTATTCTTATTATGCACTTGATCTTAGGAGCATGTTAGTGTGTTAATGTTCCGCCTTGCATCTAGAAGCATCTTTATTAGGTATAGCGTAAATGTGTGCTTATAGACAGGATGCAGAGCCAAAGTGGGCATCGATCTGATCCCGCCCACTATCAATTTTTTAGGTATCTGTTATGCTTACTACTATTGATGCTGATTTGGCTCCATGACCGCGGGGTCTAACATGACGGAAAGAGAGAGTTGAGACTCCGACTTCACCAATTTAATTACGGTTCGAATTTGAATGATCAATCATGTTTTGACCCGACTCTACCGTGGCACCCCCTTTGTATTACACTTTACTTCCGCTATTTGTGTAACTATTTGTTTTCCATGCTTAGACTTACGACAGGTACATGGGACTTCCCCGGGGATTCCAACGATCCCTTCGAACTTGGGTATGAAATCTTACTTTGAAAACGTTAGTTTCAAATTTCAAACCTTCAATCTGTACTCAGGGCGCAATATCCTAACAAGGGGTTTCATCCATCGAAACGTAACACGGGAATCGTAATCCTGGGCCGTTACAAAACGGATGGTGACTCATTTTTAAGGATTTGATTTTCGTCTTGATTCTCTTCTTCAACAATCGCATTTTTCTTTATAGTGTTATCTAATTTAGTAGAAAACTTCTTTGTGGATTTTTTAAATGGATAACTATATTTGAAAGGATCTTCTTTTTTGATTTCACCACCTGATGTTAGATTTATCTCATGGCTAATTTCTTTAATGACTTTTAGATTGGTTGAGTGATGCACTTCACTTGTTTCTTTTACAATCTTAAATATTTTATTGCTAATATCAATATATAATTGTTCTAGTTTTCTAACTTTGAGTTTCAGATCTATAAGTTGGTAAGAAATGACATTTAAAATTGCTCCAAAATGCTTATCATTTGTATCTAAATGTAAAACATGAGGATAAGTCTTATAAGAGCAATTCGTAGACACATCCCGATTGTCTTATAGGTAAATACAGATTATTTTTAATTAACTTGGCTCTAATATCAAATTGCAGGATCACATTAAAAACATAAAAGTACTGAATAATATTAAAGCGGAAATTAGAAAGACAATAACACAAACTAAGGATATAACTTAAACTTATTAAAAGGTAGGGTTTATTTTTATAATTTTTGGGTCTTTATGAGGCAAAGTTTACAACTGCATAAAAGTGAATAGTGACTTTTGACTATTCTCCAAAATACTTTAGAGATTTGCCGAAGTCTCGGTTTACAAGCATGCCATGGAAAAGGAGACTGTCAAACTGGAATTGCCGAAGGATAGGAGAACCTCTCCAATTGTGTGGGAACCTCCGGAACAGGACTGGATAAAACTAAATACCGATGGAGCATCCAAGGGTAACCCAGGTCTAGCGGGAGGGGGAGGTGTCTTCCGGGACCATCTGGGCGCTTTCAGGAAAGCTTTTGTGTTGAGGTGCGGGTTTTGCTCGGCTGAAATTTGGGCCGTATTACATGGTCTACAGATTGCTCGGGATATGAACATTCAAAGGCTTTTTATAGAGATCGACACTGCAACCACAATTGAAAGACTTGAAGATGAGAGGACTGTCACGGGTGCAAATAGTCATTTGCTGGAACAATGTCGATCTCTCATCACAACTACTGGATGGGAGGTGAAAATCAGACATGTACGACGCCAAGCGAATGGTGTGGCTGATGAGCTAGCTAAGCTTGCTTTTGAAATCCCCGACCCCCTCTGTGTTTTTAATGCCTCGCCGAACTGCGTTTGTGTGATTTTGAATGCCACATCTAATGTACAAAACTAATTCTTGCTTTTAGTGAATAATGGGCGTTGCCCACCCTTAGCACCAAAAAGAGAGAGAGAGATTGGGCTATTCTTTAATAACTTTAGGGCTTGTTTGGGATGGGTATATAGATATAGGCTATGGGTATAGAAGACCCAATATCTATATACCATGTTTGGTATATTTCTTCAAATTGGTATATAGATATCAATCATATATCCCCATATACTAATTCTATAGCTTTCTTCACTTTTGGATATCCCCAAAAATTGGGGGCTATAGCTTACAAGGAGCAAACTGAGCGAAGCTACTTCTTCTTCTCCTTTTCTCTATTCTCCTTATTGCATCTGTTCAAACTATTTGTTTTGCATCTCTTCACATTTCTACTCGAAATTTTTTGAATTCATCGTCACTTGCATCTATCCGAAATTTTGTTTCTTTGCATCTGTTCGATTTTATTTTATTTTGAAATTGAGGAATTTTCGAACCCTAAGGGTATGACATAAATACCTTCAAGGTTAACTACGGCTGTAAAATCCCATAGTCAAGAAGCCCAAATTTCCCCCTTTTTGTTTGATGAAGGGATTGAAAAATTACAAGTTTTTTTGCAGTGACATGAGAAATAGAAATAAGATACTTGTTCACTTGAGAGGGGAATATGTGTGGTGCAACGGAAGCTGAAGAACATGGGGAATCACATTTATCTTCAACTGGCATGGGAAGAAAAATTGGGTTCGATCCTCCTATTCGGTGCCCACCATGTCTGATTGAGCTTTCAAATTAGCTATGTCTGAGGACGATTGAAGAAAAATTGAGAGCAAAATGGGGGAATCGAGGTAGACGACCGAAGAGCAAAATTGGAGACCGAAGAGCAAAATTGGAGACCGAAGAGTTTTGAACATTTCATTTTTATTAACTTTTTTTTTTTAATTTGGATATCTATATACCCTTTCCAAACGGTAGATATAAGATATAGATATCAATCTCATACCCATACCCAATACCCATATATTGATATCTATATCTTATACCCATAGCCTATATCCTATATCTATATACCCTTTCCAAACGGTTAGATTTTTTTTTACTATATTCCAAGTTTACTCAGAAATTCGAAAGAAGAAGGTAACTTATTTGTATATTTGTTTCTAAAAAAAACTGTGTATTTTAAACGGGTGATGATAAATTCACCGCTAGTTTTTACTATTTCCACCGTTAATTACCGCATAGGTATGCGGTAGGTTTAATGACAGTCAACGAACCCACCGCATACCTATGTGGTGAGCCACCGCATACATATGCGATGTGTCGAGGCGTATACAAACCCACCGCAATACGTTGCGGTGAGTCTGTCCGTTCCGTTTGAACCCCATCGCATACCTATGCGGTGAGTTTCGGGTACCCCATTTGGAGTGGCCGAGGAATAGGAAGAGGACGAGGTCGGGGACGGGGTCGTGGGAGGGAACGTGGCCGAGGTTGATCAGCGTCGGAGCCAGCTCCAGAGACTGTAGGTGACATTCCACCGCCAACACCTATGAGGCTTCCACCGCAGAATCTACCTCACGTAGATTTCAATTGGGGCACTGACAACATTGACGAATTCATGATTACTTTCGCACGAGCCGTCACAAATGTTGCAGGTGATGGTCACTGTAGGTATAGATCTTTTGCTCGTCTTCTGAACTTGGGACAAGACGCATGGCCTCGAGTTCGACGGGAGTTGGCCGTTGAGTTGCGTATCCCGACAATCCACGGATCGATTCAGAATGTGGATGCCTGATGTAAAAAAACGAAAATGGCATAAGAAAAGCTGAAAACGAAAGTGTGATAAATGTCAAGGATAAAAAAAGCATGGGTCAAAAAATGTCATACAACGCAGTTCGAGAAATGGCACAGACAAAGATACAACGCAATTCAACATATGAAGTTCGAAAAATGACACGAGAAAATGGAAAGTGCTAATAGGGCAGGGGACAGCCACCATCACGACGGCGGTAGGTTCTGTATCGTGCAATCCTCGCCGCAAACTGCTCTTCCCAACCGCATAGGTATGCGGTGGTCCTTTATATATATTTGCAGCCCAACACCTCAACATGTCCGACGACAGCGGCAACATCTCCAGCAAATCGGATTTCTCCATAACGGACTCCGTTATACCATAACCCACCGCATATACATGCGGTGTATCGACATACGGTCAACGCATCCACCGCTTACCTTATGCGGTGGGTGAGAGAAAAGCGGGATTAAGCCATCGCATAGGTATGCGGTGGCTTTGCGGTGTAAATAGTAAAAATTAGCGGTGGAAATATCCGTCCCGATTTTAAACCGATGACGTTGATTTTCTTTTATCTTTTCAAAATTTAAATGAGGGCCGAAACTCCCTAATTGGGCAAGGACGGGTTAAGTGGTAAAGTCGATTGAAAAGGGGAGAACGTAGCGAAGACGTTTCATTACCAATTCCGCATTCCCAACTCTCTCAACTTCCTTCCATCCATGGGTATTCCGGTGCAGTGGAGCACTCTCCCCGGCGACATCTTAATCGCCATTTCCAAGATTCTCAACACCGATACCGATCTTTTTCGTCTCCGATCCGTCTGTTCCCACTGGCGCTCGTCTCTCCCTCCTCCTCCCAAACTATTCTCCTTTCCCCTCAAAGTTCCTCCACTCCGCCCCCTTGCCGACTGGCTCAGCAGCAACGCCGACAATGGCTACTTCATTCTCAACCAGAGCACTGTATACCGCCTCGCTCCGCCAGAATACGGTGCCTGCGCTGGCGATGCGACTGATGGCTGGCTTTTCAAAGTTTCGGAGACGAGCACCAACACTTTCTCTCTCCAACTCCCACTCTCCGCCGATAAGATCAAATACGCTACTGGTATGGTTCCGAATCACCTGAATCTACTTGATTACCGTATTTCAGAGATTTCTAAGTCGTATAGTCTTGAGTTTGTTGATCTTGACGATCCCTCCAAGAAATCCCCAATTTACATCGTTAGGAAGGTAATCGTTCTCTGGAATTATGTGGCGGACTGCGTTCTTGCCGTACTGGTTCTGCGCC
Organism: Persicaria tinctoria; assembly: GCA_037127255.1. NCBI lineage: Eukaryota > Viridiplantae > Streptophyta > Magnoliopsida > Caryophyllales > Polygonaceae > Persicaria > Persicaria tinctoria. Next base: position 12,099,950 of record JBANSL010000004.1, read on the forward strand.
ACTTTGGCCGCATGGTTTACTGGAAGTATGGGGATGAGGAATGGACTGCAGTAGATACCAGTGGCTACGAATTTCAGGATTTGATTTTCTTCGAGGGAAAATGTTACGCAATTTCCCAAAACGGAGTGCTTGTTTTTATTGATTCAGAGTTGAAATTGACCGAGGTTGATTCTTCATCTGTGACTATGGGATGGCAACCAAACCAGCAAAATTATCTGGTGGGATGTAAGTCAGAATTGTTTGTGGTATCCAAGATCTCTGATCCAGAGCCCGAGTTCTACTTTGATTATGCAGAGGAGTGGCCGGTTATGGATATGAGTTCCATAAACATGCCGCTGAGAATCAAGATATTCAAGAAATTTGAAGATTGGGATTATGTGCAGAATCTTGGTTATACGGTCTTATTCTTGGGCGATGATGTGTCATTTGGTGTTTCCGCTGAGGATTTTGATGGGTTCAAAGGCAATTGTGTCTTTCTTACTGATGAGTGTTTCTATGATGAAGGCGTGGGCAGTGTATATGGTGATGATACAGCTGTGTATGATTTGGATCTTCAGAGTGTCAGATCATTGGTCGCAGCCCAAGATCATGCAAAGCTATTTTGGCCTCCTCCAAGTTGGCTTATGCCTTATGCAAGCTAATCAGGGTGTCTTTATTCCAGGTACCTTCTTAATTCTTATGCTTTGTATTTAAACTTTACAGTGAAATGTCATCTCTCCTTGCAATTTGTTTTAACCCATAATTCTTGATGCCTTTTAATCATGTGAAGTGCATTAGTTGGGCATGATGGAGAACTGTAGCTTATGTATGCCAAGATATAGCTTATATGTCATGAACTTGATAGAAAAACTATTGGTTGAAGGTCTTGTGAATCAGTTTTGCACACAACAATGCTAGTTGAGATATATTATCAAGTTGCTCTCTGCATTAGTATCATCACTATGTCCTTTGATTTTATTTCTGTTTCCTCTTACTTAACTCAAGTAGTTCAGTGCTATATAATATGGTGATTAGACATTTTGTTTCAGAATAAGAGTTTTCGCTCTTTGTTTGCGTAACTATTTCTGCTGTTTCATTTTATCCCTCCGGGTCCGGGCCCACTGTATATAGCATTTAATCCATTTATGAAATACTATATATGCAGGTGTTTGAGCTGATGGATGATCTCAGGGAGGATTTTGCTTAGAAGTTAATGAAGTTGTTTTCAAATAGGATAAGACACCACGAAGACACAAACTAGGCTCATTGAACCTGGGATATTGGACGTGGATTCGTTTTCTGGGAATGATATGCTCCACGCTTATTTTGGCCTTTTGCGTTCATCAGTATTACTAGAACATATACTCACTTTCCTATTGAATGTTTCCCTTTTCGTTCAAATGTGAAACTGATTTTAGACCTGTGTTGAGCTCTAAAGCCAATCTCCTGTGCTTTGCCTACCTTTTCTTGATTGAGACGAATGGAGTCTCCTTTACCGGAAGGCGATATCAGCTTCTAAAATGCATAATTCATTGCCATAATGGCAGTGAATACTATACAGAGGATACTCTTTTTTTGTCTAATTCTGCTGCACCCTGTTGCCCTTCTACACGAACCAATTGATGTAAATCCTTTCGACTCGGGGTAGAATTAATAAGCATACCTTGGATCATGTAGGTGGATGGATGTGCCTCTAAAGAAAGAAGCTGTTTGTCCTAAAGTTGGAAGAAGCTCAGTTTCAATTCGTGGCCTCATTTATTAATCTAGAAAAAAGTGTCAAATGTGTACACTCGTTAGAGCATTTTTATCGGCATGCTTAGTTACTGTTCAAGAATAATCAAGATACTTAGTGTCATTCTCTACACATTCTAGTGTCGAGAGATATTGTCGACTCGACGGAGACTATTATATGTTTGGTAACTGCAGCACAAAGTATGGAAAAGTGGAGGCTGAAAACAAAATCACATGGATTTTACTGGCATGACACTTGGTTGTGGATAGCCTGAAGTGGAAAATAGGAGGCTGACATAGGATTCGCCAAAACCTATTTTCTTTCAACATATAAGGGAATCAAGTAGGGGAGGAGAGAGCTTGATGGTACTGCTTTGAGGTAGGGGGGTATACGAGCAATAAGAGCCAAGTAGTAGGATTGCTCGAGTTCGAGTTCAATTTGTATTTGAGCTTAAAAGTTTGCTCAAGCTTGGCTCGTTAGCAAGAAACCGAGCTCAAACTCAATAAGCTCGTTTGTGTTCGAGTCAAGCTCGAGGGTTTCCTGAAACTTGTGTGGCGACCCATTGCCAAATAGAATACCGAGAGCACAACATTGCACATCCCCCACGTAGTACGGTCGACGAAAAAGAAGAAGATGACGATCGATGACGATAAACATGAGAAGATGTGGTTCTACATTATACTTAAAAAGAGTTGCAGCGTGGATTGCTCGAAACAAATAAGGCGAAGATTGCATCAACTGATCAACGTGTGTTGTATGAAAATGCCATTTCCGCAAGGAGAAAGTATCACCCTCTACTTGTAATTGTTAGACGTCAAAGCCAACTTGAGATATCTAGATTAGGTTAACTGATCAAAATGTGTTCAATTCAAAGTCTAAAATCTTTGGGCAAGTCCAGTTATGGTCAAGTAGTTTGAGCAATCTAAAATTCATCACCAAATCTATTGAAGAAAGAACGGTGGATACAAAAGTGAACTAAGACTAAAACTAGAGTCTACCTGTAAAAAACATGAAGATTAGTAGTGACAGAACACCACACTGCAACATTATCACCATCCATGACTTTCACTACCCCAATGCTTAATGTTGGGTAAGGAAGTTGCGGCTGCTTTCCCGGCTGTGGTTTCCTGCTCCTCCATTGTCATGGTTAGTTCCTTCGACAAACACCATTATCAATTGTCTGGAGTACTCCGTTTAAATCCAGAAGAAGCCATCCTACCTTTTTTGTTGCAGTTACTGAAATTTGAATCATGAAAGCTGAATCAACAAGCAACTGACAACTTTGTGAACTTGGCAATGAACAAGCCACTAGTCTGAGACGTCAGGGGATCAAATCTCAGAGTCTTTGGTATTCGGCCACTCTTGCAAGGCCAATCTGTTGAGTTCTCGATTTCTTGTAGCTCTGCTGGACCACGAATAAAACAAAGACACAAGCGCTGAGTACGTTGATATCATAGCTTTTTGAAGGATTCACAATTGCAGAACAATGTCAAGACCTTCAGCTCTATTACAGTGAAAAGGGGCTGAAGGGTTATCAACCAGAAATTGTGGGGTGCTATATTCATAAAGCATCTTAATTGGGATGGTGGCTCATTATGATGGTCAGAAGGTGCTTCCTACATGTTTGGTAATCAACTAAGAAAACAAGGCACTACATATCAACATGCTTCAAGGAACTCACCTGCTGATGGATTCTCCGAGAGAAACTTCTGTACCACCTCTTCATTTTGAGCAACTGTCAAGCTATTTATACGGAAAATGGTATAAGGAAGAAGGGCAAAAAAAAAAGTCAGATAAATGCAGAAAATTAGGCAATAAGAATTGTATACCTGCAGGTACTGTAGACGAGAAAGCCACCAACCTTCAATAATCTGAAACCGTTATTTAGGAGTCGAAACTGTGAAGTAAATAGAATTAATTAGATTAGGACCATCAAGGAGGTTTATAATCCACTTAGCAGCAGTCTTACGCTTCAAATTTCACTTAATCAAATTGAGAAATTCATATTAAAAATATAGTTGCAACCAGAACTATCTACACCAAGGAAAGAACTGAGTGACTCGTGGCACAATACTGAAAACAACCCCAATCATAGAAATCTGGTCAAAAACATAAATGAACCCTTCTCTTAAAGCAACAAATGCAGCTTTATAGTTTGTGGACAACCATTAAGTAGCAACACACTAACATGAAACGTTTCCTGAAGTTGACAAATACAAAAGTTACCTGAAGCATTGTCAAATCATCAGTTCTCTCGGCATCAAGAACGCGTCGCCGAAGTGTTTCCCATCCCCAATTTTCAAACTTCTGGACATGTCTAACTGACCCATCATGAGTGCACTCTGCATCCACAAGGACCTGGATTACATGGGATGAATATTTGAGCAGGATGATGAAAAAGCACAGCCAAGATCTAAATATTAAAATCCCAAATAGTACAATGAGGAAAAAAAACACAAAAAGGGGGTAAAAGGAACATACGCCAGTGATAGTCTAAGGTTATAAAGGTATAGAATGGAACACTACAACTAAAGTTCATTTGGTGTGTCCAACTCATATATCATAATCTTATTGTCAAACCTTTATTGACACAAATAAGCCCTTTACTACCACCTTAAAAGCAATCAACACATATCATATTATCATCAAATAAACCGTAATCCTCTTCAAAAAAAGAAAGAAGGATAAGCATAACTATAGTACCACATTAATTAGCATAAAATAGGCATTCGAAGTGGCTATAAGAATAAGGTGTCGAAACATCACAAATGTAAAGGCACTGGACTTTAGAGCCAAATGGAACCATATCATAGGGCAATAATAACTACATGCAAAACAGAACAGGGAGTACGGAGCGTGAAGGAATAAATCAACTACCTTATTATACCCACAGCTATGGGTCTCATTCAAACTGGCGATCCTATATATCTCTTCTTTCGTACAGCCAACTACCCCTGAATGCTGGCCATAGAATATGAGTTCCGGTTCTGAAATCGCTGAAGCTGGCAGTATGGAACTTCCCTGTCTAGCTTTTGCTGCCCGTTTTCTTTCTTTCCATGGTTTCCTAGATGACCACTCTTTATAGGTAGACTCTAAAGCAAATTCAGCTGCATGATTCAACAAGGGAAGAAACAACATCAAACATCAACGAATTCGAACTACATTCAAAGTAAAAGAAGAGCAATAATTACAGATCATGGAACAGACAAGAAGTTTTTTTTTTTTTGAGGCACATACATAATTTAGGAACTGGATCAACATGGGAAGGAAGCAGAGAAAATGTGGCTCCATCAGCAACAAATAAGCGACAACGCTCACCAATGCCGTACTTCTGCACCATTGTCCTACAAGCAGCTAAGCGATGTCTAGCAACATCAACACCGGTGACAGAGCCATAATCACAAAGAAGATCCAATAGCAAACAGAGTTTTGCACCTGCAAAGAAGAGCCCAATCACATCTGATTCCCTAACTCAAAGTGTACATGCTCATATTGGCCGAAAGACAAGAATAAACATAATAATAAATGCTAAGATCATGCCAAACTGATGGAGGAATACAAACAAAAGCCCGTTAAATTTTGATTATGTAATAAGTATTTGGGTCAATCGTTTCGGCTCAGAGTACATCTTACTACACAATAGTTTAAATCTTTCCCATCCACTACCATCTATGTTATGCAACTGACTTTTGATTCGAGACATTTGTTTGCCGTACCTCTTAAAGTGGTCCACGTAACCAAAAGGCCATTAAATTTTAAAGATTAAACTATTAAACAGCTTCAAAGCATCAAAGTATACATTCATGACTAGCTTAGCCATCATATATGACGATATCAAATCAAGGGGAAGGTGTTCTACCAGGAGCAGCACAAAGATCAAGAACATGATCCCCTGGAGCAATTCCTAATGCCATAACAGCAGCTCCAGATGCAGCATCAATTCCATATATCTGAACAAAAGCAACAAGTCCTCTGAATCAGAGGATGCAAAAGACGAAGACGCCGCAATTACAAATGCAAAAGCTGTTTTTGAAAAAGAAATATATTTGGGACAGATTCTCATTAGATGAAACAAGAAGCTGTTAATCAATACATGCAACATGTCACACAATATCTGAAGGTACATTCACCTTCAAGCAACAGATAAAGCATTTACATACCATCAAAACAAACCCGAAGTGGAACAACTAAGAGGCTAAATACTTAGTTGCTTACCTTTCCCTGCTGGTAGGCCTTGGAGCTAGCAATCTGAAAACATGGTGGGAGTGAATAGAAATTTGGCAACCAAACCACTTCATTCAGCTTGCAGTTGATTTCAGCTTCAATCTCCTCAATCTGTTTTTCATAACCCGGCTTCAACCTCTCACACAAATAGCAATGACATCAATCAGTTAAGAGCTTGAAAATGAAGATACGCTGATTTAAAGAAAATAAGGTTCCATAAACTGAACCAAGGATATTTATGGCGAGGAAGAGGAAATTCAATGTGATGGTACCTTATGTAACGAGGAAGTGTGTCAGTGGAAGTATAAATTGATGGATCCAAACCATTCTCTTTCAGAAATTCAAGGAACGCTTCTGGCAATTGAAAACTAGAGCCGGACTCCATGAAAACCTAGAAATTGGACTGCAGAATTCAATAGCGAAATTGGAATTTTAATTTGCCAACACCAAAAACTGAATCGATGGAAGAGATATAATGGAAATTTCAATTTGTGGGATACACTTCATATGATATAACCGAAGATCGTTTCCCTTCCCCAATTTGGTCTTCCATAGTGAGGGGAAATGTCCATTGAGGGCCAACAAACCAACCAAAGGCCTAAAACCCGAACTTTGTCATTACATTCCTCTTGAGATTTTATTATTACTAGTGAATATAGTCTTTTTTTAATGTTTTTTTTTAAATTAAACTTTTATAGTGTGGAGTCTCTATTTTTTTTTTTTACTATGTTAATCATACAATGAGTATCTAAACAAAAAGCATTGCAGAGAAAACATAGTTGAAATGGTTTAACTTTATTTGCAAACAACATCTTGTAATTGTCCATAGGAGGCACTACGCTGCGGGACTAAGGGCAAATTTTGAGAGAGGTGAGATAGATACGAGTCATATGACATCAATGATTCTTTTGAAAAAGACAATACTCTGAAACCTTATCCCATAAAATTGATTTCAAGATTTAAATGTTGAAGACAACGTTCTCAAGTCTCAAGACTAAAAATAAACTTACGAGATTAGGAACCACTTAAATACTAAAAAAGACCTAGCATCTCACCCGTTGAATTCCAGGACTTGCAACAACTTTGTTCAAGTAAGCAGGTTGAAATGTTGGATAGAGTCCACAACCAGAGCACAGATCATAAACCTTTTTTTAAAAATGTCCTACATAAACAAAAGTAAATCCATCATTTCAAGAACAGAAATATAATCTCTGATCCACATAGCATTATTGGCTGAATTTGTCCAAAATCCAAATAAGCCTATGCAGTCTAAAAAATTTACTTAAGGGTGCCTAAATAGCTACAATGCAACAGTAAGATCCTAAATAGAGATGCAAATTCTTAAATAAAAATATTTGCACCCAAACAAAACAGAAAACTATATAAATGTATACATAAAACTATATAATATTCATCAAATGAGCAAGTACTCATACACATTATACTGCAAAATCATACATCCTCCAACGGGTGAGATTTGAGAAACAGCTTGTGTATGCAAATGGAATGCTACAAGGGATAAACACCCATTTCAAAATTTCTCCCAAATCAATATCAATTAGCAAAATCCAATACATTTCAATCTCACCAAATCCTGCTGAAATTCAACTAAGAATATGAACAAATGGATGTAAAAGAGAAGGGATTAGAGGAAGTTAGGAAGACTTACAAATTTCTGGATGTTCGGGGCTAATTAGGGCAAATTAGGAGGAGGAGGGTATTGAGCCATTAGCTGTCGGAAGCTGCAAGAGGAGGCTTGCCGAGTCGGCGGCAGCACCGTGGTTGTTCTCAGGCAGAGAGAAGACGGCGAGAGAGAGAGGGTGGCGGGGCTGCTGCGACAGGAGAGAGGTACGAGGACGGCGACAGGGCACGGCGACGCCGGCAAGGTGATGGTGGCTGCTTCTGGCTCCGGCGAGGCCAACGGCGACGGGGCGATGGAAAAAGAGCTGAGGATGTCGGGTCGATGAAGAGAGATAGTAACCCGCTGCACTAATCCGATTCCGATTTCGATTTCGATTTCCTGGAGTGGATGCCAACGCGCAGCCTCCGCGTAGCAAAACTTTCCGAGTGGGTCCCACCCACCCCTTTCATGGTGATTGGACGGTAAGTAAAATTGAAATTATTTTCTTCCGCAAGTAAACCGCCCAGTCTCCTTCCCGCATTCCCCAGTAGCTTCGAGACACTCCTCGACTCTCTTCCTCCCCGCTATAAACTCCCCTCCCTCCCTCTTCACCCAAACACACAACAGATTTCAAATCAAACAGCAAACAGCTTTCACAAACCCCCAGTCCTCTCTGTTCTTTCCGCTACTGATTATTTCTCCGACTTTCTTTTTTCCTGTTCGTAATCGACGAGTTTTGAGATGGCAAAGGGAGAAGGTCCAGCTATTGGAATTGATCTCGGCACTACCTACTCCTGTGTCGGAGTATGGCAGCACGACCGGGTTGAGATCATCGCCAATGATCAAGGTAACAGGACCACGCCTTCTTACGTTGCCTTCACTGATACCGAGCGTTTGATCGGAGACGCTGCTAAGAATCAGGTCGCCATGAACCCCGTCAACACCGTCTTTGGTATGCTTTCTTTCTTTCTTTTTCCTTCTTTGAGTCTGTGCTGCCTTGATTCTTGCTCTCTGTCAATTGATTTGCCGAGGCTGCGACTGGTTTTGGTGTTAATGTTGTGTTTGTCCTTGAGATTTACTACTAAAGTACCAATAAATCAATAATAGAGTTTCTAATCTGGAGATCTGGTCTCAATGAATGAATGAACGTGAAATGTATTGAATGTTTGTTTGCTATGTCCTCTGATTTAATGGTTACCGGTTAGTTTAAAAGTAACAGGTTGCAGCTTCTTTATTGTGTTAAGCCAACTTATTGCAGTTGGATTTCTGTGTAACAATGTTCTTGTATGTCAAATCTGTCCCAAGTCTGATCCTCTCAACTATGTTATATGGAATATGAATTTGTTCTTAAACGGGTTTACTTGCTCTCAATTATTTGTTCTTGAACTGTAGGCTTTTGGCTAACTGCTTGTTGTTTTAAGCGACCGATTGCTGACTATTTTATTACTGTGCTGATTTCCTCGTACGTTTCAATTAATCCCAAATTTGATCCCTCACCAGAATCTCATTTATGGTCAATGAAACGTGAATTGTGACCTTAAACTGGTTTTGGTTTATTTTGGAGGAATTTATAGGAGTGAGAAAGACCTATGGGGCTAATTGGTTTTGGTTTATTTTGACTTATAGGAGTGAGAAAGACCTTAAACTGGTTTTGGTTTATTTGGAGGAATTTTGGAGGAATTTATAGGAGTGAGAAAGACCTTAAACTGGTTTTGGTTTATTTTGACTTATATATCTATTTTCTCATGTAAGAACACATATATAATGGACAATGCTCCCCTCTGAACTATGGGGCTAATTGGTTTTTATGTTATATGACAGATGCAAAGAGGTTGATTGGTAGGCGATTTAGTGATCCATCGGTACAGAGTGACATGAAGCACTGGCCATTCAAGGTTATTCCAGGAGCTGCTGACAAGCCGATGATTGTTGTCACCTACAAGGGCGAGGAAAAGCAATTCAGTGCTGAAGAGATTTCCTCAATGGTGCTTACCAAGATGAGGGAAATTGCGGAGGCTTATCTTGGTACAAGCATCAAGAATGCTGTGGTGACAGTCCCTGCTTACTTCAATGACTCGCAACGGCAGGCAACAAAGGATGCTGGTGCTATTGCGGGCTTGAATGTCATGCGAATCATTAATGAGCCCACGGCTGCTGCCATCGCCTATGGCCTTGACAAGAAGGCAACCAGCAGCGGTGAGAAGAATGTGTTGATCTTTGATCTTGGTGGTGGAACGTTTGATGTTTCTCTCCTTACAATTGAAGAGGGTATTTTCGAGGTTAAGGCAACTGCTGGTGACACCCACCTTGGTGGGGAGGATTTTGATAACAGGCTGGTGAACCACTTTGTCCAGGAGTTCAAGAGAAAGCATAAGAAGGACATCAGTGGTAATCCAAGGGCTCTCAGGAGGCTGAGAACTGCTTGTGAGAGGGCAAAGCGAACTCTTTCGTCCACTGCTCAGACAACCATTGAGATCGATTCTCTCTACGAGGGTGTAGATTTCTACACCTCGATTACTCGTGCCAGGTTTGAGGAGTTGAACATGGACCTGTTCAGGAAATGTATGGAGCCTGTCGAGAAGTGTTTGAGGGATGCTAAGATGGACAAGAGTGCGGTCCATGATATTGTTCTTGTTGGTGGCTCAACTAGGATTCCGAAAGTGCAACAACTTTTGCAGGACTTCTTTAATGGGAAAGAGCTATGCAAGAGCATCAACCCGGATGAAGCTGTGGCATATGGTGCCGCTGTCCAGGCTGCAATCTTGAGTGGTGAGGGTAACCAACGGGTTCAGGATCTTCTGTTGCTAGATGTCACTCCCTTGTCACTTGGTTTGGAGACGGCTGGTGGTGTGATGACTGTTTTGATCCCTCGGAACACCACCATCCCGTGCAAGAAGGAGCAGATATTCTCTACCTACTCGGATAACCAGCCAGGTGTGCTTATCCAGGTCTATGAAGGTGAACGTGCAAGGACAAAGGACAACAACTTGTTGGGCAAGTTCGAGCTCTCTGGTATTCCTCCTGCACCAAGGGGTGTTCCTCAGATCAATGTCTGCTTCGACATTGATGCTAACGGCATCTTGAATGTGTCGGCTGAGGACAAGACAACTGGGCAGAAGAACAAGATCACCATCACCAACGACAAAGGCAGGCTGTCCAAGGAGGAGATCGAGAAGATGGTGCAGGAGGCAGAGACGTACAAGGCAGAGGACGAGGAGCTCAAGAAGAAGGTGGATGCTAAGAATGCGTTGGAGAACTATGCGTACAATATGAGAAACACAATCAATGATGAGAAGATTGGGTCGAAGCTTGGTGTGGACAAGAAGAAGATTGAGGAGGCCATTGATTCCACTATTACCTGGTTGGAGGCTAACCAGCTGGCTGAGGCAGATGAATTTGAAGACAAGATGAAGGAGCTGGAGAATCTCTGCAACCCAATCATCAGCAAGATGTACCAGGGTGATGGACCAAGTAGTGGTGGCAGTGGTTCCGGTCCCAAGATCGAGGAAGTTGACTAAAAGCCAGGAAGTTTATGAACAGTGTCATCTTTTGATCATTTGATGGTTGATTCCTTTTCAAGCACTCGTTTGATGTTGTTATCCTCTATGAATTCGAGTTTATGAAAAGTGTTACATTTTGGTATGTATATACTTTCTTTGAGAAGTCGCAATTCACGTACACGGATCACGGATGTATCATCAATGCTTCTATGGATTCGAGAGTCGTGATCCATCTTCGTATTAATTTAAATATTTGCATTCAGTGTTTAGCCGAAGGGATGTTTCATTGTTTCCCAAATCAATTCATCATTGCCACCTAAATCCGCCGTCAACGAATTGAACACTGAATTGATGCAATGTACAAAAAACCCTTTTATTTTCTTTAATGCATTCCACGCTCGGCTCATGAAAGTTATAGAATAAAGAGGTTTATCTGTCCATATCTTCAGTCCTTTTTATATTACCTAAAAGTCTATCATGTTGCTGACATCGTTATTGGTGACAAAGTTACTAAAATTGCGATTCGGATCGTATGATTCTACGATCTGAAATTTGCTAAACGATCCGAGTGGTATGAAAATAATCGTATACGGTAGAATTGTGCTAGAATTGGTGGGATTGCGATTCTTTGTGGGATCATACGATTGTATGATAGCTAAAGCCCCTAGGCTCTATTTCTCCCTTGAACGGGCGATTATGAACCCTAACCTTTTCTTTATTAATTGATGCGGGTACAGACCAAACTGAAGGTGCAGATTTGCAAAATTGTTGGTTGTTCTACAAAGTCTCTGTGACGCCAAATTTTAGTTTAAGCTTTCAAGTGTACTTGGCCATAATACGTTTTCAATGTATTGCATTACCTGTTAAAAATTTGTAATCGCTACTTGTTATGTTGTGTTTAATTTTGACTATTTGTAACTCAGTCGGTGATCGAGTTAGGAATCTAACTGAATCTAATTGACAATTAATTATAAAAAAAAATTAAAATATTTACTTTTAAAAAATTACTCCGCTTGTTATAGAAAATTTATTAAAAATACACACAATCTCTTATAATTGGTTATAACTTACTCCGTATTTTTTTTTTTATGAGAATTGCTTTAACCTAAACTAGTAGTGAGAGTTAGATTTAAATCGAATTTTTAGAAATTGTAAACGGAAACCGAACCCAAATTTAAACACCTATCTCGACTGTCCCTTCCCAGTTCCCCCTATAAACTTCGCCCGTTTCCACAACACTAAAAACACATACCGGCTTTCAAAAACCCTAACCCTCTCTCTGCTCTCTCTGTAACCGTAAGCGAAGAGTTTTGAGATGGCAAAGGGAGAAGGTCCAGCTATTGGAATTGATCTCGGCACTACCTACTCCTGTGTCGGAGTTTGGCAGCACGATCGGGTTGAGATCATCGCCAATGATCAAGGTAACCGGACCACTCCTTCCTACGTCGCCTTCAACGATACCGAGCGTATGATCGGAGACGCTGCTAAGAATCAGGTCGCCCTGAATCCCGTCAACACCGTCTTTGGTATGATTTCTTTCTTTTCCTTGCTTTGATTCTGTTTGTACTGTGTTGGCACTTGCTCTCTATCAACTGATGCTACGCCGAAGTTTCTAATCAATGAACGAAACTGAACTTGAAATCTATAAAGTTGATGTTTGTGTCCTTAAGTTTGTTTTGGTTGCTTTTGGAGGGATTTATCGAATTGGGATCTGTTTGCTTCAATTTCGTAGTTAGTTTTAGATGTAATTACATAACAAATTAAATTCAGCAGTTGGATTTGTTTAATGATAGATGTTCTGTGATCTGATCAAGCACGTATCTGTTGAATTTGAGTGTAGAAATTATTCGATCTAACTTCTTCAACTCAGATGAATTTGCAGCCCTTAAAAATAGCTGCTAATAGCCAGTTATGTTAAATGACAGATGCGAAGAGGTTGATCGGCAGGAGATTTAGCGACCCATTGGTACAGACTGACATGAAGCTGTGGCCATTCAAGGTTATTCCTGGAGCTTCTGACAAGCCGATGATTGTTGTCACCTACAAGGGCAAGGAAAAGCAATTCAGTGCTGAAGAGATCTCATCAATGGTTCTTACTAAGATGAAGGACACTGCAGAGGCTTATCTCGGTACAACCATCAAGAACGCTGTGGTGACCGTCCCTGCTTACTTCAATGACTCCCAACGGCAGGCGACTAAGGATGCTGGTGTTATTGCGGGCCTGAATGTAATGCGTATCATCAATGAGCCCATCGCTGCTGCCATTGCCTATGGCCTTGACAAGAAGTCGGGCAGCAGCGGTGGGAAGAATGTGCTCATCTTTGATCTTGGTGGTGGCACATTTGATGTTTCTCTCCTTACAATTGGGGAGGTCAGTGACGAGAAGGATGTGCTTTTGTTTGATGTGAAGGCAACTGCTGGCGACACCCACCTTGGTGGAGAGGATTTCGATAACAGGCTGGTGAACCACTTTATCGAGGAGTTCAAGAGAAAGCATAAGAAGGACATCAGTGGTAATCCGAAGGCCCTTAGGAGATTGAGGACTGTTTGTGAGAGGGCAAAGCGTACTCTTTCGACCACAGTTCAGACAACCATTGAGGTTGATTCGCTACATGAGGGTGTAGATTTCAGCACTTCGATTACTCGTGCAAGGTTTGAGAAGTTGAACATGGACCTGTTCATGAAATGTAAGGAGCCAGTTGAGCAGTGTTTGAGGGACGCCAATATGGACAAGAGTGCTGTGCATGATATTGTGCTTGTCGGTGGCTCAACTAGGATTCCGAAAGTGCAACAGCTTCTGCGAGAATTCTTTAACGGCAAAGAGCTAAGCAAAAGCATCAACCCTGATGAAGCTGTGGCATTTGGTGCTGCGGTACTCGCTGCGAAATTGGGTTACCAGGCTAACCAGAGGGTTCAGGATCTTATGTTGGTCGAAGTCACTCCCTTGTCACTCGGTGTGCACACTCTTGGTGGTGTGATGACTGCTGTGGTCCCTCGGAACACCAAAATCCCGAGCAAGAAGGAGCAGCTATTCTATACTGTCTTTGATTACCAGACAAGTGTCCTCGTGCAGGTTTATGAAGGTGAGCGATCCAGTACAGTGGACAACAACTTGTTGGGCAAGTTCGAGCTCTCTGGAATTCCTCCTGCTCTAAAGGGTGTTTCCGAGATCAGTGTCTGCTTTGACATCGATGTTGATGGCATATTGACTGTGTCGGCAGAGAACAAGGAAACTGGGCAGAAGAACAAGATCACAATCACCGACAACAAGGGAAGGCTTTCCAAGGAGGAGATTGAGAAGATGGTACAAGAGGCCGAGAAGTACAAAGCAGAGGACGAGAAGTTCAAGAAGAAGGTGAATGCAAAGAATGCATTGGAGAACTACGCAGACAATATAAGGAACACTATCAACGATGAGGAGATTCAGTCCAAGCTTGGTGCATACAAAGAGAAGATTGAGGAGGCCATTGATTCCACGGTTATCTGGTTGGAGGCTACCCATCTTGGTGCTGAGCCTGAGGAATTTGAGGACAAAATGAAGGAGCTGGAGAACCTGTGCAACTGCAACCCCGTCATCAGGAAGATGTACCAGGGTGGATACAGAAGGCCCAACCAGTGGTGATGGCCCCAAATTTGAAGAAATCGACTAAGCGAGTTTGGTGCTTATCCTCCATGAATGCAAGTTGTTGTTGATGTTGTAAATAAGCAGTTTGGTGTTTTGTCCTACTCACTCTCTTATTACCTCGTATGATATACTCCGTAAGTATTTGTTTCAATTTCTATCTTATCAAACCATAGGCCCTTTTGATAATTTTCTATATCAGGGAACAAGGGAGACTGAAGCTCAATTTGGAGTTCGCCAGATCTGATTCGAACAAGAACATTAAAACATACATGCAGTAGTAAATCACCCCACGAAGGCTTGTGACGATTTTTTTTTTAAAATGTGGCCCACTTAAAAAATCAATTTAATTTAATTAATTATAGATTTAAGGATGATTTCACTGATTTGGGACCCTTTTGAATGTTTAATTAGGTACTTAGACTCCAAGCTAATTTAATTAGTTTTGGTAGACTCATCTAAATAGAGTAGAATGGTCAAAATGCTCAACTATTTGACCGCTGACAGGTACCATTGATTAACCAACTCATTTGTTTATTTTTTTTAGTGATGACATGTTTTACTGTTTTGATGTCATTTCTTTTATTATATTTTATTTTCACTTTTTTAATGAAATGGTTTTTGTGACACTTTTTTAATACCACTTTTTTAAAACTTTGATGACATTTTTTTGTCCACTGTGACGCCACGTTGACCATTGATGCCATTTATTTTTTTACTGTTGACTACTAATGACACTTTTTTATATCAATTTTTTTGATGATACGTTTTTTACCGTGATGCCATATTTTTTTAAAGTAGTGTTTTCATGACATTTTTTCTCCTTAATGTGATGCAACTTTTTAAAAATAGTGTACGTTTTAATGCAATTTTTCTAATGTAATTATTTGATGTCATTTTTTTAATCAAATTGTTTGATGCTACCTTTTTTAATTTAATCAATTGTATATCGATTTATTTGTAGTTACATTTTTATACAATTAATGACACAAGAGCATAAAATGCGATTAAACTTCATTGATGACATCTTTTAATGGTGATTTTTATTCATTGATGACATTGTGATTATACTTCATTTATCTCACTAATTTGTGATGACATCTTTTGTTGATGACATTTTTGTTACATTTTTATACAATTGATGACATAGAACATAAATTGTTATTACATTTCATTGATTGCATCTTTATCGACGACTTTTTATTCATTGATAACATTTGTTATTACATTTCATCAATCACAATTGTTTATGGTGGCATTTTTATATAATTGATGACATTAGGAGCTTAAAACGTGGAATCAAATTATTGTCAACTTATTGCATATATAAAAACACAAGGTCTTTGAACCTATGACATTAAAATTGGTTGTATACGTAAAACACCTATTATAACATGTCATCAACTAAAAAAAAATGCATCAATGTAAGTAATTTAATATGGAATCAATGAAATCAATATAAGGTGACATCAATGTAACCATCTACGAAATATATATAAAAAATAATATAAAACGATCTCTTTTCATATCTCATAATCAATACAAGGCGCAAGCAATAATATATCATGAAGCTCCCATCTTGATTTTGTCAAGTAGATTGTGGTATCCTTGTCAAATCCAAGTTTGTGGTGAGCGTCCCGCTCACTAGAAAAACGACAAAACAAAACATAAGAAAACATCCTATTCGTAGAAGTTTACACAACACCACATACCAAGCGATTTGTAGTAAATAATCAGACCTATCCATTCTTATCTCGAATCACAAGTTTACACAGCACCACACCAAGCGATTTACACTACTCTATGGGCGAAGATCAGTTGCTGCTGCCACAAAATCTTTCCCGTACTTCTGAAAAATGTCCCTTATAGACAGTAGTTCAGGAATGTCCGAGCATCGAGGTGCTGCAAAAATCAAGCTACAGATGCCTTCTTTCATGTCCAGAGGGCAATCCCTGCGACAAAAAAGGGTTTATCAGTAGAAGTACGAGTTAAAACTTATGAAATGTGATGAACTTGCAAACTTTCTGCACCTCTGTTTAGAGATCATTGAAAGCCTTGCAACGAGATGCTCACAGAAGAGTTCAATGATATAGTTTGCAGCCATCAGATTTTGTTCTCTAATCACATGTTCAACCGGCAAAGCCCAAAGCACTCACATGGTTGTCTATGTCAGGAAAGATCAATCTAAGAACAATACTTCCAAATACAAAAACGATTATATCAGTTACTTCAAGTTCTAATTCTATATGCACATTCCATCTACTGAATCGCCCTTTGATTTGACAAATTCAGTTCAAGCTTCAGTTTCATCTCCTCAGATCAACAACATTGCACACAGCTTGGCGGCCAATTAATCCAACTTTACTTTTTTTAAGATTTAGGGTTAGGAGATTCAGAATGAGAAATTTGGCATCAGCTGGAAATAAACGACAAGGAATGCTTACCCGAATGCGAGCGGTGGCGTCTTGACAGGATTCAAGGAGCCAGGGCCGTCCAATGGTTTTTAGGTGCCCTGTGCATATGTCAAAATGGTGCCCTACCAAGAAAGGGTTTTTGTTGCCATAAAATAAAGCAATTGTCATCTAGTACAATGAAAATAACATCCGGCACTTAAACAACATAGTACTTATAGCATTGTTTTTCAAACTGATGATGGAGATGAATTACAGCAATGGACAGCAACTTCTTTTTCAATAAGTCCCGAATCGCAACAGCTTCTTCAAGTCCCGAATCACAGACTAATGATGGAGATGAAGGTGCAATTACGAAAACCCCAAATTGTAAGCCCTGAATTACACATATACAATAAACTGTAAATCCCAAATTGCAACAGTAAATTCAACAAAATAGAACAGGGAATTGAAATTCAACAGCCAATTCAACAAGAAATTCAACAAAAATAGGGAATTGAAAGACATATACGATGGAGATCGAAAAGAAAAAATTACCGATGATTGAGAATCTGGAGACGCGGGGTAGCCGACGGCGAAGGGGAGGCCGAGGAGGGATTTTGCGACACTGGCGAGACCGAGGCGCCAACGGCGGTGGTTCTGCAGCATCGGCGAAGGCGTAAAGGCGGCGAAGGCGGAAAGGCGGCGAAGGCGGAAAGGTGATGGGAGTCGGTGGTATCGGGTGCGAAAGAAACGAATATTGAGTGAGAGCAGAGAGCAGAGAGCTTGAGATTTGAAGAGGGTGAAGCGTGGATTTTGCAGGGAAGACGAAGCGTCCTCCATTAATCACTCTCGCATCTCTACGCGTGATTTCTCCGGGAGGAAGAAGAAGAGTCGGGCATTAATTTATTCCTCTTTTCACTGCCAAACCTCTAAAACAATTAAAAAAAAATTAATATACATATACCTAATACCCGTATAACCCAAATATGGTGCCCCAATAAAGTGTGGTGCCCTGTTCCATTGGGCTTTTTGAACAGCCCAATGGACGGGCCTGCAAGAGCAAAGGCACGTCGCGGCGCATCTGCCTGAGAGAGGCCTCGCGATTGTTCCTGAGCAGCTTAATCCTCGCCCTAGTCATCTTTGCCCACGTCTTGTTGCTCCGATTTCACCAGTACGCCGAAAATTCAAAATTAGGGCTCGGTTTGCAGATAAAATTGTAGCAGTAGGACCAAGGGCAAGTAGATCAGAGAAATTGATGTTAGTTGTTGGCCGAAGGCGATGAGTAGGCGTGGGTTAGAGGTTCAATTTGGGAAGAAAAAGGATGAGCAGCCAAGGAGTTAGGGATAAGATAAGGGCGTCTGTCACCGAAAACCGCAATCAACTACCACGACGACACCATTACCAGAAAAGGATGAAGGATGGAGGAGAACCAGAAGAGAGTGACGGAGGAACGACGGAGAAATCGCTAACCAAGAGGAAGGACGGAGAAAATCGCTGGCCAGGAGAGAGCGATGAGAGAAAGAAGGAGAAAGGTCCACCGCGCCTAAAAAAATATTAAAGGGGTCTAGCACAACTAATTAAAAAAGTAAGGGGGGGTTAACCAACTAATTAAATATACTTACGGGTCTAAATCACCAAAATTCCTCTAGATTTAATCATATTCACATTAATCTCATTTTTCTAATTAATATTTTTGTTTATACTCATATCTCTTTCAAACTATTAATAATCTATATAATTTTAGCGAATTCACATTAATCTAATTAATTTGATCGGATTTTATTAATTTGTTGATTCTCACCCAAATATCGATCTCTAAGAAATTGTTAACCAATTCTCATGTGTTAATTTTTTTTAGGTTAAATCTCATGTGTTAATTATGTTTGAAAATTCTAACATATTTTGACTTAAGGTGACCTCATTGGATATGAGTAGTCATAGGTGAATTGACTTGTTTGAAGGATGGAGATGAGGTAGATGAGACGGTGGGGTAAAAGGTAGGGATGGCTCGGGTGAGGAGGACCCTAAGGAGATGGCTTTGGCTGAGAGTGGTGATGTCTAGGCTGATGATGAAGAGGGCGCAATTGAGAGTGGTTCGGTTAAGGAGATGGGGCCTGGGGGAAGTGGGTCGAGGGTGGTGACAAAGGGAACATGTAGTTGTTGCAGGAACGTTAGATGATAGGCCTTGCTTCTATTGTTGAGACCATGGGAGGGAGATGAGAGGCTATTTGTATTAGCCAAGAATTAGTTAAAGTGTATCTACTCCTAATATTTAGTTAACTAAATGTAAATATCGTAATTTTGTGATCTTGTCAGTTGGGATATGATTTTCTCCCTAAGTGTATATATTGTAACTCTTATTTATCAATGTAGATACAGAGAGAGCAGTTATCAAAGCTTTCATGGTATCAGATCATAGGTTTTGTTTCTCTGCCATTCCCAATCAACGTCAAACATCCCAATTTTTTTTCCGGTCATTCACATCTCCCTTGTCCAGATGACCACCAATAATAATCTTCTCCTCACTACCGGGAATGCTTCCCAGATCCAATTTCAAAACCTATCAACCAAATTGGATCGTAACAATTACTACTCATGACGTAACATTGTTTTATCCACTCTCAAAGCATTCAATCACGATACGTATGTTACCACAACACCCCCAAAAGCCCCTGTATCTGATGACGAAGTCCCCGCCACCTACACTGCCTGGCGCAAAGCTGATCGCTTTGTCCTCGCTTGGCTTCGATCTACTCTATCAGACAAGCTTCTTTGCTATGTTGCTCGAGCAACAACTTCGTTTTATGCTTGGAAGATGATTACCTCCCTGTTCCAATCGCAAACTCGCGCTCGGTTGATGCAACTCAACGGTCAGTTACAAACTGTCACGAAGGGATCCATGTCCATGATGGACTATATTGAGAAGAAGAGGTCAATCGCAGATCCTCTTGCTAAATGTTAGTACACTGTACAAGATGATGATTTAGTCGCTTGTATTCTTCAAGGACTAGACTCCATTTATGGTCCTTGCAAGTATGCTATCAACATCATGGTCGAGCCGATCTCTCATGAGGAACTCACATGAATCCTCCTTCAAGAGGAGGACTATCTTGAAGCTGCGTCAAATCCAGCAACTCAAACCATTGTTCCACCACCTCTTCCAAATGATGCCGCAACTCCACCGACGGCCAACAATGTCTCTTCTAGCATGGGGCGCTCTGCTCCATCCAACAGAGGTCGTGGACGAGGTGATAGGGGGAGAGGCCGTGGAAGAGGGCGCAACCAGGACTAGACCACCAACAGCTATACCTCTTCTTCCAACCTAAATTGCCCCGTTTGTCAAATATGTGATCGAGTTGGTCACCCTACAAAGAATTGCTTCAACCGGTTTGATGATTCCACCTATCCGCCTACCTATCCACCAAAATCAGCGAACCATGTGTCTCCTTTGGCCCTCACTGATCCAAGCTGGTATGTCGATTCCGGTGCCTCCCATCATGTCACTGCCAACATGAAGAATCTCTCAGTTAAATTCGAATATGATGGTACTGATCACTTAGCTCTCGGGGATGGTAAACCTGTTCCTATTACTCAGGTTGGTTCTACTATTATTGATGTTTCAAATTTATGTCTGAAAAATGTGCTAGTTGTGCCTACAATTGCAAAAAGCTTATTGAGTGCTGCGTCTTTTACAAAAGACAACAATGTTCTAATTGAGTTGCGTCCCACTTGTTGTTTTGTGAAGGATTTGCAGGGTTGGATCATCCCGATGGGAATCGTTGAAGATGGACTATATCACTTACTTACTTCCACATCAGTCTCATCATCCTCAAACCCGTCTATCAACCATGTCTTTCGTACCTCTCTTCAAGTTTGGCATCGTCGACTTGGCCGTCCACACCCTACTGTTCTAAAGAGTCTGGTTTCTAAGTTCCAAATGCCTATTTCAAATAAACAGTTAGATAGTGTTTGTGAGTCATCCCAACTTGGCAAAAGTCACCGTCTTCCATTTCGGTCTAGTCATGAACCTAGTTCGGGTTGTTTTACTCTCATTTATGCTGATGTTTGGGGTCCTGCATCAATTCCCTCTCTTTATGGAAATAAATACTTCGTTCAATTTGTGGATGATCACTCAAAATTTTGTTGGATTTATTTTCTATCTCACAAATCTCAAGTCTTGCCAACATTTATAAAATTCCACAAAATGATTCAAAATCAGTTTCATGCCTCAATTAAAAATCTTCAGACTGATGGAGGAGGGGAATTCATTTCTCTTTCTTCTTATCTCCAAGAAAATGGTATTTTACATCGTATGTCTTGTCCTTATAGGCTTATACTCCGTCTCAAAATGGAGCAGTCGAGAGACGACATCGAATCGTTCAACAAAAAGGGCTCTCTTTGTTAGCTCATGCTTCTTTACCTTTTAAATATTGGGAGAATGCCTTTCAAACTGCAGTGTATCTTTCTAACAGAACCATTACCCCACTTCTTCAAAATTCATCTCCATACCAAATTCATTACAAGAAACAGCCTGATTACAACCTACTCAAAACGTTTGGGTATGTTTGCTATCCATATCTAAAACCTTACAACACCACAAAACTAGCCTATCGTTCTTTACCATGTCTATTTATTGGCTACAACTCTAAATATAAGGGCTATGTGTGTCTTCATCTACCCACTGGGAAAACATACATTTCTCTCCATGTAGTCTTTAATGAAGAAGTATTTCCATACAAGGCTCCATCCTCTAATATTCAGCCGTCTCCCACACCACCAGCTCATCACAATATCTCCACTCGGCTTCTTCAAACAATTGCTACTTGTTTGTCGAACCCATCGACCTCATCACCGGCATCTCCTCCATCATCGTCGGTCTCCACTAATCCCCCAATCTCTCCCACTTCACCAAACCAGTCATCCTCTTCCTCCTTGTTCACTACAAGCCCCAACACCTAGTCCTCCACCGAATCCATCCCTAATCCATCTCAATCGACGTCCTCAATGGCTGACTCGGCTCTTCCAGATCCACCACTTAACCCGGTGTTGTCGCACTTGCGACCTGCTGAAGCCTCAACTCACCCGATGACTACCCGAGCAGCAACGGGACAGTTAAAGCCTCGCAGTTTCAATACGACTCGACATCCTCTCCCTGTATGTAACTTGGGTGAGAAAGAGCCTGTCACATTTGCTTCTGCTGTCAAACAGGTTAAATGGCAAGAAGCCATGAAGTCAGAAATTCAAGCTCTTGCTCAAAATTCAACGTGGTCTCTTGTTCCATGTCCGCCAAATGCTAATGTTGTTGGCAACAAATGGGTATATAGAATAAAGAATAAGGTTGACGGTAGTGTTGAGCGCTACAAAGCTCAATTGATAGCAAAAGGATTTCACCAAGAAAGAAGGTATTGATTTCTTCGACACGTTTAGCCCAGTGGTAAAGCCAACTACTATTCGTCTCATTTTATCCATCGCTATTTCTAAGGGTTGGGCTTTACACCAACTTGATATTAACAACGATTTTCTGAATGGCGACCTGCGGGAAACTGTTTACATGGAACAACTGAAGGGCTTTGTTGATCCTAAATTCCCTTCGTATGTGTGCAAGTTAAGGAAAGCCTTATATGGATTGAAACAGGCACCACGGGCTTGGTTCAATAAGTTGAAAGAGTACCTACATCTAGGCCTGTCCACGGGTCACGGGTCAACCCGTGACCCGACGGGTTTGGCGGGTCGGTGACCCGGCGGGTCCGGGTCAGACGGGTTACGGGTTACGGGTTACGGGTTTGGGTTGAGGATTTTGTGTAATTGACCCGCCGGGTCGACAATTTTTTTTTTTTTGTAAAAATGGCTGATTTAGTGTAAATTTTTTTTAAAAAAATTTTAATAATTGGTTGACCCGTTGACCCGGCGGGTCAACCCGTGACCCGCCAACCCGACTATTCCCCGGGTCCTGGTGCGGGTCATGCCTTTCCCGACCCGTGACCCGCCTGGTCGGACCCATCGACCCGGCGGGTCTGACCCGTGGACAGGCCTGCCTACAACGTATTGGCTTCTATGCTTGTTTCTCAGACACATCCATGTTTGTGCTTAAAACTGCTCCCGCTATCACCTATATTCTTGTGTACGTTGATGATATCATTGTCACAGGTTCTGATTCTACCTTTATCGCCACTTTTATTGCCCAGTTACACCAGACTTTTGCACTTAAAGACTTGGGTCGCCTTACATACTTTCTTGGTATTGAGGTATCCTATCTCAACTCCTCTATACATTTGTCTCAGTACAAATATGTTAGGGGTCTTCTGGAAAGATGCAATATGCTGGATGCAAAACCCATTTCATCCCCTGCTGATTCTTCTATTACCAAAGTGGTTGTTGGTACTGATCTCCCATTTGAAGATCCACAACAGTACCGACATGTCGTTGGTACAATTCAATACGCCACCATCACACGACCGGAAATCAGTTTTGCTGTCAACTGAGCTTGTCAACGCATGCATAATCCACTTGTCTCCCATTGGTGCCATGTCAAGCGAATCTTATGGTACTTAAAAGGTACGTTAGATCATGGACTTCGCTTGTCTGCTTCATCTTGATAGGATCTTGTGGTTTATTTTGATGTTGGTTGGGCTACTGATCCTATTGATCTTCGATCCCAACATGGTTTCGCGGTCTTCTACGGTGGCAATCTCATAAGTTGGGCAAGTCGCAAGCAAAAGGTTCTAGCTCGATCCAATACAGAAGCAGAGTATAGAGCTCTTGCCTTTGCAACTGTTGAAATTGTATGGATGCGCCAACTTCTTCAACCTCTGCACAAATCTCCAGTTCTATTATGTGACAATATTTCAGCAACATTCTTGGCAAATAATCCGGTAATCACAACACGATCGAAGAACATACAAATCGATTATTACTTTGTTCGTCAGAAGGTAGAATTAGGTGAGCTTCTTGTTCAGCATGTTCCTGCTAGTGCTCAAATTGCAAATATCTTCATAAAGGCTCTCACAAGCCGTCTATTCACTAGCCTCTGTCCCAAGCTCTCGGTCGCTGCCCGCCCATTGACTTGTCGGGGGGGGGGGGTATTAGCCAAGAATTAATTAAAGTGTATCTACTCCTAATATTTAGTTAACTAAATGTAAATATCATATCTTTGTGATCTTATCCGTTGGGATATGATTCTCTCCCTAAGTGTATATATTGTAACTCTTATTCATCAATTGAGATACAGAGAGAAGTTATTTAAGCTTTCAATTTGAAGGAGGTTAAATAGAAGGGATGGCATGTTGTAGGTCACAAAGGGCATATCGATGAAGGTGGACATACGGGAACACAGACGCATGAAGTAGAACATGATTACTTATGTAGGTTCTTTTATAACGTGTTCATGACATAAATCCTCTTTGTGACTTGAGTTATACCCTAATAAAATACACAACATGGTTTTGAATTCCAATATATTGAAGTGATATGGTCAAGAAAGGAAAAACATAAACATCTAAATGAAGAGAGAATATGGACGTCAATGTGAGATCATGAGTTTGATTGTAATGTCCTCCTTGAGGATTTTCATTCATTGATATAACATATATATAGGTTACACGGGTATTGGGCCTTAACGGGCTTTTAAGCCCACTATACAATATGAAACCTATGTAATCTATCAAACCCCCGCAGTCGATACGGGAGGTGTCCGTACAGTGAGACTGGATCGAAAATCAATGAATAACTGTCTAGGTAAACCCTTTGTGAATATATCAGCGTACTGATAGGAGGACGGGACATGTAGAACGCGGACATGTCCAATGGCAACCTTGTCCCTGACGAAGTGAAGATCAAGCTCAATGTGCTTCGTGCGTTGGTGCTGGACTGGGTTGCTAGCCAAGTAGACGGCGGAGACGTTATCAGTGTAGACCAGAGTGGCCTTCTGCAAGGGGCATCGTAGCTCAAGCAGGAGATTGCGGAGCCAAGAGCACTCGGAGACAACGTTGGCAACACCCCTGTACTCGGCTTCAGCGCTGGAGCGAGACACGACGGACTGACGCTTAGCGGACCAGGACACAAGAGTGTCATTGAGGAAGACACAGTAACCAGACGTGGAGCGACGTGTGTCTGGACAACCACCCCAATCCGCATCAGTGTAAGCCACAAGGTCAAGTCTAGAGGAAGGAGTGATGGTGGTGTTGAGCTCTAGGGTGCCGCTGATGTACCGAATGATCCGCTTCAAAGCCTGAAAGTGAGGTTCCCTAGGGGCATGCATGAACAAGCAGATCTGCTGAACGGCATAACTGATATCAGGCCTGGTGAAAGTGAGATACTGAAGAGCACCAGCGAGGCTCCTATACAATGTCGGATCGTCAACCAAAGGACCAGAATGAGCACTGAGCTTGTTGGATGTGTCGACTGGGGTGGCGACGGGATTACAGTTGACCATCTTAGCCCGAGCAACAATCTCAGCAGCATACTTACTCTGTGAGAGAAAGAGACCAGACGCATGCCGCTGAACGACAACCCCCAAGAAGTAAGACAGCGGACCCAGATCAGACATGGCGAATTCCGCACTCAACTTCGAGATGATGGACGTTCGAAGAGCATCAGAAGAGGCGGTGAGAATGATGTCGTCGACATAGAGCAGTAGGAAAGCCAAGTCCGAGCCTCTGCGATAGATAAACAGAGACGTATCCGATCGGCTGCCAGTGAAACCCAAGCGGAGCAGATGAGAAGCAAACCGCTGGAACCATGCCCGTGGAGCCTGTTTCAGACCATACAGAGAGCGCTTGAGGAGACAGACATGCTGTGGACGCTCAGAATCAGCAAACCCCGGAGGCTGAAACATGTAAACCGTCTCATTCAGATGACCATGCAGAAAGGCGTTCTTGACATCCAGCTGATGGATGCCCCAGTTGCGCGACAGAGCCAGACTCAGGACCACTCGGATAGTGGCAGGCTTGACCACAGGGCTGAAGGTCTCATCACAATCAATACCGGCCTGTTGAGATCTACCGTTAACCACCAGACGGGCCTTGTAGCGCTCCAATGTCCCATCAGAGCGAAACTTGTGACGGAAGAGCCACATACAGCGAATGACGTTCGCCTCAGGAGGGCGAGGCACAAGAACCCAAGTACCATTCTTCGTAAGGGCCCTGTATTCGTCGAGCATAGCCGCCTGCCAATTCGGGTCTAGGAGGGCTGTTTTGTGGGAGGTGGGAACGGGGGAGAGGGAGGTCTGGGTGGAGGCAGAGGGTGAAAGGGAGTCGGGAAAGATGGGGGCAGGAGAGGTTAAGGACGCGGGCGCGCCAGCACGGGACGCGGGCGCGCCAGCAAGGGACGCGGGCACGCCAGTTCAGGACGCGGACGCGCCAACTTGGGGCGCGGGCGCGCGTAGGGGAGGCGTGGATGTTGGTGGAGGGGATGTGGGGTGTAAAGCGGGGTGATGGTCGGTGGTCATGGAGACGATCTGTCGGGGTCTGAAGACACCGGAGACGCTGCGGGTGTGAGGTCTGGTGATGGATGGTGGCGGGGGGGTGGGGGAGGGGGAGACGCAGGAGCACCGGGAGAGCTCTGGGGAAGAATGAAGTGAGGAAATGGTGACTCAGACTCTGTGGACGACACAGGGGGTGTGGGAGACGCGAAGGGAAATCGCGACTCATCAAAGGTGACATGGCGAGAGAGAATGATCTTGTGAGTCTTGATATCGAGGCAAATGTAACCGCGATGATCAGACGGGTAGCCAAGAAAGACACAAGGGGTGGAACGAGGGTGAAGCTTGTGGGGGGCAGTGGATGACTGATTAGGGAAGCATAAGCAACCAAAGGTACGAAGGTGATCATATATAGGCATAGTGCAATACAATGCCTGAAACGGTGAGCGATGGTTGAGGGTGGTGGAGGGGAGTATGTTGAGGAGGTAACATGTGGTGGCCAAGGCATACGGCCAATAAAGGAGGGGAATGGATGCGTGGAAAAGAAGGGTGCGCATCATATTGGTAATGGTTCGGATGATTCGTTCGGCTTTGCCATTTTGTTGAGAGATGTAGGGGCAGGACAAGCGATAGGAGATTCCATTGGTATTAAAGAAAGTGTGAAAATCCTTGTTGTCAAATTCGCGGCCATTGTCGCATTGGAAACACTTGACAGAGGCGTGAAAATGTGTTTTGATGTAAGCGTGGAATTTGGCAAAGATAGGGAACACTTGAGATTTAAAGTGCAAAGGGAAAACCCATAAGAAGTGTGTAAAATCATCCAGAAACAAAAGGTAATACTTATGACCCTCCTTGCTAGGCACAGGAGATGTCCAAATATCACTATGAATAATATCAAAAGGTGCGAAAGTAGCGTTTAAAGAACGCTGAAACGAAAGTCTGGCATGCTTGCCTAACTGACAAGACGAACATAAACTAGAGCGGTGCTCTTTATTACAAATGACAAGACTCTTAGAGCGAAGTAAATCTAAAACTGCAGGACTGGGATGACCAAGACGAGCATGCCAAAGACTGGATGATGATGCCGAGAGGGCGACTGGACTTGACGGGCTGGATGGTGAAGGCGACGGCACAGGATAGAGCTCCCCAGTGCTATTACATCTCAGGCGAGTAACCCCCGTAGTAAGATCCTTCACAGAGAAACCAAACGGATCAAACTCAAGAGAAACATCATTGTCAGTGGTAAACCGACGGACAGAGATAAGGTTTTTGACAAGTTTGGGGGCAATAAGGACATTGTTTAGGTGCAAAGGATTGGTAGGGGTTGGTAGTGTGGTGTGGCCAATGCCCGAAGTAGCAAGACGACCACTGTTGCCAACGACAATAGAATGAGCAGGACCCTTAAAAGAAAGAGATGAGAGAGTACATGAGGAGTTCGTCATATGAGAGGTAGCGCCAGTGTCCATGTACCAAGATCCGTCAGGAGGTGTCAGCTGCATGGAAGAGAAGGCGTTGTGCACATCAGTTGGGTATGCCTGATCGGACGATGGACGGGGAGCAGGACCCAACAAGCCCTGCTGGCGGTTGGGATATGGGGCAGGTCCACGAAACGACGCACCGGGGTAGCCATAGGGCATCCAAGGAGGGTAGCCAGGGTTGGGGTACCAAGAGGGGTGGCGGTTATCGTTTTGCTGCGGGCGCCAGCTGTTGCGGCCGCCGCGGCCTGTGCCTCGGCCGCGGCCGCGCCCGCCGCTGCGGCCGCCGCCTCTAGGTCCTTGCTGATCGTTGTTGCGGCCAGGCTGGAGGGCGAGTTGCTCGATGATGTCACTGGATGAGACCAACGCCGTCTTGTCTTTGGCGGTGTCGGTTGTCTGACGGTGAAGGCGAGTCTCCTCCAGGATCAGTTGAGACCGGGTCTTCTCGAATGTAGGGAGAGGCTCTGTCTGCTGAATATGAGTAGCAGCAGCGTTGTATTCAGAAGGGAGACCAGAGAGAACCTGAAGAACCAGACGGGTGGCACTGGGTTTGGAGTCGACGGCGTCGAGCTGATCAGCCAGGGTCTTGATGTGCTGACAGTAGGCAGATATCGACGGAAAGGAGGAAAGCTTGCAACTTGAGAATTCGTGCTCGAGATAGACAGCACGGGTGGACTTGTTGTCTTGAAAGAGATCCTTAAGTTTCTTCCAAGCTTTCAGGGCGTTGTCTTTGGGGTCAAGGATAGTGGTCAATAGATCTTTTGAGATGGTGTTAAAGATCCATTGAAGAACAATGGTGTCAAGTTGAGCGAAGAGATCGTCGTCTTCGCTTGTAGGGCGGTTAGCGGAGGAGTCAATGTGGTGGAGGACTTTATGAGCCTTAACATAGGTCGTGAAGAGGTGCGACCACATGGTGTAGGTACTGGACTCATGATCAAGAATGATAGGGATGCAATTTTTGATGTTGGAGATGGTTAGGGCGGAATGGTAGGGCGGCTTAATAGGGTTGGTAGGTTGTGGGTTAGCCATGGGGACGAGAAGAGAGGGCTAAGGGCGGCGTGGAGAGGGAGAAGGGCTGGTGACGCGGGCGCGCTGAGGACAACGTGGGCGCGCTGAGGGAGACGCGGGCGCGCTGAGGGCGACGCGGGCGCGCCTGGGGACGACGGGGAAAAAAAGGGTGGTGGCACAAGGGGGAGGTGGCGGACAGATCTCAGCTAGGGGTGGCCGAGAGGGGTGAGGGGCGGCCGAAGGAGGGGGGTAGGCTAGGGTTTTTAGAAGAAGGGGAGAGAGAAAAATTTGGGTCTTTGGATCTTAGGCTGTGATACCATGTGAGATCATGAGTTTGATTGTAATGTCCTCCTTGAGGGTTTCCATTCATTGACATAACATATATATAGGTTACACGGGTATTGGGCCTTAACGGGCTTTTAAGCCCACTATACAATATGAAACATATGTAATCTATCAGTCAAGAACCTTGTGATAGAGATGTTGTAAGGGGGATTTGAGAGATAGGACATGTGTAGGAGTGCGATTGTGTAAATAAATGGTGGTATGAAATGCGTGTACTCAAAATTCTCAAGGAAGTTTGGAATGCGCAAGAAAAGTAAGATATTATTCCCAAATGATTCAGTTCCTTCGTTCAACAATTCTATTTTGATTTTGAGTACAAAGAATGGAAACCAGATAAACGATACCCTAAAATTGGAGAAAGGAGAAAACATTACAATATCCTCCCCTCCCCCTCCAAATCCAACTAGTATTCGTTACCCGCACAATTGCGCGTTTTGTTAATAAATTATATTTTATTATATTAGTTATATTAAAATATTATATTAGATTATTAATTGACGTTGCTTAAAAAGTAAAACCAATATTCTTAAAATTTTTGGTATATTTGTAATAACATATGATGAAATAATAGATTTTGTAACCACTAAAAGATAGTCCATACAACTTATTGTTTATGCAAAATAAGTTAGAAAACGATACAACTTATTATTTATGAAAAAAAGTTTTTGAAAAGTTTTTATTTTATCTTTAAAGAATACAATTAGTTACAAAACGATACAATCTTATCAAAATAATCAATCTTATTGTTTTCAATCTCTGTTTTATTACGCCTAACTCAAATTGTTGTTATTCCACTTATCATCGATCAATTTGAATTGGTTTCAACTTTTAAATTGAACTAGCCTAGACCCCATGCTCCACGCACGAGATTTTTAAAATTAATCTAAGTACACGTATCTTATTTTTCGGATGTTATCATATTAATCAATGCGTTTTCAACGATGAATAAAACATAGTACTCGTCCGGAAAACATTTTGTATTCAATTTCCTTTTTTCCATCAATTTATGTCCTTTGTCAGGCGTAGATAAAAATGTGTTATCAACTCTTGGCCGAGAAGTTGTTGGTTGAGACACGTTGTCACACCTTGTTTTTTTTTTTGGTATATACTGGTTTTTTTATCCTAATGTCATATCTCAATACATTTGCTTCTACAGGTGTCAAACAATCCATTCTTATCGTACCCATTAAGAAAATAAAAATTATCAACAAAAGATAGAAAAAAAAAGTGATAAACAATACATGTACAAATTTTCCGACCAAAGACCTTAAAAACTCAACTCTAATGGTTTTAAGTCAGGGAGATATGCAGACCTCTTCTTCTCTCTTGAATCGGATCCCTCTCTTGGAGGTTGGAGAGGGTATTTATAGGGAGACTCAGCGAGTAACTTGCTGGTGACCTCGAGGGTTAACATGGGACACGTGTAATGCATGCCCTCATGCTAGGGGCTAGGTATTTACACGTGGCATCGTTAGCGGAGAGGTGGTTGGCCAGCGAACTGCTCATCTTTCCCCTAATTAAGGGGCCACGAGGTATTGCTAGAATACTGATCGTGATGCTCACAGATTGATAATACTTAGGGTAGTGAGTTTGGTCAGGGTCTGGCTAAGTGCCTAATTTGCTCGCGATGTATTTTGTAGAGGGTCAGATGTCTTTTGCGTTGGGTGGTCTACTTATGACGTCATATCCATATTAATTAATGTGGTTATTTTCTATGACATCGTCAAATGTACCTTAAATTTCTAAACGTTCATAACTTTTTGCTCAAATGTAAGATTAGAGCGTATTATATATCAAAACAAAGCTATCGACGTGGAGAGTGCACTTAGGTAATTCGTCAAATGAGAGGGGAGCATTTGACCCCCCAGCCCCTGGCTCCGCCCGCATGATATTTTTGAAAATTTTTTCCACAAAATTTTGTGTTTTTTTTATTTAATGCAAAATATAGGAACGAAAAATAAACATGACAATGCATGAAATGCAGCGTTTCCCATACTTAAAACTTTTCAATGCAAACGAAGACAGTGAAACGTACAAATATGAGAAAAAAGGGTGTAAAAGCGACTCAAAATGTGGTGATTATTGGTGACAAAGAAGCAACGAGCAATGGCGACGATGGACGATCTAAGCCAACACACGAACCAAGCGCGAAGCTTTGCTGGACATGTAGCCACAGGCGCGGCCTTTCTCAGAATTCCAGGGTAGCTTGGCCGCGGGCGCAGCCTTGCTTGCGGCTTTGCCAGCAGCCCCATTTCTCATTGTTTTCCCTGTGTTAGCCAAAAATGCAACATTCCAAACTTATTTATTCAAATAGTAACAAATAAAAAACCTACCTATTTACCTAATTACTTGGGTGGAGCAACACCCCTCAAAATCAAATTCTCAATTAGTATCTATATATCTATATAATACTTTAAATCAGAAGACTTTGATGACGTATCATCTTCTCCTTGATTTTAGGTAATTTAACCAATCCCTTATTTTCTACTTTTTTTTTTCCTCTCTCCTATATTTAATTATTATTTCCTTTAATTATTATTTTTATTCTTCCCTTTATCTTTTTAAATCAATCTTATTCTTTCTCTTATTTCCAACATATTTTTTTTAACAATTGGGCTTAATTCAAAACATTGAATTCAATTTAATATAGCTACTAGGCTTATCTCAAATTTATGTCCTTTAATTTTTTTTCCTCCTTCTTTTTATCTTTTCAAACCAATTACATTTTTTCTTTTATTTTTTTAATCACTTTTACTATATATATTTTTTTAATCCCTACTTTTTTTTTATCTCTTTAAATCAATCTACTTTTTCCTTTAATTTTTATTCTTCTTCCCTTTAAACCTATCACATTTTTTTTTATTTTTAATATATTTACTAACTTATAGGCTTAATTCAA
Source organism: Persicaria tinctoria (assembly GCA_037127255.1). Classification (NCBI taxonomy): domain Eukaryota; kingdom Viridiplantae; phylum Streptophyta; class Magnoliopsida; order Caryophyllales; family Polygonaceae; genus Persicaria; species Persicaria tinctoria. The sequence continues at coordinate 12,132,166 of JBANSL010000004.1, forward strand.
AATATTAAATTTAATATAATCTAATGCTTACTATTAATCTACATGTAAATATTTATATATTATAAATATCTAATCTATATATACTACTTAATATATAAGCCTTGCTGCTGATATGACATAACCAATAGTATCATTTTAGATAACTGTTATACCACATCTATATAATACTTTAAATCAGAAGACTTTGATGACGTGTCATCTTCTCCTTCATTTTAGGTAATTTAACCAATCCCCTATTTTTTACTTTTTTATTTTTTCCTTTCTCCTATATTTAATTATTATTTCCTTTAATTATTATTTTTATTCTTCCCTTTATCTTTTTAAATCAATCTTATTCTTTCTTTTATTTCCAACATGTTTTTTTTAACAATTGGGCTTAATTCAAAACATTGAATTCAATTTAATATAGTTACTAGGCTTATCTCAAATTTATGTCCTTTAATTTTTTTTCCTCCTTCTTTTTATCTTTTCAAACCAATTACATTTTTCTTTTATTTTTTAATCACTTTTACTATATATATTTTTTTAATCCCTACTTTTTTTTTATCTCTTTAAATCAATCTACTTTTTCCTTTAATTTTTATTCTTCTTCCCTTTAAACCTATCACATTTTTTTTTATTTTTAATATATTTACTAACGTATAGGCTTAATTCAAAATATTAAATTTAATATAATCTAATGCTTACTATTAATCTACATGTAAATATTTATATATTATAAATATCTAATCTATATATACTACTTAATATATAAGCCTTGCTGATGATATGACATAACCAATAGTATCATTTTAGATAACTGTTATACCACATAACATTTAAACAACATTACAATAATATTATTATTTTTACTAAGTGATTTAAATATCCATATTTATATATTATACTTTTACATGATACATAGTATTTTTTAAAGAATAATTTTTTAAGATATTTATTAGATGCATTTATGGTAAAGATTTAAATGAATTTTATATTAACTTTTATTAATATTTTATAATATTATTTTTTATATTATCAAAATTTTAGCTTAAAAAATCGCGGCATGGCGCGGAAATTGTACTAGTTCAATTTTAACTGAGCGGGTATTTCCCCAAATAATCAATTCATCATTGCCAACTAAATCCGCCGTTAACCTCTGCATTTGGATGGAATTGAACACCGAATTGATGCAATGTACAAACCCCTTCATTTTTCGAAATGCATTCAACACGCTCGGCTCGCGAAAATGACGAGTCCCAAAATATGGACTTCGGTGGGTCCCACGTTCCCCTTCCACAGTAGCTTCGATTCCTCGACTGTCCCTCCCCCTATAAACTTCGCCCGTTTCCACCGCAACCAAACACATACCGGCTTTCACGAACCCTAATCCTCTCTCTGCTCTCCGTAAACGAAGAGTTTGAAATGGCAAATGGAGAAGGTCCAGCTATTGGAATTGATCTCGGCACTACTTACTCCTGTGTCGGAGTTTGGAAGTACGATCGGGTTGAGATCATCGCCAATGAACAAGGTAACAGGACCACGCCTTCCTACGTCGCCTTCAACGATACCGAGCGTATGATCGGAGATGCTGCTAAGAATCAGGTCGCCAGGAACCCAGTCAACTCCGTCTTTGGTATGATTTCTTTCTTTCCTTGCTTTGATTTTGTTTGTACTGTGTTGACTCTTGCTCTCTGTCTCCTGATGCTACGCCAAAGCTTGTAATCAATGAACGAACCAGAACTTGAAATCTATAAAGTTAATGTTTGTTTCCTTGTATCTTCAAATATATTTGTCCCAAATTTGATCTCTCAGACTCTTATTTATTGTAAATAAAAGATGAATTGCCCTTAAATTGGGTCGAGTATCTATTAAAACCTACCTAATCGAATTGGCATCTGCTGTTTGCTTCCATTTCGTAATTAGTTTTACATGTAATTACATAACAAAGTAAATTCAACATGTTGGATTTGGTTACTGATAGATGTTTTGTGATCTGATCAAAGCACATATCTGTTGAATTTGAGTGTAGAAATTATTCAGTTTAACTGTTTCAACCGGGATAAAATTCTCAGCCCTTAAAAATAGCTGCTAAGAGCTTGTAATGTTAAATGACAGATGTGAAGAGGTTGATCGGCAGGAGATTTAGCGACCCATTGGTAAAGAGTGACATGACGCTGTGGCCATTCAAGGTTATTCCCGGAGCTGCTGACAAGCCGATGATTGTTGTCACCTACAAGGGCGAGGAAAAGCAATTCAGTGCTGAAGAGATCTCATCAATGGTGCTTACTAAGATGAAAGAGACCGCGGAGGCTTATGTCGGCAAAACCATCAAGAACGCCGTGGTGACCGTCCCTGCTTACTTCAATGACTCCCAACGGCAGGCAACTAAGGATGCTGGTGTTATTGCGGGCCTGAATGTCATGCGTATCATCAACGAGCCCATCGCTGCTGCCATCGCCTATGGCCTTGACGAGAAGTTAATCAGCAATGGCGGGAAGAATGTGCTTATCTTTGATCTTGGTGGTGGCACATTTGATGTTTCTCTCCTTACAATTAGTGAGGACAGTGTGCTTGCTTTCGATGTCAAGGCAACTGCTGGTGACACCCACCTTGGTGGAGAGGATTTCGATAACAGGCTGTTGAACTACTTTGTTGAGGAGTTCAAGAGAAAGCATAAGAAGGATATCAGTGGTAATCCAAAGGCCCTTAGGAGATTGAGGACTGCTTGTGAGAGGGCAAAGCGAACTCTTTCGTCCACTCTTCAGACGACCATTGAGGTTGATTCGCTATATGCGGGTGTAGATTTCAACGCTTCGATTAATCGTGCCAGGTTTGAGAAGTTGAACAAGGACCTGTTCATGAAATGCAATGAGCCTGTTGAGCAGTGTTTGAGGGACGCCAAGATGGAAAAGAGTGATGTCCATGATATTGTGCTTGTTGGTGGCTCAACTAGGATTCCGAAAGTGCAACAGCTTCTGCAGGAATTCTTTGATGGAAAAGAGCTAAGCAAGAGCATCAACCCAGATGAAGCTGTGGCATGTGGTGCTACTGTACTGGCTGCGAAATTAAGTGGCCAGGCTAACCAACGGGTTCAGGATCTTCTGTTGTTAGACGTCACTCCTTTATCACTTGGTACGGATGTTGTTGATGATGTGATGTGGGTTATGGTCCCTCGGAACACCACCATCCCGTGCAAAAAAGAGCAAGTATTTTTTACAACGTTGGATAACCAGACAAGGATCGGCATCGAGGTCTATGAAGGTGAGCGAGCCAGTACAAAGGACAACAACTTGTTGGGCGAGTTCGAGCTCTCTGGTATTCTTCCCGCTCCAAAGGGCGTTCGTCAGATCAATGTTTGCTTTGACATCGATGCTGACGGCATCTTGAATGTGTTGGCTGAGGACATGAAAACCGGGCAGAAGAAGAAGATCACAATCACCAACGACAAGGGAAGGCTGTCCAAGGATGAGATTAAGAAGATGGTACAGGAGGCCGAGAAGTACAAGGCTGAGGACGAGAAGTTCAAGAAGAAGGTGAAGGCCAAGAATGCATTGGAGAACTACGCTGACAATATGAGGAACACCATCAACGATTTGAAGTTTCAGTCCATGCTTGGTGCACACAAGAAGGCGATTGAAGCAGCCATTGATTCAACGATTATTTGGTTGGAGGATACCCATCTGGCCGAGGCGGACGAATATGAGGACAAGATGAAGGAGCTGGGGAACCTCTGCAACCCCATAATCAGGAAGATGTACCATGATTGCGAGTTACTTCTAAAAAATGAGGCGAATTTGAGGAAGATGTGCCATCTGGCCGAGGCGGACAGAAGGCCCAACCAGTGTTAATGGTCCCAAATTTGAGGAAGTCGACTAAGCCAGTAAGTTACTTTTCAAGTACTCTTTTGATGTGTTTATCCACCATGAATGCAGGTTGTTGACGTTGTAATGCAGTTGGTATTTTGTCCTACTCTTATACCTCGTATGATATAAGTATGGGTTTTCTATCTTTTCAAACCATAGTTAGTTTTCTATATTAGAGAACAAGGGAAACTGAAGCTGCATTTGGAGTTGGCATTACCTCATTCGAACAAGAACATTAAAACTTTATAGTTTATACATAGTAAATCACCCGACAAAAGACTTCGACCCATTTTGACATTTCATTCGAATAACTCGATGATTCAAGTTACACAAACCCAAATAAACCGAACCAGTTAAACCAAAACACAATATGGAACCAAAATTCGAAATAACCTGAATTATTTGGTATATAAGTATATTCTACTACAGTAAAATATAAAAAATGAGTAATGAAATAATCAAAATTTGAAACTAAAAAAGGCGTATAAACTCGATTCAACCTGATTTGAAATGATCAAATCATTTGACATTACCGGAAAGTTGAATCACCCGTGATTCGAATACCTGAATACAAACTCGGCCAACTCACCTGGTAATCAACTACATTTGAAAATTGCGAGTGTTACCTATGGAGTATTTCATTGAGGAAACTTAATTCTTTTACACGGATATATTATCAAGCTTCATATCATATTTAATCACGCCGGTTGCTAGTGGGGCCCATCCCTCTAATCTGAATTTGACCAAGATTTGGATAAGAAAAGATGATATTTCAGCTTCTATCTTTGCACTTAGCCTGGTTTGGTAGTAGCGTTTTGGAGCGTGAGATAGAGCGCTCTCGTGAACCGTGTTTGGCAGGAAACAACGTTTTCAGAAATAACTTATTTGAGTTCTCCTAGGCTAGCTTAAGCTGAAATAGCTACCTGATGTATTGGCTTCATGCAGATTGATGAAGAGATACAAGAAGTCATAAGTATGGGATTTGATAGAAGCCAATTAGTTGAATCTCTTTGAAACAGAATCCAGAAGGATGTATGGAGTTGATCCTTTGTATCTCAAGGTCTCTAGGTGTATTATAATTCGGAAACGATATCTCCACCGCTAATTTTTACTATTTCCACCGCTAATCACCGTATAGGTATGCGGTGGTCTTAATCCACTTTTTTCCAAACCCACCGCATGTATATGTGGTGGGTCCGTTGACCGTATACGAACCCACTGCATAACTATGCGGTGGGTTATGGCGACGGTATACATGCGTTGGGTTTTTTGGCAATTGGAAAAGGTTGTAGAAGTTATCCAAAACCGTTGCCATAACCCACCGCATACCTATGCGGTGGGTTATGACGACGGTTTTGAGCTGTATGGCGACGGTCCAAATCCACCGTATACCTATGCGGTAGGTTATTGCGATGGTTTTGGACCGTTATGGCGATGGTTTTTGACATGTGTACTTCTGGACCCACCGTAAAGTATTGCGGTGACCCACCGTATACCTATGCGGTGGGATCGTTGACTGTCTTTAAACCCACCGCATATCTATGCGGTGATTAGCGGTGGAAATAGTAAAAATTAGCGGTGAAGATATCATCACCCATTATAATTATGTCATTCTGTTTTGATGGAATACCTACTTTTTTTCAGGGAACTATGACTTACTTTTTGCTGTTGGACAACCGATTCGGTGTGTCAAGTGGTTGCCTCGATCGGTTCTGAAATATGAAGAAACTATGGTGCATTTTAGTTTCCTCCCCACTTTTTAAACTTGTGCAATGTTAACACAATCACACATATGATGGGATGGACAATTTTGGTTAGTTCATAGCAATGAAATATCTACATGCAGTCTGCATTGATGTCATTCAGGAGTTTGTAGACTGGTTGTGAATGACATATGTGGCACCTACAAAATTATAGCATGTTAGCAGTTTGTAATCCTCACCTAAAGGTTTTTGGTGTTTTACTTTCAGGAGGACAACTACAACCGTATGCATCAAATTGAACCTGCTACTGCTGCTGTGCCAAACCGCTACCATGGCTTCAGTGGCGGAGCTATTCAGAGGCCAGAGATGGCCTTGGCCCCCACATACACTACTAAAAAACACTGTTTTTGCCACGACATATAGCCACGGATGTAGAGACGAATATCCGTCGCTAAACGATTTAGCCACGAATTTGGAGATGGCAATTCAAGTCATGGCCAAAAGGCGCGTAGCAAATTAGTGACGACGAGTAGCCACGAATTGGGCCACGAGGAAAACATTTGTCGCTGTCGGCGTCACTAATCTTCATTTCTTTTGGGCTGCATCAAGCGTCACTAATAGCCATGGCTTTAGCCTCGGCATTAACTTATGTTGCTAAAATCGTCACTAATCCTTCTCCTTATGTGTTATGGTGGGGCGTCACTGATAGCCACGAATGTAGCCACGTTCATTCGTTGTTGCAAATATGCATAGCCAGAGCAAATGCTAAAGGAGTCGCTAAACTCGAGGGTGTGTTCATGCATAAATTCGTTACAAAAGGCGTGGCTACTGAGCGGTGAAAATCAAGCTTAAATACGTTGCTGATTTGTGGCTGAGTTCGTGCCTAAATACAAGGTTATGTTCGTGTGTATATGCGTATCTAAATGTGTGAGTATTGGGGGGCTGAATTAATGCATGATTGAATGGGTAAATTCGTGGTAAATTCGTGGCTAGTTCCATAGCTATATGGTGTATACATCCACCACTGATTCCGTGGCTAAAACAGTAGCTAAACTTCATTGGCAAATTTAAAAGATTATATATACATTCTGCATTCTCTATATAGCTCCTGTTTTTTTCTATTTGCTGAATGTCCAAGATAAATATTGACAACATCCAAGCTCACAACAGAAATTCCAAATAATTTTGTACATAATCAAAACACAATATCCAATTCCAAATCTTCCATCCAAAACATTCAATATCCAATGCAATGTCCTGCATCCGAAGCACATAAAATCCATTGCAAAGTCTTGCATCCAACATCCTAAAAACTACATAATCAAAAGACAATACCTAATTTCAAATCTAGCATCCAAAACATTAAACATCCAACGCAATGTCTTGCATCCGAAAGCACTTAAAATCCAATGCAAAGCTTTGCATCCGACATCCAAAAAGCTACTTATATATATATCAAATGGGAAGAACAAGAGTGCCAGCTTACTTACGATGATCACTTGGAAGATGTGTTGGATTTGAAGAAATGATCAATGGTGTTCACGAGTTGCGAAAGTTTGTTTCCCCATTCATCACTTTGGAGTCTAGTCTCAGCTCGGACACACTCAACTGATTTGTCGACATGCACCTCCAAGTTAGTCACATTTTGTCTCACTTGGTGTATATTCTCCCCTAAATTGGTGACTTCTTGTCTTATCTCTTGCTGGCTTTTCTTCACATTTTCTCCCAAGGTTTTGATTTGATCAGCTAACTCGGTTATTCCTTGAGACCATTGTGTCTTCATGACTGACATTTCTTCCATCACCTCCAACCTCAAAGAGTTAGAAGCTTCATCTAGATTACAAGCCACAATGGGGGTACCATCTTGCACATATTGAGTGACCTCAAGCAAGTGTTCAGATTCAGATCCCATGCCTACAACTCGTCCTTTATTTATACCAACGGTGTCAATCCATAGAGTGTTCTGGTCAACTGAATGGGACCCCTCGCCTTGTTGAGCCTCTTGTGTTGCTTGCTCAACCAATGAGTCATATTTATCCTACATAATCAAATATTTTATTCAATCAATTATTATTCAACAAAAAGACATATGAAAATGATCTTATAAGCATGGGAAATATATAGCTCCAGTTCCCTGATTTTCATCTGTAAGTTATTTCTTACTATGACGATAAGATGTATTATAAAATGCAAACTTACCACTGTCTCTTGACCTAAAGGCGCACTCCAAGTACCATCTTTTCTTTTGTAGCATCTTTCATATGTATCTCTTGGTGATGGTTCCTTTCCAAGCTCTTTCATCTATAAAAAAGAGGTGTAGGTTACGAACAATGTGTAGGTTACTTATACTGATCATAATACAATAGGTCAGTAGTTTATATTGAATTGTAGGATTTCATTAGTCTAATGATATTTAATAATTTATGAGCATGATATCCTCACTTAGAAAAAAACTAATCTAAACAATGAAAATGTTAAAATACCAATTTCTCTTTGTCAACCGTCATAGATATTGATCCACCTCTATACGGAGGGATGCCCTTTTCTATTGCAGCAGCTCGGTTGCGCTTTCCACTCGCTGACTGGCACTGATAAGCTTCATCCTTTACCCAAATAACCAACATCCGATCCCATATATCTTGTTTAATCCATGGTGGTTTGCGCATTGCCTTGTGAGCCTTTTGTAGTATCCCTCTAAGGTGGTTGCATCCTACATGAGTCCATGTTTTGCGAACAACATAATCCGAGAATCTGGCCTCATCCCATCTACATCGTCTCTATAAAAGTAACCAATTTAAATAAATGAATGTGATTAGAAACACACACACACGTGTGCGTGTTCTCCATGAGATTGAAGAAAAATCATTTATTTTGTACCTTGAACATATTCCACCATAAGTCAAGTGTTGAAGCAGACACCCTAGTCCAACTAATATATGGCTCATCAAAATGGGACTTTACAATATCCATGATAATGGTGGTCGCGACACTTGACGGAGAAAAACTTCATCAAAGAGTAATTGGAAACAACGATTATTAGTTTTTTTACCCCATATATATGCAAACATATATAGAAACATGAAAAGAATGAAAATTGTGAATATTGTATCTCTATCTTATTTTCATGTGCTTTTGAGGTAATAAGTTCATGACTGAGCTAAGTAAGTCTATAACAATTTTCATTTTTACAATACACTTGTACAGTAAGCTCATGTTCACAATGCTATAAGTTGTCACTTTATTTTCATCTATACATGCAGTGCAGTTGTACAGTAAGTTCATGACGGTTTAAATTTTCCTGTCAATACAGTTGTAAAATAAGTTCATGAATGAGCTTAGACTAAGAATGCAATGATTAGTTTTGTATAACATATATACCTGCATATATTTCCAACTGCAACTAACAGAGCCTACAAATCAGAATACCATAAGCATGCTGTAATTTGAACTAATTACCTTTTAGGTTTAACGACAAGCAACTTCCTTGTGTCTGCTCGGACTGATGGGGCAGCGGATGCATTACCTTCATTGGTATGAGATACTAGAGGTGGTGTAGCTCCTGATAGGGATCCCAACTCTGGAGAAATCCGAGAAGTACGAGTCTCATCTTGTAAAGATGCCGATAACTGAGGGGAGTTTTCTTGTGAAGAGGCCATGGGAGTCAAGTCCATTGGAGTTGGGGATACAGGAGTCGAGGATGCAGTAATTGGTGCCACGGGAGTCGGGGCAACAGGAGTCGGGGCCAAGGTAGTCGGAGCAATAGGAGCCGGGGCCACGGTAGTCGGGGCGACAGGAGTCGGGGCCACTGCAATCGGCGGTCTACTTATCGATGAAGTTAGCACACGTGGAGATTTCCTTTGAGGGCCACGATTAGAATGACCTCCACGCATGGTGCTGAAAATAATAAAGTTATAAGATGTTTAGAGGCAAACTAAAATGATATCAACCAAATGACATCAGCTGAAAACTATACCACCCAAAATTTCAAAAGCTAACTAAATTTCAGATTTTTGAAACGATTCTTCAAAACTATATCAAAGGATTGGGTAAATGCTTTATTAAGGAGAGAGACAAATATCATTTGGTCCTAAATTTATTTCTTAACGAAAGAGAAACACACATGAAAGTAATGCTCCTATTGTGACAATTATGACCTAATTAGCCTCATTGAAGGATTTGACCAAACCCCCCTCCCAACTATCATTTGTTGTTAGCATTTGCACTGTGTTCCTCGGCTTGAAGGGTCTAACCAAACCCCACCTTCCAACTATAAGGATTTTGTGGGATCCAGTTGAGAGAAGCAAAACCCATTCTACACAAACCCCTCCAAAATTACAACCTATTCTACTCTAAACCCTCCAAAATTACAACCTATTATACTCAAAACCACTATTATACTATTATCGAACCCAAAAGAAAAAAGCCCTAAATTGCAACACAAAACAAGCTCAAATCAGTACACAGTCTAGAAATAGGGGAAAACTTTGAAGATATGCCATCAAAAGAGAGAGGAGACGCAGACAAAGCCAGAGACGAGAAAAACAGAGATACCTGTGCAGTTTAGGGGACAAAGAACGATCTTCCAGATTTCGGTGGAGAGAGTGAGAGAGAGAGAGAGACAAACATGCGCAGAGAGTGAGAGAGAAGGTGATTTTAGAAGACTGGAAAAAATTTGGGGGATTTCTAATTTCCCTCCTAATTTTTTACTTCCCTCCTTAATTTTGAGAATGGTGGGAATTTTATATTCCTATCATAACTCTACTGTAATTTTTGGAAATTAATGTTTTAAAATCAAAATAGTTTCCCACGTTATATTAAAAATTTCATACACCTTAAGTCATTAATTTATAAAAAGAAAGGGAATAATAATAAAGGAGTATTTATTTCATTATTATACCCAGTTATAAACCATTAACTTATATTCATTACATATACGTTAACCTATTACATTATAACAGATGTTGATAAAGGAGTATTTATTTCATTTTTTTTTATTCGCTCCGTGTACGTCCTCGTCTTGTTTGGTTTAGTTTGTTTTATTTCGCTTTTGGAAAGTGCTATATGGCTTGTACTGTATTTTGCACCATCATTAAATTATATTCATTGCATACATTTTAACCTTTCCAATTATAAAATGAAAAGGAATATTAACAAAGGAAAACATATTTCAGTTTGACACATTATATTCATTGTATACGCTTTAATTTGATTGTATTATAAGATAAGAAAGATACTAACAAAGGAGATTCATAAGTCATGTAATTATATTCATTGCTTAAATAGAGTTGTTTTTGAAACTCAATCCTGAAAAAATCCATTCGGCTCCGCTACTATTAAAACTTTTAAAAGTTTAAGGACATTCGTAAGTCATTAAATTATATTCATTTAATGTGTTACTTAGTTTTAAATCCCTTTGGAACCCGCTCCGCTACTGTTAAAACGAGGTTATTGCGTTATGTGATCATTTATTGTGTTATTTAGTTTTAAATCGAAAATCTTTTACTTCATAGTTGTAAACTTGTAACCGTTTCGTATTTAAAAGATCAAAACATCTAAAGTATCATCATCTATATATAGGCCTAAAGTTCAATAAACACCATAAAGTTTTAAATCGAAAAAATGTTACTCCGTACTTAATTGTAATCCTTATATATTTAAAAGATCAAAACATCTAAAGTATCATCATAAACACTAAAGTTTAATAAATCGAAACAAATGTTATTTCTTTAGCATTCTTAAAAAATTACCTTTATTATTAAAACTCATTGCTTAAAATGCCTAAAGTTCAATAAACATACTAAAGTTTTAAATCGAAAAAATTTTACTCCGTACTTGTAATCCTTATATATTTAAACATTCTAAAGTTTAATAAAATAAACAAATGTTGTTTCTTGACCAATCTTAAAAATTACCTTTATTATTAAAAGTCCAATAAAATGCCGGTATTTGTTTTTAGTCTAACAAATGTCAATGTTTTGAATCATCATAACCATAACCCTTATACCCTAAACACCTTAACCCTAACCCTTATACCCTAAACACCCTAACCCTTATACCCTGAACACCTAACGACCCAACCCTTATACCCTAAAGACAGAAACTCCCTAACCGCACGCCTTGCTGCTGTTTTCCCGAAGTCGATCAGCCTCCAGAAAATCGCCCCTACCTGCTGTTCCCCCGGCGCAGCAACCCATGGCGCTAGCGCCGCATCGGCATGACCTACCCATGGGGTTCCAATTGGGAATTCCTTCCGACGAATTGCCCAGTATCCGGGACCCTGAATTGCCCAGTATTCTGTCCGACAAATTGCCCCTTATTCATTAGATCTCTCTTTCTCAGAAATCACCTGTTTATCTTTAATTCGATCTTTTTTTTTACTAATGATTTCGTAGTTCGTACTCGAAAATTTTCTGCTCAATTTTTATATTTCTTCTAGCTGAGGTGTTTTATTCCGCAGAAGTATATAGATTAGATTGACTGATTTCCTTATAATATCTGTTCTTTTGCAGATCGAACAACATCGTTAAGATTGGGGAAGATCTCGGTTGGATCGGTGAAATCTTCCAAGAGCGGTTTGGATGACCTCTTGACCTCCCCTGACAGTGGCAAGCACGATTACGACTGGTAATTGAACACTCGCAAAATTGATTCCTTCTGTGGTGTACTGTGAACGGTGGTTTCATATCTCGAATTAAATAGATTATGACTGTTTGATCTTCTTCTGTTTTGAATCCATTGGATGTTAATGAGTTTGAAAGTTCAATTATAATTTACTTTGCAACTGCAAAAGCAAATAACATTATGACAGTAAGAATTTTATGACAGTAAGGTGCTTGTGAATATTATGACAGTAAGAATTTTATGACTATATGAATTTCATATTCATAATGTCATATTCAAGTTGATATTGGAAGTATACCATGAATTGGATATTGAAAGTAGTTTATTTTCTTGAGAAAAGTCAAATGCAAGCTTATGTTGGTGGCATTTTATGCTATATCTGCAGTTCACACTTCCATTGTTCAATCAGCTTAATAGCATTGCCTTTCATGGATGCATGTAGCCTTTGCTTCCTTCTCTTTCTTTTTTTCTTATTTTTTTTTCTTTGAGGGGTATGTGCTCGTCAAATAAAAGCATGATTCCTTTAGGTGAGCCACACTAAAAAGGAAATTTTATGACAGTATGAATGTGCCGGCTTGTGAATAATGTGCTGGCTTGTTTCATGACAATAACAATTTTATGACAGTATCAATTTTATGACAGTATGATCTGCTGGCTGCAGGAATTTCATATGCAAGTTTGGCAGTGTGAATAATCTACATGTGCATTAATAAATTCCAAGTTATTTTGTTTTGATATTTAGCATTCATCTAGAGATTTATATCTTTACAATCTCTACATATGCATTAATAAATTTCAAATTTTGCCTCCATGTACAATGAGTTTTTTCTGTACTGTGAAGTTTTTTCTGCAAAGATTTCCTGAATTCTTGAATGTACAGAGTTGAAAATGGGATCCCATTTGCAATTAATTCTTTGAAGATACTATGAACATAAACTCATCTATACGTACTTGTACTCAGAGAAGGACAGTTCCCATATTCTTCTACAGAAATTCAGTGCTAGTGTTTTTTTTTAGTAAATATTATCTTAAGCCTATTAGCTCAAAAGGGAGAGCAATGTGTGGAATACAGATCGATGTAGGTTCGAATCCTACATAGGCTAATTGCGAATTGATCAAAACATAGAATTATAATTGTCAAAAAATATCCAAAACAATAATACAAGATGGATTTACTCAGAAAGAGGATCGTCTTGCGAATCCTCTGATTCAGCATCACCTTCATCATCGACTCTACCATCTGATTCATACTCACCTCCGAATTCTTCTTCATCATCTTGTAAATCCTCATCATAAATATCATTGGGCTGAACCACGTCATTTTCATAAGAGATATCATGAGCCGAACCCGAATAATCACGTAGATCAGTGGGCATAGTCTCAACCCCTATTTCCACAAATAATTCAGGATTGACACTTTCCTCAAATTGATAAGCATTTGAGGCAGCAGAAGTCCATCGTTCTGTTATCCTACCTCGAGGCACTGTCTTGCATACATGCCACCAATCAGCCTGATCACGCTTGGCTCCTGGGTATTCTGCATAGTAAACTTGCTCTGCTTGTTGTGCCAATATGAATGGTTCATACTTCCGATACAATTTCTTATGATTAATTTCAACAAAACGGTATTGTGGGTGCACTCTTGTCCCTCTTTCAGTTGGATCAAACCACAAACACTTAAACAAAACAACATTCTTCACACTATCCGCTGAGCTAGGATACTCAAGCTCAATAATCTCTTCTAATAGACCATAAAAATCAGATTCTGCATTTTCATAGCTAGATCCCCTCACACAAACCCCACTGTTCATTGTTGCTTTGCCAGTACCATGCTCTAAAGTATGAAACTTGTATCCATTCACTTTGTAGGTATGCCAACTTTTAGCTTTGACACTAGGACCACATGCACAGCTCCACAAAAGTTCATCTTTATCAATTATGTTACATGTACCTAATGCCTAAAAATACAAATTTATAATCTAGATTATAACCATATATTAACGTGTATATAGCGATTCATAGAAACAAAAAAGGAACACTTACATAGGTCTTAAACCATTGTGCGAATTCCGCATCAATTATGTCATCATCAGCCATGCCTCTTTCAGAATGGAATATTCTACAAATCCAATATATGATAAAAATTCCATAAGTTATATTTTTATTCAATATAGAAATATAATTGGAAATTTATAGAATATGAAATTAATTAATGTACATACTCAATGTATGGCTGCACTTCTGGACAATTCATCAACACATAAGTGTGTGCAGCCCTCCACTCCTTGTCTTCAGTCATCCACCTCAATCGAGCTTTTCCACCACTTTGGCCGGGATAATTGAAAATAGAAACAACATCATCATTATCTTGGAACACATCATTTCTAGATGATCGCCTCAATTTAGAAGGAGCATGAGATGGAAAGTAATGCACAGAAAAATTGGCTGTTTCTTCCCGCAAGTAAGCCATGCATATTGATCCTTCCACGTAATTCTTTTGTAAAATTTTACGCTTGAGATGATTTAGATATCTCTCAAATGGGTACATCCACCGATATTGCACTGGGCCACCTATTTGAGCTTCATACGATAAATGCACAATGAGATGCTCCATAGAATCGAAGAATGAAGGTGGAAAGATACGTTCCAATTTACATAATAATATGGGCACTGTGTCATTCAAATGCACCATATGATCAACGAACAATGTGGACGAGCAAATTGATCGGAAGAATATACTCAACTCAGTTAAAGGACCCCAAACAGTTGGAGGCAAGAATTCTTTGAAGGCAACTGGAAGAAGTCTTTCGATAAACACGTGACAATCATGACTCTTCATGCTCGTGAGACCACAATCATCATTTTGAACACACCTGCCCACATTAGATGCATAACCATCGGGAAACTTCACAGACCTCACCCACTGGCAAACCTTTTTCTTCTCTTCCCGTGTCAATGTGTAAATTGCCTTTGGTTTCACACCTGTATAATTATCCTCTACAGCAAGAGATGGTCGACGACAATGTGACCGGAGATCCTTTCTGGCATTCAAGTTATCCTTTGTCTTCCCAGGAATATCCATTACGGTATTGAAAACATTATCAAATACATTTTTCTCTATATGCATAACATCAAGGTTATGTCGAATTAAAAGATCTTTCCAGTATGGAAGCCTCCAGAAAATGCTCTGCTTCGTCCACTTATGGGAATTTCCATAGTCGGGTGGATTGTGATGTGGGTCATCTATGGCCGTAGAAAAATGACACACGCGTTCCCAAATTTCATCCCCAGTCAGTCTCGGGGGTGGGGGCGATGTTCTCACTTGATTTTTGCTAAAATCATTTTTATTTTTTCTCCACGGATGACCAGCTTCGAGAAAGCATCTGTGACAATCGAACCATCTAGCCTTTTTACTATGATATAATCGGAAAGATTCAGTTTGCTCCATACAGATTGGGCATGCTAGCAATCCAGCCGTACTCCACCCCGACAACATAGCATATGCAGGAAAGTCACTAATTGTCCAAAGTAGAGCTGCACGCATAATGAAATTTTCCTTCCTTGACACATCATAAGTAGTCACACCGGACTCCCAAAGTTGCATTAACTCATCAATCAGAGGTTGCAAGCAAACATCAAGTAACTTCTTAGGATTTCGAGGGCCAGGCACTATCAATGTCAAGAACATGTATTGAGTCTTCATGCACATATCCGGTGGAAGGTTGTATGGAGTAAGAATAACCGGCCAACAAGAATAATTTTGCCCTGATTTAGTAAATGGTGCAAAACCATCAGTACATAGGCCCAAACGTATATTTCGTGGCTCTGACGAAAAACTAGGATATCTCTCATTTAACCTCTTCCATGCATCTCCATCCGAAGGGTGACACATTATCCCCTGTTCAGGTACATGGTTTGCATGCCAAGTCATATGGCCAGCTGTAACCTCATACGCATATAATCTCTGCAATCGCGGGGTTAGAGGCAAGTAGAACAACTCTTTATATAAACTTCCATTTTGATCATATCTATCATGACTACAGAACTTACAAGATGTTGCATCGTGATCATCCTTCCAATACAACATACAACCGTTGGGGCACATGCCGATTCTCTCCACTGGTAAGCCTAAATTACGAACCATCTTCTCTGTTTGGTAGTAACTGTTTGGAATGTTATGACCCGGAGGTAACACTTCGTCATACAGCTGGACAAAACCATTGAAGACGCTTTGAGGGATATTGTATTCACACTTCAAACTCATAAGCCTAGCCACAAAGGATAATTGGGTGTGAGTAGTACACCCTGGCAACGCTGGTTGGTCGGCGGCCTTCAATACATCCCAAAAACGTTGTGATAACCCATCTATATCATTTTGCATGTCTTCTCTCATTTCATTGTCATCATTGACCATCTCAGGAGATGCCATTCCCTGATCTACTTGGTAGTCATCAACAGTTTCACTATTAGAAACAACATCAACATTAGGGACATTAAACCACGGAGGAGGAACAAAATTAGGCCCTGTCCTATCAAATACCATTCTCTGCTCCGGGTTTAACTGGTCATAGAAATCCCATTGGTTACTCCTAGAAGTGTGTTGTACAAATGTCTGATTCCGTTCTCCATGCGCTGTCCACCAATAATAATCAAGCATAAATCCTCGTTGATATAAGTGCTCCTTAACTTCGTCTGATCCCCAAAAACTGCGGTTACCACACCTCTTACATGGACATTTTATCTTACTTCCATCCATGTAATCTAGTTGGGAATTTGCAAATTCTACAAACTCGTCAACTCCTAGCAAATATTCAGGTTTCAGCCCTCCATTATGAGGCAAGTACATATCATACATCCAAGCACGATTGTTCATTTTATCTACACATATTCATAATTCAATATGTCAATTATCATAATAATTGGACTGACCGGTTTGTCAAATACACTAACTAAACTCGATCTAGTTAGACAACCGAAATTAAAACCTAGATAACTACATATGAAGGTAAAGGACCTCAAACTCTAAATATTAAATCAAATTGCAAGAATAAGGGCGTTAGAAGATAATGAATGAACTTGAAATTAAAGAGATTTGAGATGTAAATGAGAGATTTGTACCAATGGAGATGAAAGCGGGAAGGAAACCCTAGCTAGACTAGATCGTAATTTATAAAAGATTTTGAAATGTAAGATAATGAATAAAATAATTACTTACCTGAGGCTAGTTGTAGATGAAAATGCAAGATATTTGAGAGATTTGCTTTGATGGAACAAGAGGAGCAGGCAGAAGATGATGCAAAGTATCGGCTGAAAGTGAAAAGAAAATGACAGTGTTGTGTTTTTAAGTACGTAAATAGGCACAGAACCAGCTACGGATATAGCCACGGATGTAGAGACAAACATAGTGACGGATTTAGACACGATTCTTTATTTCTATATATTTCTAGTTAATTAGTGACGCCACATACTCTCGTCGCTAACGTCGTCTCTGCAGCCACAAATATAGGCACGCATTTGCGATTCTTGTGTAAATTGTGTAAAATTAGCGATGACTCAACTTTCGTCGCCTAATTCGTCTCTATATAACCACGAATATAGCGATGAATGTAATGAAGAGGCTAAATTAATGGCTAATTAGCCACAAAGTTTGTCACACACTAATATTCTGTCGCTAATACTAACACATTTAGTGACGAATTTTCTAGGTGTGACAAACTTTGTAATTCTCTTTCAATTTTTTCGACGAATGATGAGTTTTGTCTCTAGATCTGTGGCTATTTGTCACGGAATTAGTGACGAATTAAATTCATGGCTAAAATCCGTCGCAAAAACAGCATTTTTTAGTAGTGATAAAAATTAGGGAACAATAATTAATGTGTTTTTAGAAAAATTAGGGATTTTTTTTTTTTTTTTTGCAGTTTCAGAGGTATTGGCCCCCTCATTTACTCAAGCTCCTCGTCTCCCACGCAACCTGGTCACGCCTGCTTTCAAAGTTGGAACAATGGAACAAAGTTGAAAACTACAATTCGCCCATTTCTCTCACTCTCAATACTTTCATCTTCAATTCACATCACCGGTTGTTCTAGCTCATAAATTACGAAATGGAAAACCGCAATCGCCGGGCACGGGCAAGTCTTGGGCGTTCTTCATTTCTCCTCTCCAGCCCACTCGTCACCCTACTGCCCTACACTGTTTCAGGGATTCCGACCCCTCTGTCTTTCGTCGACTGTAGTCGTTCCCCTCTTTACTCATCAGTCATCCTCCCAAATTGAAGGTAATCTTTGAAATTGATGGATTTTTTAAATCAACTTTCGAATTGAGTTTCTTAATGAAATGGACGGATCTTTGGAATTGAGTTCATTAATATACGAAAATTTGAGAAGGAATTTGTTGAATATTCATAGTTTAGTTGCTAATTGTTAAGTTTCTGATTGAATTCAATGAATTTAAGCAGGAATTTATAAAATTGGTTTTGCAATTATTTGTGTTGTCATTTGAGAAGGAACTGACTACTGGTACTAATTAATTGACAAATCCTAGAAATGTGAGAAGGAAATGTACATGAGTATTGATATTGAGTAAGGATATACTGTTTAGTTTTTGCAATTGATTGAGTTTATATACATTCGATTGAATGTGTTCCGCTAGATCAAGTTCTGATTCACTCCTTCAATCCCTCATTTTTTTTTCTCGCAGTAGTTTTTGACCCCTTTAATCGGTAGATCCTATTCCAAAATTCTAAACAATTTTTTTTAGTAATATTCGGCCCCCTCATAGTTGAGCTTGAGGTTCCGCCACTACATGGCTTGAGATATCAAATTTTACTTTTCTGTTTATAGTGTACTTTGTGAGCTTAGATTTCGAAGTTATGTTTCATTTCGAAGTTGTTGTGGACCTCTAGACATTAACTTATCTTGTATTCCGAGTTGCTTGGTTTCTCATGGTCTGCATGCTATCCATTCAACTTGTGTTTGGTTGTGCATGGTTTAACAATTTTTTGCTTGTACAACCACTTTAAATTTGTAATTTGCATTTAGGCTTTCAGATATGAACCATGCCGAACGAACTTGAACGAGCCCAATTGACGAGCTTAGGCTTATTCGTTCAGCTTGTTCGAGCTCAAACAAGTCGAGCTCGAGTTTCACCCTGGGCTCGCGAGTCGAGCTTGAGCGTAAAAAAAAAGCTCGAATAGTTTTTGGGCTCGAGCTCGGCTCGACTCGCTTTTCGTTCGAGCCAAGCTTGAACATGTCAAGCTCGGCTCATTCGGCTCGAATATCACCCATACCGAGTATTTAGCACAATAATCATCCACATGTTGTACAAAAAGAGATAGTATCCACGTACATCAATCAAAAACTCAAAGCACTCCACTAATACACACATTTCACCAATTCTCTTGATAATGCATATTTTAGATAGGCATTATAGATACATTTAGTTTAGTTTAGGTTGCATTTCTTGCTTGCTTTATCGTTAAATTGCATCTTGTGTTTATTTTGGAAAAGTTCGGATTCTGCGCAATTTTGTGTTTATCTCGCAGATTGAATCGGAACACATTTGGGAGATGCGATGTCTCGAAGAGGAACACAAGATACATGGGAAGGAACAAGAAAGGAAGAAGCAAGACAAGACAAGAGAAGGCCGCAGAGGAAGCAAGGTCACGGCAAAAAGCTAGATGCGGCGGGCGCCGCAGCTAGTGCCGCGGCCGCCGCAGTGCCCGCCGCAGCGGGTACCTGGGAAGGCAGTTGCGGCGGGCGCCGCAGCCCTTGCGGCGGCCGCCGCACGTACGGACAGCGCCCAGCGCGTGTTTTGAAACCCTAGTTTTTATCTAGTTTGTTTGGTGGCCGAATTGGATGTTTTAATTAGGCCTTTTATATTATTTTTCTTGAGCATTCATTCTATTCATTCAACCATTAGACTTTTTAGAGATTTTTGGAGCGATGTCTTCCATGAGGAACTAAACTCATCGATTCTGCCTGCAATTTGAAGCTTTATTCGGATTGATTGTGAGTTTCTAATTCTCGCTCCTAGTTTCCTATTTGTGAATGCTTCAACTTCTTTGTGCTTAATTAATTATTGTTTTGTTCTATCTTGTCTGGCCAACTCGTTAGATCAATTCAATCGCTAAGGTTTTGTAGATTCCTGGTTGTGAACCTTAACCTAAGTGGCAAACTTATTCCTTTAGGGCTGGTTGAACTAATTGAATAAGTAGGAAGTTGAATGTGTTGTTAAATCCTTTTTTAGGGACTACAAATACCTTGGCTAATCTCTGAACTTAAAGCTATCAATTGGGTTAAATCCTTCTTTAGGGACTGTTCGATTGATAAGGGTTGCTAGGACTGGTTGGACTAGTAACTATATTAGGTCGGGACAAGGGCATTCATAGGAAACATAATAGGACGAGAAGAAGTTACAAGGATCGCTTCAATCCGATAAAGTGGAAAATTGTAGGTGGAATTGCTTCTCTAAATTGTTTAAACCAAAATCACTTATTCTGCTTTCGTTAATTTGCTTTAAAAACTTTCACACAAAAACCCCCTTCTCTGGTTACTTAATCAACATTCAAATCGCACTTGAGTTATAAATTTCCCTGTGGGATCGACCTCTTACTTATTACTGTACTAGTTTTAGGTTTGAGTTTCTTTGACGGAATCAACGACAGGTTTCCCCTCCGTCATCTCTCCATAATTCCCACACAGGGTGAGACTAAAATCGGTTAGAAATTAACTTTGTGGAGCTTCAAAAGATGCACTATTAGGCTTAAATTGGCTTGAAACAATGGATAAAATGTATGGTGGAAAGAGAAGAACATGGCTAATAAAAAGTAATGCGTCAATCACGTGAAAATCACAAGTAGTGATCAATATAATACGACCTCAACATAGATGTCAATAGCAATTCTAAGAGGTAGAAATCATGGAAGAGTATCACACACCACAAAAGAAGAGGACATGAATATGAAGATCGTCCTAATAAGACCAAAAATACTCTCAAGGGTATTGTAACGGCCCGAGTTAAGGAACCCGAGTTACGCTTCGAAGGATTAAATACCTTCGTTCGGATCTTGCAATTCGAGTAAGGGTCGAGTCTTAAAAAAAAATGTTGATACTAAAAGAAGGGATTTCGAACCCTTAAAGATCGTGGATCCATTGGGGACCAAATACCTGCCTTAGTCAAATCATGAAATCGAGCGAAAGCAGAAATGAAGTTGAATTTAAATACAATCCAAAAAGGGATATAAAAGAGAGGAAGTGTAGTGGTCTCTCAGGCTCTCGATCTAACGCCAAAAGTCTAAACCCGCCAAGCATTAACATAAGTAATGGTAGCGGCTAGCGGTTACCTAAATCTAAAAAAAATGATGGGGGTCTGGCTCAATCATCAGGTCACTCACGCGCGTATGTAAACACACTCTGAGAGGCATATAATAAGCATCCTATTCCTAAGATGAAATGCGTAATGCGAGGCGAGAGTCCTCACTAACGAGGCCTTTTTAGGAAGGCAGCACTGAACCGACGAGTATGGGTCGCCGGAGCTAGCTAGATCTGGAGAGAGGAGAAGATCGATTTGGGGTTTGGTGGCTCGGATCTGGTGAGAAGGCGAATTGGGGTCTTCAACTCCCGTCCATTTTTGCTTCAGAGAGATTTCAACCGGAGGAGGAAGGCAGCACTGAGGACGGGTCGCCTGCGAAGGTCGATTTGAGAGGTGGCTCGCGGATTGAACGTGGGGTTTGGGGGTTTGAGGGCGATTTAGGGTTTGGGATTTGGGATCTGGTGAGAGGTGGCTCGGGATTTGAATATTTGATTGAGTGGGGGAGAGAGAAAATGATAGAGAAAGTGAAAAAAAGGGGTTAATGTTTTTTTAAGTGTACGACTTTATTTAGCTACGGAGCCAAGTCGTGATAAGTTTGGCACATTTTCTTCATTTTTTGCCACGGAAAGACCTTACCGTTGCATACATTATTGCCAGCTTGAGTGAAGTTAGCCACTGGATAGCTGTTGTCGTGGCAAATTTCAGCTACGGCCCCTCATCCGTTGCTACGCCATAGCCAAAGTCTACCTACTAGCTACGGCAGACCCTTGCCATTGCTACCGTGCTCCTCATCCGTAGCTCCACCGTGGCCAAAATCACCCTACTGGCTACGGCAAACCCTTGCCGTTGCTACCGTGCGTGGCAAAATTCTTTTTTTTTTTGTAGTGTTAACAACATTGTTGAGTTTGCTTGTCTTGTTTCTTATTTGGTTAAAAGCTTTACTCCTGAAACTTATGAACAAGCTTAAGCTTTAATATGTACTCACTTTAAGAATTGGAAAAAGGCTATGGACGAGGAAATTGAGTCTATGAGAATTAAAAAAACCTGGTCTTTAGTTGCTAAACCTGAAAATGCAAGACTCATTGATTGCAAATGGATTTATAAGCTAAAAGATGGTGTGTCTAAATCTGATCCACCTAGATATAAAGCCAGGCTTGTTGCTAAAGGATTCACCCAAAGAGAGGATAAACACTATAATGAAATATTTGCTCCAGTAGTTAAGTATAAAACTCTTAGGCTTTTACTTGCTATGACTGATGTGCATGATTTTAAACTTGAGCAAATGGATGTGAAAACTGCTTTCTTGCATGGTGACTTGGATGAGACTATCTATATGAGACAACCTAAGGGCTTTGTTGATTCTGTGCATCCTGACTATGCTTGTCTGCTAAACAAGTCTATATATGGTCTTAAACAGTCTCCACGACAGTGGAACATTAAGTTTGATGGATGCATGAGATTTAGTTTAGGCTTTAAAAGAAGTAAGTTTGACACATTCTTGAATTTCAAAGGTGTTAAGAGAAATAGTCCTGCTGCTTATGTTCTTTTATATGTTGATGATATTCTGTTGATTTCTAAATCTAAAGATTGCATCTTAGACATTAAAAAAAATTTACAGAAGCATTTTGACATGAAGGATTTGGGTGTTGCCAAGAAAATCTTGGGTTTGTCCATTCTTAGAGATAGACAGCATAAAAAATTATGGTTGCATCAATGTGATTACATTCATAAGGTGCTTGATAGGTTTCATATTTCTGGAAATAAAGTGAACGACATCCTTTTAGGTCCTCATCTTGACTTGACCAAGTCTAAGGATGTTTTGTCTGCTTTTGAGATGGAAAATATGAATTCTATCCCATATGATGATGCAGTTGGGTCTGTTATGTATTCCATGATTCGCACTAGACCTGATTTGGCATTTGCTATTAGTACTCTGAGTAGGTTTATGTGTAATCCTTCTGAAAAGCACTAGTTATACATGAAATACCTGTTAAAATACTTGTTGGGCTATGTTAATCTGTCATTGTTATATTCCGAGCATACTTCTTCATCTGAATTACATGGCTTTGTTGATGCCGATTAAGCTAGCAGCAAGGATACCAGGAAATCCATTACTTCCTATGCGTATACATGGGCAGGTAATTGTATTTCCTGGAAGTCTCAGCAACAACCTATAGTTGCATCATCTTCCACTGAACCAGAGTATATTGCGGCTATAGAGGCTTGTAACAAAACATATTGTTCCTCATGAAAAGGTTGAAGATAACATCATTCAGAGATCCAATGTTCTACATATAGATAGCCAGAGTGCTCTGTATTTGTGTAGAGATCCAATGTACCATGAGCGTACAAAACATATTGATGTTAGATATCATTTCATTCGAGAAAAGGTTGAAGATAACATCATTCATGTAAAGAAAATCGATGGTAGAATAAATCCTGCAGATTTTGGCACAAAGATTGTTCCTCATGAAAAATTTGTGTTTTGTAGGAAATTCCTCCATTTAGATAAACTCTAGTGATCTCTGAGTGTGATGTGTGCTTGGGTTGAGGACGGACCTGTCCATGAAGAATCCACTTATCTGTAGAGTCTGAGTCTTCCCAGTGCAAGACTTAGAAAAGTAGAGGGATGTTTGTAATGATATGTGTTACTTTTCCACTCTTCACTTTTGGCATGTAATATTTTTTTATGTGTGTATGGACATGTATGTGTGTATGATGATTATACATGTAATGTATAGTGTATGGTATACATATATGATGCGCTATTCGAGTCGATCTCGACTGAGTCGTATTGAGCTTGGTAAGCTTGATCCTCTAACGAGATTAATTCAATAGTGGAGTATAACATATATGTATAACATATGGTATATACATTATATGTATAAGGTATGATTAAAGGAGGAGGAATTAGAGGATTGGGCCTTGTCCCAATCTTCGGCCCATGGTCTTGGCACATTGTATCGAGCTCGGTAGCCTGGCTAAGAAGTGACGTCGAGTGAGCCTGCCTTGCATCATCTGAAGCGCTGCGTTTTGGGAGCTTGGTCTTAACCTATCTATAAAAGCTCCTATCCTTCGTTAGAGATCTTCACTTCACCATGCTCCATTCTCTCTCCTCGCAAACGTTCTGCTAGGGTTTTCTAGGGTTTGGGTTTCTCCAGCTCTTGGCCATCGGTTTGAGAGCGCTAGGAGAGGAAGGTTTTTGTTGGCGTCTCTATGAAGGTGGTTAGAGCTCCGACGTTCTCCTGGGTGGCCGCTCTCCTGTGCCTTCTGAGATCTAGGGTTCTGGAAGATCGAATCCTTCTTCGATCTTCGGTTTTTTCTCATACAGGGAGACTTTCTCTTCTCCTTTGCACATATGATATCACATGCGAGTTAGATTTAGGGTTGTTTGTTGTTGTTGATTGTATCATCATCCCTTGTAACAACTCTTTACATTGGATTCGGCCAACTCTTGAGGCCTCGTGGATGTAGGCATTTATGCCGAACCACGTAAAATCGTTGTGTTTGTGTTCTTGCATGTTATTTCCTTTCGATCTGTCGTTTATCGTCTTTGATCGCATTTGCTTCCGCTTCAAAACCGATTTCTAGTTTGAATATTAGGTTTTACAACTCTAAAATGGAGAACCGGTTAGAATTTACACATAAAAAATTTGAGAATGGAATTTACACATAAAAATTTGGAGAAAATGAATTTGAAGTCCTCACTAACGAGGCCTTTTTTCTTTCCTTTTCCAATAGTTTCCCTTTTCTAATAACCCCGAACTTTCCTTTCCGTAAGAAAGAGGCCTTTTTTCTTGAGGAATCGAAATCCAATCCATGGAGTTGCGCGCTATTGAAATTGAAGCCCTCACTAACGAGCACAGTTGGGCTTTTCCTCCTCCCGCCCTGCCTCCTTCCTAGCCCCACCATAGTCTTCCAACTCGGTCCTTGGTGCACACTGCACACACTAACAACTTTTTAGGTTCTTTTTCCAATTAGATCTTTTGCCTCTATGTCTTTATATTGTTGTTCAATTTTTCTGCCCGGTTCCGTCTCAACCGCCTCTATTTTGACTACCTGGTAGTCTCCCAAGATCTTGTTATGAGGGTTTTAGACAAGTTTGGGAGTTTAATTAGACAATGGTTTGGCTTGGAATTGGATTTTGGTGTGCTACGTTGTTCTTGTTGTGATGCAGGCTTCATGTGAATGATGGTTGATTTGTTGTGTCCAAAAACGTCGTGGAAATGCGAACGATATCTAATGGCTTTGCGGAGTCCATAATATGAGATTTCCGCTAGTGATCCCCAGAGTTCTCTTTGGCGACTTCCTTTTTCTGGTCGATTCGTTTGTCGTGTTGGTTTTGTTTTACAGTGTAGGATAGCTTGCACGTTTATTTTATTTTTGCTTTTTCCTTTCAGTTATTTGCTTCGTGTTATTTCATTTCTGTCATTTGCTTATCTTATACGTAGTATTATTTTGGTTGTACATGATGGTTAGTCGATCCATCTACCAGCTTGTTCGGTCTCTCGGTTTCTCTAGGCTTGTCTAGAGAACCGAATTCTTATATTACTTCCAAAAAAAAATAGAGGGGCACATGCAAAAAATTTACAAACCGTAGTGGTGCAGGACGAAATATGTCAAAATGTTGTACACCCCGCGAATTACCCTTTATTTCAGGGGTACATCGCGAAAAAACCTGACTTTTATAATTCACACACATTTTTTCCAACGATGATAAAAAATTATATGAATTTTTTAATTTTTTATAATTTTGTAAAATGATTTTATACTTCTTACTACTAAGCATAAAATTTATATAAAAAATTTAATATTTTATACAGTTTACAATCGTTCAAAAACGCACTTAAATAATAAAAGTTAATTGAAATTAAACTATAGGAGTAGATATATCAACAATAATCAATACTCCGTATAAACCACACTCTTTAACTACTACTGTAGAAAGTTGCAAAGTTCAAGATGAAAAAATAATTTGTAAAGTGTCGAGTGTTACATTTTGGTATGTATACTTTCTTGGAGAACTTGCAATTATCATACACAGATATATCATCAATGTTGCTATGACATCAAAGACACAACGTTCATCTTTGAATTAATCTGTTTTAGTGGTATAATCTGATGAGGATTTAAGGAGATTTTATTAAGAATGTGGACGAAGAGGAAGTGATGACTCATGTCTAATGTCAGACAAAAGGAAATGAACCTTCTATTCGCGCGACGAAATCTCGCCAGAGGCACAATGGAGGTCCTGAATTTGGGTCGGTAAGGACAGTGATGATCCTGGATTCCTAGATCGACAGTGAGTAGGCAGTGAGAGTGCATACACAAACTTCCTAACTCGGGAGTGGGTAGACAGTGGGAGTGCAGACACAAACTTCCTAAGTTGGCTTCGGGTGGTTATGATGGCAAAACGAACCCCTATAAATAGGCTTTGGGTAGGCACGCCGATATACAGTCACTTGGATGCCGACATAGGGAGCCGGGATCGCCTTAGGCGATGGGACATCGTAGGCACGCCGAGCTGCAGCCTTGCAGTGCAAAGGTCTAGTTGCCGAGAGATCCCACCTGCATGTCGACATAGGGAGTTGGCTTCGGCTATAGCCTTGTCGTCTCAGATGAACTGTGTCGCCAATATCTTTGTCGACTTCAGAAGTCGGCACTGACACCGTGTCGCTTGTGAGAAATTGGCGTGTATATAATATTAATAACCCCCAAAGAAAAAGAGTATGATCTCTCACAGGCGAGTCCCTCAAAACATACAAATCAAAAGAAAAAAAGAGCAAAGATTAGCGATATAATCTGTCCATCTAATAAGACTAAACACATTAAGCCTACACAGAGTGAGTTGAGATTGGCCGTGTCGCCAATTAAGTTTGTTTCACGATAAATGTATCGAATTTGAATTTTTCAGTGTCTAGCTAACAAATCTGTAGATCGAATAAGACTAAACAAATAGTGAGATGAGCTAATTGGGTTCTTCAAAAGCTCCACCGTGTCTAATAAATCTGTCTCAACTCAACAACAACTCTCCTCGAAATCGAATTCTGTATTTGCATTCAGTTTTAACTGAGCGGATGTTTCTCAAATCAATTAACCATTGCCACCGTTAACTTGTAGATTTGGACTGAATTGAACATTTGAATTGATGCAATGTACAAACCCCCTTCATTTTCTTAAATGCATTCAACAAGCTCAGCTTGAGAAAATGACGAGTTCACTTCGGTGGGTCCCCCTTCATTAGAATGACAGGGGTACAGATTTAAATTACGGAAAATGTTTTGTATACCTCCCTGGTAGACTACCCCCATGAGGTGGAATACTACTTGGCAATAAAGTGGGTTTTAGTGTTCTACATTGATAAGTCATTATTAAAAAAAATAAACAAATTACTGCTATCATTAATGAATTGTGAATTGTTGACAAGTTCCAATGTGAGTTTAATTAGTACAGTATGTACTAGTATAATAATTTGGCCGGTATCCAAATACTCCCTCCGTAACGCAATATTTGTCCATTTGGGGGTTTCACACTTCTTAAGAAAGCTACAATTAGAAGGTAGAATAATTAAAAATTTAGCAAATAAATAATGTGGAAAAAAAATGGACCAATGAAAAAAAAAAGAATAGTATGGGAAGTTGGAGTATTAATAGAATTTCTTGGAAATCAAATACAATTAATGAGATGAATGGATAAAAATAGAAAATTTTGTCATTAATTAGGTTCAAATGAACAAATATTTTGTTACAAATAAAAGTGGCCAAATGGACAAATATTGCGTTACGGAGGGAGTATTAGAAAAGGAAGAATGCTGCCAAAAACACCACCAGGCCATCGTCGCCATTGGGATCTTGCCGCCAGTGCCTCGCTCACCTCCGGCCTCCTTACTTTCCGTCGTCGGAAAACTACGATTTCATCTGATTTTGCTTCAATTTTTTCCGAATTAAACACCATAAATTCTCTTCTTTTTTTTTCCGAAATAAACACCCCAATTTCCATCTAATCCTTCAAACTTTCTATTTTTTTTCCCAAACGAACAACCTAAAATCTATTTATTAAATAATAATAATAGGATTACTTATATGAATTTTTTAAACCCATTTGTAAGCCCACATTAATTTTTTTTTTTTGTTTAGAAGCCCACATTTATTTATTTATAAACTTATTTCTTATTTCTTCTGTAAATAATAAGCATTACATCCCAAATTTAGTTAAACAATACGGAGTAAGGTCTATTTATTAAATAATAATAATAGGATTACTTATATGAATTTTTTAAACCCATTTGTAAGCCCACATTAATTTTTTTTTTTGTTTAGAAGCCCACATTTATTTATTTATAAACTTCTGTAAACAATAAGCATTACATCCAAAATTTAGTTAAACAATACGGATACTCCGTATTGTTTAACTAAATTTGACTTGAAAAAAGTGCAATACAAAGTACAAAACGCTGAAAAGCACATAAAACCAATTTTTTTGGCTTGAAGGGGAATGACACCCTAGTAAATATATTAACTAATTGATTTTTTATATATATTTTAGTTAACTAATTCATTTTTATATAATTTAGTTAGTATAAGTGAACTTTGTAGATAAGTATAAGTATGAGATAAGTGAACTGTACGAAAAGAGGAAAATTAACTATGTGCTCTAATATCCGGTATGAATTTAGAGTTTGACCAAAAAAAAAAAAAGTATGAATTTAGAGTAAGTTGAACATATATTAACTAATTCATTTTTATACTCCGTATGATTTAGTAAATATAAGTGAACTTTGGTGATGAGTTATTCTATGTTTCTAACAAGTATAGGTTAACCATAATATAAGAAAAAAAAATAAAAAGATTGAGACATTGATGGAATTATAATTAAAAAAACAGGTTAAATTTATACATTCGAGATGAACTCTCAAAGAAGAACAGGTCCCATCAAGAACGCTGTAGTGACAGTCCCGGCTTACTTCAATGACTCCCAACGGCAGGCGACTAAGGATGCCGGGGTTATTGCGGGCTTGAATGTAATGCGTATCCTCAACGAGCCCATAGCTGCTGCCATTGCCTATGGCTTTGACAAGAAGTCGAGCAGCAGCAGCGGGAAGAATGTGCTCATCTTTGATCTATGAAATGTAGGGAGCCTGTTGACCAGTGTTTGAGGGATGCCAACATGGATAAGAGTGCTGTCCATAATATTGTGCTTGTTGGTGGATCAACTAGGATTCCGAAAGTGCAACAACTTTTGCAGGAATTCTTTAATGGGATAGAGGTATGCAAGGGCATCAACCCGGATGAAGCTGTGGCATGTGGTGCTGCGTTACTAGCTGCGAATTTGAGTGGCGAGGGTAGTCAGAGGGTTCAGGACCTTGTGTTGTTCAATGTCACTCCTTTATCACATGGTGTTGAGGCTTCTGGTGGTGTGATGGCTGTTTTGGTCCCTCGGAACACCACCATCCCGTGCAAGAAGGAGAGGGTATGCATTACTTGTTTAGATAACCAGCAAAGTATGCTCATCCAGGTCTATCAAGGCGAGCGAATCTTGACAAAGGACAATACCTTGTTGGGCAATTTCTTATTATCTGGTATTCCTCCTGCTCCAAAGGGTATTCCTAAGGTCATTCTGTGCTTTGACATTGACGCTAACGGCATCTTGAATGTGTCGGCTGAGGACAAGGCAACCGGGCAGAAGAACAAGATCACAATCACCAACGACGGACGGCTGTCCAAGGAGAAGATCGAGAAGATGGTACAGGAGGCCAAGAAGTACAAAGCAGAGGACGATGAGCTCAAGATGAAGGTGAAAGCCAAGAATGCATTGGAGAACTACGCGGACAGCATGAGGAAGACCATCAATGATGAGATGATTGGTTCCAAGCTTGGTGCAGACAAGAAGAAGATTGAGAAGGCCATTGAATCCACGATTACCTGGTTGGAGGCTACCCATCTGGCCGAGGCGGAGGAATTTCAGGGCAAGAAGAAGGAGCTGGAGAACCTCTGCAACCCCATCATCAGCGAGATGTACCAGGGTGGACATAGAAGGCCCAACCAGTGGTGATGATCCCACATTCGAGGAAGTCGATTAAGCTAGTAAGTTACTTTTCAAGTACTCTTTTGATGTGTTTATCCAACATGAATGCAAGTTATTGATGTTGTAATGAAGCAGTTGGTATTTTGTCCTACTCTTAAACTTCGTATGATATAAGTATTAGTTTTCAAGTACTCTTTTGTTGTAATCAGGAAGTTGGTATGTTGTAAAGAATGCAAGCTAGTAAGTTAATTTTAAAAGTACTCTTTTGATCTGTTCACCCGATAAGCAACTTTGACCTTTCATTTGAATAACCCGATAGCTCAAATCGACACGGACTCAAATAAACCCATATCAATTCAACCAAAATTGAAACTCAAAAACTGATTCAACCTATTCTGAATGCGTTCTACAATTCGAATAGCTATAAAACTCGGCCCTACTCAGTCGCTAACCAGCTACATTTGGAAAATGCGAGCGAACTCTATGTAGTATGGAGTATTTCTTTGAGGAAACTTAATTATGATGCATGAGAGGCTAAAATCAACATTTTATAGGATTTAGTTGTAGTATATCGAGCGACAAATCACGGGGATTGTATCGTCAAGCTGATTTAACTAAAAGTTGATGTAACTAAGCCAAAAAAATAAGAAAGATATTTATATGGATGGAAAGTAACCAACTAATAATAAATCATTATACGCACAAAAGTTGATATCAAGTTACAATATATGAGGCAAAAACTATGGTTAAGTATCACCACAACCATTCTTTTCTTTGTTGTTTTTTCATAACATGTGTTGATGAATATCCCTTGAATTGAATTAAAGTACTAAACCATGTCAAAAAATTGCTTCCGTAAATGAAAGGCTAAGACTAATAGTACAAAATCTACATTAGTTGATGATTAGTGGAAACCAGTGATAAGTTGCTAGACTCGTCTTGTGATTACATTTGTTTTCCGAATTTCGATTTGGTTTGAAGAATTTACATGTTCAAGTATCAACGTTTTGGCCAAGTTCCAACACTTGATTGCATTAATAAAGAGATTCTTATACCACACCGAGCATGATCTTAGGGATTTTGATTTTGTTGAATATTCTTCAGTTCATTGTTAGTTTGTTGGATCAAATGATTTTTGGCTAGGTGATAATTAATAAGCTTGTACATGATTTATATACATGGTGATACTTTATATTTTTTCGATTAATTAATAGAAAGATTGGAACAATATATTCTTAGGAGGTTGACTTGGACATACCACAGAGCTTCTGAAGTCGCTTGGCAGAGAAGTATGGCAACATGTTCTATTGGAGCTGTTGGAGTTTACAATAAATTAACCATTTCGGAATAGTTCAACCGAAAATGACTTACAGATAGTATCAAAGATCTCCGGTTCGAACCCCGGATGACTGCTCTTTATCTACCAATTCAAGAGTTTATATTAAATTTTCAATTAAAATTTAGTTTAGTCTACTCTAAAATGTCCAATCGATACTTAAAAAAATTTGGAGAAGATAAATTTGAAGCCCTCGATAATGAGGCCTTTTTCTTTCCTTTTCCAACAGTTTCCTTTTTCTAAGAGCATCCACAATAGAGGGCCCGGATTCGGGCCCTTAACTTAATTTTTTTCTCCGCCGTATCAGCTTAAGGGTCTCATTCGAACTTTTTATTATTTGCAGCCTTATTATTATTATTATTATTATTATTATTATTATTATTATTATTATTATTATTATTATTATTCAAAATAGATGTCTGGAGCTTAGCTGTTTGGAGACGAGATGCGATGAAAGCAAAATGACTAACATCGTGCGCAGTGAGCACACCAAACCCACCAATTTTTAACGGGAGAGTGGCCTGACGCCACTGCCATGGACCAAACCCCGGACCCCCTGCAGTAATAACATGTTCAAGGGAGACCCGAAGCTCATCATCAAAACAACTAATGGCATCGGGGAGGGCATGAGTGGGGCAAGTTCGGAGGGCAAACAATAATCTTGAGACCCCAATACAATTCCTTAGTAGGAGCAGTTCATATTGGGGATCCTCTAGCCTCCTCACCGCCTTTAGAACCTCTATCGATTTGTCAACTCTCTTCATAACCAAGCTATTACAAAATGTACCACTGTTGCTGACCGGTCCTCCTAACAATTTCACTCCCAATTCAGGTCTAGAAATGTCAGACGGAAACAAACCAACTTCGAGGCTCCTCGGGTCTACAGTTGGCCAGAATAGTTCAGTTTTCTGAATGTTAATGAATAGCCCAAACTTCGGACCCTCCCTAACCACAATATCAAGAGCTTTAGCAACCTCACCGGTGTCCCCTGCTAGAGTATCGTCATCTAAGTACCAAGCATTGATATCAAGAGCACAAGATGTATTAATTTTGTTGACAAGTGGATGCAACACTAGAGCAAACAAAAGCGGACCAAGAGGGTCACCTTGTTGCACACCTTGAAAAGAGCGCAAAGGAACATCCCGCCAATAAAGACGAGCGGGCTGGGCATAGGAGAATTCAACCCACGGAGCAATGGAAGGGCAACGGGCACGCACTTCGCGAATCAATGCGCTTCTATCAACAAGATTAAAGGCATTAGAAAAGTCTACCAGAAGTAAGGACATACCGCTATCCATACCCTTATCAAACAAAAGTCTGTTAACTGAGTGGAGGATAGCTTCACCACCCCCAGACACACCCACGCCAAACTGGTGTGTACCTAAATAACTGCTGAGCTCCTTAACGACGATAGAAGCAGCCGATTTAGAAACGAACCTCCTCCAAATAGATCCTACCGCAATAGGGCGAACACCCCCTCTAGGTTTCAACAACGGAGTCAAGGGAGCAGTCGCAACAAATTCTGCCAGTACCCGAGGACAAGCACCCGACAGAAAAAGGTTAACAACACTCGTAATGTGTAACGACCCAGAATTATGATTTCCGGGTTACGTTTCAAGGGATAAAACCCCTTGTTCGGATCTTGCAATCCAGGTACGGGTCGAGATTTCAAACTCATTTAAGATTAGTAGAAAGAGGGATTTCAAACCCTAAAAACCTCGAAGGGCCATTGGGTACCCTTTACCTGTCCTAAGACTATGTCCCGAAATCCAATTCTAACGGAAGTAAAGCAGAAGCAAAGTTAAGATACAAAATGTCATGGCAGAGCCGGGTCAAACCAAAACGTAAGCGAATGATTACCATTTATATCAAGTTAGAGAATTAGCCAGGTTCTTTAATTCGCCAAAAGGAAACCCCGTCATATAGACATCGAGCACTCAGAATCTGCAGAAAATACCTTAAAAAAAGAACGGGGAAAGGAGTCAGATCGAGCCACTCATGCGGGACCAGCAGTCCTCGCTGAGGCCACATAGTATGCGCTATACCTAATAAAGATGCTCTAATGCAGTACGAAAGTCAAGCACACTAGCATGCTCCTAGGTATAATAATGTGCAGAAATACTGTAAAGGGCCCAAGACAATGCCAAATGGCATATCCCTCTCCTACCTCCACCCCTTCCGATAGGGCGGAGACTGGCCAGCTCGTGAATGCATTCCATCATAATCGTGCGGCACGCATGCCTAGCCCGCTCCACAATAAAGCCCGCAGGCATCTCATAATATAAGGAAGTTCATGACTCGATTGACTCAGGGTACCCGATGAGGCTGGGCTACCCTATGACCCTAGCAAAGACTCTAGGACTATCACAGATAACGACCGTTCTGTTTCAAACGCAACAAGTAGGCAGATGCTCATTCAATTAGTGCAACCTAAACAGGATACTACATGGCATGCTTTTATGCATATGCAACACCTAACATAAAATGCAACAACATGCATGAATGTCCAACCTGAGTAAGCCCCCTAAGGAACTTACCTGAAGATGCAGAACAACAATAGATAACGCAAGCAAGGGCACAAATGCAAGTCCAAAGCAATCCAAAAGCAATACACACCTATCATCAAGCCATTTCATCTCCAATCAAACCCATCGATAAATCTTACCAATAATATTCCCAAACTCATTTCCCAACTCTTAAATCTCAAGTCAAGTCAACTCAGAAAATCAACAATTCTTTTAAAACCATAATTAGTCAAATTCCGACATTAAACATTTAAACCTTAAAACCGATACCTCAAAATCATATTATAGAATTAATTCCGGCATTTTGGTTTTCCAAACACAATTTCTTAAAAGATATTTCCAAAAGCTTGAAAACTCATTCTAAATCATTTCTCAAAATTACAAATTAGAACGACACTAAATACATATTCCAAATAAGGCCTCTTTTAAACCATATTATAATATAATAAAATTCCATGATTTATAAAATCACCACATCATAATATTAATAATATTAATGATATTTCGGAATTAATTTAACATTAACTAAATGTTTCTAACGAAATTCATATAACATATATGATATATATAGAAACCACACATAACAATCAACATCCCAAATGAGAGAAATCAGGCCCAAACCCCAACTCACCAACCCGGAATGGAAGGCCCAAACCCGAAAAATAGGCCCACCCCCAAATCTCTTTTTAAAAGGAATGAACCGAACCGGTGTTAAAAGGGAGTAAATCGGGGAAAAAGAAAGAAAGAAGTGAACCGGTTCAATGAACCCGCCTCCATCCTCCAGATCTGAACACGCACGGCGGAAGGAAGACGAGATGAAGAAGAGAGGGAACCCAGGCTCGCCGGAGCACCGTTCTCAACCCGACCGCCCGGAATCTGACCGAAATCCTCACCCGACAACATTCCACCCAGAAGTATCCAAACGAGTGCAAAGAGAGAGGAGAAAGAATCTCACCGAGGTTTGGAGTTCTCCGCCGGAAAGAGGGCCGTCGAGCTCGATTCGGCTCCGAGGATGGCGGAATCACCTTGTTCTTGGCCTGGGACAGAAACCATTCCGGAATGGCTCACCGGAAAGGACTTGTGGATAATAGTCATAGGTCCCCGGTTCGAACCCCGGAATGACCGCTCTTTATTTACCAATTCAAGGCCCGGGACAACGGAAGGGGTCATAAAGGTATGCCTCTACAACGCTATTGGCCGGAAAAACGAAAGAAAAGACTTTACCCAAGCTAGATCGAAAAGGAAAGTGTGCTCCGGGGAACGGCGCTGGCGACCTCGGCTCTGGGGCTGCTCCGCCTGGCTCGACGCTTTTGAGAGAGAAATAGAAGCGGCTGGGCTGCTACTGATTGTCGAGGAGAAATGAGGAAGAACCGGGTGCTCCCGACTTGTTTTGGAAACAGGGCTGCAGAGCTTTGAAGCTCGGCTTCAATGGCGGGGAAGGAGGAGGAGCTGACGCGGCTCTCGGCTTCCATAGGAGGAGGAAGGTGGTGCCCGGTGGCGGTCGAAAACGGGACAGAGGCGGTGTTGTAATCGGAGGTGGAGGAAAGGAGGAGATGAGGAGAGGTTTGGGAGGTTTTGACAATGGCGATGGTGGTGGGTTCTTGAAATAGAAGAAAGAAAGAGATGGACAGGATGTGCTGCTACCTTGGGGAAATAGACAATATAGGCAAGAGAGGGCCTGACTCCTATCTCCTGAATTCTTTGGATAAGAAGAAAGAAGAAGACACGAATGGTTGAGCTTTACATTGTCAAATTGTAAGAGCAAGGGAATCTGACCTCAACAGAAGTCTGAGCACGCGTGAGAGAGAGACCAAAGAGAGAACAAAAGAAAAGAGAAAAGAAATGGGATTAAAATGATCCCCAAAAAATATTTTAAATACCCGGATAAATATCTCAAAACCCGCTCTATGACCTTATCCGACCCAATTCAAAAGATTTTCAAATTTTCAATTCCGAACTAAAAAAAAGAACTCCAAATATTATTTTAAATTTTCGCATATGGAAGCGGGATAAAACATATTTTAAATTTTCAACTAACTAATGCCGGAACTTGTTTCGAAGAATTTAGAGTAAACCAATAGCTCGAGGACGGAAATTCCAGACCATTCTTTCCACAAGAGGTACCCTTGGGGAGGCTCCTAATCCTATTGAGAACTAACTCTTTACTGATCGACAAAGCCGATGTTGAGAAAGGATTACATGAAACAACTGGCGGGGGAGAAATAGGGTGTTTAGCAAGAAGCTCAGCAATTGTGTCATCATTGAACGGAGCAACCCCCGAGGATGTGAAGACCCTAATAGCAGCAACGTAATGCCCATCTCCCATTTTCCGTTTGCACTAAACCACATTTAACTCAATCTGAGACATGTCTTTTATCCTTTTTAACAAAACAGGGTCGTCAGAGGCAGAGGGACTGAGTATATCATGAACCAGAGATTGCCTCCCTCCAAGCTCTCTCCACAAGGCCAAGGCAGCAGCCATCGATGCAACCTGATCCCTTTTCCTACTATCGGACCTGCCTTTAGGCTGATCCCGGGCAACCAGATTAAGAACGCAAGCCGGGAGGACAAACAATTGAACCCAACAAGAAACATCTGATGGTTGAGCAATAACCCTCGAAAGAGCATCAAGATACACCCTCCCGAATTCAAGACGAAGCTTATAAGAGAAACTTTTGGAAGTCACCAACCGTTGCTCAAGGAAACGCTCAAATAAATGCTCATAAAAAACCAATTCCCTCGGCCTAGCCGCATCAACATTACGGGCCTCCGGGGAGCCTCCGGGGAGATCTGAAAAATAGGAGCCGGCAATGATGGGGAACCAGACGGCCTAGGAATACCATAAATGACAAATGACTCACTGTTAACACCACACCCCGACCCAACGATAGGGATTCCTATACCTCCATGCTTGCATGCCATCCTGACCGTGTGATTGCACAAACACATACCACACAACCAACGAACCGCTTGGTCAAGGTTACCAGCTAGCAAATCATAAACAGACATGTCCGAAGAAATGACCCTCTTGTACTTCTCAACCGCCTCTAGAGTACTGAAATGCCTAGAGAGGTGATCAACAAAATACTTTGGCGTGAGACCAGTATTCGCCGGACGACCATCTCTACACCCTTCGTGACCCCAAAAAGGACAATGAAACCGCTCATCTGATTGAGAGAAAGACATACTCATGCACAACTTGAATAACTTGAAAGATTGCGGGGTTAAACGATGCCAACAGTAGCAACAAACAAATAATACCAATAGCAGCCAAAAAGCTCCAATAGCAATGCCAAATACACAACTAATAGAAGCTAACTAGAAGCGCTATAACCTGGACACGCAGCGCTCCCAACCACGGCGACGAGCACACACCGGCGCCGCCGCACTAGCCTGACCAGCCCTCGCAGCCACACACCACCAGCACCACCAGGCCAAGGGAAAGAAGACAAACCTGAAGACGACGAACATCGACGAGCCAGGGCGACCCCGACGAGCCTAGTCCAAGCAACGATGAATCAGTGCCTAATCCAAGCACCGACGAGCCAGGATGATCACGTTTGTTGGTTCCAGGCACCACAAACCGCCAAGGAGACTCCTATCACTGAACATTGGGAGCGCTGAACACCCACGAGCAGCTATCACCGATCGATCGCTGAATCACGAGAGGAGACGAGGACACTGCGCCTTTGCCCAGGCTCCGCCGAAGAAGAACCGCCTCCGAGGTTGAAGAAGAGCCGGCTCCAACCTCAAGTTCCGACCACTGAGATCCTCCGGTGAGACGACCCCGCCGCACGCTTACCTGATCGCCGGATCGCCTCTTCCCTAGCACTCCCGCACGCTTATCGGGTTGATTATTATTATTATTATTATTATTATTATTATTATTATTATTAGTAGTAGTAATATTATTTATTATAACTATGTATTTTTATTTTTATTATTATTAAATTTTGAAATGGGAAAAAATAAACAAAACATATCATTGAAAAGTGAAAAAGATGAAGGGTGAAAAAAATCACGGAGTATTTTTTATGGATAAAAATAATGGTATATGGGTATTGTTGGTATTTTTTTAAAAACAAAAACATATGCAAAGTGGATGTCTGTGAGTAGACAAAATTAATTCACACTTGAATATAATTTTTTTTAATTACGAAATATGCCTAAAATTGAGTTTTTGTATGTTGAATTTCCAGCACCCTGGTGCTGCGTGCTAGGAGCCTCCTCCTTTAGTCTCTTGCATAAGGGCCCCAAAGTTGGGCTCTTACTATTTTTTCAATTTTTTTTTTAGTTTGGACTGATTTGGAAAATATAAGGGCTTTTGGGCCCTCCATTGAGCATGCCCTAATAACCCCTCCCTAACTTTCCTTTCCATAAGAAAGAGGCCTTTTTTTTTTTTTGAGGAATCGAAATCCAATCCATGGAGTTACTGTTGAAATTGAAGCCCTCACTAACGAGCACAGTTGGGCTTTTCCTCCTCACGCTCTCCCTCCTTCCTAGCCCCTCCGCAGTCTTTCGACTCGGTCCTTGGTGCACACACTAACAACTTTTTAGGTTCTTTTTCCAATCTGGTCTTTTGCCTCGATGCCTTTATATTGTTGTTCACATTTTCTGCTATGTTCCGTCTCAACCGCCTCTATTTTGACTACTTGTGTAACGGCCCAGAATTATGATTTTCGGGTTACGTTTCAAGGGATAAAACCCCCTGTTCGGATCTTGCAATCCAGGTACGGGTCGAGGTTTCAAACTCATTTAAGATTAGTAGGAAGAGGGATTTCAAACCCTAAAAATCTCGAGGGGCCATTGGGTACCCTTAACCTGTCCTAAGACTATGTCGCGAAATTCAGTTCAAATGAAGGTAAAGCGGAAACAAAGTTAAGATACAAAGTGTCACGGCAGAGCCGAGTCAAAACCAAAAGGTAAGCGAATTATTACCATTTACACCAAGTTAGAGAATTAGCTAGGTTCTTCGATTCACCAAAAGGGAACCCCGTCATATAGACATTGAGCACTCAAAATCTGCAGAAGGTACCTTTAAAAAAAGAACGGGGAAAGGAGTCAGATCGAGCCACTCATGCGGGACCAGCAGTCCTCGCTGAGGCCACATAGTATGTGCTATACCTAATAAAGATGCTCTAATGCAGTACGAAAGTCAAACACACTAGCATGCTCCTGAATATAATAATGTGCAGAAATATTGTAAAGGGCCCAAGACAATGCCAAATGGCATATCCCTCTCCTACCTCCACCCCCTTCCGATAGGGCGGAGACTGGCCAGCTCGTGAATGCATTCCATCATAATCGTGCGGCACGCATGCCTAGCCCGCTCCACAATAAAGCCCGCAGACATCTCATAATATAAGGAAGTTCATGACTCGATTGACTCAGGGTACCTGATGAGGCTGGGCTACCCTATGACCCTAGCAAAGACTCTAGGACTATCACAGATAACGACCGTTCTGTTTCAAACGCAACAAGTAAGCAGATGCTCATTCAATTAGTGCAACCTAAACAGGATACTACATGGCATGCTTTTATGCATATGCAACACCTAACATAAAATGCAACAACAGGCATGAATGTCCAACCTGAGTAAGCCCCCTAGGGAACTTACCTGAATATGCAGAACAGTAGGATAACACAAGTAAGGGCCCAAAGCAATCCAAAAGCAATACACACCTATCATCAAGCCATTTCCATAAGCTACCGGACCAACATTCATATACACGAACCCAACTTCTCAACATACTCAAAACTAACCGATAGTAAAACTGTTTTCCAAAACCTTTTCAATATGATCAACATCAACCAAAATCGTTCTTCTAATTTCATTCTCAAAATCAATCTCATTAAACTAAGACAAAGAATCCCGACAATTAACATTTAAACCTGAAAACCAATCTCTCAAAATCATGTTATAGAATTAATTCCGGCATTTCGGTTTCCACACATCAAATCCTTTAAGAATCATTTGCGGACGACTTAAAACCTTTTCTAAATAATTTAACAACAACATTTATCTAAAATAAACAGTAAAATAAATCCATCTTTATAGTCCCCATTTATAAAACATATTAAATAAATTACCTTCTCAATTAACCTCAATAAATCACTTTAAAAATTCCGAATCACATGTTAAAACATCATAAATTAAATATTCCAAATAATATCACCTTTAAAATAATTTATAATATATCATAATTTCATAATTATATTTTCATAAAATCAGGGTTACATAACAATAATAATACAATTAAGTAAATGCTAATACATAATATAAATCCATGTATAACATGGAAGTAATCAATCATAACAATTTGCAATAAATAAGGCAGGCCCAAAAACAATCCCTTACCCAAATCAAGGCCCTTACCCGAGCCCAACAAAACAAAAAAGGAAGGAGGAATATCCAGTTGCCCAACCCGAAACACAAAGGAAACCGACCCGGATCCTTCCCCTACTCGAAGCCCCTACCCAGAGATTAGGCCCAAGTCTCAAAATAAAGGAAAGAAATAGTAGGAAGACCAGATCGACTTCTTCTTCCACAAAAGAGCAGAGCTGCTCTAACGGGAAATATGGCGGAGAAGAAGGAGAGAGATCTCCGGCCTCCGGCAAGCTCTCGGCCCCAATTTCTACCCGGAGCATCGACATGCAAATCCGACCACTACCCACCCCAAATCGAACACACGACGCGAGAAGGAGGAGGGAAAGGAGAAGCTCACCGAGATTGGAATCATTCGCCGGAAAATGTCCGTCGGAGTCGATAAAGCTCTGTCGGAGCTCGATTTCGAAGCGATATTGTCCTGGATCGAGGATAGAGATCAAAAGGTGCAATTTTATGGTGGTTTAGAGCGGAAGGAGGAGGAATAACCTTACCGGCTTCGGATCGGAAAACAGAGGAAACGAGGGGCTGGCGGCGGCGCTGGGCTTCCCCTGGGCAGTCGCTGGGCATCTTCGGTAGCCGGAGAAGTGGCGGAGTCGCTACTGGGCTCGACGGAGAGGAGGAATGGGGTTGTAGGGGCTCGGCTTCCCTTCAATGGCGGACAGGGGAGGCGTGGCTTGTGACGGAGACGACGGCGGTGGTCAGCTCTAGCCTGGGTGACCGCCACTGGCTCGGACGGCGTCAGAAGAGAGTCCAAGCGGCTGCTGCTCCGACGACAGCAAGGATCGGCGGTGATGGTGTTAGCAGATGACGAGAACGAGGTGAGGTATGGAGCTTAGGGAGTGTTTGGAGCAGCGCCTAGTGGTGGGAGAGCATTGCAAGGGGATTTGTTACAAAATGAAATCAAATGGTAGTCTTCTGAATGTTCGGATAAGATGGAGAGGAAAAGACAAGTAAGAGGTGTGGGTTTGGGATCCCCTTTTTGGAGTAAAAAAAAAGTGGTCTGCTGATGCTGCATTCGGACTAAGAGGTTACAGGCAAGGGGAGGGTAAAGGATGGTGACATCTTTGCTCAAAATGGAGAAGCAAGGGGATGGTGGCGTGGTCATGTTAACTCAAGATATGTAGGAGGGAGCTGGAATCTTAAAAAGGGGAACAAGACAAGCTATAGTCCCAGAATAATTTCAAAATAGCCGGAATTACACTTCGAAGTCCGCTTTTCGATTTTATCTCGACTCGTTCACAAATAAATTTTAAATTTTTTTATCCGAATTTAATAATGAAAATCCCTGAAAAGCGGAATGAAATCTATTTTATATAATTTAAAAATTGGGCCGGAATTCGCTTTAAATTCATTTTTAATTTCTTTTTTTTCCCAAAAATTCATATATGAAAATCCGGGCCTTTACAACTTGGTAGTCTAGCATGATCTTATTATCGTCTTGAGGGTTTGAGACAGGGTTGAGAGTTTTATTGGACAATAATTTGGCATGGAATTGGATTTGCAGGTTGGTGTGCTACGTTGTTCTTGATGTGATGCAGACTTCATGTGAATGATGGTTGATTTGTTGTGTCCGAAAACATCGTGAAAATGTGATCGATATCTAATGGGTTTGCGGAGTCCATAATCTAAGATTTTCGCTATTGATCCCCAGAGTTCTCTTTGGCTTCCTTTTTCTTGTTGTTTCGTTTATCATGTTGGCTTTGTTTTACAGTGTAGGATAGCTTGCACATTTATTTTATTTTTGCCTTTTCCTTTTAGTTATTTACTTCGCGTTATTTCATTTCTGTCATTTGCTTCTGTTATTTGATTTTGGTTGTACATGATGGTTAGTCTATCTACCGGCTTGTCCGGTCTCTTGGGTAACCGAATTCTTATATTGCTTCCAAAAATCTTAGTGGTACCGGACGAAATATGTCAAACTGTTGTATACCTTGCGAATTACCCTTTATCTCAGGGGTACCTCGCAAAAAATCCGTAATTTTAATTGTTAGGGTTTATGAGATGTATAAGG
Organism: Persicaria tinctoria; assembly: GCA_037127255.1. Lineage (NCBI taxonomy): Eukaryota > Viridiplantae > Streptophyta > Magnoliopsida > Caryophyllales > Polygonaceae > Persicaria > Persicaria tinctoria. Next base: position 12,174,928 of record JBANSL010000004.1, read on the forward strand.
TATGATGGTGGTGAGAGTGCAGGAAGGCGAGAGCACAGAGGATTCCTCTAGTTCCTCTTATGTATTAGAGCTGGTATTTAGGCGGGAAAGAGAGGGACACGTGGTTGGTTGTAGTGAATTCGGTTGTTACAGTAGGGAGATATAAATTGGAGCTCCCGAACTATCTGTAATAACAACTTCATCTTCCTCACTGATCAATAGCTCATTTTCTCCATTTCCTTTGAGTTCTCGATTGCTCAATTCCTTCATATGGTATCAGAGCGGCAGTGATCCTGCTGATTGTTTTTCCGCACTAGTTTTTCGGCGATTTCGTGTTATCTCTCTGCACCTACCATGAGAGATTCGTATGCGTCGGTATTGAGGAACCAGGGAGGGGATTGTAAAGGCTCGGATTTTTAAATAATAAATTTTAATAAATAATAAAATAAAAGGGAATTAGGTCAAAAAAAAAATCGGATATTTGAAAATCCTCATCTTCGTCTTAAAAATCGTATTTTAAAACCCTTCCGGAATCGTTTTAGAATTTTAATTTTTTTTTACGAAATTTGATTCCGCTTTCGAGTTGCGAGTCTGGATAGATTAATTTAATTCCGGTAATGATTTACAAATTCATTTTGAAAATTTACGAGTCGAGATAAGATCGAGTGAGCGGGTTTCAGAATTTTGTTCCGGGTATATGATATTCAGGCTTTGGGACCACTTTGTCCTCTTCCTCTTTTGTCTGATCAAGAAGGACCCAATCCTTCCCATCTCTCTCGGATGCAGCTCAGTCCTCACCTCCTCCAACTTTCATTTCCTGTAATTGGCTAAGCACCACCCCCCACCTTCCTCCTTCCACACCCTGTTGTTCCATCATTTGAGGCAAAATGCCAAGCTTCCATTACTTTCCCCTCTGCACTCCTTTGAAAGTTTGAATACGAACCAACGCACACTCACACCCCTCTTTCTCTTGGCTTGATGTCGCAGCTCCTCAAGCCCTCTTCCTTCCCCTTCTTCCCGCCTCTACTGTCCGATCCACCACCCATCCTGCCTCCGGCCGCCAGTAGCCACCAGGGCGCCGCCGAGTTCCATCCTCCCTCTTCTCAGTCCAGTTGCAGCAGCAGGGAGAAGCACCGGCGAGCCTTTTTTTTCCCGAGATTTGCCCCGAGCAACATCAGCTCCTCCGACATCCTCCGACGCCCAGAAATTCCCGAGCACGCCTAGGAGGCGCCACCTCCGCCCGAACGCCGCCACCAGCCCCTGGCGCGCCCCCGTTCGTCTTAAGGTCGATTTTCCGTTTCTTTTATTCGATTTCGATTCAAGTTCCACCAAAATCAGTTTTTGATTATCCCTTGTCCTTTCTTATACTCAATCGAAGCTCCTTCCCCGCCAACCTCCGCCGGATTCGCCTTTGGAGCCCATCGGAGCCGGAAAACGACGCCTCGGTAATTTCTCTTCTTCTTCCTCCTCCCTTATGTGCGCTTAACTCTCTTGCTTGGGTTGGGGTCGGAATTGGAAGTCGATCGGTTTGAGTGAGTCGTGGGTCGGAAAAGTGGCCGCTAGAGGCCCTGGTTCCTTTTCTCTGTTCTCGTTTTTTGTCGTCAACGTCGGAGACCTGTTTTGAGGAAGGAGGGTTCAGCAACCCGATTTCTTCTTTTCCTTGTGAACCGGCGATTTGGTTTAATTTCTCGGTTCACTTAAAGTCAGTCTTGGGGCCGGGTTTTGGAATTGAGAGTTCGGTGTGGGCTTGGGCTGGCCGGATCCTCCTTCCTCTCTTTCTTTTATTGGATCCGGGTTTGGGCCACCTATTGTGAGGGCTTGGGCTGCTGGGTGTTGTTATTGTTAATTGCTTTATTTCTATAAGATAGGTGAATTTTATATAAGTTATATTATATGATCTATTGTTGTAGTTATTATTACTATAATATTATGTTTTTGAGGAAATATATTTTCCGAAATTACTATTATACATTTTAAATTGCTTTAAAATAACGTAATTGGAATATGTATTTTGTGATGTGTAAATATGTGATTTTGGAAGTTATGAGATGATTTATTGTTATTGATATATAAAAAGAGTTTGATTTCGTATTTCTTTTGTTAAACCATTGGAGGATAACTTATTTAAAAAGGAGGTTTCAAGTTCAAAATTATCTTTTAACGATTTATTGTGTGAAAACTAAAATGCCTGAATTATTTCTATGATATGATTTGAGAAATTGTTTTAAAAATGAGCTCACTTAACTTGAGATTTAAGAGTTTGGGAAGCTTTGGGAAATGAGTTTTGGAATATTATTTTATTCAATATTAAAGAAGGGATTTGACGGAACTTGAACTATTTGATTGTGAGCTTGAAGTTTTGTTAAAAGTGTCATTTCAAATGTCAGAATTTTGTCTTGGCTTGATGATGTTGGTTTTGAGAAGGAAATTGGAAGAATGATTTTGGTTGATGTTGATCATATCGAAAAAGGTTTTGGAAAACGGTTTTACCATCGGTTGGTTTTGACTATGTTGAGGGCTTGGGTTCGTATGTATGAATGATGGATCGATAGCTTATGGAAATGGCTTGATGATAGGTGTGTATTGCTTTTGGACTTGCATTGGGCCCTTGCTTGTATTATCCTGCTGTTCTGCATTTTCAGGTAAGTTCCCTAGGGGGCTTACTCAGGTTAGACATTTATGCCTGTTGTTGCATTTTATGTTAGGTGTTGCATATGCATAAAAGCATGTCATGTAGTATCATGTTAGGTTGCATTAATTGAATGAGCATCTGCTTACTTTATGCGTTTGAAACAGAACAGCCGTTATCTGTGATAGTCCTAGAGTCTTTGCTAGGGTCATAGGGTAGCCCAGCCTCATCGGGTACCCTGAGTCAATCGAGTCATGAACTTCCTTATATTATGATATGCCTGCGGGCTTTATTGTGGAGCGGGTTAGGCATGCGTGTCCCTCGATTTTGATGGAATGCATTCACGAGCTGGCCAGTCTCCACCTATCGGAAGGGGTGGAGGTAGGAGAGGGATATGCCACTTGGCATTGTCTTGGGCCCTTTACAGTATTTCTGCACATTATTATGAACTAGGAGCATGCTAGTGTGTTTGAATTTCGTACTGCATTAGAGCATCTTTATTAGGTATAGCACATACTATGTGGCCTCAGCGAGGACTGCCGGTCCCGCATGAGTGGCTCGATCTGACTCCTTTCCCCGTTCTTCTTTTAAAGGTATTTTTCTGCAGATTTGAGTGCTCGATGTCTATATGGCGGGGTTTTCTTTTGGCGAATCGAAGAACCTAGCTAATATTCTAACTCGGTTAAATGGTAATCACTCGCTTATGATTTGGTTTTGACCCGGCTCTGCCGTGGCATTTGTGTCTTTACTTTGATTCCGCCTTACTTCTGTTGAAATGGATTCCGCGACATAGTCTTAGAACAGGTTAAGGGTACCCAACGGCCCTTCGAGGTGTTTTGGGTTTGAAATCCCTCTTTTTACTAATCTTAAAATGAGTTTGAAACCTCGACCCGTACCTGGATTGCAAGATCCGAACAAGGGGTTTTATCCCTTGAAACGTAACCCGGAAATCATAATTCTGGGCCGTTACAGGGATCACGAAAGGCACATGGTGTCGAACGATCCTCTGGCCTTGGCTAATTCCGACAGTCCTGGTGCTCAATTGGTTGCGAAGCTGTTCAATGGAATCAACTTCCTCAATTGGAGCCGGAATGTCAAGATGGCTCTTGGAGCAAAATCAAAGCTTGACTTTATCGATCGATCTTGCCCAGTGCCATCGAGTGAATCGGTGACTCACCAGAGGTGGATTAGAGCCGACTATATGGTGCGCTGTTGGCTTCTCAATTCCATGGAAAGCTCCGTCTCATAATCGTTCGTTTATGTTGGATCTGCTCGGGAGCTATGGAGCGAGATCACCGAGAGGTATGGTCAATCTAACGCTCCACTTTTGTATCAATTGATGAAATCTCTCAGCAATCCTGAACAGGGATCTGATTCCATAGGGGTTTATTTTGGAAAGCTAAAGAAGCTTTGGGATGAAATTTTTAGCGTTCAGGGCATTCTGAAGTGCAGGTGTGGAGTTATGGAACGATTTACTTGTGTTGTTGTGAAAAAATTCAATGATATGAATGCAACAAACAAGATTATGCAATTTTTTATGGGGTTAAATGATGACTATGATGCTGTCAGAAATCAGGTTTTGGCTATGGATAATCTACCAAATATGAATTGTATATTCTATATTGTGACACAAGTTGAGCAATGTGGTGAAGGCAAGAGTGTGTTTGAATCTAAGAAATCTGATGAAAGCATGGCTATGAATGCTAACAGGCAAAGTGTTATTACTTGGAAGAAGGATACTGATCCTAAGAAAGGCAAAGAGGATTTTAAGAAGTGTGATTTTGGCGGCAATAAGGGACATGCTAAGGATACTTGCTACAAGTTACACGGGTTACCTAAGTGTGACTACTGTGGAAATAAGGGGCATGTCAAGGATCAGTGCTACAAGCTGTATGGGTACCCTGAGAAAGGAAAGGAAGGCAAGTGGAAACAACAAAGGAAAGCTTCTGCTAATGCAATTGATGCTCAAGCCAGAAGCAGTAGTGATAGTTCGATTGATGATGCTCAATGTGATCTAGTGCTAGTTAATGCAGTTTGCAAGGAAATGATGAAGGGCAAGCAAGTTCAAGGGGACAGTGAGGCCTATTTTGCTGCTGCAACTTCGAAGGTAACTACAATCCTTCTAAAGCTCTTATGATAGAAAAGATATTTGGGAAGGAGTTTTGGATTGTAGACACAGGAGCCACCGATCACATGTTATATGATTCTACTTTGTTAGATCATAAAAAGAAACTATTGGCTCCTATTAAAGTTTCTCTGCCAGATAACTCAGTTGTGATGGTTGATACAGTGGGGACAGTTAGTTTCTCTGATGATCTGATTCTAAAAAACGTCTTGCTTTATGCCATCTTTTAAGTATAGCCTCTTGTATGTAGGGAGGTTACTTGAAGATAGTGGTTTAATGGCCATGTTCACAGCTAATGATTGTGCTTTTCAGGACCTTTCCACTAAAGGAAGCGTGGTAGAGGACAAAGAGCTAATGGGCTTTACGTTGTGCAAGCTACTACTTCCAGTGTTGTTCAGAGTCTGGCATCAACATCTGGAGTATTGAAAGGACAAATTGATGTAGAGACACAAGTCTATAGTACTCAAAGTAATAATGTAGAGCTTATTCATTCTCTTCTTGGACATTGTTCATTGTCCAAACGTAGACATCTTGGTATTTTCAAACATTTGAGCATTAATTCTGAATTTGATTGTGACAACTGTGTTTTGGCTAAACAACACCGGTTTCAATTTGAAAGAAGTTCTTCTCTTACCTCAAATCCTTTTGATCTTATTCACCTAGATGTGTGGGGACCATATAAGACACCTTCATTGGATGGTGCTCGATATTTTTTAACTGTGTTAGATGATCACAATCGTTTTGTGTGGACATACTTATTTGCTAGTAAGCTACAAGTGTTTGGGATCATCAAACACTTCTTGGCATATGTACATACACAGTTTGGAGATGTTGTAAAAGCCTTCAGGAGTGATAATGGATTCGAGTTTGTACAGAAGTCATGTCATGAGCTATTTGCTGAGAAGGGTATTGTACATCATAGAAGTATACCAGGTGTGCCTCGGCAAAATGGCCGAATTGAGCGAAAGCACAGGCATCTGATCGAAACAACTCGAGCAATTAGGATTCATGGTAATCTCCCAATTCGATTTTGGGGAGACTGTGTTACTGCAACAACCAAATTGATCAATCTCCTTCCCAGTTCAGTCTTGAATTTGAAAATTCCTTTTGAAATCTTGTTTCAAAAGCCTGCAGATTATGATGGTTTGAAAGTCATTAAATGCTTGTGTTTTGCCAAAGTTAGGGAGTCTCACCAAGACAAATTTGGCAATCAGTCCAAGAGATGTGTTTTCTTGGGTTATCCAGGCCACAAGAAAGGATATACATTGTTTGAATTAGGCACTAACAAGGTGTTTTTTAGGAGAGATGTTATGTTTAAGGAGCAGATCTTCCCTTATTTTGAACAGGTTGTGTCATCTGTTGCTCCATCACACAGGATGCCATTGGTCAATGCTTCAACTAATGACCCCTCAGATGTTGATGTTTGTGCTCGCAGTTCGGTTGAGCCTATAGATGGGGACCATATGCATGCTCTAGTAGAAGACACTTCAAGCTCTTCCTCTTCACTTATAGCTCCCAGTGGTGTGGTCCCTCCTGCTCATGTGGTTACAATGGCAGCTCCTCGTCGGTCTCAGAGAAATAGACACCCACCTACAACTCTTTCTGAGTTTCATTGCCCCACTTTGCCAGATTCCAGTCAATCTGCTTCTTTCATGATCAATTCTTTGCTTGATCTTTCTGAGTATTCTCCTGATTATATTGCCTCATTGCACAATGTTCTTTTTGTGAAAGAGCCCTCATCATTCAAAGAAGCAATGACTGATCCCCGTTGGGTAGAGGCTATGCAAGGGAGGTGGATGCCCTTGAAAGCAATGGGACTTGGACCATCACTGATTTACCTCCAGATAAGAAAGCAGTGGGTAGCAAATGGATTTTTAAGATCAAGTTTAAGCCTGATGAATCGGTTGAAAGGTTCAAAGCCCGGTTAGTGGCTAAGGGTTTTACACAGATCAAGGACAAGGATTACAAGCTCACCTTTTCCGCAGTTCCTAAGCTCACCACAATCCGATTAATTCTTGCTCTAGCTACTTCAAAGGCTTGGAATGTCCATCAATTAGACATTAACAACGCTTTCCTCCATGGTTATATTGATGAGGAGGTGTACATGAAGCCCCTTGATGGTTTTTATAAGGGTGCTCCTGGTTAGGTATGCAAATTACAAAGGAGTTTATATGGGTTGAAGCAAGCGTCCCGGCATTGTAATATTGCGTTGTCTCGGTTCCTCTTAAGCTTGGATTTCTGTCAATCAAAGCTTGATTATTCTTTATTCATTAGAGAGGTTGATGGTATGCAAACTATTGATGTGGTCTATGTGGACGACCTCCTGATCACAGGGTCTGATGAACTATTCATTCAATTCACCAAGTAGAGCTTACACAGTGCTTTTACCATTAAAGATCTTGGCTTTGTGCGCTATTTTTTGGGCATTGAAGTTGCAAGGTCTTCCAAAGGCACCATTCTGAACCAGAGAAAATATATCTCTGATATTTTACAAGATACGAATATGATCAATTGCAAAGCTGTTGTTTTCCCTTTACCCAGAGGTCTGCAATTGTCTGTTGATGAGAGAGAATGATTGACAGAACCTAAAGATTATAGAAGGCTTATTGGTCGTCTTCTGTATCTAAATCTTACAAGGCCAGACATCTCGTATGCCGTCCATCATTTGAGTCAGTTTGTAGGCACTCCTCGTCTTCCTCACTTACAAGCTGCTACTCATGTTGTTCGATACTTGAAAGCTACCATCAATTGAGGATTATTCTTTCCAGCTTCAGACGATCTTACTGTGTCTGCATTTAGTGATGCCGACTGGGGGCATGTAGGATCTCAGCTCACTCATTGTTTGGCTATTGTCTCTTCCTTGGAGGTTCATTGATTTCATGGAAGACAAAGAAACAGAAGACGGTTTCTAAGTCTTTTGTTGAGTCCGAATACCGTTGTATGTCCACTGCTGCAAGCAAAATTGTCTATGTTCATGGCGTTCTTCGAGATTTATCAATCACAGTGCCTTTGCCGATCACCCTTCACTGTGATAACAAGGCAGCTCAACACATTGCGGCTCACCTCGTGTTCCACGAGCGCACCAAACCCCTGAATATCGACTGTCATTACATTCGTGAAAGAATTGAAGAAGGGATGATCCAAACCGCTCATGTGCAGTCCTCTTTGCAATTAGCCGATGTTCTTAGAAAACCCCTTGGGGAAGTGCAGCACAAGACCTTATCCTTCAGGTTGGGACTTGTCAATCTCACTCCCAGTCCAACTTGAGGGGGGGGGGGGGGGGGATATGAGATGTATAGGGTATGATGGTGGTGAGAGTGCAGGAAGGCGAGAGCACAGAGGATTCCTCCAGTTCCTCTTATGTATTAGAGCTGATGTTTAGGCGGGAAAGAGAGGGACACGTAGTTGGTTGTAGTGAATTCGGTTGTTACACTAGGGAGATATAAATTGGAGCTCCCGAACTATCTGTAATAACAACTTCATCTTCCTCAATGACCAATAGCTCATTTTTTCCATTTTCTTTGAGTTCTTCATTGCTCAATTCCTTTATAGGGTTTTGTATCCTACTTCGGTATCATGAAAGATTACACAAAATAATCAATGTCTCCAATATCGGTTGAGATATCCTACGAGAGATATATCTTTTATATGATTGACTTTTATAATTCACACACGTTTTGTTAACGATGATAAAAATTATATAAAATTTTCAATTTTTTTTACAATTTTATAAAATAATTTTATACTTCTTACTAATAAACATAAAATTTATATAAAAAAAGATAATATTTTATACAATTTTTATAATCGTTAAAAAACACACATAAATAATAAAATTCAATTGAAATTAGAGGAAATGGTAGTAACTAGACCAAAATTTGGGCCTCATTGCACAACTAACCAACAAGGCAAAAAATTGGCCCAAAATAGCCTAGCCATCCCAAGCAAATAAAACTTTCGGTTTTATGGCACTGTTCATTACCGGTTGTAGGAGGTGACCTGGGAAGAGAAAGAACTCAGATCCATCGCTGCCTCCTCCGAGCCAAATCCTGTGTGAGCACCATTGGAGAACACGATTAGGGCCCCGCGGATGAACAACGAATCGATCTCGTTCCAGATCGACTCCCGATTGCGCAAGAATTCGTCAATCCCTCTGCAGCAGTCCACGCAGAGTTCCAGGGTTGAGAACGGCTTCGATGAGAGAGGCCCTCTCCTCGAGCTCAACAGGGATCCCGAGGAGAAAGACGACGCCGATGATGAAGATGGGGAGGGCGCGGAGGAGTTCCAGATTCTAGGCCACGCTAAGTGCCTCAACAAGCGGAGTCGCGACTCGCGACATGGACGACTCGCCTTGTTCTTCGTCGTCTAAGCCCGTTCCAAAATCACCGCCTCCTACCCAGAGCTTTCCCCTTTCCTCTCTCCGTGTTCTAGGGTTTGCGACGATTAGGGGTGGTGCGCTCCTCGAATCATCCCAATTCTTCCAATGGGTGTCTGAATACAGTAGTTTGGGCAGATTCATCCAGAACAGTGAGCCTCCCTTCCGACGAATTTAGGTTTTTGGAAATTTCATCTACTTGAATTCGTTGTGATTCCTCGACTTAAGACAAACCAACTGAAGTAGAGTTTTACTAGAGCCTTTGAGGTATATTTCCCGAATCTGTTTTCTTTAACCCCAACAGGTTTCATAAAAAAATAAATTTGGCGTAGTTTTAGAATCAATCTGACTTGTTTTTACTCTGATTACTGATCATTCATTTTTCTTGGAAAACAAATTCAGATTTGCTTTCCTTTGCTGTCTAAATTCTGGATTCTTGAAAAAGAATGCCATATCTGTATGCATCCATCCATGTATTCAGTAAGTGTTTAATTCAAGTTAATTGTTTTAGTAAATGTCTATTGAACATGACTCATCAAACAGGTCCCAATTACACATCTGAGCATATGTATTATACTTATAAAAATTTCTTATCAATAATATCTAAAACAAATCGGATAAAAAAAAATAAAACAAAGAAATATATTTCCATTAGTCAATGATTAGTGATCAAACATATGAAAAGTGACGTATTTTTTGTTAGTTATAAACATTATGATCTTACTACGAATTGGAATCGAAATTCAATTAGGTAAATTATTCATTTGTTAGGGTCTGTTGTCGGTTTTTTTTACTTGTTAAGGGTTTGTTGTATGCTGAATTCTAAGGTATGTGCATCTGTATTTGCTGTAAATTTTGTATGTTGTGACAGTGATTCCAATTTCTGTCGGTTTGGGTCGGTGTTTGCTGAAATTTATGTTTGTTGTGCCAGTGCTTTCAATTTCTGTCTGTTTGGGTTATTTCTTGGGGATTCTTTTTCTGTTGGTAAGCCTATTTGCCTCTTCATTATTCATATCTCTGGTTTTTGTTTTGGTATTGCTACAGATCTCAGTTTTAGGTGGCTTCTGTCATTATTCAATTTTTCTACTGAAGGGTCGATTGTTGTGTGGTCTGATGGTCCAAAGAAATTTCAGTTGTTTGTTGACCATATGGTTGCTTTGGGGTGTGGTTCTCATTTAGAGGTAGTATGGGCTTTATGTCTTATTTTCAAGGACCTTATATCTGTCTGCCTAGGAGCATACTGCAATTCTATTCTCTCTCTGATGTTGATTCTAATTTTTTGGTTACCTGCATATAGTAAGATTTTCTTAGACAATCTAGAGTAATTTTGTTGCAGATTGATTACGATGACTAATCATTCCCATTTTATAGATATATAATCATGCCTTTAGTTTATTTTAGGTTTTGTATAGATCATGTTGGCTATAGAGGTTGGAGAATGCAGAGTTAGCTAGCAATGGCGATGAATGTCTCTCCGGTCTGCTAAAGAAGAGTGCATTCCCGTCAATCCCCATGTTTTCGATATAACTTATTTAGAGCTGAGGGTTTCTTATGTCCATCACACTTCCCCAAGAAGCAGCTGGATTCTACAGAGGTATTCATGAGTTGTTGAAATGGGAAGAAATTGTTTAGAGTGAGCAATGCTTTTCCAACTATAAATTATGATCAAATGGGCACCCAGAAACTGTTGAATAATCAACAACAAAATATGAATTGTCGGATGCTCTTAGAAGCTTATTTGATATGCATTCATAATGAAGATGGATGGAAATAGCCTATTAGCTCCATTGGTAGAGCGTTGTGTTTGCACACAAAGATGTGAGTTCGACTCTCACATAGGCTAATACGGAGTATGCGTTCATATCTCTATGAACTTATACGATTTAACATGGTAGGAAATATATACACTAATGGCAGGAAAAATTTATGAATCTGGTACGACAAATTTATGAATTATGAATATCTCTGAACTTATAAAATTATGAACTTGGTAGGAAATATATAGACCAGTGGTAGGAAAAATTTGTGAATCTGGTAGGATAAATATACGATATTGGTATGATAAAAATGTAATCACCGAAATTCCTGTGTATAACTTGACACTAATGGTACGATAGATGTACACGAATGGTAAGATATATTTGTACTATTGGCAAAGAAGTAGAATTAATATTGACCAATCCACAAATCCTTGAGGCGTGAATTGACCATAATGGAAACCCAGTAAATCCTGAATTGACCTTAATCTCAATCTCAATTACCAATCCATAAATCTCAATCTCAATTAATGGTAATTGAGATTGAGAGTAGGATAGATGGTAATTGAGATTGAGAAGCCCTCTACCCTTGGTTGTTTTTCTGAAAAATTTGGTTACCAATGATTACCAATCCATAATGGAGATTTATGGATTGGTAATTGAGATTGAGATTGAGAGTAGGATAGATGTACACGAATGGTAGGATTGATGGAAACTAATGATAGGAGAAAACAACGATATTGGTAGGATCATAATGGAAACCCAGTAATTTCTGTATAACTTGACACTAATGGTAGGATAGATGCACACTGATGGTACGATATATTTATACTATTGGAAAAATGTAAATGCATAATTGACTTTACGAAAAAAATTTACTTCCACATGAATCTCAAAAAAGCAAAATGAGAAGGCAGGCTCCACAGGCAGAGACTGAAGTTATTTCCTATCAAGTTCATAATCGTATAAGTTCAGAGAGATTTATGAATTTGTCCTAACATGTTCGTAAATTTGTCCTACCATTATTATATATATTTTATGCCAGGTTCATTATTGTATATGTTTAGAGAGATTCATGAACACATACTCCGTATTAGCCTATGTGAGAGTCAAACTCACATTTTTGTATGCAAACACAATGCTCTACCAATTGAGCTAATAGACTATATATTTTCAGTGGGTCCTTATGAACGTCTAGGCATCAAGAAGTGATAATTTCGCAGGAAGCAAAAATAGCGCTTGAATTTGTAATCTTAATTTGCAAGTTAATTATGCAATTGATAAAAAAGAGAGAGTATAAATTACGAACTCTCTGCAACTGGTCTCGTGAAATCGTCACCTTGGGGTAGTTCTGTTATAAGAAAAAGGAACAACTACAAATGATAGGTACAAGATCACTTATTCATCGCTGCCACTATCATCGGACAAACTTCTTGCACTTTTTCAGGTATGAAAGGACAGTTGGACACTATTGGTAGGACGGAAATATTCTATTGGTAGGATGGGGACTCTATCGTTTCCTGGAATGAACGGGTAACTTTTTCCCCGTCATTTCCACTTCTCTCCTATTCTGCCTCACTTTTTGCATAGCATGTTATGGTGTTTCAGATCCTCCTCTCAAGCTTATATATGTTCTTGGGGGACACCTATCAATGCAATCATTGCATTTTCCCCTCATAAATGCTCCCCATTCCTCAAAGGAGGAACCCTGTTTTGGCGCCAAAACTACACTGACAGCCCGCCAAATCAGCTACGGTGAATCCCCTCCAGATTCTTTCCAAAATATCTACAGGTAAGGAAAGACAGGTTTAGCCTATTGGTAGGACCAATTAATTTTATTGGTAAGATGGACAGTCTACAATTTTCTGAAATGAATGGAGGGTGCCTTTTGGTGCCACATGTCACTGACAGCTACAGTGTAGCTACAATATCCCTCACCTTCACCTGCAACTTCCTCTCCCGGTTGCTATTTTTATTTGCAAAAAATGGCCACTTTCTACCCCTAGCAAATAAACAAGGGACACGACTATTTGTGCAAAGTTTTTTTTTTTTGGTCTAGTTATGCAAAATGGCCTTGAAATTAAACTATAGGAGTACATATATGATATATCAACAATAATCAATACTCCGTATAAACCACACTCTTTAACTACTACTGTAGTACGTAATTTGCAAAGTTTAAGATGAAAAAAATAAATTGTAAAGTGCCGAGTGTTACATTTAACAGGAAATAGCACTAAATGCCACAATTTAAAAAAACTTTGCAAATTTGTAAAGTGCCGAGTGTTACATTTTAGCAGGGACAAAATGAGGGGTGGGCTGGTATATGCTACAGCCCACCCCATTTAAAAATAATATAGGTTAAGAAATTATTATGTTGTTTGGTTTGCCCAGTTGGTTGAAAGGCTTGAGGGTACTTTTTGAGGTCCGGGTTCGATTCTCCTGCCCAACACTCATTCCCTACTTTTTTTTTCTCCTTTCTTTAATTTATTAGGGAGGATTATATTTTAAATCCTACCGAACTCCTTTTTTCTCTTTTTTTTTATAAGGAAAAAATTCGGGTGGTAGTTAGTCAACCCGAAAGCAGGGTGGTAGTTAGTCAACCCGAAAGCATCCCGAAGGATAAGATCACGAGGATCTGAAAGAAATACAAATACAGAATACATCAAAAGAAACACATAAAGCAAACCCGGAAAAACCCCAAACCCTAAGCAAACAAAAGGATACAACATCAAGATGAAGGAAACCCGGCGTGGTGAAGTGGATAGCGAGTGCATGGGACAACACCTGCTGGCACGATGTCTCGCCGCCGGAAGAAACGGAAAGCAGAAATCCTCGAAAGGCAAAGACGACTCTTAGGGAAGTGTGGATCACACGACGTTCCCCCAACCTAGATGAGGGATTTTCGGAGACCACAAACACCACCAACATGATCACTTTGATCAACCAGGGCCGTAGAATTGCTCCTCAACCGAAACTAACCACGAACCAACAGACGGGCACCCAAACAATATGAGGAAATGAAGCACGGTCGCGAGTAGAGCAAAGAGCGAGATAAGATTCCGGAATTTATTTACAACTAATTATTGTAATTTACGAGCTTATATATCTAATTATTTTGCATTATATAACTTGATGACAATGTATATAAATATAATATTTTTTTTTCTCTTTTCTACCAAAATCCTTGAGCAGCAAGGAGCTTTTATTATTATTTTTTTTTTCCAGAGTCCTTGCTGCAGGCTAAATATGATGGTGTCTTACCAATGACAACGACGACAACCAGCCGAGGACAGCGTCGGCGAAGCCACGGTGATTGGACATGTGGGTGCATATCTTCGAATACTTCATGGAGATTATATATCTAATTAAACAAACAACCAATATTCAACCAATTTATTTGTTTGAGGGTGATTTTACCCATTGAATTGATGTTAGCAAGTGATTTGAGGCAAACACTTTGGAAAAGAGAAAGGAGTGGGTGCCCATCTATGTTCATCAAACAAATGCATAGCCAAACAAGCCGGTTTGAACCACAAAAAAAAACATTAAAGCCATGTTCTTCATACCATAATGTTTACAAGGAAAGAATGCAAATCCAAGAAAAGATCATTGATCAAATCCAGATTTATCAAACTATCCAGTATGCTGCCACAAAAGGCTTTTAATAGATTTTCATTTTGCAAATACTGTTCAAAGGCCTTTTAAAGCAGGTTTTTTACCCATAAGCGGGGAGTTTTCAAAATTAAGATCGGGATTCAGGAGCAGCCATGGGTCAGCGGAGCTCGGGGCAAACCAGAGCCGACGACGGGGAGCCAAAGGCGTTGCTTGAAATGGGGTCGTAGAGCAGCCATGGAATAAGAGGCAGGGGAGCCACCGACTGACTTTCGAGAACCCCGGAAGGAGTGAGTTGGGACTCCCGAAGGAGGGTTTGTCTCCCGGAGGAGGTTTAGGGCTCCAGAAGGAGGTTTGGGGCTCCCAAAAAGAGAGTTTTTTTTAGCTTTTTTATTTGAGCATTGGTGTAGCCTAAACACAAGCGAGGCACCAACCCAAGAGGACGGCGAAAAGAGGCGAAAGCCACCAAAAAGAGACCGGTGAAACCGTGAAAGTCACCAGGAGATGCCACCGGAGGGCCTAGTCGAGACCACCCACCTAAACGCATCCAACGACAAAACCGGCGGCACCAACGTCGCCTCCGACGACACAACATGGACGGAACATCACCACGGCCAGCACTTAGCAACAGAACACCCCGACCACCACAGGAAAACGAAACTGACCAAGATGAGAGATTAAAGGTGGAATATAGAAGATGCACAACCCAATTTTAAGGTTTAGAGCCAATTATTGGCGATTTGCAGAGGGATAGGGTTTCTCACAAAATTGAGCCATGAAAGGGGTTTCTCAATGAAGAGAGTTTCTTTTTTTCTCCTTTCTTTTTATTACGGAGGATTATACCTTTTTACCGCTCCTTTTTTTTCTTTCTTTTTACAGCTCCTCTTTTTCTCCTTTCTTTTTATTACGGAGGATTATATTTGATAGATAATTAAATTTATTATTACGAAGTACTAATTTAAATTTAGACAAACAAATTATTTCTAATTTGTAATTCAATAGATATAGTGATAAATAGGGAAAAAAAATTAAATTATATGCAAATCCAGCCTATCCAAAATTAAAATTCTAGTTCCGTGCCTGCATTTTAGTATGTATACTTTCTTGAAGAACTCGCAATTCTCATACACAGATATATCATCAATGTTGCTATGACATCCAAGACACAACGTTCATCTTTGAATTGATTTGTTTTAGTTGTATAATCTGACTAGGGTTTCACAAATTCTTATATATATATAAGAATTTGTGAAACCCTAGTCAGATTATACAACTAAAACAATTTATAACTCTAGTTTCGTCTCCATATATAATAAAGAATTATATTTCCCTGTCCGTAGATGTAGATAACACATTATTGTCGAATCATGTTAAATCTCGATCTGTGTTAATATTTGTCTGTTTATCGTTTTTGTTACAACAATCTGAATATTTAAATTCATTTTTATAAGGTTTTTTTAGTTAGAAAACGAAATCCAAGCTCTCAACATCCGAAGGAGATTTTATTACGAATGTGGATAAAGAGGAGGTGATGACTCATGTCAAATGTTAGACAAAAGAAAACGAACCTTCTATCCGCGTGACGAATTCTCGCCAGACGCACAATGGAGGACCTGACTTTTTGGGTCGGCAAGGATGGTGATGATCCTGGATTCCTGGATTGGCAGTGGGTAAGTTGTGACTGTGAGAGTGCAGACACAAACTTCCTAAGTCGGGAGTGTGTAGACAGTGGGAGTGAAGACACGGAATTCCTAAGTTCGCTTCGGGTGGTTATGATGGCCAAACGAA
The DNA here is from genome assembly GCA_037127255.1 of Persicaria tinctoria. Taxonomy (NCBI): domain Eukaryota; kingdom Viridiplantae; phylum Streptophyta; class Magnoliopsida; order Caryophyllales; family Polygonaceae; genus Persicaria; species Persicaria tinctoria. The sequence goes on from JBANSL010000004.1 coordinate 12,191,196, forward strand.
CCCCAATAAATAGGCTTTGTGTAGGCACACTGATCTACAGTCACTTGGATGCTAACATAGGGAACCGACATCGCCTTAGGCAATGGGACGTCGTAGGCACGCCGAGCTGCAGCCTTGCAGTACACAGGTCTAGTCGCCGAGAGATCTAACCTGCATGTCGACATAGGGAGTTGGCTTCACTACGCCAGATTGCACTTCGGGCGACGGACTCATGAACTTCCGTCGCCTAAGTTCACTTCCGGCGACGAGCTTAGAAGAGTTCGTCGCCTGAATGGCTAAGGCTTGGCCCCCAACCCAAATCACATTCGAGCGACCAATTCTATACGAAGTTCGTCGCTTGAATCAACTTTAGGCGACGGGCATATTTAATTAGGCGACGAACAAAGGATGAATATATTGTTGACTTTTGTCAGAACTACCATTCAGACGACGAACATATGTCAATGTTCGTCGCTTGAGTTGACTTCAGGCGACGGAAACTATATGTGTGGTCCATGTTGGTCGCCTGAATGAATGATAAAAGTTGGTCACTCATTCAAGTGACGACATATTTTGAATGTTCGTCGCTTGAGTTAAATTCAGGCGACGGAGATAACATGTGTACTCTATGTTGGTCGCCTGAATGAGTGACAAAATAATAGCAATTATTTAGGTGACGACATATTTTTTAATGTGGGTCGCTTAAATGAGTGACCCCATTAGACATTTTTTTACAAAAAAAAAAAAGTTTTTTTATAAATCTTATAAATTAAAAATATATTTTACGTATATTTTTAAAATTAATTATGTAATATTAATCTTACAAGTTATAGGCAAATTTGCTAAAATGACCTCCATATCCGGAAGGTTTGCAAGAGTAACCCAATCCGGAAAAAAATTGCATAAAAGCGGATAACCGCTTGACAAGGGGAGTCGGTGGCCGGTCACCCTATGGGGTACAGCTGGACTCCACTCTCGGTGGGTGGGAGGCATTTTACTCCTGCAAAAGCAAGGACCAGTGAGAGAGGAGGGAAGAAGTAGCTGTTGCTGTAGTGGCAGAGGACAGAAGAGAGAGACAGAGAGACGGAGAGAGAGGGAGAGAGAGAGAGAGCGAGAGAGAGGGGTTAAATATAAAAGTGCAGGCTGAGAGGACAGATAGATCAGTGAGAGTGTAAGTGGGGGGGGGGGGGGAAAAATATTCTTTCAACTAAATGACATATTGCTTGAGATAAAACCAATTGAAGAAGGAAGGGTCTGGGGGTATATTTTAAGGATCATGTGTAAGCAGTAAGTTGTAACTGGACATCCATATTCGATAAACATGTCAGCTATTGTCTTTTACTGGACACGATTGTAACTATGAAAAACACAGGTCATTAACTACCATAATCGAATGGAGAAGATTTATGGGATAAGCATATTCTCTATAATGACATATTGTTTTATGTGTGCCCAATTATAATATTTACCCATACTTGGATGCCATGATCTCGTTATCTCCGGCCGTCACTAGCATGCTTGACCCATATTGGAATCGAATGGATAAGAGTGACGGTGAGGGGGCATAAACATACTTATAATGACATGGTAAGGTGAAGAGAAAAACCATGGAATAACAATAAAGTGGGTGGAGGTAAATTCGTGGGCCGACTGGTAATCGCTTAGTGTTCACTGGACGTGAAATAAATAAGACATGACAGACATTAAAATATATTGGACACAAAATGGCGGAGACAGAATCACTTGCATTAATCAAATACGACACATGAGCAAACATTTAAAAGATAGTAGGAGAGCGTAGCAACATAGAAGACAGTGAAAACCAAATTTACGGTAACAAGCCGCGAAATTGTGGTTGCGTGGTGAATCTGTATCCATCCCAATCGAAGTGTGGGCGCATATTGCGGGCACGATGGTCAGACGTCTCGTCGCTGAGTGGGAAGTAGACCGTGAAAGTTCGGTCACTCCCATAACCAAACACACCAAGGACCCTCCCGGCCCAAAACCCATCGTTGTCGCGGCAGTCGACACGGTCTTCGGGCATGTAGGCGTCGTAAGAAATACGAGGCGGCCGTGGACGAATTCGTTGAACCGGGAGGACCTCCGTCAGCAGCTCTCTTCTGTTGTTGCGTAGGAGGGTCACATATTCGACCTCCCAGTGGTTAGGGTCCAGTTTGCGCACAAGGGTCGCCTCGTAGAACGACCCGAGCATCCCAGACTCACCGCCGACAATCTCTACTCTTTGATTTCGTCGGTATGACAGCAGCGACATTGGTCCTTCATAAAATGAAAAAAATAAGGTAGTATAATGATACAAGTAGCAGAACTGAAATCTACACAAATGAAGTGATCGACAAACCTCCATCGTCTGATTCGTCAGATGATATAACGATGGGGACAGGTCGGGGAGGGAGGCCAAATGAGGAGCTGGGGTGGTGTGAAGAGGATGCCATTTCGTTGAAGGGTTATTGGAGAGGTTGTTAAATGGAAATGGGGAGTTAACTTCACAAATTTGTGGGGAGTATGGATGGTGAATGACTATCATATAAGTGGGGTGTGTGGGAAATAGCAACATTGTTCAGCATGTGACCGTTGAGAAAGGAAAAAAAGAAACAAAAAGCAAATGGGATTGAATGGCAGTGTTTTGTTGTTGTCTACAATGAACATGGTAGTGGTCTTATCTAAACATGACACGTGTCAATTCTGACATGACAAACGATAAAGTGGGTTTACTTCTTGTCGTTAGACGCTACATGGCACCCCTTTAAAACAACTAGCCGTTTAATTAATACTGACTGGATAACAAACAGTTTTCCACTATACACCTTTAGCAGTGGTTTTAGTAAAATTTTAACCTTTGTATAAGATTTGGTTTCCCACTCACCATTAATACTAAAAAAATGCAATACCATAGAGAGAGGAGTATACCCATATTAATTTAAAACCACGAAATACATTTTCAAACAATATATTATGTTGAAAGAAATGAATAAAATTTTGACCCAACAAAGAGAGAGAGAGAGAGAGAGAGAGAGAGAGAGAGAGAGAGAGAGAGCGGGAGAGAGGGCGGGACAGAGAGAAGGCGGGAGTGAGATTAAATCTCCCGCCCTGTCATTTACCCCTTAAGAGAATAAGAGGGAGAGGAGGGAGGAGGGGGAGTCCATAAACCCAATCCCAGTGCTTGGCACCTACTGGGGTTAACTGGACAGACACCGACTTCTTGGCGGAAATGAGTAAGTCATCCTTCCATATAGGTTATGCGATACGTCTCTCCTCACAATATGTTCTTCTCCCTGTAAAACTGAATGTCCCCCCCCCCCCCCCACTAACTAATGGAACAGGGGAGAACTCGTCCGTGTGTATCATTGTATTGTTTGGCGGATTATGGGCTTATGAAGAGGGCACTTGGGTCGTGAAGTGGTCGAGGAGTCAGAAGGTTGTACTGGTAGACGAAAGTATTGACTACGTCTCGCTGAAGAAACAACTGATGGCCAAGTTTAATGTCGATGGGAGGAGGCATGACGTTGAGCTCACATATGTAAAGCCAAAGAAGGAAGGGTGTAGATCTTTTTCCATTGGGGATGATGAAGACTTGCAGGCCTACAAGTTCGTTAACGGTCTTTCCGGTGAACGATTCTGGCCTATCGACCTCCATGTCTCCCTGGTACGCAAGGTTGGCGACGATTTCACCACTACGGAAGGATCCACAACGGCCCATCCACTCAGGGGTGGGCCACACTGAACCCAAGAAGATCACCCACAGTTAAAAACTAAAACCCTCTTGGCAGGGGATGAAGAATTGGAAGTTGTGGTAGCACAAGGTGTCGATCGAGCAGGTCGAGGTGTCCAGTTCGAAACTAAAAGTGTCCAGTTAGAAAGCTCACTCGTCCAGTTAGATAATCCACGTGTCCAGTTAGAACCAAGTGATGCGTTGTACAACGCAGTTGCTTATGACCGTGGGAAGCAGGTCATTTCTGTGAGCAATGACGTCGAGGACGTAGTCAGCCCGTGGGATCACGACGTGGAGCGAGCGGTAAGGGAAGTCGAGGAACCATACCAACGCGGAAAAGGGAAGACCGGAGTGTTTCCGACGACTGTGAAACTTGAACCAATAGAGTGGGCGCGTCCCGCTAATGAGAAATTTAAATTGCAGAAGCGCCGCCGCACGTAGCGGGGGCATATAAACTTCCATCTGTGGGGCCTTTCGGAATGAAGTAGATAGTACGCCCATTTTGGTTAGACGCCTTTCGCAAAGAATTATGTTGCCTTTCTGCAACTTCGTATGGGGGGTTTTGTTCTAGTTTGTTCTAGTTCTAGTTTGTTTTATTATGTTAACGGAATGCCATATGACATTACCCCCTTTTGACATGAGACTATCGGATTTTGGCATGACATTAGTTTCATATTCACATGACAGTTGCTACATATTGACATGACATGTATCTCGATTGGCATGTCATAATTAAAAACCAACGAATACAACAATCCAGCAATAAGTACATATCCAAATGTCTAAAACCAACAAATATAAGTGCATATCCAAATGTCTAAACCAACTTACAAGTCTACACAAACCAACAATGTATATAAAACCAATTGGGGAGTTTTTTTAAGGATCGGATGGGGTTGTAAGACGTCCGTGAAACATGGCAACACAAAGGGATTGGCGGTACACCGCAATGAATGAATCGTCCAGGCCATGGAACTTGGTGTCGCCGGTCGCGAGGAGCTGAAGGAAACGAATGGCATATGGACCGCAGTCACCCCTACATCAAAATAACGAAAATTGCTCACACAACCTGTGCGAATGTTTTCTAAATGAAGAGCCGATAATGACTTACGATTGTTTGTTTTGGGGAATCCCCTTCATCCTTTTGTACGGCAAGGGTTTCGGGACTTTGCCGACCCATTTGACTCGAAGTTCAGGGTGGTCGTTCATCAAAATGGGGAGGAGGTGGGTAACCGGCTTCAGGAGGCCCAGCATATGGCGCTCAGCGACGTGGCTTGTGTCGGAATCGTACACGTCCAATGTCCACTCCGCGAAGTTGATGTCAAGGGCCACCCAATGCTCGTTCTTCATATTCCAAGGTGCCAACACGCGGTCGACATCGGCTCAACCCGTCGGAAACTTCTCCGGCAACTTACCGTCGAAGTATTGGGTCACCGTGTCGTCCCCCTTCACCACCTCAAGGTCCCCCTTCACGTCAGCCAGTTTCTTCTGCAGGAGATACCCCCAGAAGAAATCCAGAACGGCGACCCCTTCGTACTTGTCACCGGCGTTGATTTCCTTCCACAGTAGGGCGCAAGCTTGCTCAATATGTTGGACACAAGAAAAATTCATTAATTTGGAAGACCATATGAGGAAAAAGGTGATGACTCGAACCACAATGTGGGAACGTAAATAACCTCGGATGACACCCAGTTGGTCGGTGATTGAAGTGTCCTAAAGAACTGCTTCGCCAGTAGGGTGCCTTCGACCGACCAGACGGGGTCACTTCTGTCCTTCATCCATGCAGCGAATGCATCAGCATCTGCCCTGGTCGCCATGCCTAGCTCGACGGCATCCATTGGCTTCTTGCCCACACACGACTTCTTCGCTGCCTGCGTTTCCTCCACCTAGGACAACATATTAGGATGTTGACGGGTGCTTCTTCTCGGCCGTATGAGGGGCACCTTAGCCTCAGCCTCAACATCAAAACCGGGTGCCACCAACCCCTCCTGCAACTTGAAGCCCATTGCGTATGACATGACAGTAAAGACAAATAACATGACCTCGGTTATATATTCACATGACAGTCTCATGCGCAAACCTTGTCCTTGTCCTTCAACTTGTCCTCCTTCAACTTGGACTTGGCCTTCAACTTGTCCTCCTTTCTCTTGTCCTTGCCCTCGCTCTTGTCCTGGTCCTTGTCCTTGTCCTTGCTCTTATCCTTGTCCTTCCCTGGTTCCTGAACCTCAGCACATGACCTCTGCGTAAATTAACATGACATAAAGAATTAAAAACATGACAGCCATATGAATTGACATGACGATTATGATCTGATACCGGGGGAACCTTACCTCCTTTCCCAGAACTTCCTTGTCCTTGTCCTCCTCCTCCTTGCCGTTATCCTTGCCCTTCACTGATCCCTGAACCTAAGCACATGACCTCTTATGAACATGACATATACTGGAATTGGCATGACATGTATTGATACTAACATGACATACATTACTAACAACATGACATTAACAGGAGATGACATGACGATTGTGATCTAATACCAGGAGAACCTTACCTCCTTTCCCATAACTTTCTCTCGCTCCTCCGACTCCCTAGTCCCCATCCACCGCAGTTCTCTCCTCATGTTTTCAATCGCCTCCTCAAACGTGGCCATCTTCGAGTTTACCTCCGCGGATATACTCCTCAGCATGTCGTCCATCTTTGCCACTAACCGTGACTTTATCTCTAATAGGGTAGCTTGTGTCTGCGTGCCCTCCCCTAATTCTTGCGTTGACCCACTATCTCCCTTTGGTTGTTTCTTTGCTGGGGGTTTGACATTTGCTGATAAGAACGCCTGGACTATATCGTCGAAGAAGTTGTCCCGCTTGTCCTGAGTGTTTCGAGCATTGCGGTATAAACCGGTTGCTCTCTCCACATCATCGGGGAGCAGAAGAGGCCTCACTGTTGCAGGGTCATTGAAGTGCCCGAGCTCCTTCGCCTCCTACAGTCGGGTTTCGATTGCGGCATACTCGAGGTTCAGGTCTCTAAACTCGTATCGCAGACACCTAGGGTACAACTTCTCGTCTATGACATTCGCGAATTGGCCGGCCATTGGAGTGAGGGCTTTGTACACCCATAGCTGCAATTACATATTGTCCAGTAAATAATCAGTTATTGTCCAGTCAATAAATATAAGACGCCTAGTAAAAAAGTATAGGGCGTCGAGTCATATTTGTGTACGAACCTGGAAGGCGAGAGGGAAACCCAGCAGGCAATAGGTCGGGCGTGCATTGGAGCTGCCCTCATCCCGTTGGAGCTTCCTCTCGATTGCACGGTTCAGGAACTCGTTCGTTCGCTCGTAGCAAAGTCGACCCCACAGAAACGTCAGGAACCTGTCAATGTCGCCGACAAGGTCGACCACCCACCCATGAATGTAGTTTTTGGGTTCCTTCCCGAACAATACTCCCTCGACCAGCATCAGCAGGACAAATTTCAACTTTCTAGTTGACGATTTCTCAGATGTCATCGCCACACGGAACTGTACCTCGAACTCAGACATCCTCATCTTTGAAACTCCAAAGAAATCATACACTGCCTTCTCGAACCCGTCGTCGTCCTCGGGCTCTTCGCCATAGCCACAGTTGAGACCGGTGACAATGGCGAACTCAGCTATTGAGAACCCGACGACCGCTTCATGGATCTTGTACCATATTTCATTCTCCTTCTTCGACTTCAATTGTCGTTGGAGAACATAGTGTACAAGCTGTCCCGAGAACTGGACCCTTGTGCCCAGTCTTGCAATGCCCCCCAACGGGCTGTCGGTCAGGCGCTTCCAATGGGACTCGCTCAACCGGTTGTCAATGTTAACCAGGAGCCCCATCCGGGAGTGTTGGTTGATTTTTGCTTTGAAGTGTCTTTCTTCCTCTACGGCGTACACAGCCTGCACAGACTTCAACATGTCAGCCACACTGCAGCACAACAATCACAACTTACATTACTCGAACGAAAGTCATATTACCGCGCCGGATGTTTGAGCTGTACGGTCTACAATCTTCTTCATACTTTGCTGCGACATTTTTATAATTCACCAGATATCTTGCACAGTGGAAGACCCAAATTCATTATTCTACACATCAATTCTTCTCCCCCAACCCATGGTTCCCTTCATATCAATATGTAATGTAACATGACACAAACACAATTACACATGACACACACATATACACATGACACATGGTTGTGAAAACATGACAGCATACTTATTCAATCTGTCCATCTCCATTTGCGCACAAGTCATCCTATTCCAGATAATGTCGATTCCACATAAACTTTTCACCCTTTCTAAAATTTTCCCTAACCCTAATGCGCCGCATTTCATCCAATTTCCCCCAAACCTGAACGCATCTACAGTCATAAGCCCCATTTCGCCCAATTCCCCCCTAAACTGAACGGATCTAGACTCCCCTTCTCCTCATAAGTTGGATTCAACAACACAGTTGCCCAATTTCCCCATTCCCAAAAATTCCCTTCTCTCCCAGACGCGCAAACCCCAGTACCCAAACTTTCCACCAAATGTTTTTAACTTGACGCCGGTTACTTCCTACATGACAGGGCGATATTGCGTACTGTCAACCTATTCGACCCCTTCTTCCCATTTTCACACAATCCAAACCAGTTTTCGTTCTTCAAATCGGTTCCTCCCCTACCAATCGAAGCAAAACGTATTTAATCGGCATTGTGAGGCTTTACTTACTTCAAAGTCGGCGTCTTCGTCTCCTCTTCTGCACTGTCGTCCTCTTCCTCGCCTTTGCTTCTTCTTTTCCTCTCGCGCTCTGTCGTCTCCTTCTTCTTCTTCTTCTTCCTTCTCTTCTTGTTTTCCTCAGACTTGCATATGGAATTGTTGCCCTCTCTCTCTCTATTCCTCTTTTGTAAGCCGTGAGAGGCAGTTGGGGGTCGTCAGTTTTCAATTGAAACTGCATCCTCTCTCACTCATCCACTCTCTCTCCACAATAACTTCCCCACTTCCACTCTCTCTCTCCACAATAACTTCCACTTGCCTCTCTCTCTCTCTCCACCCCGCTTCCTCTCTCTCTCCTCCTTTTACCTTCTCTCTCCTCTGCCCCGGTTAAATCCAACCGGCAAATATGCCATTTTTTGGTTGGGGGGGGGGGGGGGGGGGGGTGTAACCTTTGCAAATGTTGTGGATAGGGGGTTAGACTAGCAAACCATTTTGGGGTAAGGGTCATATAGTTTAATTCTCTCTAAGTTATATTTATAAATTTTAAAACCATAATTTACAATGTTATATTTAAAAATTTAAAACCATAATTTTAAAATTATTTAACTGTGTAATAAATCTTTTAAGCTATATGTATAATGTTTTAAAACCATACTTTACAATGTTATAAATTTTAAAACTATACTTTACAATGTTAAATTTTTTAAATTAATTATGAAATGTTTTTATAATGTTAAAACCATAAATTTACTTTAATTGGGTAATATTTTATACAACCATACTAACTACGTATCATATTAATTAATCGAGTAATGTAATTTATAATCTTATTATCTCTATAATGTTTTTATACACCATACTATTGCTATATTTGTATAAATCATGTTTATATGAGTATCTAATTTCTGCTTGAGATCGAGGTTGAGATTGAGATTCAGATCGAGATTTAGGTTGTTAACTATAGATTTTATGATGGATGTTATATATGAATTTCTAATTTCCATTTGAGGTTGAGACTAAGATTTATATTGAGAGTTTGGTTGTTAAATATAGATTTTGTGATAGATGTTACACATAAATTCCCAATTTCCGTTTGAGATTGAGATCAATATCGAGATTGAGATTGAGATCAATATCGAGATTGATATTCAGATATATTGAGATTGACATTGTGATTGATATTTTCTATTTTTTAGATATATTGATATTGAGATATATTGAGATCAATATAAAATTATTTTTTAATAAATCTAATAAATTATAAAAATATTTTCTATTTTTTAAAATCAATTATGTAATTTTATTCTTATAAGTTATATTTATAAATTTTTAAAAACATAATTTATAATGTTATAAATTATAATTAGGTAATTCGAGATTAGGTAATTAGAGTTTGAGATTGAGACTAAGATTGATATTGAGAGTTTGGTTGTTAAATATAGGTTTTATGATAGACATTACATATAAATTTTCAATTTCTGTTTGAGATTGAGACTGAGATTGAGTTTGAGATCAATATCGAGATTGAGATTGAGATTAATGTCGAGATTGATATTGATATTGAGATTGTGATTGATATTTAGCTCGAGGTCAAGATTGAGATTGAGATTTTGGTTGATCAATGTGTAAAACCCCATTTTATAACCCAAGGGAATGCCACAACGCCAGTGGTTACTCGGACTTTAATGTATTCATAACCACCTTAGGCTTATTAACTATTTTATTTTAAATAACTTGGCAAGCAATCCTCACTTTGTTAACTATTTTATTTTAAACAACTTGGCAAGCAATCATAAAAAGAAAACAACTTGACACGAAAGGTACCAAATGAGCATAAAGGCTCGGAAAGTCACTTGCCTTGATTAAAGCCGAAACTTTTAGATCTTGCGTGACCTAACAGAAGAGTCGAGACGTAGGAACTGATGTAAATATGAATTTCTAATTTCTATTTGAGTTTGAGTTTGAGATTGAGATTGATATCAATATCGAAATTGATATTGAGATTCAGATTGGCATTCATTGTGATTGATATTGAGATCGAGTTCAAGATTGAGATTGAGATTGAGATTGAGATTTTGGCCGATAAATATAGATTTTGTGATAGATGTTATAAATGAATTTCCAATTTCCATTTGAGTTTAAGATTGAGAGTTTGAGACTAAGATTGATATTGAGAATTTGGGTATTAAATATAGAATTTATGATAGATGTTACATATAAATTTCCAATTTTCGCTTGAGATTGATATTGAGATTGAGAATTTATATATTTTGTATGACTTTGAGATCAAGATTGAGATTGAAATTGAGATCAAGATCGAGATTTTGCTTCCTATATATAGACTTTCTGATAGATGTTATACATGAATCTCTAATTTTTGTTTGAGTTTGAGTTTGAGATTGAGATCGAGATTGAGATTGATATTGAGATTTTAAATGCTTTTAGTAATGTATTTTTATTTAGACTTTCTGATAGATGTTGTACATGAATTTCTAATTCAAATGCTTTTAATTGGAAAAAAAAATCAAACTTACAAAATATGTCAAAAAATATCCAACATTATTTAGTAATGTATTTTTTTTAAATAAGAATATATTTGGTTATATATATAAATTGAATTAATTAATATAATTTAAGTAATTAATAAAATATACTTCATATAATGTTATAACAAAGTAGAAAATACTAACATACTCAATAAAAAAAATCAAATCTCATTGTATTATAGTGTAAAAATTTAGAATTATCTTATTGAATTAAAAAAAACCTTAGGTGAATAATGGAGAAATTAAGAATAAGAAAAATTAAATTAAAACTATTTATCATATTTATTTAAATTTTGGATTTTATTAAAACTACATTATTGAACTATTAACTCGGGTTATAAATTTTTAATATGACTAGATTTAAAATTTTCATTTTGGGAATAATAATTTAGATTTCACAATGACACAAAGTTTCACGTATAACTTTTTTCTCAAAATTTAAATCTCGTTCAGGCGACGAAGAATGTATTTACGTTGGTGGCTTGAGTATATGGCGCTTAATTTTCCCGCATAAATTTGGGTGAAATTTCGAAACTCATTCAAGAGAGGGACAAGTCTCTGCAATGTCTATCGCCTGAATAAAACAAGTATAAAACTAAAATGTATTCCCAGACCAAACCCGAACCCCCTTTTCTCCTTCACTCTTCAACCCCGAAACCCTAGCACCTCCAGTTGTTGATTTTCGTCGTCCTTGTTTACCGCTTCCTCCTTCGATTCCCGCCACCTCCGTCCCTTCGACACCGTCGCCGCCTTCTCCTTCCTCTTCTCACGCCGAGCTCTCAAAGTCACCCTTCAATGGCTTCCTCCGTCTTCATTCCCCATCCTTTCTCTCTCGCCGTAGCGGCCCTCTTCTCCCTTGCCACGAACGACGCCGACATCGAAGCCATCTCTCCAGGCTCCAAGGAAGGTGGCTCTCTTCTCCCTCTTGCATCCACCTTCGTGAACGAGTATGATGTAAAGACCGGGAAATTTTAGAATATTAAATTATTAAAATAGTGATTTATAATCATCTTGATTTCTAAGATTCTGGAGGTTTGGGATTTCCGTCCTCAAGCTATTGGTTTACTCTAAATCATTTGAAACAAGTTCCGGCATTATTTAGTTGAAAATTTAAAATATGCTTTACCCCGCTTCCAAATGCGAAAACTTAAAATAATATTTGAAGTTCTCTATTAAATTCAAAATTGAAAATTTGAAAATCTTTTTGAGCTGGGTCGGATAAGGTCAGAGAGCGTGTTTCGAGATATTTATTCGGGTATAAAAAATATCTCTTTGGATCAGTTTAATTTCATTCTTTTTCTCTTTTCTCATGTCTCTCTCACTCTCATCCGTTGCGTCGCTGTGGGGTGGGAGAGATTCCCTTGCCTTGCCTTGCAATGGTACAACTGCTCAATTTGTCCTTATGCACACAGTTCACACCATAAAGTTCACCCTCTTGCCTCATTTTCTCCCTATTCCCACGCCACAATATCAGATTCTCAGAGGAAAACAACCAAACACATTGCTCTCTCTCTCTTCCCCTCTTCCACTGTCTGCAATTCAAAAAGAACAAACCCAGAAAAGTAATTCATCAAGAACACCATATCTCACCTTCTCCGTTCAAATCACGGCCTCACCGAGACACCCCAAGCTGAACCACGACTTCACCTTCATTCTTGACCTCCGTTCAAGCTCACACCAGCCCTCTACCTTCCTCCTTTTCTTCACCGTGGGAGCCGCCAGGAACCGTACTACCTCCACCGCCGCCACTGCAGAAACCATCACCGAGGAAGACAGCCCTGCTTCCCCGATTGAAGGGTCCGCCAGGCTCTCACAGCCTCCGACTTCCAGCAGCAGATCCTCCGACCTCCTCGACGAACGAGACGAAGGCCGAGACCAGGAGCCACCCCGGAGCCATCGCCGAGCCACCTCCCTCCTTCTCCTCTGTCTTCGATTGTGTGAGGTCGGTAAGCCTCGTCTACCCCTTCTTTCACTCGAACACACCATAAAGTCGCACCTTAAGCCATTGTATTCCTTCCTAGGCCCGGACTTGTGGGATTCTGCCTCCGACGAGCCACATCGAGTCTCCGACGAAGATTTCCGGCGAACCTTCGAGCCCTCGGTGAGCTTCCTCTTACTTGCGTTTTGGTTCTTCTGGGTTGGTTGAGGTCGGGAAAAAGGTGATGGCAAGGAGAAGATCCGGTCGGATTGATTGCCGCCGGAACCTGGTACTCGCCTTCTTTCTTCCGTGTTTTCCATCGCCGAGCAGAAGCGCTCTTCTATTCTATCAGATAGGGGGAGAAGGGTTTTGTGAACCAGCCCCCCTTTTCTTTTCTTTTGTGAACCGGCCCCCCTTTTTCTTTTCTTTTGTGAACCGGCGGGTCGGACCCTCTCAACCGGATCCCCTTCCTCCTTCCTTTTATGTGAGCCGGGTTTGGGCTTTAAGTTACGGGTCCGGGCTTCTTTCAGATTGGGCTATTTGGTTGGGCTGCTGGTTGTGTTTTATTGGTTATTGTTGTTGCCAAATCATGATAGGTTATATACTTATGTGCCATGTTATTTATTATATGATATTTTATGGGTATATATTATTCTTGATTTTATTTGAAAGATATATTTTCGGAAATTATGATTATCCATTTTAATGTACTTTAAAATAATGTTATTAGAAAATGTATTTTATGATATGTGATTTTGGAAATTATGAGATGTTTTATTGTTATTGATATATAAATATGGTTTGTGAAAATAGAATTGTTTGGTGATTTAATGCCGGAATTTATTTATATAATGATTTTGGAAATAGAAGTGTCGGAATTAATTCTATATTATGATTTTGAGGTATTGATTTTAAGGTTTAAATGTTTAATGTCGGAATTTGGCCAAGTATGATTTGAGAGATTATTTTGAAAATGAGTTCAATTAATTTGGGATTTAAGAGTTTGAAAAATAGGTTTGGCACGATTTTATCAATGGATTTGATTGAAAGTAAATGATTTTAGTTGATGTTGATCGTATCGGAAAGGTTTTGGAAATGGTTTTACTATTGATTGGTTTTGAGGATGTTGAAAACTTGGGTTTTGTGTATGAATATTGGTCTGGTAGCTTATGAAAATTTTCTGATGATAGGTGTGTATTGCTTTTGGATTGCTTTGGACTTTCATTGGGCCCTTGCTTGTGTTATATATATTGCTGCTCTGCATCTTCAGGTAAGTTCCTTAGGGGGCTTACTCAGGTTGGACATTCATGCCTGTTGTTGCATTTTATGTTAGGTGTTGCATATGCATAAAAGCATGCCATGTAGTATCCTGTTTAGGTTGCACTAATTGAATGAGCATCTGCTTAATTACTTATTGCGTTTGAAACAGAACGACCGTTATCTGTGATAGTCCTAGAGTCTTTGCTAGGGTCATAGGGTAGCCCAGCCTCATCGGGTACCCTGAGTCAATCGAGTCATGAACTTCCTTATATTATGAGATGCCTACGGGCTTTATTGTGGTGCGGGTTAGGCACGCGTGCCGCCCGATTATGATGGAATGCATTCACGAGCTGACCAGTCTCCGCCCTATCGGAAGGGGGTGGAGGTAGGAGAGGGATATGCCACTTGGCATTGTCTTGGGCCCTTTACAGTATTTTTACACATTATTATAACTAGGAGCATGCTAGTGTGTTTGACTTTCGTACTGCACTAGAGCATCTTTATTAGGTATAGCACATACTATGTGGCCTCAGCGAGGACTGCCGGTCCCGCATGAGTGGCTGGATCTGGCTAATATCCTAATTTAGTAAAATGGTAATTACACACTCATGATTTGGTTTTGACCGGTTCTGCCGTGACACTTGTATCTTTACTTTGCATTCGCCTTACTTCCGTTTGAAATGGATTTCGCGACATAGTCTTAGGACAGCTTAAGGGTACCCAATGGCCCTTCGATGTTTTTAGGGTTTGAAATCCCTCTTTCTACTAATCTTAAAATGAGTTTGAAACCTCGACCCGTACCTGGATTGCAAGATCCGAACAAGGGGTTTCATCCCTTGAAACGTAACCCGGAAATCATAATTCTGGGTCGTTACAAAGATGGTATCAGAGCTGAGGTTGTGCAATTCGGGTACGCAAGGGTCGAGTGTATGTTTTGGAAAAACGCCCATGAATTTCAAAGGATTTGAAAGGATTTAAAAAAAAAAGGGGGGAAATGAACTTAAGCTGTCTAACCGAAATTGGACTAAGTAATGAACCTGACTTATCATAAAATATGGAAAACCGACTAAAGAGGGGATCGAGTGGGTAGAAAGACGTTAGACCATCCCTATTGGATGTAGTTGGAAATGGGTAGGCGAAATATTAGCTTGTTCATTACAGATAGGTCTGGAAGACTCCAAGGAGGTCATTATGAGTGTCACTAACTGATTTTGTGTTGAGTGTTTGCTATGCTTGATATCTGATTGGTATGCCTAACAATTAAATGTGTATTGACTAATATCTACAAACGGGATAGTGGGAGTACCCTTGTTTCTGTATGGTCAAATCCAGCTTGTGTGGAACGGCCCATTCTACTATGTTAACCCCTTCATGGTTTTATCTAGCCTTTTCCTAGATGTCAGTGTCTTTCTCGGGGAATTGGGTTGGTAACCACTTTGTGCCAGGAATCATGTATGGATATGAAGGTTGTCTGAGTGCGTATTGGTAGGTGGTTCTTGATGTCATTTTAAGTCAAGAGTAAGATATTTCTGATGCTGTCTTTCTCAATCCTTATGATGATCAACTAGTGTCTCCTTACCATAAAGAGTCGTACCGGAGTCCCATGGGAAAGAGGGGTGATAAGTCAGTCGGGAAAAGTCAATGATTGCCCTTAGGGATCTCTGTCCGGTTGTAATGGTAACTCTCTCTGAATTGCATGATATGATTTTGTAATCTACCGCATGTACCTTGCAAATGATCATTAGTAAGAAGCTGCTTATGTTATGTCTTGCCTTCTGTTATGGTTTTATTGTTTAAGCTCATGTTGTGGTTAATTACCTTGCTGACGTCTCGTGTTGTGTCTTACCTTATATCATGTTGTATGATTACGTGTTTATTGTTACAACATATTTACTTGGCTTACTGATCGTATGAAACATGTACTACTCTTTGACCTACGGATTAATCTGTAATGTGGAATTGTGCTTACATGTTTGATGTTCATGATGACCATTGTATGGATACGTGTTACAATTGGATGCCAACATGCCTTATGCAATATGTAATTCCCAGTACATGCTAGATGATGACGCGTCGATGCTTATTATTCCTTTTGTGACAAGAATCTATAGCATGTCCATCTATTATGTATTCGTCAGATTAACTACTGTTGATTATTTGTACTTAGCATTGTTGTGTGATAACTTACGTTGGATGGGGGACTATGTGGCATAATTGAGTGTTGATGAATGCATGCTTTTCTCTTAGTATGTGTTTATTTGAGCTCATGCCCCGTATTCTAATCATATTGCCCACTACTTAGACTCGTATTATGCATCGTTTAACTTTTCTCATGCTTCTATATCGTGGAATATGATTGAGTGATTTCTTACACGTCGTCATGATTAGTTGAATGCATGTATCGTACGTTATATTGGGCTTTTAGCATCATGTAGGATCCTCGGTTGTGACTTGTGCGAACTTGTATCTTGCCTACGTTGTTGCTGATTCTCTCTCAAGCTAGGTTCCTCATACTGTGGTTATTCCCTCTTTCTATTGCCATAACATGTCTTACTCATCCTGGCTAGATGATGTTAAATTCGATGACCGACTTGCTTTCTGAAATGGTAGGTTCTAGCATGCTTACATGTTCTCACTCGATGGTATTCCTCTATTACTATATGACATCTTCTTGTACTTGCATGGACGTATGGCTTGACACCTCGCATGATCACACACCACGTTATATTATGATTTCGCACACGCATGATGCATGAATGTTATGATGAATCTAGTCAAATTACCTTGATTGTGCTCATGTTCGATATGTGCCAGTGGTATCCTGTAGGGCTTATGATTTCAAATATGATTCGTCAAATGATCACGTGTTGTACTTGTTCTACGATTGATGACTATCGTACCGTTTTATATGCCCTACGATAGTTCATTCCTAGCATGATTATGATCTATCGTCGTGATGTTCTATTTTTTACTCCGTGGTGATCCCTCTTATTTTCATGGACATTATGATGAACTCCTTTAAATGATTCTTGACTATGATCATGCCTTATCATGTATCGCTAGTATCATGTATTACTTAAGCTTTTAAATGTATCTCGTCATATGATTACACGTCATTCTCAACCTATTATATGATCCTTGTTATTAGATGTGATAATTGTCATTCTGCTCTTATGTATCCTCGAATAACGTTTAGTTTGATTTTATAATGTACCTCGCCATGCTATGTTTGACCTCATTTGTTGACATGTATACCATGCTCGTTCATTTTTCATATACATGATACTTGCCATCCTCGTTAAACCCCGCATGACTATTACTGACTTCGCATAATTTGCTTGAAATTAGTAGGCATCTCTGTTTTCATGGAATAATAAATTGTTAGCTCGTCTCACATGCATTAATGTAAAACTTGATTGTGTCTTTTGGAATGAATACGCATGTTGTTCTCCTTGACATAGGTACATGTTAGTGTGGGTTATTGTAATTGATATGCTCCATGATCAATTTGTGTTACTTGTCGCAATTATAATCCAATAGACTTTCATAAGGGCATCGTTGCTATTCCCGGGTCGAAGTCTTGTCTTTACTCTTGTCGTTTTTAGCCTTGGTCTATGTTTGGTTCCGAAAGGAACATTGGGTTGTCCGCTCTTGTCGCTCCCCTATCTTTGCTAAGTTGGAGTCATACGCGATACATTGGATGAGCCACCGCATGGAAGAGGGAATGGGAAGTTAGATAGTGATAGAGCAGCGCAACAAAAGCGTGGGCCCATAACCCACGGGCCTCATGATCGATGATGTCGACGGGACAAGCAGGTATCGAGGAATGCGATTACTGAGTGCGATATGACTTGCAAGCGAGAGTGTCCTTTGTTCGAATTGCTAATTCTTCTGAAATTGTTGGTGACGATATTGCACTAACCTGACGATGAGATTTACGTGTTGATGTGCTGACTTGGTAATGATTGTTGCCTAATTGTCTGTTGTCTATGATGGTATGGTTTTACGCCTTATAGTTCTAATGTGCCATGAACCATGATGCCTTGATGTGTTGATACTCTGAGTTGCTAAGCATGACCTAAATTACTGTAACTATAAAAGTATGAACTGCAAATGCCGAAAACCTGAATTATTTATCTTCTGAGGTTATGATGCAACTTGCTATCTTGACTTGATTATGTGCATATATGATGATTTGTAATAATGATTGAGGATGATGGTAAATTGAGACTTGTTGACATAGTTGCAATAATTGATTATGAACCCATGATGCTATGTTATAAATGTTGGTTTACCTGATGCAGATCTTATGTGTGATGATTCCATGATTGTTTCTCCTGTAAACCTGTGGGTGAGATCATTTGGTGGTGTGGTTGGAGAGTGGTGAAAGAATTTGAGCGATTAGGATGACCGATGGTTTATTAGGCAAATCACGAGAGAGAAATGTTGGCAGGGTAGGATGCTTGTGATGTCTTGAGTAGTATGAGAAGTGTGGGGAATGGCTTTTGAGAGTATTGAGGACATAGTATGAGAGGGTGCTCGGGTGTGCTGTTAGAGATAGGAGTTGGATTCTTAGAGGTGGATGGTGTGTGTGAGAGTTTGATGGAATGAGGGGTGAGATTGGAGTATCGAAATGAATTGGGAGTTATTCAGGGGATTTTGTCGGAGTTAGTGTTGTTGAGTCTAAAAGAGGATTAATCTTGGTTTGAGAGTGGAGATGGGTGAGCGAGGATTGTGTCTTATTTTGACTAGTATGATGGGAGGAATTTTCTTGATTTTGTGATTTATCTATATCTGCTGGCATGATGTTAGATAACGACCATGATGAATCTGATATGGAATTACATGTTGATATGCAATATTAAAATCTAGTTGGTAGTGACAAGTATTACCATGATATATTAATACTTTGATATCCTGTTATATTGGTTTAGAAGCACGTTAGGACGTAATGTGATGTGATATATGAAATAATGATGAGTACGAACTATGGGATAATGATGTGCTATTATGTGGAAGCATGATGTTTTATTATGTGGTAGTAAGCATGATGTGTACTATATGATTGACAAGCATGATTATTGGTTTATGTAAATGATGAATATGACTCGGAGTATGAATATGACTTGTATATGTAAGATAATGGTGCCTAATTACTAAATGAATGTTATATGATATTGTGATGAGCTACATTAATGTCTTTCGAGCATGTTGACACCTTGATGATTGATATATTGGTTGATCTTCCCTTTTTGTTGAATCTTAACGGCATGACTTGTTGTGTTGATGTGTTGAAAATGAGTTTTGATTCGTTGACTCTATGGTAAGGAGGTACCTTTTATGACTTTGGTGTGATATCGAGATGTGTGTAATCATTTTGGCATAGATGCATATTAGGACCTTTAGTATAATGTGGAGATTTTGATGTGACCTTGTGACACTGTGCTGGCATATGTTTGAGACTTGTCGTATGATGTACTCGTGGAGGATCGATTGGTTATGTAGCTATGTATTGCTTATGGCTTGTGAATCTTGCTTGATTTGAGATTGATAGATTGATTTGATTCTGGAAACTAGGAAGAGAATATGGGATTAGCCCTTAGAGGTGGATGATTCCACCTCTGAGCTTCTGAATTTGATTGATTGTTATGCGAGAAACTGATTTGATTTTGGAGGATTTTGACAAAATTTTGATCGAAAGAATTTTACTTGTTTTGGTGCAAAGTTGCTTGGTTAAACGCCTTATTTGAAGATTTTGAGCGGTTTGAAAAGGAATTACCTGAAATTTTAAAGAATAAACGTTACCGAGAATTTCAACGATTTTGAGGTCAATCTTTTCCACTTGTGGAATCTCTTTTTGATAATTTTTACACCCGGGCTTATATTATAACGCCTCACGAAGTGGATACAAGCATTTTATAGAGGCGCATATAGAATGCTTGCTAAGACCCAGTAGAGATGCTATGATTGCTTTTCGAGTTATAATGTGACCGAAAGGTCGGGGTAAGGGTGTGATACGGGCCCATATCGCATACTTGCTACGACCAATTGGGAATGTTATGATCACGTCAAGGGTGCTGTGAGGATCTCATACGGGCCCCTATGAGACGCTTACAGAATCAATGGCATGATCCTTGGACTCACCAATTTAAAACTCCATCCCCATGTTTTAGAGTGATTTTAGTCTCGGGGACGAGACTTGTTTTTAGAGGTGGATGATGTAAAGACCGGGAAAATTTAGAATATTAAATTATTAAAATAGCGATTTATAATCATCTTGATTTCTAAGATTCTGGAGGTTTGGGATTTCCGTCCTCAAGCTATTGGTTTACTCTAAATCATTTGAAACAAGTTCCGGCATTATTTAGTTGAAAATTTAAAATATGCTTTACCCCGCTTCCTTATGCGAAAACGTAAAATAATATTTGAAGTTCTCTATTAAATTCGAAATTGAAAATTTGAAAATCTTTTTGAGCTGGGTCGGATAAGGTCAGAGAGCGTGTTTCGAGATATTTATTCGGGTATAAAAAATATCTCTTTGGATCAGTTATATTTCCTTCTTTTTCTCTTTTCTCATGTCTCTCTCTCTCTCTCATCTGTTGCCTCGCTGTGGGGTGGGAGAGATTCCCTTGCCTTGCCTTGCAATGGTACAGCTGCTCAATTTGTCCTTATGCACACAGTTCACACCATAAAGTTCACCCCCTTGCCTCATTTTCTCCCTATTCCCACGCCACAATATCAGATTCTCAGAGGAAAACAACCAAACACATTGCTCTCTCTCTCTTCCCCTCTTCCACAGTCTGCAATTCAAAAAGAACAAACCCAGAAAAGTAATTCATCAAGAACACCATATCTCACCTTCTCCGTTCAAATCACGGCCTCACCGAGACACCCCAAGCTGAACCACGACTTCACCTTCATTCTTGACCTCCGTTCAAGCTCACACCAGCCCTCTACCTTCCTCCTTTTCTTCACCGTGGGAGCCGCCAGGAACCGTACTGCCTCCACCGCCGCCACTGCAGAAACCATCACCGAGGAAGACAGCCCTGCTTCCCCGATTGAAGGGTCTGCCAGGCTCTCACCGCCTCCGCCTTCCAGCAGCAGATCCTCCGACCTCCTCGACGAACGAGACGAAGGCCGAGACCAGGAGCCACCCCGGAGCCATCGCCGAGCCACCTCCCTCCTTCTCCTATGTCTTCGATTGTGTGAGGTCGGTAAGCCTCGTCTCCCCCTTCTTTCACTCGAACACACCATAAAGTCGCACCTTAAGCCATTGTATTCCTTCCTAGGCCCGGACTTGTGGGATTCTGCCTCCGACGAGCCACATCGAGTCTCCGACGAAGATTTCCGGCGAACCTTCGAGCCCTCGGTGAGCTCCCTCTTACTCGCGTTTTGGTTCTTCTGGGTTGGTTGAGGTCGGGAAAAAGGTGATGGCAAGGAGGAGATCCGGTCGGATTGATTGCCGCCGGAACCTGGTACTCACCTTCTTTCTTCCGTGTTTTCCATCACCGAGCAGAAGCGCTCTTCTATTCTATCAGATTGGGGGAGAAGGGTTTTGTGAACCAGCCTCCCTTTTCTTTTCTTTTGTGAACCGCCCCCCCCCCCCCCCCCCCCCCTTTTCTTTTCTTTTGTGAACCGGCGGGTCGGACCCTCTCAACCGGATCCCCTTCCTCCTTCCTTTTATGTGAGCCGGGTTTGGGCTTTAGGTTACGGGTCCGGGCTTCTTTCAGATTGGGCTATTTGGTTGGGTTGCTAGTTGTGTTTTATTGGTTATTGTTGTTGCCAAATCATGATAGGTTATATACTTATGTGCCATGTTATTTATTATATGATATTTTATGGGTATATATTATTCTTGATTTTATTTGAAAGATATATTTTTGGAAATTATGATTATCCATTTTAAAGTACTTTAAAATAATGTTATTAGAAAATGTATTTTATGATATGTGATTTTGGAAATTATGAGATGTTTTATTGTTATTGATATATAAATATGGTTTGTGAAAATAGAATTGTTTGGTGATTTAATGCCGGAATTTATTTATATAATGATTTTGGAAATAGAAGTGTCGGAATTAATTCTATATTATGATTTTGAGGTATTGATTTTAAGGTTTAAATGTTTAATGTCGGAATTTGGCCAAGTATGATTTGAGAGATTATTTTGAAAATGAGTTCAATTAATTTGGGATTTAAGAGTTTGAAAAATAGGTTTGGCACGATTTTATCAATGGATTTGATTGGAAGTAAATGATTTTAGTTGATGTTGATCGTATCGGAAAGGTTTTGGAAATGGTTTTACTATTGATTGGTTTTGAGGATGTTGAGAACTTGGGTTTTGTGTATGAATATTGGTCTGGTAGCTTGTGAAAATTGTCTGATGATAGGTGCGTATTGCTTTTAGATTGCTTTGGACTTTCATTGGGCCCTTGCTTGTGTTATATATCTTGCTGCTCTGCATCTTCAGGTAAGTTCCTTAGGGAGCTTACTCAGGTTGGACATTCATGCATGTTGTTGCATTTTATGTTAGGTGTTGCATATGCATAAAAGCATGCCATGTAGTATCCTATTTAGGTTGCACTAATTGAATGAGCATCTGCTTAATTACTTATTGCGTTTGAAACAGAACGGCCGTTATCTGTGATAGTCCTAGAGTCTTTGCTAGGGTCATAGGGTAGCCCAGCCTTATCGGGTACCCTGAGTCAATCGAGTCATGAACTTCCTTATATTATGAGATGCCCGCGGGCTTTATTGTGGTGTGGGTTAGGCACGCGTGCCGCCCGATTATGATGGAATGCATTCACGAGCTGGCCAGTCTCCGCCCTATCGGAAGGGGGTGGAGGTAGGAGAGGGATATGCCACTTGGCATTGTCTTGGGCCCTTTACAGTATTTTTACACATTATTATAACTAGGAGCATGCTAATGTGTTTGACTTTCGTACTACACTAGAGCATCTTTATTAGGTATAGCACATACTATGTGGCCTCAGCGAGGACTGCCGGTCCCGCATGAGTGGCTCGATCTGACTCCTTTCCTCGTTCTTTTTTTTAAGGTATTTCTGCAGATCTTGTTTGCTCCTTGCTTCTATGACGGAAAACCCTTTGGGCGAATCGAAGAATCTGGCTAATATCCTAATTTAGTAAAATGGTAATTACACACTCATGATTTGGTTTTGACCGGTTCTGCCGTGACACTTGTATCTTTACTTTGCTTTCGCCTTACTTCCGTTTGAAATGGATTCCGCGACATAGTCTTAGGACAGCTTAAGGGTACCCAATGACCCTTCGATGTTTTTAGGGTTTGAAATCCCTCTTTCTACTAATCTTAAAATGAGTTTGAAACCTCGACTCGTACCTGGATTGCAAGATCCGAACAAGGGGTTTCATCCCTTGAAACGTAACCCGGAAATAATAATTCTGGGCCGTTACAGATGAGGACTGACCCACACAGACCTAGAGGCACCGGATTCACGCAACCCGGACACCGCTTGACGCCATTTGATCTCTGCTTCGAAAATAGACCAGAGAGGAAGAACACAGCCTCCCACCATGTCGATGGCGATGGCCTCGTGTCGCTTGAGTTGGTCAGATCTGGAGCCGACGTCGATGTCGAATCCAAAGCCCACACGGAGCCAAGAAAGAGGTTCTAGGCACCGATGCTCCTCCGCCACTTCTCTGGTAAGCACTCGCGTCCTCGTCTCCCTTCGGCTTTCCCTTGGGTTTTGAGACCTTGAATGCTCCTCTCAAATTGAAGTCTAGGGTTTTGGTGGTTTAATTTGATTCTCTAATTTTCAGATCTAGGTTTTCATGGTCTAATTTTATTCTATAATATTAAGATATAGGGTTTTCGTGGAAGATGTGCTAAAAATTAGGTCTGTATCTATCCCTTCCTTCTTGAACAGAAAAAAAATGTTGTTACAGATTCATAATTTTTTATTGAATGTTTTGTTGGCATAGTGGTTTGTCATTGGAGTCCTGGAAGGGTTAGCAATGGAAATTGAAAATGGGAACATCAGTGAAGCTAGGTCCTTTTACAGACGATGCTACTCTAAAAGATTTCCTGGTTCAGGTTCAGAGGTAAACCTTGTCTTGCTCCTTGTATTTACTAGTGATAAATGTGTTGATGAGAAGATCTTCTGGAGTGGCCGGGATTGTTAAATATGTTGCCATGAAACTGCTCATGTTTGTGACTTCCCTTAAGTTAGGAAAGATAGGATAAGTTGAAATGTTTGCTTAAAGTCTATTGACTGCACAATTTTGTTTTCTCATATTTTAGTGTAATGACAAAGATCTTCTTCAATCTTTCATGTATATTTGGAACTTGATTAATAATTATATAGTTGTACACTTGCACTTGTAATAAGTGGATCCTTTATTAGAAAAAACTATTAAATTAATGTTCCTTGCTTGACATTCGATAGTAGAGCTCTTTTGACTGATTTATGTGGAGTACAACCTGAGAGTAGCCTATCATAAGGTTTCTGTATTATTTATATATTTATGGCGTCTTTGTCCTACTGCTACTTAGTTTACATCTCTTTTTTCTTCCTATATTGTTTTTTCTTTCTCTTGGTATTTTCTGATGTTCCTATATTGTTCTTTCTTCCTATATGGTTCTTTCTTTTGTTATTTTCCGTTGTTCCTTTATAATTCTTTCTTTCTCTTTCTCTTTTTCTGTTCCTATATTGTTCTTTCTTCCTACTTCTCCATATGATAGAACATTGTATTTCCTCTGATTTCACAAGACTCAAGATAGAAGGGGCAGAACCATATCAAGACAAATTAGAACCATGGTATGTTTTGTTGCATGCTCACTTTGTTTGCAAATAAGTAGCATTGGATTATAAATAAATTTGGAGATTGAGATGGAAAAGCCTTTACTTTATGAAGGTTTTTTCCCCTCAATGCTTATTGTGCTTATTTGCCCAAGTCCCATCTTCACCAAACCATGGCAGTGTTTGTCACTTTGAATTCACCAAACCAAGAAGAACATGAACAACCTTTTAGTTTTGATATCCTCGTATTTATTTGGAGCTCAATGTTAAATGAGATGAAAAAAAGAAAAGAAAGGATATTCATGTGTTTCTTCTTGGGTTCCACATAAAGCAGGAACATACAAGGGAAAGAAGTTCAATGCCATATGCCACTTTTTTGGCTATCAAGCTCGAGGATCCTTGCCATCAAAATTTGACTGCGACTATGCATATGTATGTGGCTATAATTTGGGAAATGCAGAGGCTCGAGGATCCTTGCCATAATTCCTTGTCAAATTCTTCACTAAAGCTGCTTGATTGCTTGTGTATTTTTTTAATCAAGAAAGCCTCTACAAAGAAAACATATATGCTTGAAGATGTGAACATGTATTATATGATAGGACAACACTACGCGCATATGCGCGCGGTTAAGCACTTAGTTAGTAATAAAAGTTCAAGTTACAATTTATGTAATTGGTTTTACTTACACCATCTTGTTCTTTGTTTGCAGAAAATGGTTCAACATTTCATCTTCTTTTTTGCACAACATTCAAGCTTCTAGATCATCAATGGATTTAGATAGTGACTTTGTAAATATCGGTGTCTTCGACTTTGAATACACAGCAGCCTTCTCAGCACTCGTCGGATCCACAAACCGGCTTCCGATAGACAGTCTTCTCAGGACCCTTCGGATACGCAGAATGCTTGGACTTTTTGGCCTTCGTCCGCGCAACAGTAGGAGGTATCTCTCGCACTCCTCTCCAACTTCCTCTAAGTAATGAACTTGGATTTGTGTATAGGTTTGTATTTGTGAATTTGCATGTGGTTGCAAACTTGGATTTGTGAAGTTGTATGCGGATTTGTACGTGGATTGGTTGTATAAAGATGAAACAGGTTTGTGCACATTTTTGTGCTAAAAATGTTCACAATTTTGGTGCAATTGCAAACAGGGGGCATGAGCCATTTTTCAATTTTTTTTTTAAACAAATCATACTCAGGTTGCCTAAATTTTTTTTATTTAAAAAACCCTCACATTCAGGCGACGGACATAGCTTCTTTAGGCGACGAACTTAGCTAAAATGATGGTCGCCTGAGTTATATTTTATATTTTATAGAATTCCCTAACCAAATTGGGGCGACGAACCTTTGAGATAAATCCGTCGCCTGAAGTGAAGTCGGCTCGGCTCGGCTTGGCTTGGAAAGCCCTTTTAGGTCTGACAATGAATTCAGGCGACGAACAATTTTTTCGTCGCCTAAAATGTTTCCGGCGACGAACATATAGATGCTCGTCGACTAAATAGTGAAGGGATGAAAGTCACCAGACCACTGCTCAGGCGATTGATGTTCGTCAGCTCAGTTATCAGGTGACGAAAATCACATTTCAGACGACGACATTGGTCTATCGCCTGAAAGCCCTTCTGGCGTAGTGCTTCGGCTATAGCCTTTTCGTCTCAGGTGAGCTATGTCATCAATATCTTTGTCGACTTCAGAGGTTGGCACTGACACCGTGTCGGTTGTGAGAAATTGGTGTGTATATAATAACCCCCAAATAAAAAGAGTATGATCTCCCACAGGCGAGTCCCTCAAAACATACAAATCAAAAGAAAAAAAGAGCAAAGCTAGATTAGCGAAATAATCTGTCGATCTAATAAGACTAAATTACAAATGAAGCCTAAACACAGATTGAGTTGAGCGAATCGGCTTCTTCAAAAGCTCCACTGTGTCTAACAAATCTGTCTCCTCGAAATTGAATTCTATATTTGCATTCGATTTTAACAGCGGATGTTTCCCAAATCAATTCCCCATTGCTACCATTAACCTGTAGATTTGGACCCAATTGAACACTTGAATTGATGCTATGTACAAACCCCCTTCACTTTCTTAAATGCATTTCAACCCGCTCGGCTCGCGAAAACGATGAGTCGCACACTCCCACCCTTAATTAGAATGACGGGGCGGTAAAGATTTAAATTATTACTCCCACAGTATCCTTTCCACGTTCCCAAGTAGCTTCGACTCCTCGACTGTCCTTCCCCCCTATAAACACCCCCCGTTTCCACCGCACCCAAACACATAGTACAATCTTTCAAAAACCCTAATCTTCTCTGTTCTCTCTGTAATCGAAGAGTTTTGAGATGGCAAATGGAGAAGGTCCAGCTATTGGAATTGATCTCGGCACTACCTACTCCTGTGTCGGTGTTTGGCAGCACGATCGGGTCGAGATCATCGCCAATGATCAAGGTAACAGGACCACCCCTTCCTACGTCGCCTTCAACGATACCGAGCGTATGATCGGAGACGCTGCTAAGAATCAGGTCGCCTTGAACCCACTCAACACCGTCTTTGGTATGATTTCTTTCTTTTCCTTGCTTTTATTCTGTTTGTAATGTGTTGAGTACTCTTGCTCTCTGTCACCTGATGCTACGCCAAAGTTTCTAATCAATGAAGGAACCAGAACTTGAAATCTATGAAGTTAATGTTTGTTTCCTTGTATAGTTGTATGTTTATATATACTTGTCCCAAATTTGATCTCTCAGATTCTAGTTGTAAATGAAATAAGAACGGAGTCCATTAAAACCTACCTAATCGAATTGACATCTGTTTGCTTCTATTACGTGTAGTTAGTTTTTGATGTAATTGGATAACACATTCAATTCAACATGGTGGATTTGTTTACTGATAGATGTTTTGTGATCTGATCAAGCACAAATCTGTTGAAGTTGAGTGTAGGAATTATTCAATTTAACTGTTTCAACTCAGAGAAAATTCGAAGCCCTTGAAAATAGCTGCTAATAGTTTGTTATTTTAAATGACAGACGCGAAGAGGTTGATCGGCAGGAGATTTAGCGACCCATTGGTACAAAGTGACATGAAGCTGTGGCCATTCGAGGTTATTTCCGGAGCTGCTGACAAGCCGATGATTGTTGTCACCTACAAGGGCGAGGAAAAGCAATTCATTGCTGAAGAGATCTCATCAATGGTGCTTATTAAGATGAAGGATACTGCAGAGGCTTATCTCGGTACACCCATCAAGAACGCTGTAGTGACAGTCCCGGCTTACTTCAATGACTCCCAACGGCAGGCGACTAAGGATGCCGGGGTTATTGCGGGCTTGAATGTAATGCGTATCCTCAACGAGCCCATAGCTGCTGCCATTGCCTATGGCTTTGACAAGAAGTCGAGCAGCAGCAGCGGGAAGAATGTGCTCATCTTTGATCTTGGTGGTGGCACATTTGATGTGTCTATCCTTACAATTGGCGAGGACAGCTGCAAGAAGGATGTGCTTGTTTTCGATGTCAAGGCAACCGCTGGCGATACCCACCTTGGTGGAGAAGATTTTGATAACAATCTGGTGAACCACTTTGTCAAGGAGTTCGAGAGAAAGCATAAGAAGAACATCAGTGGTAATCCGAGGGCCCTTGGGAGATTGAGGGCTGCTTGTGAGAGGGCGAAGCGAACTCTTTCGTCCACTGTTCAAACAACCATTGAGATTGATTCTCTGTACGCGGGTGTCGATTTATATACTATGATCACTCGTGCTGGATTTGAGAAGTTGAACATGGACCTGTTCATGAAATGTAGGGAGCCTGTTGAGCAGTGTTTGAGGGATGCCAAGATGGATAAGAGTGCTATCCATAATATTGTGCTTGTTGGTGGTTCAACTAGGATTCCGAAAGTGCAACAACTTCTGCAGGAATTCTTCAATGGGATAGAGGTATGCAAGGGCATCAACCCGGATGAAGCTGTGGCATGTGGTGCTGCGTTACTGGCTGCGAACTTGAGTGGCGAGGCTAGTCAGAGGGTTCAGGATCTTGTGTTGTTTGACGTCACTCCTTTATCACTTGGTGTTGAGACTCATGGTGGTATGATGTCTGTTTTGGTCCCTCGGAACACCACCATCCCGTGCAACAAGGAGGGCGTATTCACTACTGGCAAGGATAACCAGTCAAGTATGCACATCCAGGTTTATCAAGGTGAGCGAACCTGCACAAAGGACAACAACTTGTTGGGCAATTTCGTACTATCTGGTATTCGTCCTGCTCCAAGACTTGTTCCTAAGATCAATGTCTGCTTCGACATTGATGCTAATGGCATCTTGAATGTTTCGGCTGAGGAAACGGCAACCGGACAGAAGAACAAGATCACAATCACAAATGATAAGGGAAGGTTGTACAAGGAGAAGATCGAGAAGATGGTACAAGAGACCGAGAAGTACAAAGCAGAGGACGATGAGCTCAAGATGAAGGTGAAAGCCAAGAATGCATTGGAGAACTATGCGGACAGCATGAGGAAGACTATCAACGATGAGATGATTGGTTCCAAGCTTGGTGTAGACAAGAAGAAGATTGAGAAGGCCATTGAATCCACGTTTGTCTGGTTGGAGGCTACCCATCTGGCCGAGGCGGGCGAATTAGAGGACAAGAAGAAGGAGCTGGAGAACCTCTGCAACCCCATCATCAGCGAGATGTACCAGGGTGGAAATAGAAGGCCCAACCAGTGGTGATGGTCCCACATTTGAGGAAGTTGACTAAGCTAGTAAGTTACTTTTCAGGTACTCTTTTGATGTGATTACTGATTATCCAACATGAATGCAAGTTGTTGATGTTGTAATGAAGCAGTTGGTATTTTGTCCTACTCTTAAACTTCGTATGATATAAGTGTAGTTTTCAAGTACTCATTACTTGTAATCAGGAAGTTGGTATGTTGTAATGAATGCAAGCTAGTAAGTTAATTTTCAAGTACTCTTTTGATCTGTTCACCCGATAAGCAACTTTGACCTTTCATTTGACCTTTCATTTGAATAACCCGATAGCTCAAATATATCGACATAAACTCAAATAAACCCATATCAATTCAACCAAAATTGAAACTCAAAAATTGATTCAGCCTATTCTGAATGCGTTCTGCAATTCAAATAGCTATAAAACTCGGCCCAACTCACTCGCTAAGCAACTACATTTGCAAAATGCGATACTAAAACTTAATTATGATGCATGAGATACTAAAACCAACATCTATAAACGTATGTGATTTAGTTGTAATGTATCGAACGTCAAATCACAGAGATTGTATCGTCAACCCGATTTAACTAAAAGCTTATATAACTAAGCCAAGGAAATAAGAAAGATATTTATATGGATGGAAAGTAACCAATTAATAATAAATCACTATACGCACAAAAGTTGATATCAAATTACAATAGATAAGAGGCAAACTATAGTTAAGGATCACGATAACAATTCTTTTCTATGTTGTTTTTCATAGCATGTGTTGATGAATATCCCTTGAATTGAATTAAAGTCCTAAACCATGTTGAAAAATTGCTTCCGTAAATGAAAGGCTAAGACTAATAGTACAAAATCTACATTAGTTGAAGATTAGTGAAAACCAGTGCTCAACTCATCTTGTGATTGCATTTGTTTTCTGAATTTCGATTTGGTTTAAAGAATTTACATATTCAAGTTTCAACGTTTTGGCCATCTTCTAACCTTTGATTGCATTAATAAAGAGATTCTTATAACACACCGAGCATGATCTTAGGGATTTTGATTTTGTTGAATGATCTTCTTTCATTGTTAGTTTGGATGAAATGATTTTTGGCTAGGTGATAATTAATTAGCTTGTACATTTTTTTTTACAGTGGGCAAAAGGTTGGAGAATTATGCGGATTAACGCAGAATTCTATCTGGCTATATAATCAGCTACTCTATTGGCTTATCTAAAGTAGTGGTTGAACTCTATCGATTCGAAGAGCTTCGTGAGTTCTTTGATCTTCTCCATTTGAATTGTTTGCCATATGAATTCAAGGTTTTGTAGGTATGAATTCCTGTTTCTATCAAGGAGTAAATATAAGATGTCCAAGTCTTGTACTCTTTGATTCATACATTTATGACCTATATGTCTTTCAAATCGGGAAATTAGATCTTTTGTGTATTTACAGTGGAGAAAAAGATGTGTGGAGTCTTCATCATTGGCTTCACAGAGACAGCACTGGAGAGGCACTCTGTTCAAGACCATCGATGAGGATTTTCCCAATTAGATTTTTTATTCTTGGGGGTAACGATAATTTCCAAATCCATTTTAGATCATCACCATTTTGTTGATTCCCTTCTGAAAGCAATTTTTCCGATTTGGTAGTAAAGGAGCTGAGCCAGTGGGGTTTAATTTCCAGATAAGTTTATCAAAGGTATCCCAATCAGGAATTGAAATTTGCAAATTTTTTTTGAACAATAATGTTTGGAAACAAACTTTTGAAGAACATTTGTGTCCCATTGTTTTTGTGTAGTCATTAGCTGATTAACCGTTGTATTAGGATCCATACTATTTTTATAGCTTTCCAAAGGGTAGTCTTGAACCCAAGGGTCATCCTAGACATTTACCGAGGTGCCTTTTCCTATGATCCAAAGTAGACCTTTGTTGAATTTCTTTCTAAGAGATAAGAGTCTTCCAAATTGCAGGATGTGTTATTGTTTGTGATCTTGTACGTTGATGTTTTCATTTTCCAGATATTTTTCTTTTATTATTTTAACCCATATGTTATCTTTTTTTCGTGTGAATTTTTCAAAGAAGCTTCATGTGAAGACTCTCATTGAATTCTTCCGATTTTGTGAGTCCAAGCCCACTTTGATGTTTAGGTCTATAGATTTTATCCCAACTTACTAGTGGGGTATATCTTTCAGAGTGAAGTTTATTCCAAAAGAAGTTTTTATTAATCTGATCCATTTGATTGAGAATTCTTTTTTGAAGAAGAAAATTTTGCATGAGGTAATTTGATTTGGAGATCAGATTTGCTTGAATGAGAGTTGCATGACTAGCTTGAGAGAGAGTCGAGGTCAGGCTTTCCATTTTGATAATTGTTTCCTGAGGTTTTGCAAGGCTTCTTCAAAAACACAATTTTTTATTCTACCATTTACGAGGGGGATTCCTAGGTATTTTTCAATAGATTTGGAGATGAGAATTCTCATATGGTGAGCAAGGGATGATGCTAAGTTTGGGTTTACATTAGCCGAGAATTGAATAGAGCTTTTGTTATAATTTATGGTTAACCCCGATATATTGGAAAAGTTATATATATCATATTTTGGATTGTATTGAGAATCGTGTGAGCTGTTGTAGCAAAAATGATAGTGTCATCGGCAAAAG
This sequence comes from Persicaria tinctoria, assembly GCA_037127255.1. Lineage (NCBI taxonomy): Eukaryota > Viridiplantae > Streptophyta > Magnoliopsida > Caryophyllales > Polygonaceae > Persicaria > Persicaria tinctoria. Next base: position 12,223,459 of record JBANSL010000004.1, read on the forward strand.
TCAGAAAAGGAATTGGGATGACATGTTTTTTAAGTTTGATGCCCACAAGAGCATCATCTAGAAAAGCCTCTTGATGTAGTTCTTTGGCTGAATTTTCGATAACTAACACAAAGATGTATGGGGCTAGTGGATCACCCTGTCTTATTCCCCGGTTAGGTTTAAACTGCTTTCCTGGAGTGTCATTAACTAAGACGGAAAAGGTAGGGGTTGTCAGGCAAGTCATTACCCAATTAATCCATAGGGGATGAAATCCAAATTTAGTTAAGACTGCTTTAATATAAGACCAGTTAATTTTGTCATAAGTTTTTGCCATGTCTAATTTTAGGGCCATCCAGCCCATTTTACCTTTCTATTTATGGAAGGCATGAATATTTCGTGGGCCATAAGTGTTATCCTGAATGGATCTCCCTTCCACAAAACCACCTTAGAACGGGCTAATGAGGCTCGGAAGGATTGGTTTTAATCTATTTGCTAGAATTTTTGTTACTACTTTATAAATGGTGTTGCATAAGGTTATAGGTCTATAGTGGTTGATATTAACGTGTTTTTCTGTTTTCGGGATAAGGGCTATAGAGGTTTGATTTATTTCTCTGAGAAGGCTCCCAGAGTGGGAAAAAGCTTTTATCGCTTTGCAACCCAAAGGTCCAACTATATGCCAGTACTTGGTATAAAATTCGGGAGGATATCCATCTGGATCAGGAGACTTGTCTTCTGCCATACTAGACAGAACATTTTTAATTTCAGAGTTTGTAGGTGGTTTTGTTAACTTCTCATTCTCCAAGAAAGAGATCCGAGGTTGAATATTTTTAATATCCTCTGGGTAACTTTCTGTTGGTGAGAAGAGATAAACCTATCTGCCATTTCTGTAGTTATCTTGTCAGATATAAAAAATGGATTGGATAAAATACTCCCATCCTTAGTGGTAAAGGAGAGAGTCCTCTTTTTGAAGTTTCGGATTTGGAAATATTTGGTATTCTTAGCTAATAGTTGGATATGTTTAATTCTAGCTATTTGTTTCCAGAATTTGTAGTTAAAGTCTATGAGCTTGAATTTTTTGTTTTCCAATCTCTCTATTCTTGTTTTGTGTTTTGATGTAAGATTTCCCCATGGCAGAAGCATTTGAAGGTTTTGGATATCATCTTCAATTTTTGTTAACTGTTTTTGAATATTGTCTATTCTGCTCTTACACAATTCCTTTGTGTTATTTTTAAGTAGTTTCTGTTTTTGGATAAGTTGATAACTAAAAGATCCAATAGGCTTGTTTTTCCAAACTTTGTTAACCATATTTTCATAAGAAGGATTTTATGCCCAAACCATTTCAAATCTAAAGGGCGAACCTTTCGATAAATCTTTAGAGCCTACTTGCAAGGGTATAGGGCAATGATCTGAAGAGGAAAATGGGTAATGTTGCACTCTCAAATTACTAAATCTAGTAATTATTGTTTGATGAGCTAGAGCTCTATCTAATCTCTCAAAGGTGTTGTTTATTCCCATCTTGTTCTTCCTCCAGGTGAAAGGAGAACCAGTAAATAGGATTGTTGTTAGGTTAAGTTCTTATTTGACTTGAATGATCAAGCCTTCTAAAGCGGATATTTGAGGGTATGGAGCCCCCAATTTTTTATGTATCATTCTCAATGTCATTTCAATCACCTATGATAATGATTGGGATCATGTGTTTATTAACAATTGTGAAGATTTCTTCACAAAAAGTGTTTTTTTCTTGATCAATCGAAGGGGCATAAACAAAGAGGCTTGCAAATGTAAATTCATCTACAGATGTTTTGATCATACAAAATCTATCACCTTGTTCAATAATAGGGTTTTTTTTTTTTTTTTTTATCAATTTTACCATGATTCTTGTATAAAATACAAAGCCCTCCTTTGTAACCATTATCTTTGATAGAGCGAACCTTGTGAAAACCCATAGATTTAATCTGGGAATCAGAAGGAGGGTCCACGGATTTTGTTTCAGCAATTGTAAGGAGATCAAGTTTGTTTGAGTATTGAAGTTGGTTTATTTCATGCAACAGAAGAGGACGACGAGTTCTTCTCACGTTCCAATATCCTATTTTAATCATAAAACTTATTATGTCTATGCATTTTTGCGATTCTAAGTTGAGTGGCATTGGGGATTGAGTAAGAGTTATGAAGAGATCGATCATATTGAAGATAATACTTGATATGCTTTTTCTACTCTTGCATTGTTGATGCACCTTCAGGTTGATGTAGATCATCATTAAGATTAGAGTCTTTATAGTCTTATAATTAAAAATGTAGCTGAGATATAAGTAGAGATTTGCTTTCAACTTGTTATTGTAATAGTTTGTAAGAAAGGTTTATGAGAACTTGTTTGTGTAAAGGGTTGTGTCGGCTTACCTCCTCACCACCCAGAGGGGGGTTTATAGGGGCATGGCCAAATTTTTGTTGAGTGCAGGGATGAAAGATGCAAACCTGTCATGGAGCTTAACCAAACTATGTTCTGAGAAATATCATCATGGCCTAAGCAAGACATCCAGATTTATATATATATGGTGATACTTTATATTTTTTTGATTAATTAATAGAAAGATTGGAACAATATATTCTTAGGAGGTCGACTTGGACATAACACAGAGCTTCTGAAGGCGCTTGACAGAGAAGTATAGCAACATGTTCTACTGGAGGTATTGGAGTTTACATTAAATTTTCAATTAAAAATTAGTTTAGTCTACTTTAAAATGGAGAACCTATTGGAATTAACACATAAAAATTTGGAGAAGATGAATTTGAAGCCCTCACTAAGAACATCTCCAACAGTTTCCCCTCATTTTGGGGATTTTTTAGTTTTTAGAAAATTTTAAGCTATTTTTTGGTCCAACAGATTCCTCATCGATCACATTTTCTAAAATGGAGAAGCAGCTCTGGAAAAATAGAGGGGATTCACTAAATCTGCAGCATTCTCCAAACTAAATGATTCTCCGAATCTTCGAAATGGGAAAGCGTTGGAGTTAAAGCACAAATAATTTTAATAATGTGTATTTTGTTTTCCCATTTTGGAAAAAAAATTGCGAAGCTGTTGGAGATGGTCTAATGAGGCCTTTTTTCTTTCCTTTTCCAATAGTTTCCCTTTTCTAACAACCCCTAACTTTCCTTTCCATAAGAAAGAGGCCTTTTTTCTTCAGGAATTGAAATCCAATCCATGGGGTTGCTGTTGAAATTGAAGCTCTTACTAACGAGCACAGTTGGGCTTTTTCTCCTCCCGCTCTGCCTCCTTCCTAGCCCCTCCATAGTCTTCCGACTCGGTCCTTGGTGCAAACACTGACACACTAACAACTTTTTAGGTTCGTTTTCCAATCTGGTATTTTGCCTCTATGCCTTTTTATATTGTTGTTCAATTTTTCTGCTCTGTTCCATCTCAACCGCCTCTATTTTGACTACCTGCTAGTCTCCCGCGATCTTATTATCGTCCTGAGGATTTGAGACAAGGTTGGGAGTTTTATTGGACAATGGTTTGCCTTGGAATTATATTTGCAGGTTGGTGTGCTACGTTGTTCTTGTTGTGATGCAGGCTTCATGTGAATGATGGTTGATTTGTTGTGTCCTAAAACGTCGTGGAAATGTGATCAATATCTAATGGCTTTGCGGATTCCATAATCTGAGATTTCCGCTAGTGATCCCCAGAGCTGTCTTTGGCGACTTCCTTTTTCTGGTCGATTCATTTGTCGTGTTGGCTTTGTTTTACAGTGTAGAATAGCCTGCACATTTATTTTATTTTTTCATTTTCCTTTCAGTTATTTGCTTCGTGCTATAATTTCATTTATAGCATTTGCTTATGTTATTTGATTTTGGTTGTACATGATGGTTAGTCAATCTACAGGCTTATCTGGTCTCTCAGTTTCTCTAGACTTGTCTATAGAACTGAATTCTTATATTGCTTCAAAAAAAAATTGAGGGGCACGGGCAAAATTTTTACAAACCTTAGTGGTACCAGACGAAATATGTCAAACTATATTATACCTCGCGAATTACCCTTTATCTCAGAGGTACCTCGCGAAAAATCCTTAATTTTAATTTTTAGGGTTTTGTATCCTACTTCGGTATCATGAAAGATTACACAAATCAATGTCTCCAATATTGGTTGAGATATCTGTTGTAGGGAGGAAATCGAGTTCAAAATATAACAAATATAAATCAAACCAGATTATGCCCACGCCAAATAAATACAAGACCTCCTCCCGATGTAGCAGCGGGAAGTCAGGATCGATCCACGAGGAAGCGTGTCAGCGGATCCTAGGCAGCGGTGTAATCTCACGGACAGAAGTCGACCACAGAAGTCCTCGAGCTCGACTAGGGTCTAGTCGACAGAAGCTCGGACAGTCGAACACAGCGCAACAGACACAGGAACTGGTGGTCGATCTCGACAAAGAGCTACTCGAGGTCGAGTAAGGCTCGTCGAGGTCGAGTTGGGGCTTCGTCAATTCCTGCACACTTAAGCAACAGCGACTCTAGGTCGAGAATCAGTCGTCGAGGTCGACCAGTGTTGGTCGAGATTGACAAGGGCAGGGACGAAAACGAACAGAAAGTAAAGAAAATAAAGAACAAATGCTTTTAGGGTTTTGAACTAAACTGAATGTAAAAGGACTTCCAAGATTGGGGTTTGCAACGACAATAACCAAGCATGCATAAGGTAGAACCAAACAGATTATCATGTGAATTGCATTAAAGGATTAAGCTTTCGCCTTTTCCAACAATTAGACAACTCTCTCAAGAAACCCTAATTGTCTCTACCGATTTTATGTTTATAATCCAAGTTGTTAGCATGGATCTCCATTAGATGGGCAATAAACACATCAACAAGTAGGAAAATGCTCAAAACATGATAAAGGTCGGATCTTTACCTCAATTACGCATGGCTATTGTCGGGCTCGCCCCAACCCTAGAAGTGGGTGGACTACTCGCTCTTCATCGCAAACTCATACATTATTGATTTGAAAGAAATAACTTGCATTAACTATATTCAACGATTTTACAATTCCGGCAATCAACTTTCGCAGACTGCCAAAACCCTAAAACCCTCGAACTCCCTAGACTTCTCCTTGTGGAACTACTTCTCTTCTCTGAAATTGAATGAATAAAACTGAGCCCCTAGGGCTTTATTTATAGCCTTCATTCCCTAGCTATTCTAGGAAAGAAGATATCTATCTCTATATCTAAATCTATATCTACTTGCTAAAAGATAAATAAATAAAATAAAGGAATTAAATCAAAAAGGAAAAGATAAAACTAATTAGGGTAGGTCTTCATGTCTTGATAGATTGCCCTCTCCATGGATAGATGATGATAGATCTCGGCCAAGCTGTCTTCCTTCGTGCCCAAGCAAATCCAGTTCTACTCGGACAACCCTCGTCGGGAAGATTCTGGAACACGGTCTAGTCGACCTCGACAAGGTCTTGTCGACCTCGACAAGGAGTCTTCGTCGACTGGACTTGGCTGGCTCCTCTACTCGATGTGCTCGGACTTGACTCACTGGGCTCTCGTCGACCTCGAGTAGGCTTCGTCGATCTCGACAACAGTTGCCCTGTCGACTAGCCTTCCTCGAGTGTCTCTCCTCGGCAAGCTCGGACATGGCTCAAGGTCTTTGTCGATCTCGACAAGCCCTAGTCGACCTCGAGTAAGGTTTGCCGACTATGTTTTGTCGAGTTGCTCTGTCCGCTGGCAGCGGGTGGCTTCTTCCGCGGCAGCGACTGGTCCCTTCTGCGGCAACGAGTTGGGTCGCTGGCAGCGAGTGCTCTTGGTCGTCCTCGGCTTCTCTCCTTGTCGACTCCGGACATGGGCGTCTGGGCTTCGTCGACCTCGACCACTGCTCGTCGAGATCGAGTTGGGTTCCTAAGCTCGGGTTGCTGGCTCTCTCGACCATGGCTTTGTCGACCAAGCTGTGCCCGGACATGGTGGTCTATGTCGAGTAGGCCTACTCGATGTCGAGTAGCCTTGACTCTCAGACTTGTTCTGCTGCTTTGACCTTGGACTTCTGTAGTGGTTTTCCGAGCTTTTCCGACCTTCTGTAGAATTGCTGTAAAACGCCTCGATTTCTGCGAATTAAACAGAAACTGGTGTAGATTCCATAATTTGGCAAATAAACATAGACTACATAGATTCTGTACTATCTTAGCCCAAATGAATGCAATGTATACAGAAATCGATATAAAAGTTGTTGTAAAACATGGCAGATTCCGCTCACAACAAACACCCCATACTTAAGCTTGCTTGTCCTCAAGCAATACTTTTATTTGTCATTCAGGGGAAGAAATCAAAACTCTCAACATATCAGATTCATTCTCATATGTCCCTGCAATCAATTACCATCCTCGAAAAGGTACTAGTGTCACAGATTCATGCATGTGCAAATTTGTAAAAGCAACATCTACTCACAAAAGGAGGGTTATGCAAAAACAATATAAGTGACAAAGCATTGATGATCAAGAAGACTTTAATTTAAGCTCATGAAGGAGTAGATTGGTAAAAGGCTAAAAGGTGGGCAATTTTTGGCAATGTGGTGCTTTTGATCCGGGGAAATGGAGTATTTCCAAACTTTGAGTTTCATTCCACATTCTTTCTCCATATAATTCATCACCTTTCATATTGCTTTTCTCAATAATAATGCTTTTACCTCTCTAACCTCAGCACTGCCTTCTCGCGAGTCGCAAACATGGGTGTCATGAATGGCCCCGGATACTTAGTGCTTTGGACTCCTCACAATGTGTCCCATCTCTCCAAACTATTATCTTAGAGAGCAGGGTCAATCTACCTTTATCTCCTGAGGTGATTGGATTTTCTTTCACTCATTAATTTTTCCATATATTCAAACAATTTCCTTGCCAAACTCCAATAATGATAATAATCACAACATAAACACCATATGATAATCTCCATAATGTAACATCATTCTCAACATAATCCCCGGATAAGGTAAAGAATGGCAAATATTTAGATCATGTGGAGCAATAATTGAAATACGGCATATTATGGCTTTTGTGATATGCATAAGCATAGGTATGGCTAGGATTTATAACAATGAGCATTATATGAAAATATAAAGTCCTCCATCATCTTATCATGCAACATGTCAAGAACAACTTCAAATTTTACCTTCTTTCATGGTTTTCAATAAATAATGCACTTCATTGTGACTTCCCTTTACTAGGCAATTTCATGTTATATCTCTAATGAATCCAATTTTGCATCGTCGAGTTCAATATAAGCTTCCATGACATTATTAAAAATTTTCAAATGGGGGTCATTTTTCAAGACTTTTGGAAATTCATGCATATAAAGCATATAAATCAGATAATGCTTTCCAAAATATAGCCCTGTAGCAATTCAAAGAAATAATGCATATATGTCAAATATGATCAAATAAATCAAATATGCACAATGTAAGCCCTTCCCTCACCCCATACTTAAATATTACAGTGTCCTCACTGTATAAAAATAAATAAAAACAAGAGTAAAGGAAGGAACTCACATGATCATATCGAGGAGGACAAAACTGGTCTAGGTTGAGTAGACTGCTGGTCGATCTCGAGTACAAGGTACTCGATCTCGAGTAGCTTTGCTCTGCGTCTAGTGGTTTTAGAAGTCGAGGAGTGTCTGGTCTCGTCGATGTCGAGTTGGCCTACTCGAGATCGAGTAGTTCTGGGCTTCTCCTCTTTGTCGTCGTCGACTTGGCCTTCGTCGATTCCGACTGGTTTTCAGGGACTTCTTTCTCCACTTTTCGCGATCCTTTATATGCTTGCCGACCTACAAGTGTTAGATTCTATACCAAAAACAAGACTATCCATATGAAGTTCTTAAAAAGACATGAAACCAAAAACAAAACAAAAACCAAAAACCAAAAACCAAATAAAAGTCCCAAAAAGTTCATAAAGTCTATATACATGCTCTAGATTTTAGAGTCGCTAGGCCGACTTCTCCGTTTGCGCTTAAGGACCATTTTTGTGGGGCCCGCTCATGCTTGGCCCTTCTCCTGGATCATCTAGGTCCTGATGGTAGTATGCAAGCTCAGCGGACAGGGGGTTGCTTGCATCATCTCCTTTCTCTTTCTTCTTCCTTGTAGCCTTCAGTTTCTGCAAATTTTCTCGCCACGGTGTTTTAGCTCCCTTCAAATCATTAAAATTTTTATTTATGGACTGAGGGGGAGTAGAATTCATACCTGCACTTACCTGTTCGGACCCAAAACAGAAGTTTTCGGGCTTGGGGCTACTCGATGTCGAGTACTGGTGGTCGAGGTCGAGTACAGGGACCCCATACTTAGACTCTGGGCAAGTCTTAGGCTCTGTGGTGGTGGTCGACATTGACGAAGATTCGTCGAGGTCGAGTAGGGCGCTTGTCGAGATCGACGAGGGCTTGTCGATCTCGAGTACGGTTTTCGCTCCCTCCTCCGCTGTTTGCTTAGTCCCGTCGATGCTGATGCTTTTCACCTCCAGCCAAGAAATCTCCTCTTTTGCAGGGCCAAAAGAGAAATCCAAAACCTCATCGCCTATGGTGAAGGTGAGTGATCGATCCTTAACACTAATCTTGGCATCTGCAGTAGCTGAGAATGGTCTACCAAGAATAATAGGGCTAGTAGGATCTTCAGCACAATCAATAATAAGGAAATCAGCCGGAACGAAGAATTTACCAACCTGGACAGGGACGTTCTCAACCATACATGTAGGGATGACCACAGTATTGTTTGCCATGTATAATTTAGCATCCACGGGTTCTATGCATCCTATCTTAACCTTCCGCCAGATTGATAAAGGCATGATGCTCACACTTGATCCTAAATCGCATAGAGAATTATATTTATATTGTCCAAAACCCACAGTAACAGAAAACTTACCTGGGTCAGACCTCTTTTCAAGGAAGTGGAGTACTTTGCATTCGCCTGCGATCTCTGAGATGGATCGCTTCTTGCTCAGGATATCCTTCAGAAATTTGACATATCCAGGCATCTCTTGTAGGGTTTCTGTAAAAGGAATAGAAAAGTTTAGCTCTTGCAACATATTAACAAATCTATTGAATCTCCCTGCAGTGGGATCTTTAAGAATTTTAGAAGGGAAAGGAAGTGGCTTTTTCTGTTTCGAAGCCAGATCAGCTGTCGGAGATGCTGCAGAGTTTTCGACGTCGGCCAGATGCTCCTCGACTTCGACCAGAGGCTTGTCGAGATCGACCAGAGGCTTGTCGACCTCGAGTTGACTTGTCGACCTCGGGTTGCTGGTCTGCTCAGCGGAGTCCGAGCTCAGATTCTGGTCTTGGTCGAGTATGGGCTTGTCGAGATCGACCACGGGCTCCTCGAGATCGACCAGTGTCTGCTCTGTCTCGAGTTGCCGTTTTCCGACCTCTGGCTCGTGTAGTTGATGCCCACTTCTGAGTTTGATGGCTGCGACATGTCCGGTTTTCCCCTTAGGATTTGGTTCTGTTTGCCCAGGGAGTTGTCCGGACGGTCGTGGGATCTGTGCAGCGATCTGTCCCATCCGAGTCTCTATTCCCTTTTTCCAGATGTCCAGTTCCCCAAATTTGGTGGTGATGTTTTGGAACTGGTTGTTGATGTTGCCCTGATTCCGGCGCATCTCTTCAAGGATCAGCTATAAATCATCTTTCCTTTGATCCCTTTCTGGATGTCCTGGAGCTCTGTAGGGTGGGGGGTTCCTAGAGGGACCTTGGTTCCATTGCTGTTGATAAGGCCTTTGATCCCCCATATAGCGATTAGGACCCCCAGCATATGCTGCCTCCTCATGTGTTTCTGCCATTCTGACTTGCTCTGTGTGTGGGCACTCAGTAGTGGTGTGCCTCTGTGATCCGCATTCGATGCAAGGCTGATTGACAGACAGATATTTGACTTGCTTGAGGAGCTTGCGATTATGGTCTCTGTAGAATTGCTCCCTGACATCCGGGTCTATCTCCTTTGCTGGCTCATAGAGTGGCATAGATGGTGTTGGCCTGGCGTAGAAGTTCTCCTCATAGTTTGAAGTAGACCCATATTTGTTGTCGTAGTTAGTGAGCTTTTCCAGCACACCCCATGCGTCACTTGGCGGCATCGTCGGGTATTCATAGTGAGTATAATTGTTGATTCTGTCCTTAGTGATTTGATCAAGAGAGTTGAAGGCTGAATGATGTAGGGTGGCTGTCCATGAGTAGGGCAAGATCGCAGAAGTTCCTTGTAGCGCTCCCATGCCTTCGCCAGAGGTTCCCCTTTCTGCTGTTTAAAGGCGGTGATTTTCTGGCGGAGAAGTGTTGTCTTGGCAGGTGGGAAGAATTTGTTGAGAAACTCTTGCTCTACTTGGGCCCATGTGGTAAGTGATTTTGGTTTTAGCCCTTCTAGCCACTTCAGTGCAGGTCCAGCGAGCGACCAGCGGAAAGCTTTCATCTTGACATATTCCAGAGTGGTACCTTCAGCAAGAGTACGGCACATATCATGGAAGTTAGTAATATGTTCAAGAGGACACTCATTAAATCTTCCATAAAAGGCATTATTTTTAAGCTCTATAAGAAATTGAGTGCGAATTTCGAAAGAGTTTTCAGGGATTAGAATCGCCGATTCAGGCACGATGAGAGTCGGATGCATATAATCCTCAGCAGTGGTTGGATATTGGGCAAGCTCAGTTTCCGCTTGCCTCGCGCGTTCAGCTGCTTGTTCCCTTGCTGCTCTCTCATTGGCAATAGCGGCATCCTTTTCAGCTAATTCCCTGGTAAGCCTGGCAATCAGTTGCTCTTGTGTTTCAGCGGCCGCCATGGCTCTTTGTAGTTGAGCTCGGATGTGAATAAGGCGTTCCGGTGGCAGCGGGTGGCTTCTTCCGCGGCAGCGACTGGTCCCTTCCGCGGCAGCGAGTTGGGTCGCTGGCAGCGAGTGCTCTTGGTCGTCCTCGGCTTCTCTCCTTGTCGACTCCGGACATGGGCGTCTGGGCTTCGTCGACCTCGACCACTGCTCGTCGAGATCGAGTTGGGTTCCTGAGCTCGGGTTGCTGGCTCTCTCGACCATGGCTTTGTCGACCAAGCTGTGCCCGGACATGGTGGTCTATGTCGAGTAGGCCTACTCGATGTCGAGTAGCCTTGACTCTCAGACTTGTTCTGCTGCTTTGACCTTGGACTTCTGTAGTGGTTTTCTAAGCTTTTCCGACCTTCTGTAGAATTGCTGTAAAACGCCTCGATTTCTGCGAATTAAACAGAAACTGGTGTAGATTCCATAATTTGGCAAATAAACATAGACTACATAGATTCTGTACTATCTTAGCCCAAATGAATGCAATGTATACAGGAATCGATATAAAAGTTGTTGTAAAACATGGCAGATTCCGCTCACAACAATATCCTACGAGAGATTCTTTTACTATTCACACACGTTTTTTAATGATGATAAAAATTATATAAAATTTTTATTTTTTTATAAATTTGTAAAATAATTTTATACTTCTTACTAATAAGCATAAAATTTATACAAAAAAAGTTTATATTTTATACAGTTTTAATAATCATTAAAAAACGCACATAAATAATAAAAGTCAATTGAAATTAAACTATAGGAGTAGATATATCAACAATAATCAATACTCCGTAAAAGCCCTAAATGTGTGTTGAGGAACGCGCGCCGATGCACCCCTCTTTTCCTCCTCCTCATGCCTTCCAACCACCCACCGTATGCCATGGGGATGGCATACGGTGATCGCCGATCCGCTCCACTACAACCGTCAAAGGCCGATCTCTCTCTTACTCCCACTTGCCCTGCCATAGCTCCACGTTTACTCGCTATGTCGAATCGGATTTTCACAAATAGCCCCCCCCCCCCAAATATCTTTACCTCCATCAACCTACGAAAGGTTCATTGCGAGGAGGCGGCACCCCCTGATTCGAGCTTATGTTGGCGAGATCCGTCATCAAAGTGGATATTTCGGATCCTTTTTGGGGCATGAATGTGGGATGGGATCGGCTGGGTCTAGCCGGACAGCAGTGGTCACTTCTCGCAGAGATGTGGGTAGGTGTTTGGGTCTCCTTCGTCTGCCTGTTGTGTGCTTCCATCAAATCTACTTTTGAAACTCTCTGTAAGTGATCTCTCTCTCACTAATCTACACTCAAGTGTTATGTCGGCTTCCCCGCAGTTGGATTATTTAAGGCTGATAATGCGTATTTAGATAGGCATTATAGAGTAGTTTTAGGGTCATTTAGATGTATATATTGCATTTTATTGGGTTAGTTTACTTGTTTGCTCATTTGGTGTTTAAGCTCGGAATCTACACAAGTTTAGTGTTTATTTGTAGATTGAGGATCCAAAGTAGTAAGGAAGTCATTCATGAGAGTCATATGGAGGCAAGGAACAAGCTAGACAAGCAAGTTGGAATGCACAAGGAAGAAGTAAAGTGCGTACAAGAGGAGAAACCGCACCCGCGACAAGAGGAACAAGAGAAACACAGAAAACCGCACCCGCGGCTTTCCAGGCAGCACGTGCCGCCAGAATTCCAAGCCTCACTGCAGTGGCAGCACCCGCGGCCTAAAAAGCAGCACCCGCGGCTTTTCTGGGCCGACTCAGCGCGGATTTTACATCTTTCCTAAGTTGGGCCTATCTTTGAGAAACACTTTCTAGGTTTTTATGACGGTATTCTTAGGTATTTAAAGACTTAAATTAGTTGTTTTTAGGTTATCTTTTATCCATTGAAGAATTGAGAGACGGCGTTTTAGAAGCATGAGCAACTAAACTCATCGTGTTTTGCCTACGATCAAGACTTGGTTTTGTTGAATTGTGAGTTTGGAATTCTAGTTTATTTCTATTGTCTTCTTCAATTTCTTTGTGCTTTTATTGTTTGTGGTGTTGATTCTATCTTGATTCGCGACCTCGCTAGAATTGCATCATTGCTAGGGTTTTGATTCATACGTTTGTGAAGCCTAATCCAAAGTAGCAAATACAATTGAGTAGATCTCATAGAAAAGCTTGATTGTATAGGAAATTGACTATAGGTTAAATGTTAGTTCTTTAGGGAATTAATATTGCTTATAAGCTTTACATATCCTGAGACTTAGTGCTATTCCTAGGATTAAACCTTAATCCGTGTTAAGATTGCCTAGGAATAAGGGATTATTAGGACTCATAGGACTAATAATCTATTTAAATCAAGATAAGAGTTGATGATAGAAAAGATACAACTAGAAGGAAAAACTATGATCAAGGAAACAAACCAAAGTTGAGAATCGTAGGTGAAACATCTCATTCCTCATTGTCTACAACCATCACCATTATTCATCTTTTGAGTTCTTTGCATTTTTACATCTCTACAAACCCCCGTTTACTCTTGTTGGTAATTATAACGCCTAAAGTAACGATAGTTCCCTGTGGATCGACTCCGGACTTACTAGCTATACTAGTTGGTTAGTTTGGATATTCTTTTGATAGGAAACACAACGATTTTGTCCTGTCAAAATTTGGCGCCGTTGCCGAGGAACTATTATTGTTCACTTGGTGTGTTTGATTACTAACTTAGGTGTGGACCACGTCTATGGTCCGCACTCGTTCTACTAACTCATCTTTATTGTCTTTGGATTCAGAGATCGAGAGGACCCTCTCTAGATTGAGACGAGAAGCCCGTGATCGCTTTCGCGAGCTACCTTTCGACCAAGGAGAAGAAGAAAATATAGAGATGGCTAACGAAGATAACCGAACTCTTAAGGAGCTTACAACACCAGACTTGGCCCAACAACCGTTGGCGGTACAATTCCCCGACCTTGGGGAAGGTGTGAAATTTGAGCTGAAATCTGGGGTGGTTCATCTCTTGCCCAAATTCCATGGGTTGAGTGGTGAGGACCCCCACAAGCACTTGTCGGAATTTCATACTGTCGTGGTGGGAATGAAGCCAGGCGATGTAACGGAGGAGCAAATTAAATTGAGGGCATTCCCATTCTCGCTAAGGGATGAAGCTAATGAGTGGTTCTACTATCTACCCCCAGGTAGTGCAACCACATGGACTGCATTGAAGCGTCTCTTCCTGGATAAGTACTTTCCTGCGACAAAGCTAAATAGCCTAAAGAAGGAGATCAGTAGCATCGAACAACAGGCTACAGAGACCATTTATGAGTACTTTGAGCGTTTCAAAAAGCTTTGCTCTAGCTGCCCTTACCATGGATTTTCAAAGAAATACGTGGTGCTTTTCCTATTCAATGGGTTGCTTGACGAAGAGCGCAAAACGGTGAACTCCGCCTGTGGAGGCAATATCTTGAACAAAACACCCAATGCTGCTTGGGAGGTGTTTTCAGAGCTTTCTGAAGGATCTAGACAATTCAGCAAAAGCGGACATGCGCGTGGGGTGCTAGCAATTGACTCAAACTCCTCTCTGCAGAGCGATATGGCGGAGATGAAGGAGATGATGAGACGGATGATGTTAAAAGGAACCCCACAACAACTCAAGGCGTGTGGGCTCTGCTCTGACCCAAATCATCCCATGGATGCTTGTCCCCTGCTGCAGGAGCAAGAAATGGAGTTGAATGCAATGGGAGATTTTGTCCCACGAGGGCAAAGGTATGGTAATTTTGCTAACAATTTCAATTCAAATAACTATAATGCAAATTACCAACAGGGATATGGTATGAGGAACAATCAACAACAACCTCCTTTCAATCAGCAAGGAGGACCCCAATACAGGCAATAGTTTGATAACAGACAGAAGGGTCCTCAACAAGGAAGCTCATCCATTGAGGATACTCTCAAAGCTATCTTAGAACAGAATACTCAACTCGCACAAGCGTTGAAGGCAATAGAGCAACAAGTGAGCCAATTGGCTCAGACGGTGGGCGAACTACAAGCTCGAGACTCTGTAAAGCTACCGTCGCAAACGGTGGTGAACCCAAAGGAGAACGTCAGCGCCATCACCCTTAGGAGTGGCAAGGAACTTTTTGACACTCCTCAAGGTGGGAAAGAGGATGAAAACAAGAAGGATGGAGGTTCCCAGGTCGAGGAGGAGGAGAAATCCGAGATGGAAGGACGTCACCAGAAGGCAGCGCCCGCGGCCACAGAAGGCAGCACCCGCGGCCATCTGTCCGGGGATGAAACTTCATCCAAAACTCCGCATCTCAACCTCTATCAACCTATTCCGCCCTTCCCAAATGCTTTGAAAGAAGTTAGGAGACCGGAGAGCGACAAAGAGATCTTCGAAGCATTTAGCAAATGTGAGGTAAATATCCCCCTTCTCAAACTCATTAAAAGTATTCCTCGATACGCTAAGTTTTTAAAGGAACTATGCACAATAAAGAGGAACCAAAAGTTGAAAGGGAAGCAAAAGGTACAGGTGAGTGAGCATGTATCCGCTATGTTTCGACAACGTTTGCCCGAGAAGTGTAGCGATCCAGGTATGTTCACCATTCCTTGTACGATAGGTGAGACTAAGTTTGAAAGAGCTATGTTAGACTTAGGAGCATCTATCAATGTTATACCTTACTCTCTCTATAAAACTCTAGGACTTGGTACTTTGCATGAAACAAGAGTAGTGATTCAACTAGCGGATCGCTCTCATATATATCCTAGAGGCTTTGTTGAGGATGTCCTTGTGATGGTTGATTCTTTGATCTTTCCTGCTGATTTTTTCGTTTTGGATATGGAACATGGCTCTCCTGATGCACCTATCCTCTTGGGTAGGCCTTTCTTAAAGACCGCCAGAACGAAAATTGATGTTCATGCTGGCTCTCTTACTATGGAATTTGATGGTGTGAAGGTAGAGTATAGTATTTTTGATGCCATGAAATTTCCTTCAGACGATCATTCCTTATGGTTTGTAGATGTTATAGAGCCATGTGTTGAAGATATGCTTGAGATTAGTAATGATGATGATCTGCAGGTGGTTCTAGAGGCTCCTCTGGATGAGCTTGCTATTGATTATGCTATTCCTACTAAGCTGCAGGAGACTCTGATGGAACTAATAGCTCAACCGACTTATACTTCCCCCTAAAATGGGGGACCTTCTGAACTAACTCTCCCGAAGGAAAAGCTCCTTCCTTCTATTTTGCAAGCACCTGAAGTTGAGCTCAAACCTCTGCCGGATTACCTCAAGTACGCATTCTTGGGGGATGGTGATACGTTGCCCGTCATCATATCGAACAAGCTCAACAAAAGTCAAGAGGAGAGGTTAGTTGCGGTGCTAAAGGAGAACAAGACAGCCCTAGGGTGGACAATAGCGGACATCAAAGGGATTAGTCCGGCCACGTGTATGCACCGGATTCTACTAGAGGATGGAGCCAAGCCATCACGACAACCACAAAGGAGGCTCAACCCGCCGATGATGGAGGTGGTGAAAAAGGAGGTGCTGAAACTCCTTCAAGCCGGCATGATTTACCCCATTTCGGATAGCAATTGGGTGAGTCCAACACAAGTGGTGCCTAAGAAGGGAGGCATCACAGTGGTAGAGAACAAGGAGGGTGAGCTAGTTCCTACACGAGTCCAAACGGGCTGGAGAGTATGCATTGATTACCGTAAGTTGAATGCGGTGACTCGTAAGGATCACTTCCCTCTTCCTTTCATTGATCAAATGCTTGAGCGTCTTGCTGGGCGCTCCTTTTATTGTTTCTTAGATGGCTACTCAGGGTATTTTCAGATTGCTATTGCACCAGAGGACCAAGACAAAACGACATTTACATGTCCTTTTGGCACATTCGCATATCGCAGAATGCCATTTGGATTGTGTAACGCACCCGGTACTTTCCAAAGGTGTATGGTAAGCATATTTTTTGAGTATATTGAGCACTTCATAGAGGTTTTCATGGATGATTTCACAGTCCATGGAAATGATTTTGATTCCTGCTTGCACCATCTAACATTGATACTTAAGAGATGTGTAGAGACCAATCTAGTCCTCAATTCTGAAAAATGTCACTTTATGGTTGATCAGGGAATCGTTCTAGGCCACATTGTCTCCCGAAAGGGAATTGAAGTTGATAAGGCAAAGATTGATATCATTCAATCCTTGCCTTATCCCACTAATGTGCGAGAAATTCGCTCTTTCCTTGGTCATGCAGGCTTCTATCGCAGGTTCATCAAGGATTTTTCGAAGATTACCGCACCATTATGTGAACTTCTGAAGAAGGAAACAACATTTGAATTTGATGACAAATGTAAGGATGCATTCAATGACTTGAGGACAAGGCTTACAAGTGCACCTATCATCCAAGCTCCGGATTGGTCCAAGCCGTTTGAGTTGATGTGCGATGCAAGTGACTATGCGGTGGGAGCTGTGCTTGGGCAGAAGATTGAACGAGCTTCGCATGTGATTTACTATGCATCCATGATGCTGAACGGAGCTCAACGGAACTACACAACCACAGAGAAAGAGCTCCTAGCTGTGGTGTTTGCTTTGGAAAAGTTCAGACCCTACCTACTTGGTGCTAAGGTAATTATTTACACTGACCATGCAGCACTTCGTTATCTTTTGACGAAGAAAGAAGCCAAGCCAAGGTTGATCCGGTGGATACTACTCTTGAGTGAGTTTGATGTGGAGATCAAAGATAAAAAAAGGCGCCGAGAATCTTGTAGCTGACCATCTAAGCCGACTACTACATGTGAATGGAGTGGGAGAACACCCCCTAATCCTTGGACAATTTCCTGACGAAAGCTTAATGACGATCTCGGACTCCTCGGAAAACCGCACCCGCGGCCCAGAAACCGCACCCGCGGCCAATTTTGGGGAGAGTTCTGGAATGGCAGCACCCGCGGTTTTCAAGGCAGCACCCGCGAACAGCCCTTCAGCCGACACTTTTGACTTTCCGATGATGTCGTTGATGGCGGCATACACTCCTCAACCTTGGTATGCGGATATCGTGAATTTTGTTGTGACGGGAGTGTTCCCGCCAAACTTTCCAAAGGCCAAGAAGGACAAGATCCGTCATGATGCAAGGTACTATGTGTGGGATGACCCTTTCCTATGGAAGCATTGTGCGGATCAGGTAATTCGTCGATGTCTTCCCGACGACGAGGTACTTTCTGTCCTTGAGTTTTGTCATTCACATGCTTGTGGTGGTCATTTTGGACCACGAAAAACCGCTAGGAAAGTGCTCGATTCAGGATTCTTTTGGCCTCATATTTTTCGTGATGCTCATGCTTATTGTAAATCTTGTGATCGATGCCAACGAGTAGGGAACTTGTCAGGAAGAAATGAACTGCCCCAAATGCGTTTAATGTTTTGTGAAATATTTGATGTTTGGGGAATTGATTTCATGGGGCCTTTCCCTAGCTCCTTCGGGAACCTTTATATATTACTTGCGGTGGATTATGTCTCCAAGTGGGTGGAGGCAAAAGCCACCAAAACTGATGATTCACGAGTTGTTGCAGGGTTCTTGAAGGATCTCTTTTCTAGATTCGGTGTGCCACGAGCATTGATAAGCGACAGGGGGACACACTTTTGCAATAAAACGGTGAGTGCTCTACTCAAGAAATACCATGTGACGCAAAAGGTGTCCACCGCCTATCACCCCCAAACTAATGGGCAAGCCGAGGTCTCAAATCGCGAAATCAAAGCAATCTTGGAGAAGACGGTTGCCCCTAATCGTAAGGATTGGAGTTTGAGATTGGATGATGCATTGTGGGCCTATCGTACGGCATACAAAACCCCAATTGGTATGTCGCCATACCGATTGGTGTATGGAAAAGCGTGTCATCTTCCAGTCGAGCTCCAACACAAGGCCTATTGGGCGGTGAAGGAGTGTAACATGAGGATCAATGAAGTTGGCGAGTTCCGAAAGCTCCAAATTCAGGAGTTGGAGGAATTGAGATGGGATGCTTATGACAACGCCGTCAACTATAAGGACAAGACCAAAGTTTGGCACGACAAGCACATATTGAGGAAAGATTTCAAGGTGGGGGATAAAGTCCTTCTCTATCAATCCCGCCTTACACTTTTCCCTGGAAAGCTTCGCTCTCGTTGGGCAGGCCCTTACACCATCGTTCATATCTTCCCACATGGAGCGGTGAACATCAAAGATGAGAAGAGCGGCGCCGTGTTCAAGTTAAATGGTCATAGGCTTAAAATTTACTTTGATGGATTCTCCACAGACATAGAAGAAGAGATGGCTCTTCAAGAGCCAGCTGAAGAAGCTCAGTGAGGAGCCATTACGTCGAGCCAACGACAAGAAATAAAGGCGCTTCTCGGGAGGCAACCCGAGGTAAGTAGGCTATCAGTTTTCTTTTGTCTATTAAGTTTTCATTTTTATTAGAACAATTAGAACCGTCGTAGAGTTTAGGAAATTTTTATTTTATTTTATTTTATTTTATTTTATTTTATTTTCGCCATATTAGACTAATCGTTCAGGGAGAACAAACGTGGAAGGTGAACTTTCTATTCACATGAGGCTCGTGGTCCCACTTTGACTACTTGGACTACCCTCACGTGACAATGGAAGAAGCTTTCCCAATTTCTATCTTTTTCTTCTATCTTTCTTTTTCCTTTATTTTTATCTTCTATCTTCCTCTATATTTTTTTTTTCTTCCATTTACTTTATTTCTTCCCACATTAAACCCCCATTGAAGAGAGCTCCAAGAACTCTCAAGTTTTCCCCCACGCCATATCTCACAACCTCCATCATTCCATCCCCAAATCACAAAACAAATCCCGTTTTCCGACGTTCTTGCCCCCGATCTACACGACCACGCACTCCGTTCGTCATTCCGACCACAAAGCACCCACCTTTCATTCCACCACCCAACACCACCCCCACCACTCTCCATCACAAATCACCCAAAATCCACCCACATTGTGACGTTCGGATCGGAGTGTTGTTACACATACAAGGGGAAAAGGTGTTTCTTTTTGGCAAAGATTCTTAAGTTTCTACTCCTCGACACCACCGTCGGAGCAACCGGATTCGAGTCGGAGCCACCCGGAGGACGACCCTCGCTGCCCAGCAAAACCGCACCCGCTGCTCTCAAGGCAGCACCCGCCGCCAAAACAGCAACTCTTGTAAATTGGGCAGCACCCGCGGTTTCTGTAGCAGCACCCGCGGCCACCCCCTTCGGCCTTCTTTTCCATTGTTTTCGCCGCTTGGATCCTTGTAGGTTGCATTGAGACAATGAAAACTTCAAGTGTGGGGGAGGGGATTAGTGTACATAGTAGGTTGCATTACATATCGAGCATGTTTCAATTATTCTGCATAACATTCATGTTTTAATGTTTTGCATCTTAGTTTTATTTTAAGAAAAAAAAATGAAAAAAAAATGAAAAAAGAAAAAAAAAGAAAAATCATGCATTTGCATATAATATGTCATTGTCTAAACAACCACCAAGTCAAGTGAGTCCTCAAAATTTTATTGAAATTACGATCATATAAGTCCCATGGCATGTTTGAATTGCTTTAGCCTTATCCCACTTATAGTTTTTATGTGGAACATAGCTAGGTGAACATAATTGAGCTTGTATGATCTAAGTTCCTAGCATGATTGAAATCCAACAAAAGTTTAACCTTGTGAGTTGATTTTTGGCCTTATTGGGACTACACTTCATTACGTCCTTTTGCTCTTGTTTCATGTGTGTGAATACTCTCCAATGCTTCTACCTCTTGGAATTGATTTTGTTATCTGTGTCAAGGTTGTATTTATATGTTTGTTATTGGTGAATTTCACATGATTGAGGCACTTTTATTAGCCCTATTCGACTCTATTCCACCTTACTTATGATCCTCTGCTTTAAGCCAATTTGAGCCTAATTGCCTAGTCTTTTGTAGCTCCACAAGATTTTCCATAGCCAATTATAGCCTGACCCCATCCGGGAATTAGGAATGGTTGGTGAATATCTATATTGTGGGTAATGGTTTTTTGTGGTGGATTGTATGGTTGATGTACTCTCATGAGATGTTTGATTATTGCTAGTATATTCATTACTTGGGACCTAAGGAGGATAAAATTCACTTAGGGGTAAAAGTCAAGGAAAATCATTTGATATAGCATGAAAACAAAAGAGAGGAAAGGTAAAAAAAAGAAAAAAAAAAGAAAAAAAAAAGAGAATAAAGGAATGAGTTGAGTATGGTTTGTAAAAGTTGTATGCTTGAGATTGGAGTTGTGTTACATTGTGGAGTATGGTATGAGTTTATGAGTGGTATGATGATTTGGTTGCTTCCTTAGTTCCCGGATTATGAGCACCACATGGCCTAAATTGTTTCATACCTTATGTTTTCCACCTTGGCCCCATTACAACCCATAA
The DNA here is from genome assembly GCA_037127255.1 of Persicaria tinctoria. Classification (NCBI taxonomy): domain Eukaryota; kingdom Viridiplantae; phylum Streptophyta; class Magnoliopsida; order Caryophyllales; family Polygonaceae; genus Persicaria; species Persicaria tinctoria. The sequence goes on from JBANSL010000004.1 coordinate 12,244,632, forward strand.
AAGACCTCACGATGATTTTTGCCGGTAATGACATCCACGGTGGAGATTGTGATTCAATTTCAATTCTTATGTAGCTTAGTTGCATTTTGGATAGAGTTTGAGTGTTCATTGATAAACCTAAACACTTGAGTGAGAGCGAAAACACTTTATTCCCGGTGAGGTTGGATGTGTAAGCATGCGGGTTACTTGATCACATAAATACTTGCTAGGACATTTGTTTGCCTTGTCTATGTTTGCGCTTTGATGAGATGTTGCTTTTGATGAGGCTATTGCATGAAGGATTGTGTTTGTGGGATGCATGACTCATAAATGTTTTGTTTTGCTCGAGGACAAGCAAAAGGCTAAGTGTGGGGGAGTTTGATAATGCGTATTTAGATAGGCATTATAGAGTAGTTTTAGGGTCATTTAGATGTATATATTGCATTTTATTGGGTTAGTTTACTTGTTTGCTCATTTGGTGTTTAAGCTCGGAATCTACACAAGTTTAGTGTTTATTTGTAGATTGAGGATCCAAAGTAGTAAGGAAGTCATTCATGAGAGTCATATGGAGGCAAGGAACAAGCTAGACAAGCAAGTTGGAATGCACAAGGAAGAAGTAAAGTGCGTACAAGAGGAGAAACCGCACCCGCGGCAAGAGGAACAAGAGAAACACAGAAAACCGCACCCGCGGCTTTCCAGGCAGCACGTGCCGCCAGAATTCCAAGCCTCACTGCAGTGGCAGCACCCGCGGCCTAAAAAGCAGCACCCGCGGCTTTTCTGGGCCGACTCAGCGCGGATTTTACATATTTCCTAAGTTGGGCCTATCTTTGAGAAACACTTTCTAGGTTTTTATGACGGTATTCTTAGGTATTTAAAGACTTAAATTAGTTGTTTTTAGGTTATCTTTTATCCATTGAAGAATTGAGAGACGGCGTTTTAGAAGCATGAGCAACTAAACTCATCGTGTTTTGCCTACGATCAAGACTTGGTTTTGTTGAATTGTGAGTTTGGAATTCTAGTTTATTTCTATTGTCTTCTTCAATTTCTTTGTGCTTTTATTGTTTGTGGTGTTGATTCTATCTTGATTCGCGACCTCGCTAGAATTGCATCATTGCTAGGGTTTTGATTCATACGTTTGTGAAGCCTAATCCAAAGTAGCAAATACAATTGAGTAGATCTCATAGAAAAGCTTGATTGTATAGGAAATTGACTATAGGTTAAATGTTAGTTCTTTAGGGAATTAATATTGCTTATAAGCTTTACATATCCTGAGACTTAGTGCTATTCCTAGGATTAAACCTTAATCCGTGTTAAGATTGCCTAGGAATAAGGGATTATTAGGACTCATAGGACTAATAATCTATTTAAATCAAGATAAGAGTTGATGATAGAAAAGATACAACTAGAAGGAAAAACTATGATCAAGGAAACAAACCAAAGTTGAGAATCGTAGGTGAAACATCTCATTCCTCATTGTCTACAACCATCACCATTATTCATCTTTTGAGTTCTTTGCATTTTTACATCTCTACAAACCCCCGTTTACTCTTGTTGGTAATTATAACGCCTAAAGTAACGATAGTTCCCTGTGGATCGACTCCGGACTTACTAGCTATACTAGTTGGTTAGTTTGGATATTCTTTTGATATATTGCTTGTGAAGTATTCGAGTTAGGAATCTACGCCTTTTTAGTGTTTATTATGCAGAGTTACATTCCGACCTTGGAGGGGGTTTCCATTAATGTCGTGCTTCCTTGCTCCTCTCTAGCCTCTTACTCGACCGTAGGATGGAAGTCGAGCATCCTTTCCCTTTTATGAAGTAGTTGTTTGAGAACTTGTAGATCTTTATTGTTATAGTACGTAAGTGTAAGACCACGAGATTGATTGTAATGTCCTCCTTGAGGGTTTCCATTCATTGATAAACATATACATATACATATATATATACATATATATATATATATATATATATGTGTATATATATATGTATATATATATATATATGTATATATGTATATGTATATGTATATGTTTATCAATGAATGGAAACCCTCAAGGAGGACATTACAATCAATCTCGTGGTCTTACACTTACGTACTATAACAATAAAGATCTACAAGTTCTCAAACAACTGCTTCATAAAAGGGAAAGGATGCTCGACTTCCATCACCGTTATTGGAGCCAGCGGGCTAAGGTTAAACATGCTAAATGAAATGACTCGAACTCTGGGTATTTCCACAAGATCGCCTCGGCTAAGTGAGGTAAGAGAGTTATTAAGACGATTACCCTTCCGAACGGTGAAGTCTCGGTAGACTTTCATATTATTCAACAAGAATTTGAAAAAGATTTCAAAGCTCGTTTCCGTTCTTCTACGGGGGATGGAATTGACTTTTCAAGGGATCTGGGAGTTATACCTTCACAAGTTACTCAGTTAGACAACGACATGCTCACAACCCCTGTATCTAACGAAGAAATTAAAAACGCGGTCTTTTCTATGAGTCCAGATAAGGCGCCAGGCCCGGATGGGTTCTCTGTAGGTTTCTGCCAAAAATTTTGGAAGACTGTTGGCCCTTCAATTATCAAAGCAATTAAGGCGTTCTTTACCAGCGGTAGACTCTTATGGCAAACCAATCATACTTTTATTACCTTACTACCAAAACGAGATGACCCTTCCTCAGTGAACAACTACATACCGATAAGTTTGTGTTCAACGACATATAAGATTATCGCCAAAGTGATAACAACAAGATTAAATGCGATCTTTGATAACCCGATACATCCCTTACAAGGAGCCTTTACTAAAGGCATATCCATTCAGAACAATATATTAATAGCTCATGAGGCCTTCCACTCTTTTAGACTGAAAAAAGGAAAATCAGGCTTGGTTGCCTTGAAACTGGACATGGAAAAGACTTATGGCCGAGTGGGCCCTTTCTCTTTGATGCCATGTCAAGTTTTGGCTTTAGTGACCATTTTATTAGTTGGATCAGGGAGTGCGTAACAACGGTTTCATATTCTGTATTGGTTAACGATGAACCAACCACAATTATTGAACCCTCACGGGGACTGAGACAAGGGGACCCTCTTTCACCTTTCCTGTTTATTCTAGCATCTGAGGTTTTAGCAAGAACTCTTTATTAGGAGAGTTTGTCCAACAAAGATATGGGTGTGGTTTTTGGCAGGCCGGGAATCAAAATCCCATTTTTAGCATTCGTTGATGATATCTTGCTTTTCTATAAAGCCTCTCATTGGCGTGTACATCAGTTTTGGCTATTCTTGACTGGTTTTCTCTGATTTCAGGACACAAAGTAAATTTACACAAATCTAACTTCCAAGCCTCTCCTAACACAACATCAGCAGCTATCAACGCTACTATCAATGTTCTTGGCATCCCACAAGCGAATAATTTCGATAAGTATCTTGGTTGTCCCATTGTCAATGGTAAGACCAAAAAAGACACGCTCACTAATGTGGTTCTTAAAACCAAACAACAACTTACAAAGTGGAAAGCTTCGTGCCTTTCATCTTAAGGACGTAAGGTCCTCATAAAAGCAAACTTAAGTGCCAAACCGCTCTTTTTAATGCAAGCTTTCTTACTGTCATCTCACATCCATCATGACCTTGACAAGGTTTACAGACAATTCTTTTGGAACAAAAATTCGAATGCACCCCATCTTATAAGCTGGGACAAGATCCGTGCTGACTCTTTGAAGGGAGGCTTAGGGATCCATAAAGCCTAGTCTATGTATATAGCATTACAAATGAAGCTTTTATGGAAAATTTTGGCCGAACCAGACAACATTTGGGTATGAATTGTTTCTCAGAAATATCTAAAGGGCCAAGATCACTTGACATATAAAACCAAAAGTAACTCTTCAAGGCAGTGGAACCGTCTGATGTCTATCCGACATTTATTTCAGTCAGCCATTCAATGGAGCGTTGGTGATGGGAACTCCATTTATTTCTAGACTCATAACTGGGCCTTTTCAACTAGTTTGTATTGGTGATGGGAACTCCATTGATTTCTGGACTCATAACTGGGCCTTCTCAACTAGTTTGGACACTATAATCCTTCAGCCAATCCCAAATCGCTTGTTGGGCATCAAGGTTTCTCACTTTCTTACTACTAACATGAAGTGGAACAAGCCATTACTGTTTTTCACCTTAAACAATCTCCTCCCGTTGGAAGATATTAATCGTCTACATGGGATCATTTTGCCAATTAAATAACCTTATGAAGGATCGTCTTTATTGGGGCCCGAGTAACAATTATTGGTTCTCTGCAAATTCTGAAATTCATTACTATAAAAAAACAAAGGTTTACAAGATTTTAATTGTGGATAGATTTGGGACCTGGATGTCCCACCAAAAGTTTGACACTTCCTTTGGAAAATCTCTCGCGATGGTCTACCCATTTCTGAACGACAGCAGAAGTCTCATGTCTTTGTTCCTTTAGGGTTCCTCTTCTGTGATAACACTAATGAAATAGCTACACATCTGTCCATCGAGTGCCTTATGGCCATTCGTCTGCACATGGCATTACGTATCCGTATTCCAAGTTCTTGGGCCACTTCTACAGGGCTGGGATGTCTCCACCCCTCAACAGTTTAAAGGTGGCGTTGGGCTAAAAAAACTTTGTCCTTTTAGCTGGCTCTTGATGGTCTATTTGGTTTTTCAGGAACCAATTAGCTTTCGATCACACTGACAATGCCTCCATTATGGAAATGAAAATTTTCTACACAACTTTCAGCTAATGCAGGAAACAAACAAAGATTTCAAACGATGAGGCGCCCAATGGGGGCCGTCGAAATACTCGTGGAAACCATCACGACATTTCTTTAAGCACCAATACACAACGCATGGCTTCAGGGCAGAACCAGAATCACTCGGGGATATGGGCTAAGCCTGATGTGAGCCTAATTTGTCATGTTTTACACTTACTTTTATAATGATTTCTGCATGCATTTCATGCATTTGGGTTAAAATAGTACAGAATCTATGTAGTTGATGCTTATTTGCCCAATTATGGAGTCTACACTAGTTTCTGTTTAATTTCACATAAATCGAGGCAATTCCCAGCAATTCAGAGAAAGGATGGAAAACTCGAAGTCAACTACAGAGAGTCTGAGGTCAAGGAGCAGCTGAACCATGACAAACCGAGAAGAAAATGAGGAAGAAAAGAACTCGACATATCTAGTCGATATCGACCATTTCTAGCCGATATTGAGTAACCCCAGTCGAAATACAGAAGTCGAGCAGAGTCCACTCGAGGAGCCCGGTTCTAGTTGACGTCGAGTAAAACTACTCGAAGCCGAGTACACCATATCGAGGCCAGAAGCTACCCGAGCTCGAGTGCAACCCAAGAGGAGAAGAACGTAGTCGACGTCGACTAACTCTAGTCGATGTCGAGTAGGCCAGTGACGAGTCCGAGTCCGAGATCGAGTGGAACCTGAGTTGATTAGCTTTCTTCTACACCAAGGCACATGAATTCTATCAACATCAAGTGAAGATTTATCAAGATGGAAGAGATCTATCCACAATAGCTGTCCTAGTTTTCTAATAGATTTATTTCCTTTATCGTTAATGTTTTATCTTGTGTTTTAGATAGGAAGTTTTAGATATAGATATAGTTGTTCTTTCCTAGATCAGCTAGATGTAACACTATAAATAAGGCTTTAGAGGTTGGATTTTATAATCATCCAAGACAAGCCATTAGTTACATCGAGTAGAGAGAGAGAGAGAGAGAGAGAGAGAGAGAGAGAGAGTGGAGGCCGAGTGCAAGTTGTAGAAAGCGAGAGCGAGATTTGGCTTCGTTCGGTTGTAAGCTCTACTTTAGCTTATTTAATGCAATTTAGTTTTATGAAATTATTGATGTGTTTATTCATGATGAGGAGCGAATATTCACCCAACTTCTAGGATCGAGGTGAGCTCGACGGTAGCCATGTAAGGTAATGCGATAAAGGTACATTCTTTTGATGCGATTTCGTCTTCTATCCTTATGAGTATGATTCTTTTGCGAAAGTTGAAGGTGATCCTTGTTTGTGTTATTGAAGCGAATGTGATCTTAATACAACTTGGATTAATTATGTGAAAAAGGGGTAGTAACAATTAGGATTTATGCGAAAGCCTCTATTTTCCTACTTGTTAATAACGAAAATTATTTGATGAAAAGGCATGATCTTTTATACCTTTATGCATTATTTTATATGGTTATCGTTGTGGTGTTGAAACCCTGATCTTGGAAGTATTTTAGTTTATTGATTTATTTTCACAAATTTCGTGTTTACATTCGATTTCGTTCGAAAAGTTACGGTTTTCGGTTCTGTTTTTACTCGAGATCGACGACACTGGTTGACTTCGGGTGCTACAGTGGTCGACGTCGAGTACACTGCTCGACATCGACTAGCCTTTGCTTTCGTTTTCTTGCGTTTCTTTGCTTCTGTTCTCTGTTTTGCAGATTGAGTAGTCGAAGTCGACTAAACCTAGTCGAAGTCGACTAAACCTAGTTGAAGTCGAGTGCTTCCTGAGTCAATTTCATGCGGATTTTTGGAACTTGAAAGGCGGGCGCTGGTACACTTCTTCGTGGATCGATCCTGACTACCTTCTACTACAACGGGAGGAAGTCTTGTATTTATTTGCTGAGACAAGGAGTCAGTTTGCTTTATATTTTATTTATATTTCATACTTGACAAACGTCCTTCAACAACAAAGCCACCAATGGATTGCTACAAGCATAATTTTGATGGATATGTAAGACCTGGTGCTTCGGCGTCTTATGGTTTCGTTATTTGGGATTGACGAGGTGATGTGGTGGCCATGGGAAGGGATACATGTATCAATGTCTCGGTGGCCTATGCTGAAAATCTCGGCCTGAAGATGGGCATCTTACGGGCAAAACAACTAAATATTCAAAACCTCTTGATCGAGGGAGATAACCTACTGGTTATAAAAGCTCTGTTAGGGGATTGGAAATGCCCCTGAAATATCGAGTTGCTTCAATCTGACATTCTTTTAGATACTTCGTCATTCTCTTATGTAGCTATTCGTCATATTTTCAGGGAATCTAATGTTGTGGCTGACTATCTCGCTCGCAGTGCACATGCATCCCCTGCCGACGGCAGCTACGATGACGATCAAGAACTTAATGTTCTCATCCGCAAGGATGCGCTAGGTAGGGCTTCAGTTACGGCCGACCCGACCTATTCTTTATTCTGCATAAAAAAAAAATCAATACTCCGTATAAACCACACTCTTTAACTACTACTCCATCCGTCCCAAAATAGATGTCTTTTACTATTCATGCACGTTTTCTTAAGAAGCTAAAAACTATATAAAATATTAACATTTTATTAAATATTTTTAAATAATATCATACATATTACTAATAAGTATAGAATTATTTTAAAAAATTAATTAAAAAATAGATATTTTATATGGTTTTTAGCTCATTAAAAACATATATGAATAGTCCAAAGACAACTATTGTGTGACAGAGAGAGTATTGTAGTAATTTGCAAAGTTCAAGATGAAAAAATAATTTGTAAAGTGTCGAGTGTTACATTTTGGTATGTCTACTTTCTTGGAGAACTCACAATTATCATACACAGATATATCATCATTGTTGCTATGACCTCCAAGACACAACGTCCGTCTTTGAATTAATCTGTTTTAGTTGTATAATCTGACTAGAGTTTAAGGAGATTTTATTAAGAATGTGGACAAAGAGGAGGTGATGACTCATGTCTAATGTCAGACAAAAGAAAACGAATGTTCTATTCGCACGACGAAATCTCGCAAGACGCACAAATGAGGTATTGACTTTCTAGGTCGGCAAGGACGGTGATGATCCTGGATTCCTGGATCGGTAGTACGTGAGTAGGCAGTAAGAGTGCAAACACAAACTTCCTAAGTCGGGAGTGGGTAGACAGTGAGAGTGCAGACGCAGACTTCCTAAGTTGGATTCGGGTGGTTATGATGGTCAAACGAACACTTATAAATAGACTTTGGATAAGCACGTCGATCTGCAGTCACCTGAATGCCGACACAAGGAGCCAGGATCGCCTTAGGCGATGGGACGTCGTAGGCATGCCGAGCTGCAGCCTTGCAGTGCACATGTCTCGTCGTCAAGAGATCCCACCTACAGTTCGACATAGGGAGTTGTCTTTGGCTATAGCCTTTTCGTCTTAGGTGAGCTATGTCGCCAATATCTTTGTCGACTTCAAATGTCGGTACTGACACTGTATCGCTTGCGAGAAATTGACCGTGTATATAATAACCCCCAAAGAAAAAGATATGATCTCCCACAGGCGAGTCCCGCGAAACATACAAATCATAAGAAAAAAAGAGCAAAGATTAGCGAAATAATATGTTGATCTAATAAGACTAAACACATGAAGCCTAAACAGAGTAAGTTGAGATTGGCCGTGTCGCCAATTAAGTTTGTTTCACGATAAATGTATCGAAATTGAAATTTTCAATGTCTAGTTAACAAATCTGTCGATCTAACAAGACTAAACACAGATTGAGTTGAGCTAGTGAACTTCTTCAAAAGCTCCACTGTGTTTAACAAATCTGTCTCAACTCAACAACAACTCTCCTCGAAATTGAATTCTATATTTGCATTTCCATTTTAACAGCGGATGTTTCCCAAATCAATTCCCCATTGCTACCATTAACCTGTAGATTTGGACCTAATTGAACACTTGAATTGATGCAATGTACAAACCCCCTTCATTTTCTTAAACACAACCATCTTTCAAAATTGAATTCTATATTCGCAGTCTCCTTTCCACGTTCCCAAGTAGCTTCGACTCCTCGACTGTCGTCCCCCCCTGTAAACACCCCCCGTTTCCACCGCACCCAAACACATAACTACTGTATCTTTCAAAAACCCTATATTCAAAAAAAAAAAATCTTTCAAAAACCCTAATCTTCTCTGTTCTCTCTGTCATCGAAGAGTTTTGAGATGGCAAATGGACCAGCTATTGGAATTGATCTCGGCACTACCTACTCCTGTGTAGGAGTTTGGCAGCACGATCGAGTTGAGATCATCGCTAACGATCAAGGTAACAGAACCACGCCTTCCTACGTCGCCTTCACCGACAACGAGCGTATGATCGGAGATGCTGCAAAGAATCAGGTTGCCAGGAACCCTGTCAACACCGTCTTTGGTATGCTTTCTTTCTTTTCCTTGCTTTGATCCTGTTTGTACTGTGTTGACTCTTGCTCTCTGTCTTCTAATCAACGAACGAACCAGAACTTGAAATCTATGAAGTTAATGTTTTGTTTCCTTGCGTGTTTAAATATATTTGTCCCAAATTTGATCTTCGGACAAGTAATTGCCCAAAACTCGAATTGGAATCTGTTTGCTTCTGCTTCATACCTAGTTTTAGATGTAATTGCATAACACATTCAATTCAACATGTTGGATTTGTTTACTGATAGATGTTTGCTGAGTGTAGAAATTATTCAATTAAACTGTTTCAACTCAGAGAAAATTTGCAGACCTTAAAAATAGCTTGTTATGTTAAATGACAGATGCGAAGAGGTTGATTGGCAGGAGATTTAGCGACCCATTGGTACAGAGTGATATGAAGTTGTGGCCTTTCAAGGTTCTTCCCGGAGCTGCTGACAAGCCGATGATTGTTGTCACCTACAAGGGCGAGGAAAAGCAATTCATTGCTGAAGAGATCTCATCAATGGTGCTTACTAAGATGAAGGACACTGCGGAAGCTTATCTCGATACAACCATCAAGAACGCTGTGGTGACAGTCCCTGCTTACTTCAATGACTCCCAACGGCAGGCGACTAAGGATGCTGGTGTAATTGCGGGCCTGAATGTCATGCGTATCATCAACGAGCCCATTGCTGCTGCTATCGCGTATGGCCTTGACAAGAAGTCGAGCGGTGGTGGTGGGAAGAATGTGCTCATCTTTGATCTTGGTGGTGGGACATTTGATGTTTCTCTCCTTACAATTGGCGAGGCCAGTGACGAGAAGGATGTGCTTGTCTTCGATGTCAAGGCAACTGCTGGTGACACCCACCTTGGTGGAGAGGATTTTGATAATAGGCTGGTGAACCACTGTGTCCAGGAGTTTGTTAGAAAGCATAAGAAGGACATTAGTGGTAATCCGAGGGCCCTTAGGAGATTGAGGACTGCTTGTGAGAGGGCAAAACGGAGTCTTTCATCCACTGTTCAGATGGACATTGAGATCGATTGTCTATATGAGGGTTTAGATTTCAACACTTTGATTACTCGAGCCATGTTTGAGAAGTTGAACATGGAGCTGTTCATGAAATGTAAGGAGCCTGTTGAGCAGTGTTTGAGGGAAGCCAATATGGACAAGAGTGATGTCCATGATATTGTGCTTGTTGGTGGCTCAACTAGGATTCCGAAAGTGCAACAACTTCTGCAGGAGTTCTTCAATGGTAAAGAGCTAAGAAAGAGCATCAACCCGGATGAAGCTGTGGCATGTGGTGCTGCGGTACTGGCCGCGAAACTGAGTGGCCAGGGTAACCAAAGGGTTCAGGATATTCTGTTGTCGGATGTCACTCCCCTATCACTCGGTGTGGAGATTTGTGATGGTGTGATGTCTGTTGTGGTCCCTAGGAACACCACCATCCCGTGCAAGAAGGAGAAGGATTATTGTACTCGCTTTGATAACCAGCCAAGTGCCCTCTTCCCGGTCTATGAAGGTGAGCGAGCCAGTACAAAGGACAACAACTTGTTGGGCAAGTTCACTCTCTTTGGTATTCCTCCAGCTCCAAAGGGTGTTCCCAAGATCAATGTCTGCTTTGACATCGATGCTGATGGCATCATGACCGTGTTGGCTGAGAACAAGGAAACTGGGCAGAAGAACAAGATCACAATCACCAACGACAAGGGAAGGCTGTCCAAGGAGGAGATCGAGAAGATGGTACAGGAGGCGGAGAAGTACAAGGCAGAGGACGAGAAGTTCAAGAAGAAGGTGAATGCCAAGAATGCATTAGAGAACTACGCAGACAATATTAGGAACACTATCAACGATGAGGAGATTCAGTCCAAGCTTGGTGCAGACAAGAAGAAGATTGAGGAGGCCGTTGATTCAACAATTATCTGGTTGCAGGCTACCCATCTGGGGGATGAGGAGGAATTAGAGGACAAGAAGAAGGAGCTGGAGAACCTCTGCAACCCCATCATCAGCGAGATGTACCAGGATGGACATAGAAGGCCCAACCAGTGGTGATGGTGCACATTTGAGGAAGTTGACTAAGCTATTAAGTTACTTTTCTTATACTCTTTTGATGTGTTTAGCCACCATGAATGCAAGTTGTTGATGTTGTAATGAAGCAGTTTGTATTTTGTCCTACTCTTAAACTTCGTATGATATACAGTAAGTATTAGTTTTCAAGTACTGTTTTGATCTGTTCACCCGATAAGCAGCTCTGGCCCATTTTGACCTTTCATTTGAAAAATCGACACAAACTCAAATATAAACCCATATCAATTCAATCAAAACCCAATATGGTATGAACCTGTATCAATTCAACCAAAATTGAAACTCAAAAATTGATTCAACCTATTCTGAATGCGTGCTGCAATTCGAATAGCTATAAAACTCGGCCAAACGATCACTCGCTAATTAGCAGCTACTCTATGTAGTACGGAGTACGTATTTCTTTGAGGAAACTTAATTATGATGCATGAGAGGCGAAAACCAACATCTATAAGCGTATGGGATTTAGTTATAGTATATCGAACGTCAAATAACAGGGATTGTATCGTCAAGCCGATTTAACTAAAAGCTGATGTAACTAAGCCAAGAAAATAAGAAAGATATTTGTATGGATGGAAAGTAACCACTAATAATAAATCACTATACACACAAATAGATAAGAGGCAAACTATGGTTAAGGATCACCATAACAATTCTTTTCGATGTTGTTTTTTTATAACATGTGTTGATGAATATCCCTTGAATTGAATTAAAGTCCTAAACCATGTCGAAATATTGCTCTGTAAATGAAAGGCTAAGACTAATAGTACAAAATCTACATTAGTTGAAGATTAGTGGAAACCAGTGATATATAAGCTGCTCAACACATCTTGTGATTGCATTTGTTTTCTGAATTTCGATTTGATTTGAAGAATTTACATATTCAAGTTTCAACGTTTTGGCCATCTTCCAACATTTGATTGCATTAATAAAGAGATTCTTATACCGAGCATGATCTTAGGGATTTTGATTTTGTTGAATGTTCTTCAGTTCATTGTTAGTTTGGATCAAATGATTTTTGGCTATGTGATAATTAATTAGCTTGTACATGATTTATATATATGGTGATACTTTTTATATTTTTTCAGAAAGATTTGAACAATTAATATATTCTTAGGAGGTTGACTTGGACGTACCACACACAGAGCTGCTTCTGAAGTCACTTGGCAGAGAAGTATGGCAACATGTTGTGTTGGAGTTGCTGTTGAAATTGAAGCCCTCACTAACTAACACAGTTGGGCTTTTTCTCCTCCCGCTCTGCCTCCTTCCTAACCCCTCCACAATCTTCCGACTTGGTCCTTGGTGCATACACTAACAGCTTTTTAGGTTCTTTTTCCAAACTAGTCTTTTGCCTCTATGCGGCCTATGCCTTTATATTATATTGTTGTTCAATTTTTCTGCTCTTTTTCGTCTCAACCGCCTCTATTTTGACTATCTAAAAGTCTCCCACGATCTTATTATCGTCCTGAGGGTTTGAGACAAGGTTGGGAGTTTTATTGGACAATGGTTTGGCTTGGAATTGGATTTGCAGGTTGGTGTGCTACGTTGTTCTTGATGTGATGCAAGCTTCATGTGAATGATGGTTGATTTGTTGTTTCCGAAAATGTCGTGGAAATGCGATCGATATCTAATGGCTTTGCGGAGCCAATAATCTGAGATTTCCGCTATTGATCCCCAGAGTTCTCTTTGTCGACTTCCTTTTTCTGGTCGATTCGTTTGTCGTGTTGGCTTTGTTTTACAGTGTAAGATAGCTTGCACATTTATTTTATTTTTGCTCTTTCCGTTCAGTTATTTGCTTCGTGTTATTTCATTTCTGTCATTTGCTTTTGTTATTTGATTTTGGTTGTACATGATAGTTAGTCCATCAACCGGCTTGTCCGGTCTCTCGGTTTCTCTAGGCTTGTCTAGATAACCGAATTCTTATATTGCTTCCAAAACAAAAACAAAAAAAATCGAGGAGCGCGGACAAATTTTTTACAAAAAGGGTCACGCACGCCAACCAAGCCGAGCACACAAGCCGAGTGGGGTTTCATCCTAAAACCAATTGATGTTAGGTGGGGTAGCCCACCGGCTTATATGCAAGGCTTGGATTCACATTCTAATCAATGTGGGATACTCTCATAACTCATATTCTCCACACCTTAGTACCGGACGAAATATGTCAAACTGTTGTATACCCTGCGAATTACCCTTTATCTCAAAGATACCTCGCGAAAAATCCGTATTTTTAATTTTTAGGGTTTTGTATCCTACTTCGGTATCATGAAAGATTACACAAATCAATGTCTCCGGCCAATATCGGTTGAGATGTCCTACGAGAGATATATCCTTTATATGATGGACTTTTATAATTCACATACGTTTTTTGATAAAAATTATATAAATTTTTTATTTTTTATAATTTTATAAAATAATTTTATACTTCTTACTAATAAGCATACAATTTATATTAAAAAGTTAACATTTTATATAGTTTTTATAATCGTTCAAAAAGACACAAATAATAAAAGTCAATTGAAATTAAACTATAAGAGTAGATATATCAACGATAATCAATACTCCTTATAAACCACACTCTTTAACTATAATTTTCAAAATTCAAGATGAAAAAATAATTTGTAAAGTGCCGAGTGTTACATTTTAGTATGTATACTTTCTTGGAGAACTCGCAATTATCATACACAAATATATCATCAATGTTGCTATGACATCCAAGACTCAACGTCCATCTTTGAATTAATCTGTTATAGTTGTATAATCTGATTAGAGTTTCATGAGTTCTTATATATATATACTCATAAAACATAACAATTTATAACTCTAGTTTCGCCTCCATAATAAAGAATTCTATTTCCCTGCCCGTAGGCGTTGGTAAAACATTATTACTGAATCACGTTAAATCTCGATCTGTGTCTATCTTTGTTTGTTTATCGTTTTTGTTACAACAGTCTGAATATTTAAATTCATTTTTATAAGGTTTTTTTAGCTAGAAAACGAGATCCAAGCTCTCAACATCCGAAGGAGATTTTATTACGAATGTGGATAAAGAGGAGGTGATTACTCATGTCTAATGTCAGTCAAAAGAAAACGAACCTTCTATTCACGCGACGAAATCTCGCCAGACGCACAATGGAGGTCCTGGCTTTTTCGGTCGGCAAGGACGGTGATGATCCTGGATTCCTGGATCGACAGTGGGTAAGCAGTGAAAGTGCAGACAATGGGAGTGAAGACATAGACTTCCTAAGTTGGCTTCGGTGGTTATGATGGCCAAATGAACCCCAATAAATAGGCTTTGGGTAGGCACGCCGATCTGCAGTCATAGGGAACCTGTAGATTTGGACTGAATTGAACACTTGAATTTCATGCAATGTACAGACCCCCTTCATTTTCGCTTGGCTCGCGAAAACGATGAGTTCACTTCGATGGTTGCATCTTTGTAGAATTTAGAGATTGGTGGTGGAATCATTTTATTAGAGAAGACAAACACACATTTATAATTTTATTATTCAACCCTTTACATACGGATTACAATGTTTGGAGGATAAGTAACATCAACCCTTTACATACGGATTACAATGTTTGGAGGATAAGTAACATAAAGATATCGATATAACAAGATCAAGGATTATATCCTAATACAATCATATCTATATATCATTCTAATCTATCTCTAACAACCTTTCATTAGAATGACAGAGAAAAAGATTTAAATTATTACTCGCAGTCTCCTTTCCAGGTTCCCTCTATAAACACCCCCGCTTCCACTCAAACACATACCAGCTTTCAAAAACCCTAATCTTCTCTGTTCTTTCCGTAATCGAAGAGTTTTGAGATGGCAAATGGAGAAGGTCCAGCTATTGGAATTGATCTCGGCACTATCTACTCCTGTGTCGGAGTTTGGCAGCGCAATCGGGTTGAGATCATCACCAACGATCAAGGTAACCGAACCACGCCTTCCTACGTCGCCTTCACCGATACCGAGCGTATGATTGGAGATGCTGCTATGAATCAGGTGGCCAGGAACCCTGTCAACTCCGTCTTTGGTAAGATTTCTTTCTTTTCCTTGCTTTGATTCTGTTTGTACTGTGTTGACTCTTGCTCTCTGTCTCCTGACGCTACGCCAAAGTTTCTAATCATAGAACGAACCAGAACTTGAAATCTATGAAGTTAATGTTTTGTTTCCTTGCGTCTTTAAATATATTTGTCCCAATTTTGATCTTCGGACAAGTAATTGACCAGAACTCGAATTGGCATCTGTTTGCTTCTATTTCTTACCTAGTTTTAGATGTAATTGCATAACACATTCAATTCAACATGTTGGATTTGTTTACTGATAGATGTTTACTCCGTGTAGAAATTATTCAATTAAAATGTTTCAACTCATAGAAAATTTACAGACCTTAAAAATAGCTTGTTATGTTAAATGACAGATGCAAAGAGGTTGATCGGCAGGAGATTTAGCGACCCATTGGTACAGACTGACATGAAGCATTGGCCATTCAAGGTTATTCCAGGAGCTGCTGACAAGCCGATGATTGTTGTCAGCTACAAGGGTGAGGAAAAGCAATTCAGTGCTGAAGAGATCTCATCAATGGTGCTTACAAAGATGAAGGACACCGCGGAGGCTTATCTCGGTAAAACCATCAAGAACGTTGTGGTGACAGTCCCTGCTTACTTCAATGACTCCCAACGGCAGGCGACTAAGGATGCTGGTGTTATTGCGGGCCTGAATGTCATGCGTATCATCAACGAGCCCATCGCTGCTGCTATCGCCTATGGCCTTGACAAGAAGTCGAGCAGTAGTTGTGGGAAGAATGTGCTCATCTTTGATCTTGGTGGTGGCACATTTGATGTTTCTCTCCTTACAATCGGGGAGGCCAGTGACGAGAAGGATGTCCTTCTCTTCGATGTCAAGGCAACCGCTGGTGACACCCACCTTGGTGGAGAGGATTTCGATAACAGGCTGGTGAACCACTGTGTCCAGGAGTTTGAGAGAAAGCATAAGAAGGACATCAGTGGTAATCCGAGGGCCATTAGGAGATTGAGGACTGCTTGTGAGAGGGCAAAGCGGAGTCTTTCATCCACTATTCAGGCGGACATTGAGATCGATTGTCTATATGAGGGTTTAGATTTCAACACTTTGATTACTCGTGCCAAGTTTGAGAAGTTGAACATGGACCTGTTCATGAAATATAGGGAGCCCGTTGAGCAGTGTTTGAGTGACGCCAAGATGGACAAGAGTTCTGTCCATGAAATCGTGCTTGTTGGTGGCTCAACTAGGATTCCAAAAGTCCAACAGCTTCTGCAGGAATTCTTTAATGGGAAACAGCTGTGCAAGAGCATCAACCCAGATGAAGCCGTGGCATGTGGTGCTGCGTTACTGGCTGCGAAATTGAGTGGCGATTGTAATAAGATGGTTCAGGATCTTGTGTTGTTTGATGTCACTCCGTTATCACTCGGTATTGAGACTTTTGGTGGTGAGATGTCTGTTGTGGTCCCTCGGAACACCACCATCCCATGTATGAAGGAGAAGAGATTCCGTAATTCTGTGGATAACCAGACAACTGTCCCCATCAATGTCTATGAAGGTGAGCGAGCCAGTGTAAAGAACAACAAATTATTGGGCAAGTTCGTACTCTATGGTATTCATCCTGCTCCAAAAGGTGTTACTCCGATCGACGTCTACTTCAACATTGATGCTAATGGCATTTTGAATGTGTCGGCTGAGGACAAGACAACCGGGCAGAAGAACAAGATCACAATCACCAATGATAAGGGAAGGCTGTCCAAGGAGGAGATCGAGAAGATGATGGCGGAGGCCAAGAAGTACAAGGCAGAGGACGCACAGCTCAAGAAGAAGGTGGCTGCAAAGAATGCTTTGGAGAACTACACAGACAATATGAAGAACGCCATCAACGATGAGAAGATTGGGCCCAAGTTTGGTGCAGATAAGAAGAAGATCGAGGAGGCCATTGATTCCACGATTAACTGGTTGGAGGCTAACCAGCTGGCTGAGGCGGAGGAATTGGAGGAAAAGAGGAAGGAGCTGGAGAACCTCTGCAACCCCATCATAAGCGAGATGTACCAGGGTGGACACCGATGGCCCATGAGCCCTAAGATTGAGGAAGTCGAATAAGCCAACAAGTTTAAGATCGAACTGTGCATTTTCAACTACACTATTGATGTTATTATCCTCCATGAATTAGAGTCGATGTTGTAAGGAAACAGGTGGTAGTTTGTTTTACTTGTACCTCTGATTTGGACAAGACATGTATGCTTGGCACAAAAAAGGCAGTTGTGCGAATAAAAAGGGTTTCCCCATTTTAGTAACATTTTGTTTTTCGTTTGAATGTTGAATTTAATTAATAGTAAGGGATCCTTCACTTGGTTTGTTATTGAAGGTTGATGATGTTCATTTTATAATTAATGTGATATGTAAAACCCCTTTTAAGTAAAATTAACCTATCTTTATTGACCTTTTTATAACTTTATTAATTAGGTGTATATGCTAAAGTTTCAATGTTATATATATATTTGCCAGAATAAATAGAGATGATTTAATTATATATAAGCTGAGTACGGTTTGACATGTTATGTGGTCCAGTCCTTCCACGAAGTTGAACAAATAGAAGATGTAATGAAGAGGAAGAAGGAAGAGGAATCGAAGAGATAAGCCGGTGAAATTGACGTCGTAGTCGAAGGAAGAGGAAGAGGAAGAGGAGGATAATAGCCCAAGTTTAGAGGAGTATGGCAACGAAGCTAAGGCAATCTCATCATTTGTCATGTTTGCCTCTTTCATTTGCGTTCTTCTTCTAATTACTTTAACTAGTATGATTCCCGCGCCATGGCGCGTTTTTATAAACTAAAATATTATATATATTATAAAATATTAATAAATCTTATGATAAAAATAAAAATAAACTTTACAATTAATGTATCTTATAATTATTTCAGAATTTTTATAAAAAAAATCTTATGTAAAGTATAATACATATATATATATATATATAGATATTTTAAATTACTCAATAATAATAATATCAATATCATTATAACATTGTTTAAATGTGATGTGTCATAATCAATAGTTATATTCAATGTTTTGAATTAAGCCCAATAGTTAGTAAATAAATTTGATTAAGCCCAATAGTTATATTAGATTGAATTAAATGTTTTGAATTAAGCCCAATAGTTAATAAAATTAAAGAAAAAAGATAATAAAGGAAGAAGAAGAAAAAAGGAGAATTAAAGAAAATCCAAGAAAAATGGAAAAATAAAAATAAAAATAGTAAGACTCCTAAAATGCCTCTAAGATTGACACATCATCCTAAACTTTTTAAATTAAGAGTTTATATAGATAGTTAGTAAATAAATTTGATTAAGCCCAATAGTTATATTAGATTGAATTAAATGTTTTGAATTAAGCCCAATAGTTAATAAAATTAAAGAAAAAAGATAATTAAAGGAAGAAGAAGAAAAAAGGATAATTAAAGAAAATCCAAGAAAAATGGCAAAAATAATAATAATAGTAAGACTCCTAAAATGCCTCTAAGATTGACACATCATCCTAAACCTTTCTAAATTAAGAGTTTATATAGATATAGATAGTTAGTAAATAAATTTGATTAAGCCCAATAGTTATATTAGATTGAATTAAATGTTTTGAATTAAACCCAATAGTTAATAAAATTAAAGAAAAAACATAATTAAAGGAAGAAGAAGAAAAAAGGAGAATTAAAGAAAATCCAAGAAAAATGGCAAAAAAAATAATAGTAAGACTCCTAAAATCCTCTAAGATTGACACATCATCCTAAACTTTTTATATTAAGAGTTTATATAGATAGTTAGTAAATAAATTTGAGTAAGCCCAATAGTTATATTAGATTGAATTAAATGTTTTGAATTAAGCCCAATAGTTAATAAAATTAAAGAAAAAAGATAATTAAAGGAAGAAGAAGAAAAAAGGAGAATTAAAGAAAATCCAAGAAAAATGGCAAAAAAAATAATAATAGTAAGACTCCTAAAATGCCTCTAAGATTGACACATCATCCTAAACTTTTCTAAATTAAGAGTTTATATAGAATATAGATAGTTGATAAAATTAAAGAAAAAAGATAATTAAAGGAAGAAGAAGAAAAAAGGAGAATTAAAGAAAATCCAAGAAAAATGGCAAAAAAAAAAAATAGTAAGACTCCTAAAATGTCTCTAAGATTGACACATCATCCTAAACTTTTCTAAATTAAGAGTTTATACAGATAGTTAGTAAATAAATTTGATTAAGGCCAATAGTTATATTAGATTGAATTACATGTTTTGAATTAAGCCCAATAGTTAATAAAATTAAAGAAAAAAGATAATTAAAGGAAGAAGAAGAAAAAAGGATAATTAAAGAAAATCCAAGAAAAATGGCAAAAAAAAAAAAATAGTAAGACTCCTAAAATACATCTAAGATTGACACATTATCCTAAACTTTTCTAAATTAAGAGTTTATATAGATTCGCCTAATTGGAGTGTGTTAGTATAATTGGGGTTTTCGTGGCATTTGTTATGTACGGAACTGGATACTTGCTTTATAATATATACTACGTAGTAGATTTATAATATTATTGCCTCAAGAAAATGTCGACCACTATTTTGGTGAAAGTATGACAAATAGAAGAAGTTATTCTTGTTGAAGATGCTTCAAATTAATTAAGATATTTTAGTATTTTAATATTTTGGTTTTAATTAATTAGTGAAAGTTGTGGACTCAGTTATTTGGAATTAGTTTGTTAAGATATTAGTGTGGACTCCTGATGAGTGCAGATCACCTATTCCCATATATGTTGCAACCCCTATTGCTTTCATCTAATTGGTCCAGTTGGATTTTAATTAATTAATTGATCAATTCAATTAAAACCTAAAACCGAATTAAAAATACTCCTTATGATTTACTTTTATTTTTTATACCGAACCATTTTTTTTTTTTCTCATGCGCGCTCCAACCTTCTCTTTTCTTTTGAGTGCAGATCTCTCCAAACAGGCTGTGCCCCAACCTTCAAATCTCCATGGATCTACATGTCCTTCTGGAAAAAAAAAATCCATGGACCTACAGGTCCCCTCCTAATTGCTAGTTATTTTTTATTTATTTATTTTGGGTAAGGATACTAATTATTTTTTATGCAAAGACTAATTTTGAATAAAAAATTATGGTTGAGTCGTCTGTTAATTAACAAGGAGAAAACAAGTTTTGCTTTTGTCTATAATGCAATGAGCTAGGTTGTGGTTAATTGGGTATGTGCTATATAGCCTATATATATGCTTAGTATAAGATGTGTATTGAAGCATAAAAACAGTATCCTGATCTGTCAGCATTGTCTTCGGTAGTCTTCCACCCATTGCCTTTGAGAATGTGTCAAACAACCACACAAATGAAGCTGGCGTCTCATCATATAATAATGCTGCACCAAAAACAATGGTTTGCCTATGATGATTCAGTCCAACAAATAAAGCAATTGGTCGACCATCCTTATGCTTTCGATATGTAGTATCAAAGCAAACAACATCACCAAAATCTCCATAGTCAGCAATCATTCTTGCATCAGCCCAAAAGATATTAGTTATCAGATCATCTTCATCCACTTGGATCGCATAAAAGAAACTAGGATCTTCTACTTTCATTGTCTGCAAATACTCTAGAACTCCACCCGTATCACCGACCTTAATTTGAGAGTTGCGCTTGGTGCGCAAATAGTTTCTATAGTCTACTTGAGCAAATCCAAGATTCTCACGACCTCCTGCTTGCCTGGCCATGAACTCATAGGCATTTTTTGGAGCGATGCCTGAAATATCAGCAATGTCGACTTCTGATGCTTGAGAGCTTGACACTTTTCGATGTGATCTAAATAGGTGAGCCTTACTTGGACTTGCCAAGTTGTGGTCATGCTTAGCAATGAAGTTGACAACACGATACTTCCCAGTTTGGCGGCAATTAATCTTTAACATGGCCAAGCAATCAAATCTTGTCTCTGGATGATGAGATTTGTAATAAGCATCTCATTTATCAAGTCCCCGTTTACCTTGACATGAGCAAACGAATGTTCTATCTAACACTGTCCCCTTGAATTTGTGAACTGAACTTTTTCGAATAGAAAAACCAATTGTTAATGCATAAGCATTGTAGAACTCATAAGCTTCTTCTTCAGTTTGAAACTCCGTACCTACTCTTGGAATAATCTCCTTAGGTATATTAGAATGTAGTGGTTCCACCAATTCATCTTCGCAAGCTTCGAACAAATTTTCTTCTTGCTCAAATTCTAGTCGACGACGTGGTTGTATTTCTTGAATAGTAGTGTCCATAACCTTGTAAACAAAAAAAAACAGTAGATATATTAGGATGATAGAACGTGCTTGATATAAACTACTATATTACTTTTATCACAAAATTGAAACATGAAATCAAGCAAAACAAGTAAGGTCTCACAAAGTAGAAACGTGCTTGATATAAACTAGTATGTACCACAAGCAAACAAGTAAAACGCTACTTCGTGTATGCGATTCTTCATCAACACAAAGTACTAGTATATATACCACAAACTATAAATGAACTTACAATGGTCTCAGATGGGTGGAAAGAACAAGATTCTACTGATTGAAGTTGCAGTTCGTACAAAATTGGCTTGGGCAAACAATACGGTGACGGTAGGGTTGAAATTGATTGGAATTAGGTTATCTATCAAAAATTAATTATTGAAGATAATTAATTCGGTTTTAGGTTTTAATTGAATTGATTAATTAATTAATTAAAATCCAACTGGACCAATTAGATGAATGCAACAGGGGTTGCAACGTATATGGGAATAGGTGATCTGCACTCCTAACTGATGGATAGGGTAGTTTCTTTTCTTTAATTATATATATTGTGGTTTATGTAATCAGTTTGTGGGTAGAAATCAAAGCCGATAGTTTTTCCCCAATCTTTCTCTTCCAACATGGTATCCGAGCTCCAGTAATCGATCCTTATTTCCATGGCTTCCAACAATTTTTCTCTTCCTATTCCTACTTTCAATGGAGAGAACTATCCTTCCTGGGGTATCAAAATGAAATTTTATTTGAAAGCTTTGAGTTTATGGGAGTTTATTGAGAGTGATGCAAACCCTGCTGATCTTCCACAAAATCCTACCCTCCAACAAATCAAGAAGCATGACGAAGATATTGCGAGGAAGCAAAAAGCGTTGTGTTGCATACACTCTGCTGTCTCCGAGGAAATCTTTACAGCCATAATGGCCTGTAAATCGGCCAAAGATGCTTGGGAGACTCTCAAGGAAGAGTTTGAAGGCAACGAACAGACAAAGCTTATGCAAGTCTTGAATCTCAAAAGAGAATTTGAGATGCAAAGGATGAAAAAGTCTGAAAACGTGAAGGAATATGCAAGTAAGCTCCAGTCAACTGCCAATCAAATCAGGCTGCTTGGTGAAGAATTTCCGAATCGCAGGTTAATAGACAAGCTTCTTGTCACTCTTCCCGAAAGGTATGAGTCAAAGCTCTCTTCTCTTGAAGATTCTAAAGATCTGTCAACTATAAACTTTGCGGAATTAGTTAATGTTCTTCAAGCTATGGATCAAAGAAGAATCATGAGAGAGCAAGAGAATGGAGGTAAAGATGAAGACGCGTTCATTGCTAAGTCTTCCGTTTCAAAGGGCAAAGGTCAAATTCCTCAATGTGACAATTGCAAGAAAATTGGTCACAAAGAGGAAGATTGTTGGCACAAGGGCAAGACTCAATGTTATGGCTGCAAGAGATTTGGTCATGTTCAAAAGTATTGCAGGTTTAAAGATGAAACCCAATCCATCCTGGCGCAGGTGCTGGAAGAAGAAAAACTTTTTTAGAGGGAGATGTGCCCTTGGAATTTGAAGAAGATGAGAAGTGCATCATGATTTGAAGACAATGAGAAGTGCATTGAAGATCTTGAAGATGGTGAGACGTGCACCAAGTTGAAGATGGAGAATTTGAAGCAGGGATGGTGTTGAAGATGCTTCAAATTAATTAAGATATTTTAGTATTTTAATATTTTGGTTTTAATTAATTAGTGAAAGTTGTGGACTCAGTTATTTGGAATTAGTTTGTTAAGATATTAGTGGGGTTAGTAATGGGGTTGTGCGGCTAACTAATGGATAGGGTAGTTTCTTTTCTTCAATTATATATATTGTGGTTTATGTAATCAGTTTGTGGGTAGAAATCAAAGCCGATAGTTTTTCCCCAATCTTTCTCTTCCAACAATTCTTCGTAAAAACTTCAATTATAGATCAACCTAAGGAAAATCTCACCATGATAACTCGGTATTTTGAGGAATATTGGCAAGGTGAAATGGTTAGAAAGTGGAAAATTGAAATGTGTCAACTAACTAATGTTAATGTGTGGCAGTACGTTGAGATGACCAATAACACAAATATGTAGCATTCCATGTGACAATCTTCTATGATTGGCAGATACTATACATTAGTTAAACAACAACAAAACAACAAGATCATCAGGTGTGACAAGCAGGGAGAGATTCTAGAGCAACAAAGTAAGACATAGTGAAAATAAGATGAAAACACGCAACAAAGAGCAAATAAGGACGAAGGACTAAAGAATCTAAAGAAAGACAATATAATGACACCAAAAAACAAGGCTAGACATCATTGACCGTACCCGAATGCGTGTCCTTAGTGATCCTAATCTATGGTCATATCTTCCGTAAGTGACAAGAGTGTTAGGTCTTGTCGAATCACTTTTATCCAACTGTTTTTGGGTCATCCTCTGTCCCAGGGGACATCCTAAGTCCAATCCCTCACACTGACGCATGTGCGCCGAATGTGATCAACTCTTCTTAGGTCATACTATTGTCTTTACCTGATCGAATCAACTAGTAGCACAACTAGTCCTCGAATCAACGGGTAGTACAACTGGAATGTTTAGTTTTGATTTTGTGTGCTAAACAACAAATCAACTGGTAGTACTACCCGTTGATTCCAATTTACAAAGTTCTCCAAAGCATTCTTGGCATTCACCTTCTTCTTGAACTTCTCGTCCTGTGCCTTGTACTTCTTGGCCTTTCGCACCATCTTTAGAATCTCCTCCTTGGACAACCTTCCCTTGTCGTTGGTGATTGTGATTTTGTTCATATGCCTAATTGTCTTATCCTCATCCGACACATTCAAGATGTCATTAGCGTCAATGTCGAATGAGACAATGACCTTAGGAACACCCTTTGGAGCAGGAGGAATACCAAAGAGCTAGAACTCGCCCAACAAGTTGTTGTCCATTATACTACCGCCCTCACCTTCATAAACCGAGAAAAGGATACTTGTTTGGTTATCAGAGACGGTTAAGAAAACCCATTCCTTCTTGCAAGAGATGGTGGTGTTCCGAGGGACCAAAACAGACATCACACTTCCAACAGTCTCCACGCCGAGTGATAAGGGAGTGACATCAAACAACAGAATATCATGAACCCTTTGGTTACCCTGGCCACTCAAGTTTGCAACCAGTAACGCAGCACCAAATGCCACAGCTTCATCTGGGTTGATGCTCTTGAATAGCTCTTTGCCATCAAAGAAGGAGGTGTTGTGTTGGGGGCGGTAATCTTCGGATCCACTCTTCGCCATCGTCCCTTCAAACACTACCTTTCTTGGCCAATTCTGATAGATCTAAGCAGTTTGGTGCTTCCTCTGTGGTTAGTTTTGGTGGGATGTGAAGTGTCGATAGTCGCCAGTTGGTGTCTAAGGCGAGAGCTGCTGTCGGTCTTGTTTCTTCCGGCCAATTTGGTGGCAATCGAAGGGCTACCAACCATGATGAGGCTAAACAAATATATAAATAAAGTCCCTTCTCAATGTTGTCTATGTAACTATGAGGATGAGAACATTCATCACCTATTCATGCAATGTTATTTTACCAAAGCAATAATTTCAAACTATGAAAAGTGGTGGGCAAATCATTATTGGCAAACTATATGAGATAATAGAAACAACATCATTTTAAAAAAAAAATACTTAACCAATAACAGCCCTAGTTCAAAAAATAATTCATAACATTGTAAGTTGGAACCAATTGAACAAAGATGAAAACACTACAAAATTAGTGTGGACGACTTAGTAAAACCGGGGGGGGGGGTGTTATAGATATATTTCACCAGAAGACCAGTAAAGGATCTATTCTCCAAACAGAGGCCTCTGCCTTCTGTGTAGGAATGCAGCTAGCGCTAACTAAAAGACTGTGAAAGGTTATCGTCGAAGGGGACAACATGGAAGTCATAAGGGCAATCAAAGATAACAGCAATGTGAAGTGGGAGATTATGCGACAAATAGAAAAGATCGGATTAATGAGGACTTTTTTCGACCACGTTGAGTTCATACATTGCTTTAGAGAAGCAAATAAAGTAGCTGACTATATTGTTAAAAATAGGAAAACTTATAATATGTCTAATCTCCCTTTTAATAGAGATCTTTGTATCATCATCCACCAGGATGATCAAGGAGACGCTTTACGCTTTTAGTAAAACTCTCCTATTGTTTGCCTACTATAAAAAAAAGATAAAAAAATAATTTGTAAAGTATCGAGTGTTACATTTTGGTATGTATACTTTCTTTGAGAACCCGAAGTACTCATACACAAATATATCATCAATGTTGCTATGACATCCAAGACACAACGTCCATCTTTGAATTAATCGGAATATTTGCATTTATTTTTTTATGTAATTTTTTTTCCCAGAAAACTAGATCCAAGCTCTCAACATCCGAATGAGATTTTATTAAGAACGTGGACAAAGATGAGGTGATGACATGCACCGAAATAGAAATCAAAATTTAGGTGGGCTAGATAGGCTAAAGTTTTCTACTTCGTATTTTGTAATTTTTATTAACCAAACCCTTAATTTAATAAATATTTTTTTTTACGTATTATTTTATTTTTGGTAAAAATGGGATGGGCTGGAGCCTGGAGCAGAGCCCAGTCCGCCCTTGGATCCGTGTCTGGGTGATGACTGATCTCTAATGTCAGACAAAAGAAAAAGAGTATGATCCCACAGGCGAGTCCTTAAAACCACTGTTCTAAAAAACGCTCTTGCGGTCCGACTAGACATTGTCAAGACGTTTGGCGCATCCTAACCGCTAAGACACCGCCTAGGTGCTTGACGTTTGGCACTTTGACGGTTTGTTTAGGTTTTGAGATTGATTTTTGTTGTTTTATTTTGTTAATGTAAAAATTATGGATTGTGATGTTTAGTTGAACATGTTTATGAGATTTTATATTTGAATTTAACAACGTTTAAAATGATCATGATGCTTATTTGATCTGTATGATATTTATTTTTATTTAAAGGTGTTAATGACTTTGAAAATGCATATATTATTACATTATATGAGTTTTAAATATGTTAAAGAGTTAAATATAAGAAAATGATTTATAAAAAAAACCGTTTTATCCACCACTAAGACCGCACCCTACCGTCTTAACGCTTGATGATATCGTCAAGCGTCTTTTAACATATTACTCGAGTAAAAAAATGCAAATCAAAAAAGAAAAAAGGCAAAGATTTAAATTATTACTTGCAGTCTCCTTTCCACTCTCCCCCCTAACACCCTGTTTGGCACGTGGGTATTTTAGGGAAGGGAAGAGATTGGAAATGGAGAAAGAGAAGAGAAGGGAAGGGAAGAGAAAGTATTTCACTTTCTCACCAAATTCCACCAATTTGTTAGGATGTGAAATCCCATCAAATAGGGTAGTTATTCAACTTTCAAATCCCTTCCATTCCTCCCAATGATCTACCCAAATACTCAATTCATTTTCCCTTCCATTCCCTCCCTAAAATTCTCATCAAATCCCATCCCAAACATAGTGTAAGTTAACACCCCCCCGTTCCACCGCACCCAAACACATACCAGCTTTCAAAAACCCTAATCTTCTCTGTTCTCTCTGTAATCGAAGTGTTTTGATATGGCAAATGGAGAAGGTCCAGCTATTGGAATTGATCTCGGCACTACCTACTCCTGTGTCGGTGTTTGGCAGCACGATCGGGTTGAGATCATCGCCAATGATCAAGGTAACCGGACCACTCCTTCCTACGTCGCCTTCAACGATACCGAGCGTATGATCGGAGACGCTGCTAAGAATCAGGTCGCCAGGAACCCTGTCAACTCCGTCTTTGGTAGGATTTCCTTCTTTTCCTTGCTTAATTTGATCCCTGTTTGAACTGTGATGCTACCCAAAGTTTCTAATCAAAGAACGAACCAGAACTTGAAATCTATGAAGTTACTGTTTGTTTCCTTGCATGTTTAAATATATTTGTCCCAAATTTGATCTTCGGATTCTTAGTAATTGTTTCCTTGCATGTTCTCTCTGTAATCTATGAAGTTAATGTTTGTTTCCTTGCATGTTTAAATAGGAATGAAATATGAATGTTTAAAACCTACCTAATCGGATTGGCATCTGTTTGCTTCTATTACGTGTAGTTAGTTTTAGATGTAATTGCATAACACATTTAATTCAACATATATGTTGAATTTGTTTACTGATAGATGTTTTGAGATCTGAACAAGCGCATATCTGTGAATTTGAGTACTGTTGAATTTGAGTGTAGAAATTATTCAATTTAACTGTTTCAACTCAGAGAAAATTTGCAGAGCTTAAGAATAGCTTGTTATGTTAAATGACAGATGCGAAGAGGTTGATCGGCAGGAGATTTAGCGACCCATTGGTACAGAGTGACATGAAGCTGTGGCCATTCAAGGTTATTCCCGGAGCTGCTGACAAGCCGATGATTGTTGCCACCTACAAGGGCGAGGAAAAGCAATTCAGTGCTGAAGAGAACTCATCAATGGTGCTTACTAAGATGAAGCACACCGCGGAGGCTTATCTCGGTACAACCATCAAGAACGTTGTGGTGACAGTCCCTGCTTATTTCAATGACTCCCAACGGCAGGCAACTAAGGATGCTGGTGTTATTGCGGGCATGAATGTCATGCGTATCATCAACGAGCCCATCGTGGCTGCTATCGCCTATGGCCTTGACAAGAAGACAAACAGTAGCGGTGGGAAGAATGTGCTCATCTTTGATCTTGGTGGTGGCACATTTGATGTTTCTCTCCTTACAATTGGGGAGGCCAGTGAAGAGAAGGATGTGCTTGTCTTCGATGTAAAGGCAACTGCTGGTGACACCCACCTTGGTGGAGAGGATTTCGATAACAGGCTGGTGAATCACTTTGTCCAGGAGTTCAAGAGAAAGCATAAGAAGGACATTAGTGGTAACCCGAGGGCCCTTAGGAGATTGAGGACTGCTTGTGAGAGGGCAAAGCGGAGTCTTTCATCCACTGTTCAGGCGGACATTGAGATCGATTGTCTATATCAGGGTATAGATTTCAACACTTTGATTACTCGTGCCAAGTTTGAGAAGCTGAACATGGACCTGTTCATGAAATGTAAGGAGCCTGTTGAGCAGTGTTTGAGGGAAGCCCATATGGACAAGAGTGATGTCCATGATATTGTGCTTGTTGGTGGATCAACTAGGATTCCGAAAGTGCAACAGCTTCTGTGGGAATTCTTTAATGGCAAAGAGCTAAGCAAGAGCATCAACCCGGATGAAGCTGTGGCATCTGGTGCTGCTGTACTGGCTGCGAAATTGAGTGGTCAGGCTAACCAGAGGGTTCAGGATCTTATGTTGTTGGATGTCACTCCCTTGTCACTCGGTATACAGGTTACTGGTGGTGTGATGTCTGTTGTGGTCCCTCGGAACACGACAATCCCGTGCAAGAAGGAGAAGATATTCCATACTGTCTTTGATTACCAGACAAGGATCCTCTTCCAGGTCTATGAAGGTGAGCGAGCCAGCACAATGGACAACAACAAGTTGGGTGAGTTTAGGCTCTCTGGTATTCCTCCTGCTCCAAAGCGTGTTCCTAAGATCAATGTTTGCTTTGAAATTGACGCTGATGGCATCTTGAATGTGTCGGCTGAGGACAAAAAAACTGGGCAGACGGAGAAGATCACAATCACCAACGACAAGGGAAGGCTGTCCAAGGAGGAGATCGATAAGATGGTTCAGGAGGCCAAGAAATACAAGGCAGAGGACGAGGAGTTCAAGAAGAAGGTTAAGGCCAAGATTGCATTGGAGAACTACGCTGACAGTATGAGGAACATCATCAACGACGAGGAGATTCTGTCCAAGCTTAGTGCATACAAAAAGAAGATTGAGGAGGCCATTGATTCCACGATGATCTTGCTGCAGGAGACTACCCATCTGGCCAAGGCGGAGGAATTAGAGGACAAGATGAAGGAGCTGGAGAACCTCTGCAACCCAATCATCAGGCAGATGTACCAGCGTGGACACAAAAGGCCCAACCAGTGGTGATGGTTTGAGGAAATCGACTAAGACAGTAGGTTAATTACTTTTCAAGTACTCTTTTGATTTGCTTATCTACCATGAATGAAAGTTGTTGATGGTTTGAAGAAGGGAGACTGAAGCTACATTTGGAGTTCGCAAGATCTGATTCGAACAGGAACATTAAAACTTTCTACATAGTAAATCACCACTTAAAAAATAGGGCGATTTTGGTAGAGGGTCTTTT
Organism: Persicaria tinctoria; assembly: GCA_037127255.1. Taxonomy (NCBI): domain Eukaryota; kingdom Viridiplantae; phylum Streptophyta; class Magnoliopsida; order Caryophyllales; family Polygonaceae; genus Persicaria; species Persicaria tinctoria. The sequence goes on from JBANSL010000004.1 coordinate 12,274,449, forward strand.
TTAAATATCCAATTAGTCACTTAGCCCATAAATCAATTTAATTAGTTTGCCCTAGCCCCCTTCCCAATAGGGTGGGTTGGTCAATGGTCAACCGTTTGACCATTGACCGGTCACCGGTCAACGTTGACCAACCCATTTTGATGCCAACTTTTTTTTTTTTTTTTTTGCCAACTTTTTTTTTTTAGTGATGCCATATTTTACCGTTTTGATGTCAAAATTTTACTATATTTTATTTTCACTTTGATGCCACTTTTTTATGTCAATTTTTTGATAATATTTTTTTTACCGTGATGTCATATTTTTGATGATATTTTTTCAAAGTAGTATTTTTGATGACATTTTTTTCTTTAATGTGATACAAATTTTTCAAAATGGCATCAATGGTCAACGTGACATTAGAGTAAACAAAAAATGTAATCAAAGTTTAAAAAAAGTGTCATCCAATAATTTAATTAGAAAAGTGGCATCAGATTGAAAATAAAATGTAATAAAATTTTGGCATCAAAACGGTAAAATATGACATCACAAAAAATGTCATCAATGTTTTAAAAAAGTGGCATTAAAAAAAAGTCATCCAATCATTTCATTAGAAAAGTGACAATAAGGTGACAATATTTTGATTCCACGTTTTAAGCTCTTATGCCATCAATTATATAAAATTGTCACCACAAAAATGTTGGCATCAAAACGGTAAAATATGGTATTACTAAAAAAAAAAAGGTGGCATCAAAAAAAAAAGTTAGCATCAAAAAAAAAAAAAAAAAAAAAGTTGGCATCAAAATGGGTTGACCGGTCAACGGTCAACGTTGACCGGTCAAAAGGGCTAAGCAAGCTAAAAAAACAATTAATGGGCTAAGCATGCTAAAAAAACAATTAATGGGCCTATCTAGCTAACCAAATATGCTTAAAGGCTTTTTCACCAAATTCCCTCTAAAAAATACCAATTTAATTTAACTAATTATTAATTTAATCAGATTTACATTAATCTCATTTTTCTAATTTATCTTTTTGTTTGTATTTATATCGATCTCTTTCAAACAAGTAATCTATATAATTTACTAAATTGTTGATTCTCACCCAAATCTATCTTTTAAGAATTGTTAACCAAATCTCATATATATGTTTTATTTATGTTTGAAAATTCTAACATAATTTTACCTTTTTCAATTAATTTTAGTTCTCATTTTTTCTTAACTAAATTTTGGCCAAATTTAAAAGTTACTTTTCTTTACAAAAAAATAAATGAAATAAAATATATATGAGGGAATTGCACAAGGTAACCCAAAAACTCAAAAACCTTGCAAGGTTAACCCGATCCGGAAAAAAATTCCATATCCGGTAACCCTTGTACCCGGTAGCCCGTTCCAAAGGAGAGAAAGGGAAGAGAGAAGGAAGGGGATCGGAGACAGGGACAGGCGGAGGCATCTCCCTCGAGGCGAGGCGCAGACGACTAGAAGGGGATCGGAGGCGGGCGAGAAAGGAGGGAGAAGGAGGGGGATCGAGGGAAGGCGCAGGCGGAAGCATCTCCCTCGACGGTGGATTGCTTGAGGTGAGGCGCGGGCGGAGGCATCTCCTTCGATCTCTGTAGTTGATTGAAGGCGCAGGCGGAGGCATCTCCTTGGAGGCGTGTAACGGCCCGGGATTATGATTCCCAGGTTACGTTTCGAGGGATAAAACCCCCCCGTTAGGACCTTGCGCCCCGAGTACAGGTTGAAGGTTTCAAAACTTACTTTAATGTTTTCAAGGGGGATTTCATACCCAAAATCGAAGGGATCGTTGGAATCCCCGGGGAAGTCCCCTGTACCTGTCGTAATCTAAGCGTGGAAATCGGAAATAGTGCAACTAGCGGAAATAAGCGTAATACAAGAGGGTGCCACGGCAGAGCCGGGTCAAAACGGAGTCAAGTATAAATCCAAAATATAATCAGAGTCTAGTGAAGTCTATACTCCAACGCTCACTCTCCGCCGACAAAATGACCCGCGCAAATAGGCAAACAGCACCGATAGGATGAACATAGGTAATACCTAAAAAAATTGATATGGGGCGGGATCAGATCGATGCCCACTTCTCTGCATCCCAACCATAAGCACACATATACGCTATTCCTAATAAAGATGCTTCTAGATGCATGGCGGAATAGTAACACACTAACATGCTCCTAAGATCAAGTGCATAATAATAATAAGGCCTTAGCATAGAATACCAAGTGGTATATCCCTCTCCTACCTCCACCCCTTCCGATAGGTGGAGACTGGCCAGCTCGTGAATGCATTCATTCATAATTGGGCGGCACGCATGCCTAACCCGCTCCACAATAAAGCCCGCAGGCATATAATAAAAGGAAGTGCATGACTCGATTGACTCAGGGTACCCGATGAAGCTGGGCTACCCTATGACCCTAGCAATGACTCTAGTTACTTCACAGATAACGGCCGTTCTGTTTACATACGCATAAAGAAATAGGATGCTCAACGATCAATGCAACCTAGCATGGTACTACATGGCATGCTGATCATGAATGCAACACCTAGTATATCATGCACCTATAGCAGGGAATCACTCTATTCAATCTGAGTAAGCTCCGAAGAGACTTACCTGGTATCGCAGAACAGCAAAAAGGCAATCAACCAGGCAATATGAAATCCAACACGTCACAGATGATCACCTAACAAGTATAAGTACATGAATGAGTCTATTCCTAAGGTACAAAAAGCATAGAATAGTCACCCACACAACTTCACAAACTTAACATAATAACCATCACATCATCATTTCCATAATATCAACCTTGTCTCATAATCTATCATCTCAATATCTCACAACCATACTCAATATAATTCTCCAATTCATCGACTTAAGACAATTCCAATTCATACTTAACCAATTTGCATGCCATCATCTCACAATCTTACTTAGCATATAATTGCACATCTTCAACAAAGTCATATAACTTTTAACCACATTAATAAATCACCACAATATCATATATTAAATCTCGAAACAACATTTTATATTTTAATCCCAATAATTTTACATACTACTTCTAACATCTTTTATTTTAACATCTTTATAAAATATTTATAAAATCCCAACAATATTCATTAAATCAAAACATTCATTTTTAATTTACCAAACCAACCTCACTTTATTAAAATTACCAAAAACCACCCACTTATTTTATAAAAGTCCAACCCGGCCCCCTTGTTTTAATTAAACCAAACCGGGCCCTTCAAAAGTTAGTCCCAAAGAAGCTTCCCATTTGTTTCTTTCAATTCAACGAGCTGGAGGTTTAAAAGAGGAAGGGGGGCCCACGCACACAGGGAGGAAGGAAGGAACGAGGAGGAAGGAAGAGAGCTCACCGAGAGGGCTTCGAAGCTTCGTCGGAGTTCGTCGGGATCTCGATGGACTCGCCGGAGTCTCGATCCGCGCTAGCTCGGTCTAGGACGGAAGAACGGGGGTTAAAGGCGGTGCTTTTCACAGCTCGAAGTCGAATGGAAAGGGAAACGAGCCTTACCGGGGTTCTCGGAGAAAACAGGGAGGAAGGAGAAGGGAAGAGGTGCTGCTCGGCGGCGGTGGTGGCTCCGGCTGCTGCTGGTGGCGACGGCGGCGCTCCGGGGAGGAGGTGGTGCGGCAGTGGTGGAGGTGGCGGTGGTGAGGTGTGGCGGTGGTGAGGTGCGGCGGTGGTGGAAATGGCGTGAGGAAGCTCAAGAACCAGTTTTGGCTTGTGAAATGTCGAGAGAGAGAAGGGGAGAGAAGAGGAAGAATCAACACAAATCTGATTTTTCCAAAGGTCAAATTGCACATAAAAGGTCCATTTTTTTGTGAAGAGTGAGGTATTGTTTGTTTGCCAAAATAAGGGGGTCAAAGAGTGGGGGAAGGAAAGGAGAGGATAAGATTTTACTATAATTAGGAGGTGATGAGTTGGATTAGGATAAGAGAAAGCAAAAAGAGAGGGAGGGGAGGTGAGGATAAGATTTTACTATAATTAGGAGGTGATGAGTTGGATTAGGATAAGAGAAAGCAAAAAGAGAGGGAGGGGAGGTGAGGATAAGATTTTACTATAATTAGGAGGTGATGAGTTGGATTAGGATAAGAGAAAGCAAAAAGAGAGGGAGGGGAGGTGAGGATAAGATTTTACTATAATTAGGAGGTGATGAGTTGGATTAGGATAAGGATTCGGAATATGACGGAATTGAGAGCTCGGGTCGGGGATTTAAATTTCCGCTGATTGATCGTTCAAAACCGAAATGAAAGACGGAATTGATTTTTAAATCGGAAAATTTGGGTCGGAATTTATTTTAAATTCATTTTGATTTTCTTTTTCCGAAAATTAATATTTTAAAAATCCGAGCCTTTACATCATCCACCTCTAAAAACAAGTCTCGTCCCCGAGACTAAAATCATTCTAAAGTGGGGATGAAGTTGGAATTGGTGAGTCCAAGGGTCACGTCATCGATCCCGTAAGTACCTCATAAGTGCCCCCATGAGATCTCACAGTACCGTCGTCATGATCATAATACTCCCAATCGGTCGTAGTAAGGATGCGGTAGGGGCCCCTACCACACCCCACTCCGACTCCTCAGGCATACCATAACTCAAAACCATTATGACATCTCCGCTAGGTCTTAGCAAGCGATCTACAGGTGCCCCCATACATGCTTGTATCCACTTCGTGGGGCGTCATAATGAAAGCTCGGGTTGGAATAGTTTTCTCAAAATCTATGTCCCTTTTTAAATCACCATTTGATATTCTTTAAATTCGATATTAAACACGGCATTCCCAAATTTCCCAATCATTCTACATCCACCTCTAAAGGCTAATCCCACATTCTCTTCCTAGGTTCCAAGTCTGAATCAGATTCATCAATTCTGTTCTATCATACTAGCAATTCCAATTCAAGGCATCATGTAACATATCAATCGTATAACATAGCAATCATATCACGCGTTCATAAACAGATCACATTCATGTCAAGGATAGTCACATATAATAACAGATCTAGCTTAGCATCGCACATAGTAGGATTCATCATATCATATCACCGAAAGATGCACCTCATATCAATCAGATAAGCATATCGTACTTACGCTAACTACCAGACATCATCACATTAGAGGCAAACAGGTATTTCCACCCACTAGTATTTTATCAAGCTTAGGGATAACTATTGTTAGTACTAACAGCTAACTATTGTCTATGACGATACTTCAAGGAATTATCATCATCTATAGCATAGAACTAGCACCAAACTCGGCCCCCAAGTAAAGCACACATTAGATCACATCCTCAATAGAATCTGTCTATAACTACCAATCATGACAAGACACGACCACTACCCATCAGCTGTTGCATTAAGATCGACTTCACCTAGGTCCACTAACTCAATCCAATACCAGTTTTAACTATCATTGCATCCCGCTCATACACAGACCCTCTAGCCTCCCAACAATCCGCAATCAAGGCCAATTATCCAATCCAACTACTAGGTATTTCAACCCTCACGCCATCAAGCCATCTAAGGGTCAGTCTGCTTCAATGCCCCAATCTCTAGTCCTAATCTTCACCTTCTACGAGAAATCTCAAGTCCTCTATTGAATCGCTCTCACAATCAATCTAGACGCTTCTTAAAATCTCGCTTACTCTTCATAGGCTCTCAAGCCTCTGCCTGACCATAATCTCCCCAAAGAGACATCTCAAATCACCTCTCTAACCTGATCACACTTTCCGCACCACTAATCACTCTCACTAGCCATCCACCTCTAAGAACTCAACTCATACATATCATCTCACACATGATATTCCCGACCAACTCTCACACGGAAACCCAGATAGTGCTACTCCCAACCACGAATCACCAAGACCCTCATCACCCGCACCTATCCTCAATGACCAACCACTGATTCTATCTACGTACTTGTCCCATACCGAATCTCACGAACCCTAAACATCCATGACTCCTCAGCCGGCCTATTCTAGATTCTCGTCTCAGCATATTCCCAAATTTCCTCATCCTAAATCTTGATAAACCTTAACCTTTTGAAATCCTCAAGTCGTCCTACTTCTTAACCATTCCACCTTACCGCCCCAAGCCCTCTTTTACCGATCATCATTTCCGTAGAGTCCCTAGATCGTCCTCATCCGAGTTTCCCAATTATCGCAACTTAGCCAACTCTCTAAAACATTCTTCCCCTAGTGTTCGCAATACTTATGATTTGCCAATTTCCCAATTTCATGCTCAAAATCTCCCTATCTCGACCTCAAACCCACAATCTTACGAGAAATCTCAACGACATTCTTGCCTAACTACCAGCCCTTCCTCGAGATTCATCTCACACCCTCAAATACCTCAATAGCTACAATAACATCCACTCACAACTCTCGATTCATTCCCTAACCTAAAATCCTCCAACAACGCATCTAGAAATTCCTTCACTCACGAATTCTCCAAGCACTACCAATCGTATCGAGAAAAATTCCCAAATACTCATCACGCGTACATCCTTGATATGAACAACCTAACACCCGAGATCGATAATTTCCCAAACAACTTTGTACTACTCTTCCTTAGTGATTCCTCAACCTCAGCCTTTACCAAGATCGCTCCCAATCGCCACACATACAACCTAGTCCCAATTTCCACGATTTATTAGACATTCCTTAACCGATCATCCTCAACGCTGCCCACCTATAGAACTACACTGACTACCTATACTCACACCCACTCTCAAGGTCGCCCAAATGAACTAGTCTAGACCTCAGCCAACCACCCTTCTATGCCACGTGCTCACACCACACACCCACGACCTACCGACACATCTTGCTAGGATCTATCCCTCGAAATCTCGCCACGCTAACTCCACTCCTCACCTAAGACCTACCTGGAAGCTTAAATATACTCATTGACCACTATCTCTGACAAGTCATAACTCCCTCGACTCTACCCAAGCTAACACATCCTTCATGCACTCCATCTCGCACAACCAATGACCACCTCGAAGACCTCAATCTACCTGCCATTTCCTGATCCGTCTCACCAAGGACTCACTCGAATCGTGCACAAGAAGGAAACATCATCACCTATATAACTCATAACCGATTTACTAGCAGGTCAATGCGCGTAAGCATAAAGGCACATCATCACAGACACAAGTTAGTCAGACAAATATTCACTACCAGCTCAGCATATCAGTCATCACACATTCATTTAGTCAGCTCCAAGCCTATCGCACGACATCAATTCCAATTCGCGTAGGAGAGAACGTCACTTTTTGAGTCATCTAGGAGGATTACGTCCGCAACCGCCATCTTCGAAAGGCGCTCGTCCTTTGGTGACGTCGATTCTAGGGTCCATGGGCCCACCACGCTTCCGTTGCGCCACTCTGATGCCATTCGATCGCTTGTTTTCTTTTCTATGTCGATGTCCATCAAGGGGATCGCGAGGGGTTAGAAGTTACGGAGATAGGGGAGAGACAAGGGAAGACGACACACACCCTCAAGGATTTCAGACATGCACCAAGACTAGGGACGACGGGATCGAAGATAGAATCCCAACCCGCGGATTACAATGATGCCCCTTTGGGTGTTCCATGAGGTTATAATTATGGCACACAAACACATAAAAATCACGAATATCTCAACAACATTGTTGCACACTAGCATGTACCTATCTCAAGGAATATCGACCTATGAGTCCACAACACGTTCATCTAATCAAATTTTTCATGCACGCAAAACAAGCAAGTACCCTAACATTTCATTTACCAGTCATGCCTGACATATTAAGATCATTTATACATGGACCGACAATGGACATATGCAGCATAAGTTATATATGACATAATGAGCATTATAGGATATCACATATACAATTCATTACTCATTTTAAGTGTACACATAAGCATATTAAGATGCACTCTAATAATCATGTCAGGTGATATGGTGAAGTCATTTGGGCATAACAATTATCACATCCAATACAAACATATACATGTAGTATGACAAGTATGGCACATAGATGCATGATGGTCAATAATTAGGAGATGTATATCCTACATGATACTATCGACACTCATTAAGAAAATACATAGTCAATGAGGTTCAATTTGATTAACTTAACATACTCAGAAATTCCTTTCTCATGGCACCCATACAAAGAGGGTTAACCACACTATCATGGACCTAATTCAAGGGAGAGTAACAATGATGGGAATTCCTAGATTCGACACATATATATTCGTTCATAAGTGCAATCATGCAAGTTATCAGACAAGTCATGCTGAAATATACTAACACATCAAGTCATACAATCACAAGAGGGGGGGGCCTACTATTATAACCAAACAGAATTCTCTAAGGCAATCACTGACTCATCACCCTGTTTCCCCGTGGGACGCTAGTATGACTCGCTCGGTATGACACAAGGACATTCACACTGTTTTCGAGATGAGAGGGTATAATTTGTGTTTAGACTCTCGTGGTAAGAAGACACATTTGACCAGTATAGGAATCGAGAAGGATAACTCCATAAGACAATCACTTCCAACTCGAAATTGTTTCATTGATCACCCTCCCTAAACACTCATGAATTTCCCATATCCACACCCCCCCGGAAGTATCTAGTTGACTGACCCAAATTCTCCCGTGGAAGACACCAACCTAAGGTACGAGACTCGATAAAAGCATTGGTGGTGGGATACAAAACATGACTCGAAACGGGGAGAGCGGATGCTCTTCGACCCTTGCTAACATGCCTAAATGTTTTGGTGGGACGGTTGACGGAGTCAGAATCGTCAGGGGTTTGAATTATGGGAGAGCTATTTCGACAAGACAGGAGTTCCAATGACATAAGAACAAGGTATTCTCCCACTATCCCGTTTGCACATTTATTCAATACATGATTCAAGTCAAGGCATACTGATTAGTTCCCTACCCTAAGCACAATAGCACTCAACATGGAAGCATTAATCAACGTGATTAATATGATCCTCTTCAAGGAGGATCGCCCTCGGGCCCAGTCGGATATAGTGCCTATAATCACATAAACGATCTATGCCGTCCTTCGAGGGACGGCTGACCGGAGGGGCAAATACCTCACGGCCTCCTAACCCATGTCACTCCAACCTTCGGGCTCCTTGGAGTCTTCAAGTCCACCTGTAAAAGAACAAGCTATATTTTGCCTACCCGTTCCCAACTACATCCAATAGAGATGGCCTAGCGCCTTTACTACCCCTTCGTTTCCCTTTGTTTGATTACCGAATTTATTGAGTCAAGTTCATATTTAGTCCATTTGAGTCAGCCATATTAAATTCATTTTGCCCCTTTCTAAAACATTTTGGAAAAACATTTGAAAACCTTGGGCCATTTCCAAAACCACTTCAACCTATCATACTCGGTTTGCATAACCTGGCTCTGATACCACCTTTGTAACGGCCCGGGATTATGATTCCCAGGTTACGTTTTGAGGGATAAAACCCCCCCGTTAGGACCTTGCGCCCCGAGTACAGGTTGAAGGTTTCAAAACTTACTTTAATGTTTTCAAGGGGGATTTCATACCCAAAATCGAAGGGATCGTTGGAATCCCCGGGGAAGTCCCCTGTACCTGTCGTAATCTAAGCGTGGAAATCGGAAATAGTGCAACTAGCGGAAATAAGCGTAATACAAGAGGGTGCCACGGCAGAGCCGGGTCAAAACGGAGTCAAGTATAAATCCAAAATATAATCAGAGTCTAGTGAAGTCTATACTCCAACGCTCACTCTCCGCCGACAAAATGACCCGCGCAAATAGGCAAACAGCACCGATAGGATGAACATAGGTAATACCTAAAAAAATTGATATGGGGCGGGATCAGATCGATGCCCACTTCTCTGCATCCCAACCATAAGCACACATATACGCTATTCCTAATAAAGATGCTTCTAGATGCATGGCGGAATAGTAACACACTAACATGCTCCTAAGATCAAGTGCATAATAATAATAAGGCCTTAGCATAGAATACCAAGTGGTATATCCCTCTCCTACCTCCACCCCTTCCGATAGGTGGAGACTGGCCAGCTCATGAATGCATTCATTCATAATTGGGCGGCACGCATGCCTAACCCGCTCCACAATAAAGCCCGCAGGCATATAATAAAAGGAAGTGCATGACTCGATTGACTCAGGGTACCCGATGAAGCTGGGCTACCCTATGACCCTAGCAATGACTCTAGTTACTTCACAGATAACGGCCGTTCTGTTTACATACGCATAAAGAAATAGGATGCTCAACGATCAATGCAACCTAGCATGGTACTACATGGCATGCTGATCATGAATGCAACACCTAGTATATCATGCACCTATAGCAGGGAATCACTCTATTCAATCTGAGTAAGCTCCGAAGAGACTTACCTGGTATCGCAGAACAGCAAAAAGGCAATCAACCAGGCAATATGAAATCCAACACGTCACAGATGATCACCTAAAAAGTATAAGTACATGAATGAGTCTATTCCTAAGGTACAAAAAGCATAGAATAGTCACCCACACAACTTCACAAACTTAACATAATAACCATCACATCATCATTTCCATAATATCAACCTTGTCTCATAATCTATCATCTCAATATCTCACAACCATACTCAATATAATTCTCCAATTCATCGACTTAAGACAATTCCAATTCATACTTAACCAATTTGCATGCCATCATCTCACAATCTTACTTAGCATATAATTGCACATCTTCAACAAAGTCATATAACTTTTAACCACATTAATAAATCACCACAATATCATATATTAAATCTCGAAACAACATTTTATATTTTAATCCCAATAATTTTACATACTACTTCTAACATCTTTTATTTTAACATCTTTATAAAATATTTATAAAATCCCAACAATATTCATTAAATCAAAACATTCATTTTTAATTTACCAAACCAACCTCACTTTATTAAAATTACCAAAAACCACCCACTTATTTTATAAAAGTCCAACCCGGCCCCCTTGTTTTAATTAAACCAAACCGGGCCCATCAAAAGTTAGTCCCAAAGAAGCTTCCCATTTGTTTCTTTCAATTCAACGAGCTGGAGGTTTAAAAGAGGAAGGGGGGCCCACGCACACAGGGAGGAAGGAAGGAACGAGGAGGAAGGAAGAGAGCTCACCGAGAGGGCTTCGAAGCTTCGTCGGAGTTCGTCGGGATCTCGATGGACTCGCCGGAGTCTCGATCCGCGCTAGCTCGGCCTAGGACGGAAGAACGGGGGTTAAAGGCGGTGCTTTTCACAGCTCGAAGTCGAATGGAAAGGGAAACGAGCCTTACCGGGGTTCTCGGAGAAAACAGGGAGGAAGGAGAAGGGAAGAGGTGCTGCTCGGCGGCGGTGGTGGCTCCGGCTGCTGCTGGTGGCGACGGCGGCGCTCCGGGGAGGAGGTGGTGCGGCAGTGGTGGAGGTGGCGGTGGTGAGGTGTGGCGGTGGTGAGGTGCGGCGGTGGTGGAAATGGCGTGAGGAAGCTCAAGAACCAGTTTTGGCTTGTGAAATGTCGAGAGAGAGAAGGGGAGAGAAGAGGAAGAATCAACACAAATCTGATTTTTCCAAAGGTCAAATTGCACATAAAAGGTCCATTTTTTTGTGAAGAGTGAGGTATTGTTTGTTTGCCAAAATAAGGGGGTCAAAGAGTGGGGGAAGGAAAGGAGAGGATAAGATTTTACTATAATTAGGAGGTGATGAGTTGGATTAGGATAAGAGAAAGCAAAAAGAGAGGGAGGGGAGGTGAGGATAAGATTTTACTATAATTAGGAGGTGATGAGTTGGATTAGGATAAGAGAAAGCAAAAAGAGAGGGAGGGGAGGTGAGGATAAGATTTTACTATAATTAGGAGGTGATGAGTTGGATTAGGATAAGAGAAAGCAAAAAGAGAGGGAGGGGAGGTGAGGATAAGATTTTACTATAATTAGGAGGTGATGAGTTGGATTAGGATAAGGATTCGGAATATGACGGAATTGAGAGCTCGGGTCGGGGATTTAAATTTCCGCTGATTGATCGTTCAAAACCGAAATGAAAGACGGAATTGATTTTTAAATCGGAAAATTTGGGTCGGAATTTATTTTAAATTCATTTTGATTTTCTTTTTCCGAAAATTAATATTTTAAAAATCCGAGCCTTTACAAGGCGCAGGCGGCAAGTACTTCCACTCTCTCTTTCTTCAGGCGATTTCGAGCCTCGTCGAGGATAATCTCCACAATTGGCTTCCATTCTGCGATTCCAGGTACAATCCTTCACCCTTCTTCTTCTCTGCTCTATCTTTCAAGCCTTTGAATTGGAATTTTTAGTTTAGGGCTAGAGATTGAAATTTCGAATTTCAGAATTGAAATGGTTTGGTTTGAAATTTCCCATTCGGTTAGGGTTGGGGTTTGCTGTCTGTCATGTCTGAATAAACAGGTGACATGTTGATTAGTGTAGGTGTCATGTAGTAAGTGATGTTGCCAAATAAACAGGTGACATGTTGATTCGTGGCTTGGAGATTCTGAAACAATACCTCATATGGAGTACTCCATGAATGCAGCATTCACATGAATTAGGCTTTGTTATTTGGCTTTCCTGTGTGCTATTTGTTCTCTCATGAGAAGTGGGACATCTAAATGAATGAAGAAACCTTTAATGTAGGTATGTTGCTGACTTGATTCATTTTAGGGTTGTGTATTATGCACTAGTGTGTTTTGTGTGCAGAGCAAATATTGATAATGGCCAAGGTAAATGGATAGACCCTCACATATCAAGTTTCTTTGACATAAATATTCTTCCCATGTAGCCTATTAGCTCAATGGGAGAGCATTGTGGTCATACACAAAGATGTGGGTTCAATTCCCACGTAGGCTTATTATTCATTAATCAACACCGAGTATCAACTTATGTTTAGAACAAGTCAAGCTTGCTACATCACCAAATTCACGTGTCAAGTAAAAACAATTCATATGTCAAGTAAAACACATTATATGTCATGTAAATCCGGTATGAGTGACATGTAAATTCAGTATGAGTTATGAGTTATTTTTGGTGCTGCTATCACCTAATTTAGTGGCATAAGTGCTTGCATTAGCATGTTTCTTTGTTTGAGGGACTCGCAACGCAGAAGTGAGTTCATTATTAATAAAACATCAAACGAAGGCCACTTTAGTTTCTTTGCTTGGATTAGCATGTTTCTTTGCTTGGATTAGCATGTCTTCTTATTGTTGAAATTAATAAAGCGGTTTTGATTCGTGCTTCTTGATGGTCCTGGATTTCAATTTTCAGTCACAATTTTGATTTCTTGCTTTGGGATGACAGGATGCACGTAGCATAGGCTCGAGGCAAGATCATGGAGTTGCTAGCAAGGCACAACATCGGATGAACAAGGGGGGTTGCAATGTGATAGCAGCTGCTGTTTATGCTAGCGCTGCAATGATTGATCAGTGCTTTATCTATTTGCCTTATATATATATATAATCTTCATTTAAAACAATATTGATTGTGAAAAGCTTGCCTTAATGAAGGAAAATAACACGAGAGGTGATGCTATTAACATGACATGTAATACTATTTAACATGACAGGTAATGCGAATAACAAGACAGGTAATGCGAATCGAGCCTCTTCTCCTTAATGAATGAAAATAACATGACATGTAATGCTATTAACATGACATGTAATACTATTTAACATGACAGGTAATGCGAATAACATGACAGGTAATGCGAATCGAGCCTCTTCTCCTTAATGAATGAAAATAACATGACATGTAATGGTATTAACATGACAGTTTATATCCTTTAACATAAAAAAAAATGTTGTTGTTGGGCAACAACAATCTTCCTCTTCCTACATTTCAAGTGTGGGATAAGACGAACGACTGGTGGAACTCACTCTACGGGAATGACTGTGAAACTAAAGTGGCCTTCCAACAGCTTTATTAATTTCAACAATAAAAAGACATGCTAATCCAAGCAAAGAAACATGTTAATCCAAGCAAAGAAACTAAAGTGGCCTTCGTTTGATGTTTTGTTAATAATGAACTCACTTCTGCGTTGCGAGTCCCTCAAACAAAGAAACATGCTAATGCAAGCACTTATGCCACTAAATTATGTGATAGAAGCACCAAAAATAACCCATAACCCATACTGAATTTACATGTCACTCATACCGGATTTACATGACATATAATGTGTTTTACTTGACATATGAATTGTTTTTACTTGACACATGAATTTGGTGATGTAGCAAGCTTGACTTGTTCTAAACATAAGTTGATAATCGACATTGATTAATGAATAATAAGCCTACGTGGGAATTGAACTCACATCTTTGTGTATGACCACAATGCTCTCCCATTGAGCTAATAGGCTACATGTGAAGAATATTTATGTGAAAGGAGATGTACCCAAATCCTCTGTGTCTTCGATCCCACGAAGAAAATGCAAGATTGCAAGGATGCATATTGCAAAGTACCAATAAGAAAAAGAATGAAAATAAAGTTCAGTAAAAGACCATGAAAATTGAAGAAAAGGTAAACCTAAGCTCTATAATCTATATATAAATGGCATCAGAGTATCTTAATCTCAACTTGAATGATCAAAAAATTTCAAGATTACCCCCTGCCCCACTCCACTAGAAAATCCCACGGACAAACTCAACCCCCTATTTGGCAACATCACTTACTACATGACACCTACACCAATCAACATGTCACCTGTTTATTCAGACATGACAGACAGCAAACCCCAACCCTAACCGAATGGGAAATTTCAAACCAAACCATTTCAATTCCGAAATTCGAAATTTTAGTCTCCAACCCTAAACTAAAAATTCCAAGTTAAAGGCTTGGAAGATAGAGCAGAGAAGAAGAAGGGTGAAGGATTGTACCTGGAATCGCAGAATCGAAGCCAATTGTGGAGATTATCCTCGACGAGGCTCGAAATCGCTTGAAGAAAGAGAGAGTGGAAGGACCTGCGTGAGGGAGAAAGGGCATGATGCTTGGCCCCCGACCCCCTTCCTTCTCCCTTCTTGTGGTTGCCTCAACCATGGCACCCGAGCTCGCCGAATGAGGCATCTTCTTCCTCCTTCGGCCTCGTCGAGCCCGAAGGAGACGAATGAGAGGAAGAAGGACCAAAATGACTGCGCTCAAGCCCTCCCGTCGAGCCCGGAGGCCTGTCGCCTAGAGCCGCGAACCTCGCCTCCGACGACGGCGTCTTCCCTACTTCATCGAATCCCTCATCCTTCTCTTCCTCTCCCACAGTTGCGCGCTTTTCTCTCTCCAACCGGCTGCAACCTGTGAGAAACCGGGTAAATGCAAATTTTTTTTTTTAGGGATTAACCCCCGCAATGAAACCGGGTAGTTAGGTTAGTTTTGCAAATACCCCATAAAATATCGACCATTTAGAATCCATTTGACATAGTTAGGGGTGGGCACAAATCCCGCAAATCCCGATCCCGTCCCGATCCCGGTGGGATTTAGGACAAAATAGCGAATCCCGTCCCGATCCCGTCCCGCAAAAATTATGCGGGACGAAACGCGGGACGATCCCGGTGGGATCCCGCAAATCCCGTCCCGTCCCGCATATAATAATAATAATAATAATTTTTATAATAATAATAATATAATAATAATATTATTATTATAATATTATAATAATATTATTATTATAATATTATAGAATAATAATAATATATTATTTTGAGCAAATATTATTTATAACTATAATAATAATTTTCAATTTTCAATTTATAATAATAATAATATTATTATTATATAATATTATAATAATATAATATAATTTAATAATAATATTAATTTATATCATATTATATTTTTTTCTTGTAAAGTATAATTATTTTATAATAATAACAATAAAAATAAGTAATATTATTTTATTTTATTTTTAATTATAACGTGGGATTATTATTATTATTTATTATTATTATTATTATTTTTTTATTATTATTATTATTATTATTATTATTATTATTATTATTATTATTATTATAATAAAAACATATTACAAGAAATTAGTGGGCAACCGAGATACTATATGGGCACCCACCCCTTTAGCGATAACAAAGCCAAGTCTAGTAAAAATATAACGTGCAGCACGAGCCCCAGCATCCTGAGATACCGAGAATTTCTGAATCCGCTTCAGCAATGCAACCGCATCTGTATCCAACTCCCCCAATGAAGAGAATGAGAAGGGTAGGAAACCATAAACAGCCGCCGTACACAAATCTCGATACTTGACACACTTACGTCGAGCAGCATCAACAACAGCACGACCAGGCATAAAGTCAGAAATTCCAGACTGAGTCAATGGAGAGGATCCCATCAGATCGACACACACATCCCGCCCATTTAGAGTTACAAGAGGCAAATAGCTAATTAAATACGGTATTCTTCCTAACTATCAATCGATAATTAGACAATATTGGTAAATCTTGTCTCAATTCCTTTCCGTCCTCATCTAGTAAGATAATGTAGCCAAATATGTTGAACATTATAATTAATTATACAATCATTGTATGAATTAATAATAGTATTATAATATTATTATTATTATTATTGAATAATATAGTTGAGAATAATACCGTATTCAACATATTATACTAAATAATGAATTATGAAAGCATTTTTCACTTTGCAAATTTATATAATATTTTATTATTTTTATATGCGGGACAAGGCCCGTCCCGTCCCGATCCCGTCCCGTCCAGACACCATCCCGTCCCGAAAAAAAAATGTCAATCCCGTCCCGATCCCGTCCCGAAAAAAATTCGCGGGACGAGTCCCGTCCCGGCCCAATCCCGTCCCGTCCCGTCCCGTGCCCACCCCTAGACATAGTTAATAGCTTTTTGAAACTTTTGTTCTTTATATTATATAGTTTTGAAGAATATAGAATTATTATATTTTCTTTTACTTCATGTATTATTTTTTAAATGGAGACAAATGAATTAGCAATGAAATATTGTTTTTTTTGTACTTAAGTTAATTAATAGGTGTCTTTTTTTTATATTAATTTTTAAAATTTAAGTGAGCATGCAAGATAAGTTTGAGAGAAGTTAAATTATAAAATTTTAATTTTAAAAAATTTAGGCCGGATTTTTTATGGTTGTCAACATTAAGTGAGTTGAGTTAATCATTTCATATTCAATTGATTTGGGATATGATTGTTATTTGGGTCGTTCGAGATTAAGTTGGATGCAAATTGAATTGAATAAATTTAGATTTTAAGTACAAATTCAACCAATAGATTTTTGTGTGGTCCTAAAAAATAACAAATTGTATTTTAATTTATTTATTCACTAAAAACTTGTGTAATATTTTTTGCATTCAAAGAGTCATGCAAAGTACGGATAATGAACTAGTCAATTCTAAAAAAATTACCTCTTGCTTCTTGTCTCACCAATTTTATTATTTTCATCATAAGCTACCATTTGTATGCATGTGAACATTGAGATTTTGTATGGTGGGGGATTGAGTTGTTTGATCGATTCCTGATGACTTTTATTTGAGTCAAAATATGACGTGTCCACAATTGTTCTCTAGGATTTGCGTGTGCACTTTTTCAACGAACACTCTTTCGTCGCTTTTCTTAGACTTGCTACACTCGTATTGGTTCACTTTGATGCGTTATCACTTATTTGCAAAGAAATCAGCCTAACATTACACAAAAAAGAAGTCAGCCTTAAAATGAGTTGTTTTGTCGACCGTGGTGTGTATCATATATATGTGTTGGTTTGTGCTTTGGTTAGGAGTGGTTGTGTTCATATTTTTTCGATGAGCACTCGATGTTAGTTTTCTAGACTTCTATTGCAGGCGAGAGTGTCCTTCGTGTTCATTGCTATTCAGGTGGCTACCATTGCAGCGTGTTTTAAATTTCATGTCGTTTTTGCAGACGAGTGTGTCCTGATGACCACTTTCTGATGTTGAATTGTTCCTTGTTTCGGCCTAGTTCTCACCTACCTTTGGTTCACTTCGATTGACTACTTGTATTTTCTTGCTTGCTTGCTGAATTTATTTGTGTTTACTTTATCGGTGAAACCGCTTACCGTCTTGATGTCGGTAATCTCGATTTAATATTTTAAACCTCTTTTATTTTTTTAAACAAAAATTTAAAAATATTACCCTTAGTCTCCTTCCCATGTTTCCCAATAGCTTCGACTCCCGCTTGGAACTCAATCAAGGAGAATGCTTGGAAAAAAAAATTAATTTGACTCTTTTTTTTATCAACAATATTAAGCAAATTAGAAGTGAAAAATGGAATCGCTTGCCTTGAACCATAGACAGGTTAGGAACACGTTGACAATTCCCTAACCTGAACCAGATAATTGATTTGATCTTTTGGGTGATATGTAAATTGTGCTTCATCACCCACGGTAGCTTGCTAGCTAGCCTCCGCCGATGTCCTTGATTCACTCATCACTTTCGCCGCCCTCTGTTCTTCTCCGGTGATTTGCAATGGAAGCCTCATTGCTTGTACATTTTTTTAATAAGGCAAAGATTGGGGGTCAGACAGACCTAACTTTTCGAGAGGCCGATGAATCGGTAGATAGACTAACCGTCGAAAACAATACAACAAAAAACGAACAAAAAATAGGTGCAACAAAGGGGTACAAAAGGAGAGATATATCTAGGCTAAATGAAGATCTTCGGTCGAGAACGTAGACGCCGACAAAAGCCAAGTACCACCATGGCAGCACCGCTCGTCAATGATACATCAGGACGTCATCTCCCGTGGGCAGTGAAAATAAGGAATGACTTGCCTAGTTATCTTAAACAATTTCGTCAATGCAAGGTTTTTTAATAAGATTTGATAAAAGGGTTATTTTGACAACTAACACATTATGAATATCTAATTAGCTAACTAGCACCCAAACAAAAGTAATTAACTAACCTAACACCCTTCCCATATTGACTATTAAGGTCAACGGTCAACGTTGACCGGCCTTTCGGATATATATTTTTTTTTTTAATGATGCCACTTTTTTTGATGCCATTTTTTGCTGTTTTGATGCCGTTTTTTATTACATTTTATTTTCGCTTTGATGCCTCTTTTGAGTCTTTTCTAATAAAATTGATTGATGACACTTTTTTAATGTCATTTCTGTCAAAACCTTGATGACATTTTTTTGTTCATTGTGATGTCACGTTGACCATTGATGTCATTTTTTTTACTGTTGAATACTGATGACACTTTTTTCATGTCAATTTTTTGATGATATTTTTACTGTGCTGCCAATTTTTTTTCAAAGTAGTGTTTTGATGACATTTTTTTCTTTAATGTGATGTAACTTTTCCAAAGTAGTGTTTTGATGCCATTTTTCTAATGTAATTATTTGATGCCATTTTTGTAATCAGACCGTTTGATGCCATTTTTTTTTAATTTAATCAATTGTATATCGATATATTTTCATCGATTTTACTTTTGTTCACTGATGACACGTTTGTAATTACACTTCATTGATGCAATCACTTTTGGTGACATCAAAGATTTTTTACTGTATGGTAGATTGGATGTAATGTGTATGGCCTATGAAAGATGCCAAAAGAATTATAAACATGTAGAGGAAAACATCAATTAATACCAAAAAATCAACAGCACTAAGCAACTAAAAATTGTGTTCAAATTATTATGGCGCACATGAAAATGGTCTCTGTAGACTAAATGAAATGGAGTATAAAACTCAGAGCCCTTTGAGGAATAACAATCCAAAATTTTCAGATTCCTTCAATCTGAATGACAGTTACAAGGAAATTGTTCCAAGGAAATTTGAGAGTATCGAAACCCTTGGCAAAAAGCAAAGGCTCAAATTGTTCCAAATAAATTATTATCAAATAGTAAAAAGACAGCCCCCTCTCAACTTTGTCATCATCATCTAATGAGAATTAGCCGCCGCCAGATCCGTACTTCTTGCCCAAGACGATAACCTGAAGCTTGTCGTACCCGGCAAGGACTCCAGCGCCTGCAACAACACGACGGATGTTGGCACCAGCACCCTTGAAGAGTGACTTGACGCCCTCATTCTTGAGGATCTGGTTGAAGGCATCCAAGGAGCGCTTGTACTTGATAGCTTCGCCGGAGGTCATCATCATTCTACGACGAACGGTGTCGATTGGGTAGGAAGCAAGCCTAGCACCAATGGTAATACCCCATCCGAGGAGGAAACTATCTTGTAACATTCAAAGCCAGAGAAGTTGAAGGATGAGTTAACATGATAATAGAGTTGATCTAAACTACAGACAACTTGACTACATCCAAAGAAATTGGTGATTTACCTGCATATCTCTAGTCAGCAGCACTGGCTTCAGGGAATCATACATTCCAAAGTAGAGACCACAGTAAACAACAATTCCAACACATGAGATGTTGAATCCATGGTAAAGTCCAGCAACACCGTCAGAGGCAATGGTCTTCTTGCACACGTCAACCAAACCGTTGAACTGTCGCTCTCCGCCCTTCTTTGCTGCCTTTGCGTCGTTGTACAGCCTTGTAGGAGCATAATCCAGAGAGTACACAAACAATAGAGATGAAGCACCAGCAGCACCACCAGATGCCAAGTTACCAGCAAACCACTTCCAGTAACCATCCCTGTCTTTCTTGAAGATCAGGAATGTGACATAAGCTGGATGGAATGGTGTTGTTATAAGAACATGGAGATCAGGAATGTGCTTCTCAAGTTCTGCAAGACACAAAACATACACAGTCAATCAAGTAGAGCCTGGGCTAAGCTTGGGTTCAGAAATCTCATCAGAACTCATTTTCATCTTAGAGCTTATGTTAAAATTCACATGACAGCAAGTTGCAAAGCAAGAAACTAAGCTTATAACCAGAATTCAAGGAATTCATTATTCTTAATAGTTATCTCTTCGGTTTATACACAGTGATTCCAGAAGCTACACAACTCAGTTTATCCACCACTGTCACATAAACCACAATGGAAATCGGTTCAAGACAATTCACACACAACAGATGGCAAATTTAAGCAAGAACATGGAAAACGGTGCAAGAACATGCTAGTATGCTACGCCACTCACATGATACAAAGATGTTGGAACCAAAGTCTCGTAAGAATAAATACTAGATTAAATACTAGATTCAAAATACAAGATTAATTGTACCAATGAGTGCTTATCAAATAGATATACACAAGACAAGACACCAGTGCATCTTTATATTTACCCTCATTTAGTTCACAACTAAAAAGGAAAAAAGATACAGTAATTCTTTTTGAAAGTTATACAGATTTAGCACATCAGTATATCAATCAACCCTGTTTGAAGAAGACTTAAAACCCTTCTACCTAGACTCGACATTAGGCTGCACATCAATGTAAAGAGGACACATAACACCAAGAGTAAGTGGGTTTGAAATGAAGCAAAGTTAATTTAGCAAGAAAAGGGCAAGGGATGTGTTCAGCAATGCTAAAATGTCATTGTATCACCATATTTTTACCTCATTAGTTATCTTATTAAGCCTTGTTAGGTAAAAGCACCATAATAGCATGACAAGGCACGCACACCCAAAGACGCACCTTGATGATGAACCTCTTGATCATCACGCTCTCAACAGCTGGATTCCAACATGACAAGTGCTCTCAAGGTTTTCAATCCAGAAGATCCAAGAGCATCTTGATCTTTTGATAAGGTAGATGACAATGCTGGATATACCTACATATCAGGTAAGCAAGATAAGAAGATGATACCAAATTGAGTGCATTTCTAACTGTAGCAAACATTCTCAATCAAATAACATCTAGTGTCCTCAATTGATGCAAGTGTAATGTTTCCGCACTATTCCTTGCATTCCTTAAGAATGTTTCATGGGACAGGTTTCCACCTAATGCATAAAACAAAGTAATGATTCCTTTTTTCCTATTTATAAAGAGGGAACGAAACAGGTGTTATTTAACCATGCTCTAACTGAAATGACATTTGTGAACTTGAGAGTTCTTTGTGCCTAAATGTTTCTGATAATGAAACCGAAGAACTAGAGAGGAGAATTTATGTTTCAGATGCTATGAGGACAAAATATGCTACTGTGTTCTCATGAATACCTTACTGATTGAAGCAGTTACCATCATGATTGTGAAGAAGTAGTCCTTTGCGCTTGTTACCGATGACAACATCAAATGCCTTTGCACCATCAAATGCCTTTCCACCATTTAACATATTATCCCTAGCAAATGCAACAAGAAATATTTAGAATGAGTTGTGACAACTCAAACTTGAAACAATTAGAAGGAGAAAATGAATTTTTCACTATACTGAAGCCTGCTATAAGAACACTTCCATGTTATATTTTTGCACCAGATTCCATCTTACTGACCAGCCAACAAACCCCTGTCAATAAAGGGAGTAGTCACAAAAACAGGGTAATAAAACTGCATGTTTAGGAATAGATAATAGAGGATTAGATTAAAAAAAAAAGAGCTTAGCCATTTCCAATTATGATGAGACCTTCAAAACACCTAACATGATAATGCTCATACACACATTTTCACAATCTAAAAGCAAAAAAATGATCATCAAGAAACAACTTTCACATTGTAATTTAAGCAACAACAATGAATTCATAGTAAAATATCATAGTTAAAATTGGCTTTAACTGAAAAAAAGCAGCTTCTATAGGCATCCAAATGCTCTTTTGGAACCCAATATCAACGAAAGGGATAGTAATCAATCATAGATCAACACTGATTCAACAAAAATCAGCGATTGTTGCATACAACAAACACTACCACATGAATTGATCTTTCCATTTTCTTGCAAGCTTTGTTCCAAACATGGCCAAAGCACCTAAAATCTGTTCACACAGCAGGCAAACAAGAAGCAATTCGCAGCTCGAAATCCAGTTACATACCTCGATTGATGCCGAGAGCTCAAAGCAAGCGCGAATTTGAGAACCTGCTTGCTCCCGTTATCATCACTGGAAACAACGAAGGCGTGGCCATTGGAAGACGACGATAAGCAGCAATAGAGTCAACACTCAGAAAAGTTATTTCGATTCCGCGCTTGATTATGATTTCTCCACAACTGAATTTGAGAACTAGAGGTTAAGAATATGAGCAATATACGACTAGGAGTCTACGACAGACGAAGAAAGCAATCAGAATCAGCTCCCGCTAAACCCTAGAATTCGGAAAAAAAAAAAGGGGAAAACGAAAGTAAGGAGAAAATCAGGAAGTGAAACCTGAAGAGATCTCCTTCCGTCTCTTCTGTCATCTCGACCTAACCCCCAGCCGATGGGCTTGAGGGAGCCAAACGAAACCGAGAGCAGATCGTCGGAGAGAAGAGGAGCACGCGAGAGATCTCCTTCCGTCTCTTCCGTCCTCTTGGCCTCTTCCGTCTCGGCGCAGATCTGAGATCTCCTTCTGGCCTCTTCCGTCTTCTTCATGGAGCACGCGAGAGCAGATCGTCGGAGGGAAGAGGAGGAGAAGTGGTGGTGGTGAAGGAGAATGAGGAGAAGCGTCTTTCGGCCATGAGGAAGCCTCGCGAGATCTGCTATTCGATCTGGGAAGTGGGGAAGTGGTGGTGATGTTAATTAACTAAAAAATAATGGAAGGATGTTAGACCGACTAAAAAATAATGGAAGGGTGTTAATTAACTAATTGAAAGTACAAAGGTGATATTTCACCAGAATTTCTCTTGATAAAATATATGACAAGAAAAATGAGATTAATTAATGAGAAAATTTGCTAAAATATACCTTTAGTATAAGTATTTGTGCCCTATTAATTAAAAATTGGCCGCTCTATCTTCCCTAAAAACAAATGAGCCCTTTGTACCCTACCTCTGTTAGCCGCTCTCCCTCTCTCTTTCATCGTCTCCGTTTCAGCAATGGCCGCTCTCCGTCTCCGGTGAGCTCTCTCTTTCTCCTCCACTCTTGCCGCCTGTTCCACCGCTACCGTTGAGTGCCGCCATCAACTCAGGAGATCTCAGACTGCAGTTGACGAGAAAGCAACGGCAAGTCTAGGTTTTTTCAGTCGGCGAAATTCGGTATCTAATCTACTGGAGCTACGCCGATTCATCGCCAATTCATCGCCGAAGATCTCTAATCTACATCGACTCAGATTCATCGCCTTCTTCTTTGCTCGATTCATCGCCTATTCATGTACATGAGCAAGATCCTGAAATCCTGTTACAGATCCTTCTTCGCCCGAAGATGGAGACGTGACATGAGCAAGATCCTTCTTCCTTCGCCCGATTAATCGCCTATTCGTGTACTCTCTCTCCCTACCAAATCATCTTGAACATCTAGTTGTTGTTGCTAAATTTCAATTTTTTCAATTGCTTGAGTGCTGCCATTTTTCAATTGCTTGAGTAGTTGTTGTTGCTGAGTTTGTGCTCGGAATTTTCACCAATTTTCATTGTCTTGCTTAACTTTGCCATATGCTGAATTGATGAAATTTAATTTTCATCAATTTTCGTTTGTTCTGTTAAACAGAATGTTGACCTCTTTTATGTATCCGGCTCCAAAGAAGGTAAGTTTCTGTGTGTTAAATCTATTTTTTTTTTTTTTGCTTAAACAGATAGTGTTCTTTTGGATTATGGACTTTTTTTTCTGCTCCAAATTCCGGAATCATAGGTGTGTGTGGCTAAATTGGTCTTTGTTGTGAGGGGTTTTGCAAAGTTCCTCCAAATTCTGGAATCATAGGTGTGTGTGGCTAAATGTATTTCATTTATACGTGAGTAAAGTTGAGTCAAATGCTTGTTTGCTTATAGCACATTAGCACTTAGGCTGGAATCAAATGCTTGTTTGGGTTTGTGTAAACCAGGTTTGTATCCTTGTTTGCTTATAGCACCGGTAAGTTTTATCTCTTGGCCTCTTCTTCATCTCCATGATTTTCCCTCTATTGATGCGCCTATGAGTTGTGTCATGTGGTCTAGTTTGGATTCGTCTTCGGCTACGGGCTAGTGCTCAGAATGATTCTAAGCTTTCAATTGATGCAGTTGATAGTTGATTTCAAGCTTTCAATTGATGCACTTGCTAGTTGATTTTAAGCTTTCAATTGATGCACTTGCTAGTTGATTTTAAGCTTTCAATTGATGCACTTGCCTGATTATGTTGTGTTTTATAGCTAAGCTGGTGGTGATAGGTGAAGGTTATAAAAACTACAGATATTCAATAAGTCATATGACATGAATAAATCAATTTCCTTTTTTCGGATTGGTGAAATGATTTCCTTTTGCCACAGATTAGAACGACCATGTGAAAAACCAATACCTTTTTAGATCTGATCCAATCTATAACTATCTATTTACAATCTGAAATCTGAATGCTTTTTCTATGGAATTTTTTTTTTATAGGTTCACTCAGAATATCCGGAGGCAGGGGTAGCCATTATAGTTACTTCATCCCACCTGGTTTTTGTCTGCATCTCTTTCTCTCTTATCTGCCTTAGCAAATACTATACAATAGTAGATCTACCTGTGGTACAGAAAGAGGGAAATTACTGTTTCTGGTGCTTTGATTTGTATGCATTTGTTTCAAATTGAAATCAAGAACAAGAATTTTCACTGATTGTGATTTGTGTGCATCTGTTTATGAATCTTTATATAGATTGAGTCAGATGACAAACTGACTTTGTGAAACCAATTCCTGCATTTGTGAAACCAATTTCTGCATTTGTTTTGGACTATCTCTGTAAGTATGTTTCTTGCTGGAATCCTTCTGCACATCCTTTTTTACTTTGTTGAAATATTCAAACCTATACGTATTTGATAGGCACTATACCTCTCCAAATCTCCATATAGTCTTTTTATTCATTAATGGTGTATTATGGAGATTTGGAAGAAAAACAGAAGGATATCAAAAGGCCATCACTCAAGCTCTCTGTAATACTTTCCCTCTTGTGTTCTGAATACAGGAACATGTACTATTTAAAAGCATTATACCTAGAGATGAGTAATTCTAGAGAACCACGTGTCAAACATCTCAAGCACAAGATATTTACATTATACTTAGTATAAAATATTATTAGCCTTTGTCATGTATTCTAGCATCCCCCCTCGATCGAAATTGGCTCATGGCAAGTTGAGATCGCAGTTGTAAAAATCTTGGCGCTGGTAGGGCTTTAGTAAGGGCGTCGGCAAGCTGGTCCTTTGTAGAAATGAAGGCGACCTGAAGTGTTTTGTTGGCAACACGCTCCCGCACAAAGTGAAAGTCAAGATCAATGTGTTTCGACCGCTGGTGAAGGACGGGATTAGCAGCGAGGTAGGTAGCTCCCAGGTTATCACACCATAGACGGGGAGCACTGGGAAGATAAATGCCGAGATCAGCCAGGAGGGCCTGCAACCACAACAATTCACAAGTAGCAGTCCCGAGGGAACGATACTCCGCTTCGGTGGAGGAGCGGGAGACGGTGGGTTGTTTCTTCGAAGACCATGATATGAGGGAGGAGCCAAGGAAGATGCAATGGGCTGCAGTGGATCGACGATCCTGAATGTCGTTTGCCCAATCGGAATCCGAGTATGCAGACAAGGAGTAAGCTGGATTGGAAGTCAAATGAAGGTGAAGGTCACGGCTGCCTTGGAGGTACCGGAGGAGGCGTTTCATAGCCTGCCAATGGGAATCGGAGGGAGAGTGCATAAATTGGCACAATTTGTTGACTGGGAAGGCAATGTCCGGACGAGTAAAGGAGAGATACTGGAGGCTGCCAATCACACTCCGATAGAGGGAGGGATCATGGAATGCCGGTGAGGGAGAATAAAGATCAACGTGTGGAGCCATGGGTGTATTGACAGGTTTACATGACTGCATATTTAGGTGTAGAAGGAGGTTATCAATGTATTTTGATTGGGATAGGTGGAATCCATTGGAGTCTCGATGGACTTGAATGCCCAAGAAATAGTGGAGAGGACCGAGATCTTTGACCGGAAAGAGGGAGGACAAAGCACTTACAAATCGGAAAGACAGGGCATCAGAAGAAGCGACCACGACGATGTCGTCGACGTAGACAAGGACATAAGCAATGTGTTTGCCGGATTTGAAAATGAATAATGACGAATCTGCCTGGGAGGTAGTGAAACCAAATTGAAGTAGGGCAGAGGAGAGTTTTGAGAACCAAGCACGGGGGGCTTGTTTAAGTCCGTAAAGGGACTTGCGGAGAAGACAAAGATGTTGGGGATACTGTGGGTGAATGAAGCCAGGGGGCTGTTGCACGAAAACCCTCTCCTGAAGATCTCCATGTAAGAACGCGTTTTGGATGTCCAACTGTCGAACCGACCACCGAGACATCGCCGCTAGGGAGAGAACAAGGCGGATGGTAGAGGGCTTGACAACAGGGGTAAAGGTCTCTTGAAAGTCAAGGCCCGGAGTTTGGTGATAGCCCTTGGCTACAAGGCGTGCTTTTCGCCTCTCAAGTGTGCCATCGGCACGATATTTTGATTTGAAGACCCATTTGACGCCCAAAATATTGGAAGAAGATTGAGGTGGAACTAGTTCCCAAGTGTTGGTAGCAAGGAGGGCTTGAAATTCCTCGGTCATGGCACGTCTCCATTCAGGGAATTGGGAGGCCTCTGTGAAGTTCTTGGGTTCATCGGGAACGGGAAGAGTGGTGAGAGAACAATTTGGTTGGGAGGATGGCCATGGTACAGTGCCATCAGTTCTAGTGAGGGGGCGCATGGATTGGGTTTGAGATCGTGTGGTCATCGGGTGTGAGGGGCGAGGAGGGGGAGGCGGTGGCGGTGGGGTTGAGGAAGATGACGTCTCAACAGATGAGGAGGGAGTGAGGCTTGGTGATGAATTGGGTTGATGGGCTAGGGATTGGGTTGAGGTGGTGTTAGTGGGCCCAGGAGGATCACAAAAGGATGGGTCTGGAAAAGAAATTGTTGCTGGTGTGTGGGAGGGGCCCAATGAGAGTGGGATTTGAGGCCTAGCAAAGGGAAAAGTGGATTCATGGAATCGAACATCCCTGCTAATATAAATACGGTTTGTGGACAAGTCTTGGCAAATATATCCGCGATATTGGGTAGCGTAACCAAGAAATACACAAGGGGAGGAGCGGAATGACAATTTGTGGTTGTTGTAAGGACGTAAATTCGGAAAACAAAGGCATCCGAATACCCGAAGAAAGTGATAGTCGGGTTCCTTTTGGTGGAGAGTGGTATATGGGGATGATTGTTGAAGGGCAGATGATGGTAGGCGGTTAATCAAGTAAACCGCCGTCTCAAAAGCGTGATCCCAGTATGTGAAAGGGAGTGAGGAGTGAGCAAGGAGAGCGAGGCCAACATTAACAATGTGACGATGGCGGTTTTCGATGCTACCGTTTTGCTCATGAGAATAGGGGCATGTTAAACGGTGAACAATGCCCAATTTTGAGAGGATAGGAATTAGAGGTTTGAACTCAGTTCCTCCATCAGTTTGTATACATTTTATGGTTGCAGAGAAGAAATTTTTGACAAATGAGATAAAAGCGGAAACAACGTTGACAACAGAGGACTTAGCATTCAAGGGAAATATCCATAAATATTTGGAGTAGTCATCCAAAATGGAAAGGTAGAATCTGTTTCCCCGGGTGGAGATGTGGTGGGCTGGGCCCCAAACATCCATAAACACCAAATCAAAAGGCCCAACTGATTGAGTTAAAGTGGGCGGGTGTGGCAAATTGTGGGTCTTAGCCCGATCACAAGCTGAGCATGGAAAAGAACTAGGGTTATGACAAAAGGGTAATTGCAACTGCTGTAGAAGCTTTCTTGTGGTGGCCTGAGACGGGTGTCCGAAACGGAGATGCCAAGCGGTTGTGGAGGTAGAAGTGGAGAGGGCTTGTGGTGGTGTCGGTGGCGGCGAGTTGGGTAGAACATAGAGGCCATCCTTAACGGGTCCTTGGAGAAGGGTTTCCTTGCTCACCAAATCCTTCATTAAAAACATGAAAGGATGAAATTCAAAATAAACATGATTATCAACACAGAATTTGTGGACAGAGATCAAGTTTTTCGAGAGAGATGGAGCGTGTAATAGATTTTTGAGAAGAAATTGACGATGAGGAGTAGAGATAAAAGAGGAACCGTAGTGTGTGATTGGCTGACCAGAACCATCTCCGATCATCACCTCGTCGGGGCCATGATAAGGGGCAGAGCTCAATGAGAGGCGGGAGAAGTCAGGAGTGAAATGGTGAGACGCTGCAGTGTCGAGGTACCATGGGGAAGAGGCAGTGTAGTTGGCCTGGACGGAGGATGGCGGTGGGCGCTGAAAGGCCTGATTGAATCTGTTCCAACAAGAGAGTGCCTCGTGACCTGACTTCGCGCAAATCTGGCAGCGTGGGCGGGGGTCGAGATCGCCGTTAAACATGGTGTTGGAGTTATGGCGACCTCCATTGTAAGCGCCCCGGGAGGAGCCGCGGCGACCCCGATTGGAGGAGAAACCTCTCGTGGGTGGGCGGCCGCGGTTGTTAGGAGTGTCTTGCTTGGAGGAAAAATTGGCAGTAGGACTAGTGGAGTTTGGGTTGGTCGTAGCAGCAGCATTGACGGAGAGGGGAGTAGTAATGATGGTGTGAGCAGAGAGGCGGGATTCGTGATTGAGAAGATGGGATAGGACATCAGTTGGAGATGGAAGTTTGGTCTGAGTAGAGAGGGAAGTGACCACTGATTCGTAGTCAGGGCCGAGACCGGCAAAGAGGGAAACGACGAAGTCGTCGTTTGATATGGGGTGGCCGGCTGCTGCAAGGGAAGTAGTTAGGCGCTTGGCACGGTTGAAGTAGGTGAGAACTGGGTCGTCACCTTTCTTGAGCGTCGCAAGCTGGAGACGGGTTAGGACAAGGTTAGCGCTTGAGGTGGAAGAGAAGGTGTGCTCGAGTTGAGACCAGATTTCAGAGGCGGTTTCACAGTCAGTCACCTGTGCAAGGACAGTCTCTGATAAGGAAGCAGAGACAATGGCGACAACCCATTGATCCTTTCGTACCCATTCAGCATAAGAGGGGTCGGTAGTAGCGGGCAAGGCTTGGGTGCCGTCGGCGAGACCAAAAAGGCCTTGTGCTTTAAGGTAGGAAGAGAGTTGCTTCCGCCAGAGAGGGTAATTGGTACCATCCAATTTTATGAAGCTGGAAAAGGAAGGGAGGTTTGTGGGAGGGGATTGAGTTGGTGGGGGAGTAGAAGAAGCCATGGATCTGGTGGTTGTTTGGACGATTAGTCCTTGTCTGGCTCGGATACCATGGAAGAAAAACAGAAGGATATCAAAAGGCCATCACTCAAGCTCTCTGTAATACTTTCCCTCTTGTGTTCTGAATACAGGAACATGTACTATTTAAAAGCATTATACCTAGAGATGAGTAATTCTAGAGAACCACGTGTCAAACATCTCAAGCACAAGATATTTACATTATACTTAGTATAAAATATTATTAGCCTTTGTCATGTATTCTAGCAAGATTCCATCTCAATATCATCCTTGATTTGTTTTCATCACATCTTAATATAATTTTGATGGCTCATGTTTTGCTTTTCAGATGGCCTCACTTGCTTCTTACTTTGGTCTTGGTGAGCAGATACACAGGTTCTTTGCTACTTTATGATCTCTGTTTTCATTATGGGGATTTTCTTTGTTTCTTTGCTCCTCTATCCCAACTTTTGACTAATGGGTTTGGATAGATGGTTTATGATTAGCATGATTCTTCCCGGAGGTGTGTTATCTTTATATCAACGACGAAATCTTGTTTCAGGTTGAGATCAAAGATGAAGCAAACCATACAAAGCCCTCTTCAACAAGAGATGAAAACACCAGTATCAGTAAAGAGGTAAGCCAATATTGGGTTCTTGGCATGACTCATCTAGCTTGACTTTCCATGGATGATAGCTTTGATTCCATCTTCGAGTATAAAAAAAGGCGCTAGGGTTTAAATTTGTTAGTTTACATCAACAATAAAGCTTTGCTAACATATTGTAAATGGTTCAGACTGAAATAAAAAATGAAGGGAACTACTCAAAGACATCTTCACCTGTACATGAAAATTCGAGTAGCAATAACGAGGTAAGCCATGTTCCAATTTTGTGATGATTCCTTCTAGAATTTGAATTTCGGTGCATGATAACTTTGATTCATTAGATCTTAACTCAAAGAAAGCAATATTACTTTCATTCTATTCCGCAATAAGGCAATTTAGTTTGAGTCATGAACTGGTCTTGGTATTAACAATCCCGATGTGTGCCGTTACAAGGAGAATCCGGGAGTCAAGTTATACATACCATTAGAAGGTTTTTCCGCTTGCTAGCTAGGTATAAAATGTTTTTAACTCCGATTGTGTTTTGACACACAACCGATCCCAAGCCCGGAAAAAAGGAGGGAGGGGAGACATGTTTTATGGTATTTCATATTACTAGATTCTTAAATGTCATCATAAATGTGTCACCGATAAAAATGTCATCACTGAAGTGTAATCAAATTTTATGCTTATATATATGTTATCAATTGTGTAAATAAAAATGTCATCAACAAACAATGTCATCACAAATGATTGATATCAATGAGGTTTAATCACAAATGTTATCAATGAATAAAAATCATAAATAAAAGATGTCATCAATGAATAAAACTCATAAATAAAAGATGTCATCAATGAAGTTTAATCACATTTTATTCTCTTTTGACCGCTCTTTATTTACCAAATTCAAGGTATAAAAATATAATAAAAATGTCACCACAAATGATTGCATCAACGAAGTGTAATCACAAATGTGTAATCGGTGAATAAAAATAGAATTAATGAAAATATATCGATATACAATTGACTAAATTAAAAAATTGGCATCAAATTATTTGATTACAAAAAGTGGCATCAAAATACTACTTTGAAAAAGTGGCATCAAAATACTACTTTGAAAAAGTGGCATCAAAATACTACTTTGAAAAAGTGGCATCAAAATACTACTTTGAAAAAGTGGCATCAGATTAAAGAAAAAAATGACATTAAAACATTACTTTGAAAAAATGATATCACGGTAAAAAGTGGCATAAAAAAAATAACATCACTAAAAACGTCATCATACAAAATTCAAAAAAAAAAACCATTTGAGTCGGTCAACGTTGACTGGTCACCAGTCAACAGTTGGCCATTTTGGGAGGGTACATCTAAACTAATTTTTTTTAGAGGCCTAATTTCCTAATTGCATTTTCAAAAAGGTATAAATACCAAATTCACCCTTAATTAATTGAATATTTGAGAGGTAAAAATATATCATAATCAACTTAAATATCTAACAAAATTGGATAAGACCTTATCTTAAACTTATGTTAATTAATATTTTTGTACAAATATATCAGTATATCAAAATTTGTTAAAAATCTTATCTTAACCATATATAGTTAAATGGATTAAGTGGAGATAGATAAAAAAAAAAATTCAATTGATTAAAAAATCTGCAATTTAACCGAGAAATCGCCAACATTGCAGAAACTTCTGCTTGGTTGTTTCTAATATGGTGTACATTCAAATATCAAATCCACAATTAAAAAAAAAATGTATATTCAGTTTTGATTCGTTGCAAAGTACATAGAAAATTTGTTTCAGGGCTTTAGTTTTATACTGTTTGATAAAGAAATTACACATATCATCAATTTATTAGGATATATAAAACATGCAATTAATTCAAATTGAACAATATAAAGATCAAGATACCCTCTTTTATTTAAATCCTTTCAAACGCAATTGATAGATGGGGAGAAGTTTTGAAGGAAAGAATACTCATTATGTAGGAAAGATTGATGAATCGAAAGAATTTGTAAATCATCAAGCAATACTGCAATAGGTACATAACTAATTAATCATTTTATATTATTTTAATTAACTAAAAAAATATGCATAAATAATAGAATACATATTTTTTTTAACGGATAGAATATAACTTTTATTAGATTGTTGTACATCCCTCCATCGACCACTTGCTTCATGTTCAAATTAACTACCTTCAGGCTTCATCGATCTATTTTTTTTAAGTTTGTTATAAAAAAAATAGATTTTGTGTTACAATAGGAGGTCAAATATTTATATTAAAATGATATATATTTTGTAAATAACTAAGATATGAAGTTGAATATATTTATTAAAAATGATAGATTTTTCAACTAATTAAGATATGAAATTGAATATTAAAAATAAACCAGAAAATTTTATGGATTTGAACTTGCACCAGATAAAATATATATAGATTTTTTAATTATAATGCAATTATTCTTCTTCGTTTTATGTGTCCGTTTGGTTCAAAAAATAAAATGCATTTGCAATCCAAACACACCCATACTGATTTTTTGATATCGATGATATAAATATATCAATCGATACGAGCGCTAAGACTTCCGTTTCCTCCCGCACCCAAACACACCCTGCTTTCAAAAACCCTAAATCCTCTCTGTTCTCTCCAACTGCAGATCGTAACCGAAGAGTTTTGAGATGACAAATAGAGAAGGTCCAGCTATTGGAATTGATCTCGGCACTACCTACTCCTGTGTCGGAGTTTGGCAGCGCAATCGGGTTGAGATCATCGCCAATGATCAAGGTAACAGGACCACGCCTTCCTACGTCGCCTTTACTGATACACAGCGTTTGATTGGAGACGCTGCTAAGAACCAGGTCCCCATGAACCCCGTCAACACCGTCTTTGGTATGCTCTCTGTCACCTGTTCAAACCTTGAAATCTATAACATGTTTGTTTCCTTGCACTTTTAAATTTGCCCCAAATTTAGGCTCTCTTAGTTATGGTAATTAAATCAAATATGAATGGAGTCCTTGAGATGGTTTTGTTTCCTTTTGGAAGGATTTATCGGACTGGATTTTGAAATTCTCGTCGACGAATTCCTATTTGTACGGCACTACTTTTTGGAAGCCATTATTGATCGGATCGGTTCGTGTTTTAGACTTATTGCACAACACATTAAATTCAACAAGTTATTTGTTTACTGGTAGATTTTTTGGGATCTGATCAAGCAAATCTCCTCATAACTGTAATACAGTTAAAAAATAATGAAAGTAGTTACAATGTAAGGGATCGCTCATTCAGAATATGTTGCCTTAATTACCACCATTAATAGTAGTTTTTCTTCGTACGCCCTCAAAGGGAAAACAATTGTTCAGGTGCATTCGTTTACCCAAACTTTCAATTGGACGTAACATTCTTACACAAATTCTTTCTACTTTAAAAAAAAAAAAAAAAAGTGGCTAATAGCTAGTTATGTTGATGACAGATGCGAAGAGGTTGATCGGCAGGAGATTTAGCGACACAATAGTACAGAGTGATATGAAGTTGTGGCCATTCAAGGTTATTCGAGGAGCTGATGACAAGCCGATGATTGTTGTCACTTACCAGGGCAAGAGAAAGCAATTCAGTGCTGAAGAGATCTCATCAATGGTGCTTACTAAGATGAAGCACACCGCGGAAGCTTATCTGAGCACAACCATAAGCAACGCTGTGGTGACTGTCCCTGCTTACTTCAATGACTCTCAACGGCAGGCGACTAAAGATGCTGGTGTTATTGCGGGCTTGAATGTCATGCGTATCATTAATGAGCCCACGGCTGCAGCCATTGCCTATGGCCTTGACAATAAGATGAGCAGCAACAGTGAGAAGAATGTGCTCATCTTTGATCTTGGTGGTGGCACGTTTGATGTATCACTCCTTACAATTGAGGAGGGTATTTTCGAAGTCAAGGCAACCGCTGGTGACACTCACCTTGGAGGGGTGGATTTCGACAACAGGCTGGTGAACCACTTTGTTGAGGAGTTCAAGAGAAAGCATAAGAAGGACATCAGTGGTAATCCGAGGGGCCTTGGGAGATTGAGGGCTGCTTGTGAGAGGGTGAAGCGGACTCTTTCGTCCACTCCTGAGACGACCATTGAGATTGACTCCCTTTACAAGGGTGTAGATTTGTACACTTCGATTAGCCGTGCCAGGTTTGAAAATTTGAACATGGACCTGTTCATGAAATGTATGGACCCCGTTGAGCAGTGTTTGAGTGACGCCAAGATGGACAAGAGTTCTGTCCATGATATCGTGCTTGTTGGTGGCTCAACTAGGATTCCAAAAGTCCAACAGCTTCTGCAGGATTTCTTTAATGGGAAAGAGCTATGCAAGAGCATCAACCCAGATGAAGCCGTGGCATCTGGTGCTGCGTTACTGGCTGCGAAATTGAGTGGCGATTGTAATAAGAGGGTTCAGGATCTTGTGTTGTTGGATGTTACTCCGTTATCACTCGGTATTGAGACCACTGGTGGTGTGATGTCTGATGTGGTCCCTCGGAACACCACCATCCCTTGTATGAAGGAGAGGTTATTCCATAAGAGAAATGATTCTCCACTGATCAAAAGAATCCTTGACCTTCGAGATCTTGTGCTTAACATGGCAGGTACACGAGAACAAGCTGAAGAATTGTTGTCTTCGTGGAGTACAAACGGGAAGCTGAACCTGGGACATGTCTACAATGGGATTCGGCTGAGAGCAGAAGCAGTCCCCTGGGCATCAACTGTTTGGAAAGCTGCAATCACGCCGAAGCATTCATTTATCTTATGGATCGCAGCAAAGGGGAAGCTCGCTACAAAGGATACGATCACCTATAGGGAGATTGACAGAACTTGCCCTCTTTGTAACTTATGTCCTGAATCCCAAGAGCACCTATTCTTTAGTTGTAATTACACTTCCTTTGTATGGTCACAGGTTAAAGAGTGGCTCAAGCACAAAAGGATGTTGGGGAAAAATACGGGTAGCTACTCACTCGACCGTGTGACTCGGATGGACAAAACTCCACTTACAAACGAGACCTTGTATTAATGTACAAAGTATTTTGTACAACTCTCACTCGATACAAGACTCTCACTAGCACTCACCACTCTTGACCAACTCACTCACACAACACTTGTGAGGATTCACTCGACTCACAACTCCACACACTACACAACTTGAGGAGACTCATTCTTCACTCACACACCCTAAGTCACACACCACTAAGCCTATTTATAGGCCATGACATTCCTTACAAGGAGCATCTAGAACATCTCTAGAATACTCCAACACTAGAATCATCCCTATCATTCTAGACTCTTCCATACATCTTCCTAAGGTTCTCCAAGCTTCCGGAGAACTCTACACAAGTCTAGGCACACCTAGACTCTTCACGGTTCCGGAACCTTCCATAAGGTTCCACACACTTCCGGAATCTTCCATACTCTTCCATATGCTTCTAGAATATTCCACCATGTTCCGGGGACTTCCGCTACATTCCACATTCTTCCGGAACATTTCACTATATATTTAGCCCAAACCACATTTTCATATATTTGAAATATGAATTATTGTCCAACAAAGGAGAATGTCGACAATGGCTAGTGCCCTCAAGTGGACAAAGAAGGAAGGTCGAGGCACAAGCTGGGTGTGTAAATCCAAAAAGATAGCACTAGCAGCAACAACATATTACATTTGGATTACTAGGAACGAGAGGGTCTTTGAAGGGAAGACGAGAACCAGGGAAGAAACAGTCCATCGCATCAAACTCCACACATATCGGATCCTGTACGCTTTGTTTCCCATCACCTTCCAGCAATCGGAGCACCTTCAAGCAGACTATCCACAGGATTCACGGGTTCAAGAACCTCGCACCTCAACTGGAGACAACATGGGAGGCGGTTATGCAGCTCACACACTTGGAGCACCTACTCTCGAGCTGAATATACAAGGGTCCAGCAGCTCCTTCTTACATATGGGGCCACATATCTTGGATTAACGTCAAACGGAGAGCTGGTTGAAGATGCTACCATTGGATGGCCTTTTTATTTATAGTATTACTTATTGATTGGCTACTATATGCCGTTGGGTCCTTGTATGTAGGAGGAGATTATACTATTTGAGCTAGAAAATTTTTTGTATGGCTTGGGTGTGCTAATGTTGCGTATGGATAACACCCTTGATGGCCGAGCCGAAGGGGGTGTTACCCTTATCCAACATTAGGGTGTGTGTCCGACTTCTGATAGCCGAGGCTTGAGGAGATAGGATCCACACCAGGTCTTTAAGACCAACACACCTCATTGGATTGGAACCACCCTAAATGGTTCCATGATTTTGGTAGGATCGCCAAGTAACCAAAATTTCACTTTGGCTATGGGCTCTAAAAACTCTCATTGTAAATATTTCATTTCCTTGCAATATATTAACCTTAAAATCAATCAAAAAAAAAGGAGAGGTTATTCCATGCTGAGGAAAACCAGACAAGTACCAGCATCAATGTGTATGAAGGTGAGCGAGCCAGTATAAAGAACAACAAATTATTGGGCAAGTTCGTACTCTATGGTATTCATCCTGCTCCAAGGTATGCTACTCCCCTCAACGTCTGCTTCGACATTGATGCTGATGGCATTTTGAATGTGTCGGCTGAGGACAAGACAACCGGGAATAAGAAGAAGATCACAATCACCAATGATAAGGGAAGGCTCTCCAAGGAGGAGATCGAGAAGATGGTGCGGGAAGCCGAGAAGTACAAGGCAGAGGACGAGGAGTTCAAGAAGAAGGT
Organism: Persicaria tinctoria; assembly: GCA_037127255.1. Lineage (NCBI taxonomy): Eukaryota > Viridiplantae > Streptophyta > Magnoliopsida > Caryophyllales > Polygonaceae > Persicaria > Persicaria tinctoria. Next base: position 12,311,938 of record JBANSL010000004.1, read on the forward strand.
GAATGCGAAGATTGCTTTGGAGAACTACACATACAATATGAAGAACGCCATCAACGATGAGAAGATTGGGTCGAAGCTTGGTGCAGACAAGAAGAAGATCAAGGCGGCCATTGATTCCACTATTACCTGGTTGGAGAAGAACAAGTTGGCTGAGGTTGTCAAATTTAAGGCCAAGAAGAAGGAGCTGGAGAACCTGTGCAACCCCATCATGAGGAAGATGTACGAGGGTGGACACAGATGGCCAATGAGCCCTAAGATTGAGGAAGTCGATTAGGCAAACAAGTTTAAGAACTGTGTCACTTTCAACTACTCTTTTGAATTTTGATGATACCACGAATTAAAGTTGATGCTGTAAAGAAAGAGGTGGTATTTTGTTTTACTCATACTCCGTATTATATAAATATTGGTTTTCTATCCTATCAAACCATTTTAACTGATATTTGAATAAAACATTAATTTGTTATCGTTTGGATGTTGAATTTAATAGTAAGGCATCTTATATTTGCCAGAATCAATAGATCCAGATGATTTAATTACAAGCTGAGTTTGACATGTAAGTTACAGTGGACTAGTCCTTCCATGAAGTTCAACAAATAAAAGTTGTAATGAAGGGGAAGAAGCAAGAGGAATCTAAGAGATAAGCCGGTGAAAGGAAGAGGAAGAGAAGGATAATAACCCACATTTGGAGGAGTGGGAACGAAGGCAATCTCACCATTTGACATAGACCTGTAAAACGGGTCATTAAGGTCAGGTTCGGGTCCCGGGTAAAACGGGTCCCGGGTATTACCGGGTTGACTAGAACCCGGGTTTCGGGTCGATTTCGGGTTTGTCAAATTTTTCCATTTTAAATTAAAAAAATCATGATTTGACAATTTTGCAATAAATTTTAATTATATATAAAAAAATTTAATTATATTTAATTAAAAATCAACCGGGTCAATCGGGTAAAATCGGGTCATCGGGTCGAAACCCAGATGACCCGGAAAATTTCCGGTTTTTCGGGTTCGGGTCGAAAAAAAATTCCGGGTCAAAATTTCCAGGTTCGGGTCGAAAATTTTCCTGGCGGTCGGGTCGGGTCGGGTCGGCCAGGTCGGGTTGTGTTTTGACAGGTCTAATTTGACATGTTTGCCTCTTGAATTTGCGTTCTTATTCCTACTTTGATTTGCCTAATTGGATTGTGTTATATAATTGGGGTTTTTGTGGCATTTTTTTTTTGAATAGGTAAGAATTCGGTTGGAAAAATCCTAACCGATAGCATCCCGTCGGATGAGATCAATAAGATCTAAATAAAACTCGAGTGCAGTCCCACTAACAAGACGACCAAGGTGTGCAACCTTATCAGCCGTCTTATTACCCTCGCGGGGCACATGAAAGAAGACTACGCTATGAAACTCCTAGATCTGCCTTTTAATATCCCGCAGTAGTAATTCGATTTCCCAAGGCATTGACTGTTAGATTTTAAATGATCAATAATGATAAGAGGGTCTCCCTCTATCACTATCTTATCTTGCCTGATATATCTAGCATAGGTGATACCTTCTCTAAGAGCTATCGTCTCAAATAAAAGAGGTGATAAGTGACCTAGCTACTTGGGGTTCACTTTATGAAAATAGAAGGAATTTGAGTCAGAGAGCTTGATATGTTTTGTCTTAGATCTTTGGTTTCAAAAGCTCTTCTGGAATATCAGCAGGGCTTCCTTCTCGCGTATTAAATTCATTTCCTTTTGTGCATATCTTACATAAGGGAAGGGGTTGTTGGTTAGACTGGTTTGTAAGCAGAGAAGCTGAGCTTCAACTTTGTCAAGTTGCCTATAAATATTTCCGAAAGATGATTTATTTCAAAATTTGGCTCTTTTTTTTGAAAACTTTTGTCTTATATGTTAATTTGAACATTGTCGAACGAACGCAAGATGCTCTCCAGGCTTGTTTAACTACATTCCTAACTTCTTTTCTATACATCCATGAATTCTCAAATTTAAATGGTGGAATCTTTGATGTACAAGACGTCGTGAGCTAGCTTAATGGTGATTGGGTAATGATCTGATGATGAGAATGCCCATTGAAGGTGCTAAGGGCTGGAAAATTTTGGATAATCCGGTGGTGGATAAGAACACGATCTTATTTTTCCTTGATATTGTCAGGTCCAAATGCTCGTTTTCTCCGAGTAAATTGATTCACAAATGATGGGGTGTCTACTAAGGAGCAGTAATTTTTAAATTCAAAAATTCTTCAAGTTGGGTGATTAAAGCAACTGATTTCATTAAGGTCACCAATTACAATGCTTGGTAGTGGACAAGATTGGATTAGCTGTGTTAAATTATTCCAAAAAGACAATTTATGCCTAGGATCCGGAGGAGCGTAAACGAACCAAAATCTACAAGAGAAATCGTCCCTTGGGTTTATGTAGTTTATTGCAATGATCCTTGGCAGTTGGAGAACAACAGAGACATTCTCTAAGGGCATTTGGAAGGACTTCCAGAGAACCCCAATACCACCCGCCTTTCCTATAGCCGGAGACCAAATGGCACAGTCAAAGCCAGTTGTTTTCCAGATCTCTTCCTCTGGAATTTTATCCGATTTAGTTTCCGCAAGGGCAAGAATTTGAATGGATTGATTGGCGCACCAAGTATGGATCGATATTAGTCTAAAACAACTTCTTTCCCATACCCCGACAATTCCAATATGCAACTTTCATAAGATCACTCCAAATGGGTTAGGGAGGAGGGGTGGCGGGCATAAGGCTCCAACTAGCTGTTTTATTATAATGGCGAGGGCTCAAAATGAGATCAACTTGAGCTGAATAGACAGTGAATGAGATTGTAACCCATTTAGTAACCAATGCATTTGCAGAAAGCTATGAACAGATGGAGATTGTCGAAGAGACAACGAGCTATGAACCAGTATTGATAGTAGAGTACAGTACCTATCACGAAGCAGAAAGCTTCCACTATATTTAGGACAAGCTGAAGCTCCATGAATAGAGAAGGAGAGATTTTTAAATGGCAACTGGAGAGTTCATTGAGGAATTCCCCAACCAACCATTGATAGCAAGAGATGTTATCAACCTTACCACTACAAATTCGAGCTCGGATCAACCCGGGGAGTGGTAGTACATCAGTCCAACTGTCATGGTTAATACAGTTAATTTGTAGAGCCAGAGCAATAAGCTGATAGCCAGCACCAACCGATTTCAGCTGTGTTTTAAAACACAAAGGTCTGTCAAAACTGAGATGCAAATAGAGCGAGCAACCGCATTTAAAATCAATTCTTTTCCAAAGCATAGCATGAATCAATAGGAGCCTGAGCCTCCCTTGATCTGTTTGTCGAGCCTGAGGCTCTTTGTATGAAAGATCATTAAAGATCCAATTGTTGAGATGTTTAGAAGCAACCATGGTAGTAGACTAGCATCACAGCCACCTTCCACTTCCAGTCCCAATTCCTACACCTTCTTTCATACACATGATACAACCGGACAGACCACAAAGGATACATCCAGAATACATTAAAAAAACAACTACCCCTAGGGAGGCAAAAACAAGCAGCTCCCTGAATTTTCCTAACCAAGATGTATAATCCCCACAAGGCCACAACCCAACATTTTTACAACAAAGGAGTAGGGATTTCGCCAACAGGAAAGCTTGTGATGGCTTGATTTTCTCCACCCAAACATTGGCAAAGCCATCAGAAAAAACAAGCCAATGTGAAGGGATTGAACACACTTACAGGGAGAAGCTTCTGCGACTACAAAAATGATTTGTACACACCATCATAAACGGATTCTGATTGCAGCCTCCCTTCCGGATGGATTTTTTCGAGACTGAAGCGCCGATTTTAGGTATTACAGACACATCAGAAACCACCCCATCAGACAGCAGGAGAAGCACCAGCACTGAACCCCTCCTTCCACCGCCAAAAGAAACACCAGATGCACCGGACCCCTACCCTGCAGGCCGCCTTCCTCTTCAGAACATCCATTCCTTCTTCCATATCTCCAAAGGACCCAGCCCCCAAATTGCTGCACAAACGCAGCCTTTAACCCCCAATCCACCAGCATACGAGATGAATTCGGATGTTTCAGATTGAAATCTAGAACCCCCATTCCAATTTTCCAAGGCCAGGTACGTACGAGGGTGTTGGATTGTTTTTTTCCTTGGGTAGGCGAGGGCAGGGAAAGGGAGTTTTTTTTCCGGTTCTGCTAATTGCACGGCCGCCATCTCGCCAGACGCACGGTGCCGGTGCCGGCTTCTCAAACCGGCAGATCCTGCTGCCGCCGGACTCCCAAACCGGCAGACGTGTTCGAGGGAATCTGCATCTTCCATCAAATCAATCGCGTCGGTCTGAAAAGCTGCAACATCGTCTGAAAACGTGCAGGCCGGTGCCGAACTCCGGGTCCGGTACGGTCACATCAGTCGCGTCGGGTTGAACCGGGGCATCGCTTCTATTTTAGGCTATCGATCTTACCTCAGGCATCGGATGCCGGTTTGGGAGTCCGGCAAGGGCAAATAGGATGCCGGTTTGGGAGTCCGGCAAGGGCAAATAGGATGCCGGTTTGGGAGTCCTGGAAGGGCAAGCTTGACTGCCGGTGCCGGCTTCCGGGATGGGCACCGTGCTTTTGGCGATAAGCCACCGTGCAAATAACAAAACGGTTTTTTTCCCACAAGAGGGAAGGTCTTAACTAAACTTTTTATGTATTACTAGTTTAGTACCCGCACTTTTGTGCGGGATTTTTTTTTAATTAATATATTTAATATTAGAAAATGTATAAATAATTTTTCCAAATAAACTCTAAACTCTAAGTACCACTATTCACATCTAAACATTGTTAATTATTATATAGTTAATGGTAAAAAAAACTTTGAAAATTTTAATTAAAGACAGAATTTTATCCCATTGTTGATTAATATTTGTACTCAAATGCATGTATGTAAAAATAATCTTAAATTGTATATGAAATGTACTTTTATTTAGAGTTGAAATTGTTTTTCTTTAATTTATTCTTCTTCTCTTCGAATGCATTTGTCATATTTGAATGCATATGTCATCTTTCAATTATACTGTGGAACAATATAAATGAATGTATTATTTATATTTGAAAATTGTTTAGTAAATTTATTTATTTATTTTGGTTTGTTAGGTATACTTGAGATTTGTTTTTATCTCTTAGTATACATAGTTGAGATTTGTTTTTATCGTACATATATATACTAAAATAGATTTCATTAACAATTGCATATATTTCAAATCAAACATAATAAAGGGAGAGATGGGAATTCACTGCAACAACGGCAAACCACAAACATAACAATCTTAATTTTTATATAAATGTGAGTGCAAGAGAATCGATAACTGGTCGAATTGGATTACCTATAACATTTTTAACACACGTACATATTTATTTTAATAAAAAAGAATTAAGATTTTGAAAATATAGGGAAATTTTTATCCCAATAGAGAAATGAAACCATCCGCATTAAGTTAAAAGGTCATAGAGAGACATTAATAGTTTAATTTGTAAATTATAATTATAGAATAGAAATTTGTACATTTCTCACTTTGAAAACTATGACGTTATTGAGTGGGGGTAGAAAAACATAAATTGAACTAAATCAAGTCGATTCCCAAAGTTTTACTTTCACACTATCCTATCCTATAAACAAACAATTGCATGCACATAGTAATTAAGAGCCAATTCGAATAAATTATAAACAAACAATCAAAGTAGAAAGATAAAATGCTAAAAATTAGATCAATGACAAGATTGCAAGAAATTTAAAATAAATTAAAATGATGAATAAAAACTTACAGTGAGAAAGACACATTGATGGAGAGATGCTAGAATTTATAGAATTGAAGACACACGGGTATTTTTGTATACGAATCTTATTGAAAAGATCCAATATAGATTTTGTTAGCTATTTAAGTTTATCCGAATTGTTATTCAAATTCAAAATTGAAATAATATCCAATTCAAAATAATTTTAAGGAAATTAATAAAAAGAAATTTAAAAAGAAAATCAATCGGTTAAGATTTAGGGAAAAATGAATGAATTAATTAATTACGTATTTAAATAAGAAATTTGATTTATAATAAATAATAAAAAGAAAACCAATTAGATTTTTTAAGTTATCTAAGTTTATCCGAATTGTTATTCAAATTCAAAATTGCAAAAATATCCAATTCAAAATAGTTTTAGTGAAATTAATAAAAAGAAACTGAAAAAGAAAATCAATCGGTTAAGATTTAGGGAAAAATGAATGAATGAATGAATTATGTATTTAAATAAGTAATTTGATTTATAATAAAATAAAAAGAATCTACTGATAGCAGGTTGAGGGGATCAAAATCAATCACATATATTTAGATCACATTAATATTTGAAGATTTGGTTAAGATCTCCTCTAAATTAGATAAATATAGATTTTAACAATAAATTAACAAACAATTAAAATAAATCAATTAAAAATTAACAAATAATTAAAATTAATCAATTAATCTTCAAAAAAAAACTATCGATAGCCTCATCCAAATCAATCATATTTATTTACATCACATTGATTTTTTTAAGATTTGGTTAGGATCTCCTCTAAATTAGATTAGATTAGTTTAGATTTTAACAATAAAATAACAAACAATTAAAATAAATCAATTAAAAATTAACAAACCATTAAAATAAATCAATTAAATAAATTAATCTTAAAAAAACGCTACATTAATGGAGAAGCCGCCACATGTCGTAGGCGACTTCTCCTTTAGTATTATAACTAGCTTAGTACCCTGTGCATTGCACAGATCTTTGTTTAAAAATACATGTTTATATAATTTCATTTATCAGTGTTGACATAAATATTATAAGTATTACTAAGTAACAAATAAATAAGCATTCTCTAACACATTGAATAATGAAAAAAATATAAAAATTCTAAATAATAATACGAATATTTGTTAACTCTCTATCACTGGCTATAGTAAGTTAATTAATATATTGTCATATTTCAGTTATTTGCTTTACTGCTTTTCATTTGTGTGAAATGAGTTAGTTTGTCTTTTGCATGTCAAATAGTTATTGCACATTAGTGTTAATAAAATTGATCATTTTTTTCAAATATAGATATTAACAAAATTGCAGATATTGTTAGGATGATCGTGATTAATATTCTAAATTTTAAAAAAAATCTTGAAATATTGTTAGGATTAGGTTAATGTCTTATTAGTTATTCCGTATTTGAATTTATTTTTAACCGATTATGTTAAATTTTAACCGATTAAAGATTTTAACCGATTGCGTTAAATTTTGCTCAATAAAAAATGTTTGAGTTTATTTTTTTTAATTTAACAAATAAGATTTTTGTTTGTTTAACAAACAAAAAATAAAATTCGATTTTAAGTAAAATAGGTTGAAAATTCAAATAATATTGTTTAAAAATAATTAAATAAGGTGTGCGTCATCATTTATATTCAATCAATCCAATTGCGCAAATAGCATTAATTACCATATGAGAAGCACGTCATGTGAATGATGGTGTATTGGTGTATATAAGAAGATTTTATTTGTTAAAATAAATATGATTTTATTTTAATCTTATCCAGTGAATATCTAAATCAACTAACAAATCAAATCTTAACTGAATTAGATTTAATTAATTAATTAATTAATTAGATTTGTTAAAATAAATATAATTTTTATTTTAATCCTATCCGGTGAATATCTAAACTAACCAATCAAATCTTAATTGAATTAGATTTAATTAATTAATTAAATGTGCTTAATTATCCAAATAATTTAATTAATAAATAATTAAAAATACCTACATTAAAGGGGAAATAAGTAATTTGATTTAAAATAATTAGTTAATTAATTAATTAATTAATTAGGTGACCAAGCAAGCATTCCCCGTCTCTACCGGTTAGGCGCGCCTCCATGAGCATCTAAAATGTGACCAATCAAGTATTCATCATCTAGTATATATCCTGCAATTTTTTTATATATAAGGAAAAAATTCGGGTGGTGGTTAGTCAATCCGAGAGCATCCTGAAGGATGAGATCATGAAGATCTTTTTTTTTTTGAGAACAAATCACGAAGATCTGAAAGACATACAAACACATAATACATAAAAAGAAACACCCAAAATAAACCCGAAAAAACCCCAAACAGGTAGTAGAACATTATCTCTCTAATAAGTTAATTAATTAATTCGGTTATTAATTTATTTAGATAAGATCTCTAATAAATAATTAAATAAATAAATTCGTTTTATTTATTTATTCAAATAAGGTAGGATCTACACTAAGATTTGGTAAGGATCTAAACTTATCTAATTAAAAATCAAAATAACAAAAAATTAAAATAAATCAATTAAAATTAAAAAACCATTAAAATAATTCGATTAATCTAAAAAAATAAAAAAAAGGCTACATTAAAGGAGAAGCCGCCACATGTCGTAGGCGACTTCTCCTTTAGTATTATAACTAGTCCAGAGCCCGTGCGCTACGCACGGGATTTTTAAAATTCATTTATACAAACTAATCTTAATTTTCGAATGTTATCATATTAATCATTGCGTTTAAATGATGTATGAAACATAGTATTCATCAGAATATGTAATAAGGATATATAATATTTTATAAATTATGTGCAAGGCGCATGGATACTGCACTAGTTATAAAAAAATATGACTATTTTAAGCACAATAGTTATTAGTTTAGGCTTGGATAAAAAAAAAAACTCTCGTCTAAGCCATGTTCAACATTAGTCAAGTAACCGGTTTCATTTCAAACACTGAATGAAATGGAAGGATTTTATTCTGTATGAAAATGGAGAGATCCTTTTATTGATTTTCCCAGTAGACAAATAATGTACTTTTAGATCAAGTTTGATAAAGTAATACATTACACGTACAAAGACTACTTTTATACTACTAAACTAACTGCTGACAGATTTTGATTTTGATAAATTGCACATTTGTTACAAAGTGGAACATGTAGAGAAGGTTTAACTTTTGTTGAACCAACAGGAGCAGAGCATGGACAAGCCAATCGTTCCATGAACCGCGATTCACGACAACAATGAAAGTCAAGATCAAGGTTAATACTTCACATATCACAATTCACAAGTCTACTAAGCTCAGCTTGAGTTGTGCACCATCTACACTGTTACTCCAGAACCAACTTCCGTTGTCCATCATATGATCTTCAACCGGTTTTAACTGCATACATAAACCTGAAATTATAGATCAAACGACAAGAGTAAATTTTTTAATAAAAATAATGTTGAAACTGTGCAACACTTGATACATATATGGGCAAAGCTTGGAAATTTCTGCAACATCTATGTTTGAATTTTTCAAAGGTAATTTGATCATAAATCTAGGGGACATTAACTGAAGTTTCCCAGACTTAGTGGGACTCGGGGTGTGCACACTCCTCCCCCATTCACACTATTGAGGGTGTACATTGAAGCGCATTTTCGGTGATAAGCTGCAGGCCAAAAAAAAAATAAAGCGGTTTGTAGATTTGTGATTTGATTGCAAGAGTTGATGTGGAAATGATTTTAGGGGATTTTTATATTGAGAAAAAAAAAATCTAAGCGGATTATAGTGAATTAGTGATTCTATAGCAAAGCCAATTTCTCAATTAGCAATCAGCAAAGTCAACAACAACAAAAATTAAAACCTTGTATAAGGGTGATGTCTAGAATTAGAGGGGTGATTTATTGGTATAAATTTTATATTTCTCCACACGTTGTGATTGTTAGAAATATAAGTAGTGAGAGAGAGGCAATGAACTGCAATCATGTCTCTCATGGGGAAATAAGTGGTTTAGGCCTTAGGGAAGTATTGGAGCCACAAAAATAAATATAACTGATTGAAATCATGTGACAGGTTGATGGCAGGCTCTAATTGGAATCATGCTAGTGTAAAAATAATTAAAATTCATAACATAGAGCAGCCAAAGAATGAACTACAAAAATATAAAAGTAACGGAGCATAAAAATTCACCTTTCAAGGCATAGACAAAATGCAACTCTCTCCAACTCCCCTTAGTTGTTCAATCTGAAGAGGACTTCATGACATTTGAGACAAATCGTGGATGCATGTAAGAGTCACGTATCTTCTGATGTTTCCCCAATGGTGTTTGACGGTAGACTGGAACTTTGGACTAATCTTCTGAGGCTTGTATGAAACATTGAATTCAGGCACTTCCACATCAGATCCTTCAACAGTGTCAGGTTTCAGCAAGCCAGCTTGAATTTTCATAATGAAAAGGACTTGTTACAAAAAAAATTTCTCCCCATGTGTAAATGGTCTTGTTTAGTTCTTCTACAAGCATCATAAGTTGCTGCTAAGCATGACTAAGGTAAAGGAAAAAGTACTAGCATACGAATAAATGTCGTCTTTCCAGTCCCATTTTCTCCAAGCATGACAATAATCTGAGAATCTGTAAATTTACCCTCAACAACTTTTAGCTTAAAACCCCCTTGAGTCTTTGTCATTGTAGGATATTTGTATCATGCGTATGTCTCAACTTCTTCAGCATTCTCTTGTGGTGTCTCAGCAACCTAAATATTCACGAAATTCAAATGTAAACAATTATAACAATGCAATATGACACCATTGGGGAACATCCCCATGGTCCACCCAAAGCCCGACCCTTGCATCATCTAACATTAAATGAAATAATCCTTTAAATGTAAGGGATTCATCCATGAACCTCAAATTTTCTGTAGGAACAAATCCAGCCAAGAAAATATGTATCCCTTCTCTCACTGAAAAGGGAAGGGTAATAACACCATAGGCAAAGGGAAGGGTAACAACACCATAGGCGCCAGGTTTTCCATATAAGCAGCAAATAAAGTCTGACAAGTAATCTAAGATGCTAAGGTACTGAGTACAAGGCAAAACTTAACAATAGAGAATAAAAGCAATACAAGAAAATATAACCGTAATGTGCAGAATCTACTGTTATTCGCAGAAGTGTTTGCTGGGGGATAATGCTTGCTTATGTTCTGCAAAGACACCTCATGGCTGCAACACTACACAATCAAAAAAATCTGCATCAGCAGTCATCTCCTCCGCATTTTGAGGCCTTAATCTGACAGCTGCTCTAACCCTCCCTGGATCTGCAGCAAATACATATTATGAATTTGAGAAACAGAACGAAAAGAATCCACCAAAACTGTATGGGAACTAAGAAAATTAAAAAAGACCTTATTGAAAAGGTATGGACAGACAACTTTTATACACTTCAAGTTACAATTCAAGCTTCGAAAGGCAGACACATATTAGGTTAGCAAGAATAGATACAATGCACTAAAAGCATATGTTGTCGGAATCTTTGAGAGCTCAACAACCGATGAGACAAAGGAAGACATAATGAAGAACTTGAACTTGAAAGCATGACATTTTTTTCATACCATCTTGGACTAAACTAAATTATTAAAGCACCCAAGGAAGGAAAAAATAGAGTACAATATCTTAGGGAGTACAGTGCAGGCATAATGAAGAACTTGAACTACTAATTTATCCTTGAAAAAAAAAATGAAAAAATGAGAAATTTTTAGTTGGGAGCTATGTGACTTATGTTAGTAATGGATCTGTTAACTATCCTACAAACTTTGTACAAAGCTAAATGATATATTTGTCAGCCAATGAAATCCTAGATAAGAACAGAAGCTTTAGGATTCACATGCCCATATCTCAGAGTTCTAGTATGCTGAGCTTGTCTGCCTTGGCTGTGTGCGGTTTGAATCCGCAGGAGGGTAATAGGTAGATTACGAACCTCCTGTTTGCATACTTCACAAATCTTGTTACCTTTGACACTGAACCATTTCACGAGACACTCTTGGTGGGCTAAAGCAACACCACCTTTGCAGCTGCATTCCTTCACTGTCATCTATTTGTTCATGCTTCAACTGAACTTTCCTTGCTTTATATCAGGTTATCTACTGCACAAGTTTGAGCTGGAATGCTGATGGAAGTACTTTGTTCAGTGTAGCCACTGATACTCAAATCCCTTTATTAGTTCCAGCGTTGTTTATCTGCCAATCAATTGTTGAAAGTATGAGTTTATGGAAGAAAAGTAAGTATTAATTTCTAGTTCCTGGTCACATATAAACATCCACTACAATTTACCTCATTTTTACACATCACGAGTATAATGCTTCTAAGTGCAACATCCAATTTTAAATTTGAGAGAGGCAAGGTATGAAATTCCTAGTTTAGTTATGAAATTCCTAGTTTTGTACTGAAACCCCATCTCAATACTTTAGGTATGAAATTCCTAGTTTAGTACTGAAATCCTAATTGAAACTTAACGCAACCTCTATATGAATGTTTCAGAATCAAAAGATATCAGATTTCCAGAGTGAGAAATTACTTGCAATAGATGCCAAGTGACAGACAACCCAACAAATCCAGCCCCAAGCACAACACAACTGAAATTTTGAACATCAGGAGCAAGCAAACAACAAAAGCAAATCGAATAGGAAATTTCAGAAAAATCGAACAGCAAAAGCAAGCGAAAAAACCCCAATCGAACACCCCTCAAACAACCTAACTATCTAATGTGTTTAACTAATCAAACAGCAAATCCAACATGAAATTGAAAGGTACTCGAATCTAAATTGAGCAGTTGGTGAAGAACACTTCGTACCTCTCGCTATAGTCGCTGGTGAGCCTTCTTCGTCCTTCCCCCTTCACCTTCTTTCTCTCTCGATGGCTCGTCCCCTCGTAACCATCAGAGCTCCTCCCAACGATACCGCTCACAAACCCGGACGCCGGACGCTGAACCTACATCGATCATCCTCTCTCTAGACCTCTCTGGCGCCACCACCTAGCCCCGATTCCGCCCTTTCTCCTTCCTTCTTTCGATTGGTTCTGATCGTTCGTTGGAGAAAATGGAGAGAGAGAACGTGGGTGTGAGTTGGGAAGGAGAGAAGAAAGCGCCGGAAGGGGCAAAATTAGAGAATGGAGACGCTGGAACGTGGGTGTGAGAATTGCAGTGTCAACAGCAATGCCTAAAGGCTCCGCAAATCGCTCGAAGACCTGACATTGCTTCTTAGGCGGCGCATGTTTCTCGGTGTTAAAGGTGTCAGCCTCGGTAGCCATCCTTGCCGATGAAACTCGTCCTCACCGCTCCGAAATTCCGCCGAACACGATACTGCTCGATTCCGCAGTTTCTCCTCCTTTCAATGGGTCAGATGTTGGAGAGAGAGAACGTGGGTGGGAAGGAGAGAAAGAAGTTAAAACATCGTGGGAGAGAACGTGGCAGAAAGAAGGAAAGAAAGAAGAAGAGAAGGGTAAAAAAGGAAAGTAAATAAAAATTCAGAGAAGGTTCCACGTGTATAGGCTGAGGATGCTCCAAAAGACTCAGCTTTAAAATATAGGGGGATATAGATTATTATTATTATTTTTTTTATTAGGAAATAATTCGAGACCGGATAGGCCCGGACCTCGAGAGGCCGACAAAGTCGGCAGACGGCAAGCCGTCTAAACATACAACATAACAAAGAAAAATACAATAGGAAAACAGAATACAAACACCTAATACAACAAAAGAAACTACACAAATTAAACCCGGAAAACCCCAGACCCTAAGCACACAAGCGGACATAGCAGCGAGAAGAAGGAGACCCAACAAGGAGAAGTGGATAACGAGCGCATGGGACAGCTACGCTGACACGATGTCTCGCCGCCGGAAAGACGGAAAGCAGAAATCCACGTAGGGCAAAGACGACTCCTGGGGAAGTGTGGATCACACGACGTTCCCTCCACCTAGATGAAAGATCTTCGGAGACCACGAACACCACCAACACGATCACTTCGATCAACCAGGGTCGCAGAACTGCTCCTCAACCGAAACTAACCACGAATCCAGCAGACAGAACTCCAACCAACCCGAGAGAGTGAAGCACGACCGCGAGAGGACGAAGAGTGCAAGAAAAATCCGGATTTTTTTTATTTTTATATATATATATATAGTTATTTATTATTTTAAGTTATCGGGCCAGCCTGGACCCAAGGTATTTGCTTGGGCCCAAAGGATGGACAACGAGCCCAAGCAACAGGCTTGGGATTTCTCCTACGCCTCAACAGGCAACACCAGCAAGACAAGGCAGCAGGAGCCAAGCACGCCCGCCACGCCGGCCACACCAGGGTTGCAAACACCAGGACGAAACGACTCCCGATGGTGTGAGACAAGTTTCGGACCTGGACCGACGACGAGAGGACGGGCCCAAACGGAATCGAACCAGGGAAGGAGGAGGAGATCCGACGGCCCTGAGGGAGAGGGCCAGAACGGAGATCTAAGGAGGAGGAGAGCTAGGTTGGGCAAAGCGACGAAGAGGCAAGCACCAACAGTCAGAGACTAGATCCAAGGGCGGCAACCAAGCCCGGAGCCCAGGACGAAAAACATCCGGACCAGGACATGGTTGATTTCGACCGATAAGGAACCTTAGATCCGAAAATCAAAGGCCTATAAGCACGAGATTGTTGAGAATGGAGAGGGAATTGAGATCTACTTCCAAAGATCAACAAAAGCCTCATGAAAATAGGGCTAATTGATAGTTGAAAGGGGGTTGCGAGAGAAAAGAGGTTCAAGCTCCTTGACGGAGATGTTCACGCCGGCGACCCGAACAAGGTGGATCGAAGGTTTAAACCCCGAAGGGAGTATCAAACCCCGACCAAAGAGGCTCCCGGAGGAGATTTAGGCTCCCGAAGTAGATTTGGACTCCCGGAGGAGATGTTAGTTGCTCCCGGATGAGGTGATTGCTGCTCCTGGAAAGAGGAGGAAGGAGCTCTCCTGAAAAAGAGAGTTTTTCCAAGCGTTTTTTTCTTTTCTAGATATAATCGGTAATGGGTAAACCAAGTAAAATATTTTAGAAATAGGTAAATAGTTTATGTAAGATAAATAAATAGATAATATTCCTCACCCTCATATTAAATAATTCAAATACTCCGTAATTGATAATAGCCTACCGGAGTACATAGCAAGTGGTTTTGTCTGTCAAAAAAAATCTCAACAGGATCGTTACGATCATTATTATTATTATTATTATTATTATTATTATAGATAGATTATAGAGAAAATTTGGTAAGATATCAGCTTTTGCTAATTTGATTAGGTGTTTAGCAACTCATAAAATTTAATTAGCCTTCCTAGCATTCGTTGAAAAGTAATTAGCGCCTTAGCAGTTAGCTCTTTCCTCTCATTCTACCCCTCGGATCTGGAGAGACATCCATGGAGATTTCTCAGTAAGTTGCATCGCCGGAGAGGCAACTCCATCGGTGGACGAGAAACGCCTGCTCGGAGGAGATCCTGGCGTTGGCGCGGCTGCGGGAGACGGTCGATTGGTGGCCAAGGAGGGCGGACGGGAGGGAGTTTGCGAGTTCGTCGGTGGGGGCTGGGTGTCGGATCTGCGGGATTTGGGCTCGGGATGGCCGGAATTGGTGGCCAAGGAGGGCGGATCTGGTGAGGGAGCGCCGGATCTGGTGTGGAGGCGCCGGATCTGAGCCGAGGACGAGCGACGCGGGGCGAGCGACTCCGGATCCGAGCGAGGGAAGGAGGCGGTGACGAGCGAGCGGGGGAGCGAGGGAGGGAACGAGCGGTGGAGCGTCTGAAGCGAGCGAGGTCGATCGGGCGAGGGTTCCAGGAGCGGCGGCCGGAGCGAGGATTGACGACCGGCGGCCCGCGCAGGAGCTGTACGTCGAAGAGCAATCAGAGGTTGAAGAAGAACTTTTTACAAAATTACAAAAATTCACCCATAAATAGCAGTTTCTGTAAAATTACAAAAATTAACCCATAAATATGAAAAAGTTGCATTACATTAAAGAAAAAATTGCATTACATTAAAGAAAAAATATTGCATTACATTGAAAAAGTTGCATTACATTAAAGAAAAAATTGTCATCAAAACGTTACCTTGAAAAAATATGGCATCACGAAAACATTACATTGAAAAAATATGACATCAAGAAAAAAAATATCATCAAAAAATTGATATCAAAAAAGTGTCATCAGTAGTCAACGGTAAAAAAAATGGCATCAATGGTCAATGTGGCATCACAGTAAACAAAAAAATATCAGCAAGATTTGAAAAAAGTGGCATTAAAAAAGTGTCATCAATCCATTTTATTATAAAATCAAACGATTTGATTAAAAAAATATCATCAAATAATTACACTAGAAAAATGGCATCAAAACATTGCTTTGAAAAAGTTGCATCACATTAAATAAAAAAATGTCATCTAAACATTACCTTGAAAAAATATGGCACCACGAAATCAGTACCTTGAAAAAAATATGGCATCAAACGATTTGATTAAAAAAAGTGAGATAAAATAATTACATTATAAAAAATGGTATCAAAACACTAATTTGAAAAACTTGCATCACATTAAAAGAAAAAAATGTCATCAAAATACCACTTTGAAAAAATATGGCATCATGGTAAAAAAAACATATCATCAAAACATTGACATAAAAAAGTGTCATCAAAGTTTAAAAAAAGTGGCATCACATAACATCAAAAACGCTAATTTAAAAAGTGGCATCACATTAAAAAAAATGTAATTAAAAATTTGGCATCAAAACACTGTGAAAATATGGCATCAAAAAATTGATGTCAAAAAAGTGTTATCAGTAGTCAAGGGTAAAAAAATGGCATCAATGGTCAATGTGGCATCACAGTAAACAAAAAAATATCAACAAGATTTGAAAAAAGTGATATTTGTAACGGCCCAGAATTATGATTTCTGGGTTACGTTTCAAGGGATGAAAACCCTTGTTCGGATCTTGCAATCCAGGTACGGGTCGAGGTTTCAAACTCATTTCAAAGGTCAGTAATAAAGAGGGATTTCAAACCCTAAAGTATCGTAGGACCGTTGGGTACCCTTAACCTGTCCTAAGACTATGTCGCGGAAACCATTTCAAACGGAAGTAAAGCGGAAGTAAAGTATAGATACAAGTGCCACAGCGGAGCCGGGTCAAAACGGAGTCAAAAGTATAAATCCAAAACAATATAATCAGAGTCTGGTGAAGTCTATAACTCCAGCGCTCACTCTCCGCCGACAAAATGACTCGCGCAATAATCAAACAGCACCGATAGGATGAACATAAATAATTCCTAAAAAAATTGATCTGGGGCGGGATCAGATCGATGCCCACTTAACTCTGCATCCCAACCATAAGCACACATATACGCTATACCCAATAAAGATGCTCTAATGCAGTACGAAATTCAACACACTAGCATGCTCCTAGTTCATAATAATGTGCAGAAATACTGTAAAGGGCCCAAGACAATGCCAAGTGGCATATCCCTCTCCTACCTCCACCCCTTCCGACAGGTGGAGACTGGCCAGCTCGTGAATGCATTCATTCATAATCGGGGGGCACGCATGCCTAACCCGCTCCACAATAAAGCCCGCAGGCATATCATAATATAAGGAAGTACTCGATTGACTCAGGGTACCCGATGAGGCTGGGCTACCCTATGACCCTAGCAAAGACTTCTAGGACTATCACAGATAACGGCCGTTCTGTTTACATACGCACAAAGAAATAGAATGTTCAACGAACAATGCAACCTAGCATGGTACTACATGGCATGCTGATCATGAATGCAAGCACCTAGTATATCATGCACCTAAAGCAGGGAATAGCTCTATTCAATCTGAGTAAGCTCCGAAGAGACTTACCTGGCGGTGCAGAACAGCAAGACAAACATTACGATAGATTAAAGATCACCTAGATACATATTAAAACACATATAAGTCTACGTCTAATCGTTCAAGCACGCAAGCATATCATTCAACGAGAATAGCAACCATATCGCAATCATCGTTCCATTAAGTTCAACCATTCATCATATTGCCACATTCCACTTGACCATATCATTCTCATCATTCCAATAAGCCACCTTCGTGTATTCACCACAATATATCCGCACATCTCATCATGCTATTAATCATTTGTATATGCCATTAGTCCACACAAAACATGCTATTAGTCAATCAATCATATCATCATGCTAGTTAGTCATCGATCACATAATTCCCAAGTTAGTCCCGAAACCATTTCAAAATCCGAATTAACTAGTTAGAGATTCCGATATTGGAAAATGTTCGTCCAATTCTTTTTCCTAAAATCCAAGTCTTATAATAATATTATATTATCCAATATTACATTTTAAATCTCCATACTTTACAAAGCCATAATATATTTTTAAATACCTTTAATGTGAATATATTATTATAAAAATAGACCCAACCATTTGCATTTTATAAAAACAGCCCCTTATTTAACAAAACCCCAAAATCTAGCCCTTTTTGTAAAACTCCCAAAAATTGGATCCATTGGAAAATAGGCCCAAATACTTTCTGAACAAAATTAGGCCCAACTCCCATTTAAATGAACTGAACCGGTTTTGGTTAAACAATTAGCTGAACCGAACCCTCAAAATAAGAAAATAAGAAACCGGACCCCAAAAGTTACTTTTCATCGTCCCTTCCAAAAAAACTGTCGCAAATCTGGGAAAGGAAGGGGAAGGGAAGGGCGTCGCCGACGGTCCTGGCTCTCGTCCTCACCGACTCTCTCCTTCCCGACCACCCCCAAACACGAAATCGACAAGAAGGAAGAAGAGAAAGGGAGGCGAGTGCTCACCGAGAGGGTCGAAGGTTCGCCGGAAAAACGCCGTCGGGGCTCGATTGGACTCGCCGGGGTTTCGTCGTGCTCTCGATTGGCCTAGGACGGAGGGAAATGACTCAAAGGCGGATCTTTATTGGATTTCTAATCGGAAGAGAGTGAGAGAAGCTTACCGGGATGCTTGGAAGGAAGACAGGGGAATGGAGGAAGAATTGGGGCTCGACGGCAGCGAAGATGACGGAGAGACGAACCTGGGTTGCTTGTCGAGGCGCTCTCGGAGATGCTGTTGTGGCTAGGTTCGACGGAAACGAGCGGGAGGACCTGGGTTTCTCGGCTCCTCGGTTCGGCGAAACAGGGGCGCTCGGGGTTCTCAGGACGGAGGTGCTCGCTGGTGGTTGTCGGCGATTGTGGCGACCGGAAAACAGAAGGTGAGGTGGTGGCGGTGATTGAAAAAAAAAGATGGAGAAGGAGGTGTGCTTGCCTGCTTGGTTCGACAACCTCAAGAGGGAGGATGGTGTTTTGAAATTGGAAATGAATTGTGGGGAACAGGGCTTCAGTTTCAGACCTTTGAAGAGAGATTGCAGCTGGCTTTCAGAACTGGGATGGAGAGAGCTGCAGCAGTAGGTGGGAGGTGTAGGCAACCTTTGCCAAAACGAGAGAGATGGCATGGGAAGTAGCAGGGAGGGGAAGGGGGTGTTTGACCTTTAACCAAAAATGGATGGGTAAGCTTGGGGGAGATACCGATTCTGAAGGGAGAGAGGAAAGAAGACAAAATGATAGGGAACACAGGTCACAAGTGGTCCTAAAACCCAAATCTCAACATACCGGAAATAAATCCCGAAGTCTACTCTCTCGGCGTATGAAAACGGAATAAAATCTCTTTTCCATAAATTTTAAAATTTGGTCGGAATCCGCTTTAGGAGTCTTAAAATCCGAGTTGGAGAGTTTTTCCGCTAAATCCCGCTTTAAATTTCATTTTGATTTTCTTTTTCAAAGAAATTAGAATTTAAGAACCCGAGCCTTTACAATATTAAAAAAAGTGTCATCAAACCATTTTATTAGAAAAGTGACATCAAAGTGAAAATAAAATGTAAAAAAAATGGCATCAAAACGACAAAAAATGGCATAAAAAAAATACTCTTGACCGGTCAACGTTGACCGGCGTTGACCTTGATAGTTAAATTGGGAAGGGTGCTAGGTTAGTTAATTCATTTTGTTTGGGTGCTAGTTAGCTAATTAGATATTTATAATGTGTTAGTTGGCAAAATTACCCTAGATTATAGAGGGGGACTTTCCGGTGAGTACACCCTTTACCATGAAACGGTGGGACAAATCTAGGCCCTTGGATGAAAGAAAACCAATGGCCTGGATTAGTTTTAAAAATTCTTGTTTAAGCGTGTAACTACCTAGTATTCATATCTATATCTATATAATATATTAAAACAGAAGCACTTTCGCCACATGTCATCTCCTCGCGCGAAGTTATTTTATGCAATTCGTTTTTATTTTTTCTTATATATCATGTCCACTAATTATGGTAACTAAATTATCTAATATTATTTACATATTATCATTTCATACTATATTTTTAACCATCTATCTATATAATATATTAAAACAGAAGCACTTTCGCCACATGTCATCTCCTCGCGCGAAGTTATTTTATGCAATTCGTTTTTATTTTTTCTTATATATCATGTCCACTAATTATGGTAACTAAATTATCTAATATTATTTACATATTATCATTTCATACTATATTTTTAACCAGTGGGATTAATTCAAAACTTTTTTTAACTAATAAGTTTAATTCAAAATTAAATGTCAAAATAATAATAATAATAATAATAATAATCTATCTATTACTAACTATTAAAACAAAAGTCTTACCGATGACATGTCGACATCCCCTTAATCCTAGGCCTTTTAACCAATCACCTTAGCCTAAATTACAATTTTAGTAGTTTAAAAAAACAATATATTACTAACTATTAAAACAAAAGCCTCACCGATGACATGTCGACATCCCCTTAATCCTAGGCCTTTTAACCAATCACCTTAGCCTAAATTACAATTTTAGTAGTTTAAAAAAACAATGGGATTAATTCAAACCGTTTTTTATATATACTAATTTAATTGCCTTTTCAACCATTCATTACTTTTTCCCTACTATCTTATAAATAATACACTCGATACTGAATATTGTCAGTCATCCCAACCATTTTATATTATCCTCACTCGATACTTAATTGCCTTTTAGGTGTTTACGAAATTATCCCAAACGTTTACATACTATGTACTATACACTTTACTTTATTATTTTCTAACCGCTAATATGTGTATTTTTGTCGGTATATTTTTTTTATATTCACAACTTTACTATTAAATTACGCGCCATTGGCGCGGGTATAGAACTAGTTTAATGTTAAATATGAATACTAGGATGTTAACCGCTTATAGCAGGTAACCAAAAACTATTATTCCCAGATTGTGTTAATATTCATATTTTATTATGTAATTATTCATATATAAGTTATTAAATATTCATATTTAGTACTTAGTGGTTCCAAGTAAAATATCAGAGATTTCATCATCTCTACGCTTAAACGTGTAACCAACTAGTATTCATATTTAACATTAAATATGAATACTAGGTAGTTTTACGGTTAAATAATTTGTTTTTCAAAGTTAATCCTAACCCTTTATTTTTTTGATCCAAGAGTTGAGATTTGTCCCCCCGTTTCATGATAAGGGGTGTACCAGAAAGCTCTTCAGATTATAGATATAGATATGGATAGATATTTAAAACTCCGTTTCCTCCGCACCTAATCACACACCTGCTTTCAAAAACCCTAAAATCCTCTCTGTTCTCTCCAATTCCAGTTCCTAATCGAAGAGTTTTGAGATGACAAAGAGAGAAGGTCCAGCTATTGGAATTGATCTCGGCACTACCTACTCCTGTGTTGGAGTATGGCAGAATGGCCGGGTTGAGATCATCGCCAATGATCAAGGTAACAGGACCACGCCTTCCTACGTCGCCTTTACTGATACCCAGCGTTTGATTGGAGACGCTGCTAAGAACCAGGTCCCCATGAACCCCGTCAACACCGTCTTTGGTATGCTCTCTGTCACCTGTTCAAACCTTGAAATCTATAACATGTTTGTTTGGCTCTCTTAGTTCTGGTAATTAAATCAAACATTGATTGGATTCCTTAGGATGGTTTTGTTTGCTTTTGGAGGGATTTATCGGACTAGATTTTGAAATTCTTGTTGACGAATTCCTATTTGTACGGCACTACTTCTTGGAAGCCATATATTATGGATCGATTCAGTTGGTGTTTTAGACTTTAGTTGTAATTGCACAACACATTAAATTCAACTAGTTGGATTTGTTTACTGGTAGATATTTTGGGATTTGATCAAGCACATCTCCTCATAACTGTAGTACAGTTAAAATTAGTGAAAGTAGTTACAATGTAAGGTATCGCTCATTCAGAATATGTTGCCTTAATTACCTCCATTAAGAGTAGTTTTTCTTCGTCTGCTCTCGAAGGGAAAAAAATTGTTCAGGTGCATTCGTATACGTACCCAATCTTCCAATTGGACGTCACATTCTTACATAAATTCTTTCTACTTAAAAAAAACAAAAAAAAAAGTGGCTAACTGCTTGTTATGTTTGACAGATGCGAAGATGTTGATCGGCAGGAGATTTAGTGACCCATTGCTACAGAGTGATATGAAGTTGTGGCCATTCAAGGTTATTCAAGGAGCTGCTGACAAGCCGATGATTGTTGTCACTTACAAGGGCAAGAAAAAGCAATTAAGTGCTGAAGAGATCTCATCAATGGTGCTTACTAAGATGAATGTTAGGGATTTAGTGGTAATAAGAACACGAGCGCGCAGCGGAAGAACGAAATCACTAATAGAGAGAAATAAGGCAATATAGAACACACAAATTTAACGTGGGAAACCCGAGTACCGGGAGGAAAACCCACGGGCGGCAAGAGCCAACAAATCCACTATCAAATAAGAAAGAGTACAAAGAACCTTGTATAAATGGACAAAACTCTCTCTTTACAATATAGTGGAATAGAATATGTGTGTATGATGAAGGCTTTTGTGTGGAGGCTTGGATAGACTAATATGGATGGAGCTTGAATGGTGTGAGATGATTCAAGGGAATGGTCCACCAAGAGACTAAGCTTGAGTATCTATTTATAGACCTCAACGCCTTGAGAGAAAGTCTTGAGAATTCTCTAGAGTCTTCACCAATTTGGATGAGGTTAAAAGAACACTCTAGAGAGTGGGAGAAGGCTCAAGGATGTGATAAGGCTTAAGGAAAGATCTAGATAAATCGAGATGGAAGGATGAAGCTTGGAGAAGCTTGATGACACAAATCCTTCTTGAATGTTCCTTAGCCCAAAGGTTGATGAACCCATTCAAGCTCAACTGAAAGGTGATCCAAATCCAATTGAGGATATAGAGACAACCCAACAATGAAGGATACCGGGGAGGCTTATCTTGGTACAACCATAAGCAACGCTGCGGTGACTGTCCCTGCTTACTTCAATGACTCTCAACGACAGGCGACTAAAGATGCTAGTGTTATTGCGTGCTTGAATGTTATGCGTATCATTAATGAGCCCACGGCTGCAGCCATTGCCTATGGCCTTGACAAGAAGGCGAGCAGCGGTGAGAAGAATGTGTTGCTCTTTGATCTCGGTGGTGGGACGTTTGATGTTTCTCTCCTTACAATTGAGGAGGGTATTTTTGAGGTCAAGGCTACCGCTGGTGACACCCACCTTGGCGGAGTGGATTTCGACAACAGGCTGGTGAACCACTTTGTTGAGGAGTTCAGGAGAAAGCATAAGAAGGACATCAGTGGTAATCCAAGGGCCATTGGGAGATTAAGGGCTGCTTGTGAGAGGGTGAAGCGGACTCTTTCATCTGCTGTTCAAACGACCATTGAGATTGATTCTCTTTATGAGGGTGTAGATTTGCACACTTCGATTAGTCGTGCCAGGTTTGAGAAGTTGAACATGGACCTGTTCATGAAATGTAATGAGCCCGTTGAGCAGTGTTTGAGTGACGCCAAGATGGCCAAGAGTTCTGTCCATGATATCGTGCTTGTTGGTGGCTCAACTAGGATTCCAAAAGTCCAACAGCTTCTGCAGGAATTATTTAATTGGAAAGAGCCGTGCAAGAGCATTAACCCAGATGAAGCGGTGGCATGTGGTGTTGCGTTAATGGCTGCGAAATTGAGTGGCGATTGTAATAAGTGGGTTCAGGATTTTGTGTTGTTGGATGTCACTCCGTTATCACTCGGTATTGAGATCACAGGTGGTGTGATGTCTGTTGTGGTCCCTCGGAACACCACCATCCCATGTAGGAAGGACCAGGTATTCTTTAATTCCTACGATTACCAGACATTTGTACGCATCAATGTCTATATATGAAGGTGAGCGAGCCAGTATAATGGACAACAAATTCTTGGGCAAGTTCGTACTCTCTGGTATTGATCCTGCTCCAGTGGGTTTTTCTTGGATCTATGTCTGCTTCGACATTGATGCTGATGGCATTTTGAATGTGTCTGCTGAGGAATTGACAACCGGGAAGAAGAACAAGATCACAATCACCAATGATAAGGGAAGGCTGTCCAAGGAGGAGATCGAGAAGATGGTGCGGGAGGCTGAGAAGTACAAGGCAGAGGACGAGAAGCTCAAGAAGAAGGTCAATGCGAAGATTGCTTTGGAGAACTACACATACTTTATGAAGAATATTGTCATCAACGTTGAGAAGATTGGGTCGAAGCTTGGTGCGGACAAGAAGAAGATCGAGGCGGCCATTGAATCCACTATTACCTGGTTGGAGAAGAACCAGCTGGCTGAGGTGGTCAAATTTGAGGCCAAGAAGAAGAAGCTGGAGAACCTGTGCAACCCTATCATCAGGAAGATGTACGAGGCCAATGAGCCCTAGGATTGAGGAAGTCGAATAGGCAAACAAGTTTAAGAACTGTGTCATTTTCAACTACTCTTTTGATGATACCATGAATTAAAGTTGATGTTGTAAAGAAACAGGTGGTATTTTGTTTTTACTCCTACTCCGTATATTATATAAATATTGGTTTTCTATCCTATCAAATCATTTTAACTGATATTTGAATAACCGATAACTTAAACCCCAATAAAACATTTATTTGTTATCGTTTGGATGTTGAATTTAATATAGTAATGCATCCATCACTTCGTTGTTATTGAAGGTTGATATTCATTTCATAATGTGATATGTGAAACCAAGCACCTCGTGTCTTTCTCACATGTGATGCCTAGTTTCAATGTTTTAAAATTTATCGACCTATTGATAAAACCTTTTAGGTATGCTAAAATTTCAATGCTATTGAAGGTTCGATAATATAAAACAATGTAATATAGAAATATTCTAGAAGGGGGTTGAATAGAGTATGTCCCGTTTTTCACAGAAAGTCTCAAGACTTTTGGAGCTGGAACCAAAACCTTTGAGATAAACCTGAATCACAAAGTTAAACAATTCGAACCAAGTGCGGAAATAAGGTAAAGCAAATATGTAAAGGACACGAGTAATTGTTTACGAGGTTCAGCACAACCGGCCTACGTCCCCGCCTAGGGTTCTTCCACAACCCTAGGATTCAAAGGCTTTATTGATTGCTTAGCTTAGGATCCTAATAGCTCACCGAGAAGTCTCTCTCCTATACAATTGCAATCTAGTCAACTCACGTTCCCTTGGAGTCCTAGACCAATCTAGAAGAGCCCCACCTCTCTCAGCTATCTAGTACAATCCTCTAACTCTCGCAAATCAATAGCCTAGTGCAACTTCCCGAGTTATAAACTCTCGAGTAACACTTGAAATAAATATATCCTATAAGCTCACAATGACTCTCAAAGGCTTTGAAATAAACAACAAACGATATGAGCGCTTTGCAGAGAGACACTTGGAAGACAGATCGCTTGAATGAATTGAAGCTCGTGTGTAGCACTTGTACTTCTGTCTTCTCCTTCCTTTCCTTTATATAATAGCATGAAGATAGCATGGAGCGTGAGAATCTTCATCACCAGATCTCCAACGGCTCTTTGGGAATCAGTTCGATCTTGTAATCTTCTATATAAGGATACTTTGAAACGCCATGATCTAATTTGGACTGATCTCTTCAACATGTAGGAAAGGATGTAATCTCGTTTTATACTTCCTGAAATGGTTAGTCATTCATATATATATATAATATAATGGAAGTATATAATAAGATAAAATAATATACGAATAATAAGATAGGTTTTGTATTTCATCAACTGTTAGTGCTCCAAGGCCTTTGACACAAACATCCTGTCAAAGCCTTTGAAACATCTATTCCGATTTTCATCAAGGGAGGGAGTTATCAGCTATATTTGCCAAAATAAATAGATCGAGATGATTTAGTTATAAGCTGAATTTGACATGTACGTTATGTGGTCTAGTCCTTCCATGAAGTTCAACAAATAAAAGTTGTAATGAAGGGGAAGAAGCAAGGCAAGAGGAATCTAAGAGATAAGCCGGTGAAAGGCGTCGTAGTCGAAAGGAAGAGGAAGAGAAGGATAATAATCGACGTTTGGAGGAGTATGGGAACGAAGGCAATCTCACCATTTGTCAATGTTTGCCTCTTGAATTTGCGTTCTTAACTTCTTATTCTGACAACATCAACCACTTGCATTCAAAAGATTACTGAAAAAGGAAACCAAATTCAAAAGATGCGGTCTTGTTACAACATGAGAAAGACCACCATCCCGAGCATGAAATACGCATGTGTAGAATGATAGAATTGATGTAAAGTCCTCCTTAGGGTTTCCATTCATTGATATAACATATATATAGGTTACAAAGGTATTGGGCCTTAATGGGCTTTTAGCCCACTATACAATATTAAGACCTATGTAATCTATCAAACCCCCGCAGTCGAAACTGGAGGGGGTCGTACAGTGAGACTGGAGCGAAAATCAATGAACAACTGTCTAGGTAAACCCTTGGTGAAAATATCAGCGTACTGATATGAGGACGGGACATGGAGAACGCGAACATGTCCTATGGCAACCTTGTCCCTGACGAAGTGGAGATCAAGCTCAATGTTCTTCGTGCGTTGATGTTGGACCGGGTTGCTAGCCAGATAGACCGCCGAAATGTTATCAGTGTAGACCAGAGTGGCCTTCATAAGAGGGCAACGGAGCTCAAGCAGGAGATTGCGGAGCCAAGAGCACTCAGAGACAACGTTGGCAACGCCCCTGTATTCGGCTTCAGCGCTGGAGCGAGACACGACGGACTGATGCTTGGCCGGCCACGACACAAGGGTGTCATTGATGAAGACACAGTAACCAGACGTGGAGCGACGCGTGTCAGGACAACCACCCCAATCCGCATCAGTGTATACAACAAGGTCAAGCTTAGAGGAAGGAGTGATCGTGGTGCCGAGCTCGAGTGTGCCGCTGATGTACCGAATGATCCGCTTTAAGGCATGAAAGTGGGGTTCCCTGGGTGCATGCATAAACAAGCAGATCTGCTGAACGGTGTAACTGATATCAGGTCTGGTGAAGGTGAGATACTGAAGAGCACCAGCAAGACTCCTGTATAATGTCGGATCATCAACCAAAGGACCAGAGTGAGCGCTGAGCTTGTTAGATGTATCGACAGGGGTGGCGACCGGATTGCAGTTACTCATGTTAGCCCGAGCAACAATTTCAGCAGCATACTTACTCTGTGAGAGGAAAAGCCCAGACGCATGCCGCTGAACAGCAACCCCCAAGAAGTAAGACAACTGGCCCAAATCTGACATAGCGAATTCAGCACTTAGCCGTGAAATAATCGACGTCCGAAGAGCATCAGAAGAGGCGGTGAGAATGATGTCGTCAACATATAGTAGCAGAAATGCCATGTCGGAGCCTCTGCGATAGATGAACAGGGACGAATCCGAGCGGCTGCCAATGAAACCCAAGTGGAGAAAATGAGAAGCAAAGCGCTGAAACCAAGCTCGTGGAGCCTGTTTCAGACCATACAGAGAGCGCTTCAGGAGACAGACGTGCTTAGGACGATCGGCATCAGTAAATCCCGGCGGCTGAAACATGTAGACTGTCTCATTCAGGTGACCATGCAGAAAAGCGTTCTTGACATCCAGCTGATGAATGGCCCATTTGCGCGACAGAGCTAAACTTAATACCACCCGGATAGTGGGAGGCTTGACCACGGGGCTGAAGGTCTCATCACAATCAATACCTACCTGCTGGGATCGACCGTTGACGACAAGACGTGCTTTATAGCGCTCCAACGTTACATCAGAGCGGAACTTGTGACGGAAGAGCCACATACAGCGAACGACGTTCGCCGCTGGAGGGCGCGGGACAAGAACCCAAGTACCATTCTTTGTAAGGGCCCTGTATTCGTCGAACATAGCCGTCTGCCAATTCGGGTCGAGGAGGGCTGTTTTGTGGGAGGTGGGGATGGGGGAGAGGGAGGTCTGGGAGCCGAGAAGGACGGGGGCGGCGGGTGCAGGTGCGGCGGGCGCCGCCAGGGGGGGTACGAAGCGGCGGGTGCAGCAAAGTGGGTTGCGGCGGGCGCCGCCAGGGAGGGTAAACATGCGGCGGGAGCCGCATTTGGGGTTGCGGCAGGCGTCGCACGTAGGGGAGACGAGGGTGTTTGGCGATGTGATGGACGGTGGATAGCGGGGTGATGGGCGGTGGTCATGGAGACGATCTGACGGGGTCGGAAGACTCCGGAGACGCTGCGGGTGTGTGGTCTTGTGGTGGGGGGTGGCGAGGGAGGTGGGGGAGGGGGAGACGCAGGAGCACCGGGAGAGCTCTGGGGAAGAATGAAGTGAGGGAATGGTGAATCAGACTCTGTCGACGACACAGGGGGTGTGGGAGATGCGAAGGGAAATCGCGACTCATCAAAGGTGACATGACGTGAGAGAATGATCTTGTGGGTCTTGATATCGAGGCAAATGTAACCGCGATGATCAGACGGATAGCCTAGGAAGACACATGGAGTGGAGCGCGGGTGAAGCTTGTGCGGGGCTGTTGATGACTGGTTTGGGAAACACAAGCACCCGAAGGTGCGAAGGTGATCATACCTAGGCTCGGCGTAATAAAGTGTCTGAGCTGGCGAGCGATTGTGTAGGGTAGTGGAAGGGAGAATGTTTAGGAGATAACATGTGGCGGATAAGGCGTGAGGCCAATAGGGAAGGGGAATAAATGCGTGGAAGAGGAGAGAGCGCATCATGTTGGTAATGGTTCTGATGATTCTTTCTGCCTTGCCATTCTGCTGAGAAGTATAGGGGCAAGACAAGCGATATGAGATCCCATTTGCGGCAAAGAAGGAGTGAAAGTCTTTGTTGTCAAATTCACGACCATTGTCACATTGGAAACATTTGATGGACATGTGGAATTGTGTTTTGATGTAGGTATGGAATCTGGCAAAAATAGGAAACACTTGGGACTTGAAATGCAACGGGAAGACCCATAAGTAATGAGTGTAATCATCCAGAAACAAGAGGTAGTACTTGTGACCCTCCTTGCTAGGCACGGGAGAGGTCCAAATGTCGCTGTGAATGATATCAAAGGGAGCAAGGGTAGAGGTCAAAGATCGTTGGAACGGCAGTCTGGCATGTTTGCCTAGTTGGCAGGAAGAGCATAAACCAGAACGTGGGTCTTTAGTACATGTGACAAGGTTTTGGGAACGGAGGACATCTAGAACGGCAGCGCTGGGATGGCCCAAGCGTGCATGCCACAGGTTGGACGATGATGCTGAGAGGGCGACCGGACACGACTGACTGGACGCAGGAGGTGGTGTGACAGGGTAGAGCTCCCCGGTGCTGTTACATCTCATGCGAGTAACCCCCGTAGTAAGATCGTTCACAGAGAAACCATATGGATCAAACGTAAGGGAAACGTTGTTGTCAGTAGTGAATCGACGGACAGAGATAAGGTTTTTGACAATCTTTGGGGCAATAAGGACATTGTTGAGGTGTAGTGGGTGGGTTGGGGTCTGTAATTTGGCGTGGCCAATTTCCGAAGTAGCAAGACGACCACCATTTCCGACGATAATAGAGTGGGCAGGACCCTTAAAGAAAAATAGATGAGAGGTTACCTGAGGAGTTCGTCATGTGGGAGGTGGCACCAGTGTCCATGTACCAAGAAGAGTCTGGAGATGTCGGATGTGTAGAGGAGAAGGCGTGATGCAGCGCTGACGGAACATAGCCTGGGTCAGGCGATGTCAGAGAGGCCTGAGGACCGGCATGTCGAGGGGTAGGATATCTAGAGTATCCAGAGAAGGAGTGATGTTGGTGATCGTAGAGAGCCATGGAGACAAGTGATGTGAGTGAGGGAGCGAGAGAGAGACAGTGGAAGAGGATGATCGACGACGGTGAGCCGGACAGAGGAGGCGGGAGGATCAATTTAGGGTTCCGTTAGGAAGAAAAGGCTGTGATACCATGTAGAATGATAGAATTGATGTAAAGTCCTCCTTAGGGTTTCCATTCATTGATATAACATATATATAGGTTACAAAGGTATTGGGCCTTAATGGGCTTTTAGCCCACTATACAATATTAAGACCTATGTAATCTATCAGCATGCTTGATGAACGAAGAATCCATGATAGATCTTGGGGTCGTTTTCATGGTTCGTTGAGTTTCCTCTTGAACCATCAAGATGCTCCCTTGAACATCCAAACAAGAATAATCCTTAGCCAGAAGAAGTTGCATCAACCTTCGATCTTGCTCGTATTTGGTAACAACATGAGAAAGACCGCAAGCACAAGGGGGAAACGAGCGTAAAGAATCTTAATCCCACATCCTCTTGATTCTTGTAAAAAGACCTACAATAGTGTTTTAACCTTGAGGAATTGAACTTGTTTGATGACGAACAATTTAGCTCCACTTGAAAAGGAAAACCGAGCCTCCAAATCGAGCCATATTTGATGAGCATCACGAGATAGCAAAAAACTGTCTACAA
The DNA here is from genome assembly GCA_037127255.1 of Persicaria tinctoria. Classification (NCBI taxonomy): domain Eukaryota; kingdom Viridiplantae; phylum Streptophyta; class Magnoliopsida; order Caryophyllales; family Polygonaceae; genus Persicaria; species Persicaria tinctoria. Next base: position 12,342,583 of record JBANSL010000004.1, read on the forward strand.
TATCCTTTGCCATGACATTCAATAGCCAAGAGATGACCATGTCGTTGCATCGGATCCAATGGCAAAGCAACAGAGAATCAGATGGCAGTAAAGAGATTTCGTCGTCGACAAATCCTAATTTATTTTTCGTGGAGAGTGCGATCACAATTGCTCCAAGTGAAAAAGGCTAGATCCATCGAATACTTTGTTGGTGAGAATACAACCAGGATTGTCCGATGGATGCCAATATAGTGGATCATGAGGCATAGAACGAGGCTCTTCAAAAGTCGCCATTGCTGATATGAAGCAGAAGAAAAACTGAGGATCAAATGAAGAAGATGAACCAGTAGTAGCCTGTACCACGTTGATGTAAACAGAAAAAGAAAGCGGTATCCGTCACTGGTTACCTCATTCTTCTTAATGGTTGTTCCACACCCTCATTCTTCACACCCTTCGTTATGTCAAGCACACTGCAGGTAAGGGGATCCTTCTTAATGGTTGTTCTTCTCCTGTTCTTAAGGCCTTTTCCGATTCTGACTGGGCCTCTTGTCCCATGACTCGGAGATCCATCAATGGTTACATTGTGTTTCTTGGTTCTTCTCCCATAACCTGGAAGTCTAAGAAACAATCCGTAGTTTCCAGGAGTTCCTCTGAGTCCGAGTACAGGTCAATGGCTAATCCTGCAACCGAAATTACTTGGCTTGTTCGTCTACTATAGGATTTTACTGTTGATCCAATTAAGCATGTGACCTTGTTCTGTGACAATCGTTCTGCAATCCAGATTGCTACGAACCCCATCTTTCTTGATTTTGGTAAATAAAGAGCCGTCATCCGGGGTTCAAACCGGGAATCTTTGGGTACTACCCACAAATCTTTTCTGGCTGAACCATTCCGGAATGGTTTGAACCCCGTCTTTCATGAACGCACAAAACACATAGAAGTCGAAGTTGACTGCCATTTCATACGAGACAAGGTCTTGGCCTGTTGAGCTTGTCCTTTATTCCTTCCTCCGAGCAACTTGCAGACGTTCTAACCTAGGTCAGGTGCTTCCCTCTCACCAACAAAATCACATTTTGTCCAAGCTGGGACTGTATCACCCTCCAGCTTGAGGGGGCCTATTGTGGAGATAAATTGTAATGGTCAATGCATCTTGATCACGAATTAGTTACAACTTCACTTGGGCAACAAGCTCTTTCATTGTGTATATATAATACAACAAGCCAATGTAATAGTAATTGAATTCAATTGAAATGAAAAATAAATTTTCCCTCCTGAATTGTTACAGCAAGAAGAAGAGAACTGAGTTCTTAAATCTGAGAATGTATGCAATGTAAGTTGTTACAATCTGAATGTGTAGCCCCTATTTATACAGAGGAGGCGTGTACAGATTGACTTCTTCTACAACTAACTAACTAGCAATACTATTACTGATGGCTAACAGTGTAACAAATCTATCTCAGCTCAACAAATCTCCTCAAATTGAATTCTGGATTTGCATTCAATTTTAACCGAGCAGATGTTTCCCAAATCAATTCACCATTGCCACCGTTAACCTACATATTTGGACCGAATTGAACACTTGAATTGATGCAATGTACAGACCCCCCCTTCATTTTATTTTTCTTAAAAGCATTCAGCACGCTCAGCTTGCGAAAATGATGAGTTCCAACTCCCAACATATGGAGTATCAATATCATTTACGCTTAATTGAATGACAGGGCGGTAAAGATTTAAATCATTACTCCGAGTCTCTTTCCCACGTTCCCCAGTAACTTCGACTCCTCAACTGTCCTTCCCCCTATAAATTCCCCCGTTTCAACTGCGCCCAAACACATACCAGCTTTCAGAAACCCTAATCATCTCTATTCTCTCCGTAATCTAAAGAGTTTTGAGATGGCAAGCCAAGAAGGTCCAGCTATTGGAATTGATCTTGGCACTACTTACTCCTGTGTCGGAATTTGGAAGCACGATCACGTTGAGATCATCGCCAATGATCAAGTTAACAGGACCACACCTTCCTACGTCGGCTTCAACGATACCGAGCGTATGATCGGTGACGCTGCTAAGAATCAGGTCGCCATCAACCCAGGCAACACCGTGTTTGGTATGATTTCTTTCTTTTCCTTGCTTTCATTCTGTTTGTACTGTGTTGACTCTTGCTCTCTGTCACCTGATATGAATTGCGTCCTTAACCTGGTTTTGGTTGCTTTTGGATCGAGGGATTTATGAATTGGCATCTGTGTGCTTCCATTTCCTAATTGGTTTTAGATGTAATTACATAAGAAATTAAATTCAACGTGTTAGATTTGTTTATTGATAGATGTTTTGTGATCTAATCAAGCACATATCTGCTGAATTTGAGTGTAGAAATTATCCAATTTAACTGTTTCAGCTCAGAGAAATTAAATTCGCAGCCCTTAAATATAGCTGCTAATAGCTTTTCAAATTAAATGACAGATGCCAAGAGGTTGATCGGCAGGAAATTTAGCGATCCATTGGTACAGACTGATATGAAGATGTGGCCATTCAAGGTTATTCCCGGAGCTGCTGACAAGCCAATGATTGTTGTCACCTACAAGGGTGAGGAAAAGCAATTCAGTGCGGAAGAGATCTCATCAATGGTGCTTGCTAAGATGAAGAAGACCGCGAAGACTTATATGGGTAAAAGCATCAAGAATGCTGTGGTGACCGTCCCTGCTTACTTCACTGACTCCCAACGGCAGGCGACTAAGGATGCTGGTGTTATTGCTGGCCTCAATGTCATGCGTATGATCAACGAGCCCATTGCTGCTGGTATCGCCTATGGCCTTGACGAGGAGTCGAGCAGCAGCTGGGGAAAGAATGTGCTCATCTTTGATCTTGGTGGTGGCACATTTGATGTTTCTCTCCTTAAAATTGAGAGTGATGAGCTTGTTTTCGATGTCAAGGCATCTGCTGGCGATACCCACCTTGGTGGAGAGGATTTTGATAACAGGATGGTGAACCACTGTGTCCAGGAGTTCAAGAGAAAGCATAGGAAGGACATCAGTGGCAATCCGAAGGCCCTTCGGAGATTGAGGACTTCTTGTGAGAGGGCGAAGCGTACTCTTTCGTCATCTGTTCAGACGACCATTGAGGTTGATTCTCTATATGAAGGTGTAGATTTCAACACTTCGATTAATCGTGCCAGGTTTGAGAAGTTGAACATGGACCTGTTCATGAAATGTAAGGAGCCCGTTGAGCAGTGTTTGAGGGACGCCAAGATGGGCAAGAGTGATGTCCATGATATTGTACTTGTTGGTGGCTCAACTAGGATTCCGAAAGTGCAACAGCTTCTGCAAGAATTCTTTAATGGGAAAGAGCTAAGCAAGAGCATCAACCCTGATGAAGCTGTGGCATTTGGTGCTGCGGTAATGGCTGCGAAATTGAGTGGCCAAGGTAACCAGAGGGTTCGGGATCTTATATTGTTGGATGTCACTCCCTTCTCACTCGGTGTGCACACTCTTGGTAATTTGATGTCTGTTGTTGTCCCTCGGAACGCCACCATCCTGTGCAAGAAGGAGCAGGTATTCTCTACTGCCTCTGATTACCAAACAAGTGTCACCTTGCAGGTTTATGAAGGTGAGCGAGCCAATACAAAGGACAACAACTTGCTAGGCATGTTCGAGCTCTCTGGTATTCCTCCTGCTCCAAGGGGTGTTCCTCAGATCAATGTATGCTTTGACATTGATGCTGATGGCATATTGAATGTGTCGGCTGAGAACATGGAAACTAGGCGGAAGAAGGAGGTCACAATCACCAACAACAGGGGAAGCCTGTCCAAGGAGGAGATCGATAAGATGGTGTGGGAGGCTGAGAGGTACAAGGCAGAGGACGAGGAGTTCAGGAAGAAGGTGAATGCGAAGATTGCATTGGAGAACTACGCAGACAATATGAGGAACACCATCAACGATGAGGAGATTCAGTACGAGCTTGGTGCATATAAGAAGAAGATCAAGGAGGCCATTGATTCCACTGTTATCTGGTTGGAGGCTACCCATCTTGCTGATGCTGATGAAATTGAGGACAAGAAGAATGAGCTGGAGTACATCTGCAACTGCAACCCCGTCATCAGGAGGATGTACCGGGGTGGATACAGGAGGCCCAACCAGTGGTGATGGTCCCTAATTTGAGCAAGTCGACTAAACCAGTATGTTAATTTTCAAGTACTCTTTTGACGTGTTTATCCACCATGAATGAAAGTTGCTGATTTTGTAATGAAGCATTTGGTATTTTGTTCTACTCGTATGATTGTATTGGTTTTCTATCTTTTCAAACCATATGCTCCTTTGGTAATTTTCTATATTAGTGACAACAAGGGAAACTGAAGCTGCATTTGGAGTTGGCAAGATCTCACTCGAACATTTTACCCATTTGGACATTCCATTCGAATAACTTGATAACTCAAATCGACACAAACTCAAATAAACCGAACCAATTCATCGGTTCATCCAAAAGAAAATATGACATGAACCCTTATAACCAGAATTCAAGATAACCTGAATTATTTGATACTAATAAAATTTCGAAAATGAATAACGAAAATAATCAAAATCTGAAACACAAAATGTGTATTAATCGAGTCAACCTGATCCAATTCAAATAACCAAATTACTCCGTATTTCACATTATTGAAAACTGAATCACTGATTTGAATACCTGAATACAAACTCGGTCAACTCACTCGATTAAAAAAAAAGTATCAAATAGTTATATAATTTAATTCTGCAATCTATGTAAAAGACTACACAAAGGATTATTTGCAATCTCGGTTGATCTCACCAACAAGAGATAAATTTTATTAATAATAGACTTTACAAGGTATAAGATAAGAGAAAATCATATACACAAAGATATGGAAAGAAAAGATAGATACAAATCTTTTACAACTAATCTTCTAATACCTCGCAACTCCGCAAGCTCATAGAGGGGCAACGACATGAAGCTTGGACTGCAACAACTCAAATCGGCGATTGCTGAGGGCCTTGGTGAAGATGTCTGCAGTTTGGTCATGAGACCCAATATGCCGGACCACAAGTTCGCCAGCGTCGACCTTTTCCCGCACAAAGTGAAAGTCAACGGGAATATGTTTGGAACGACTAGAGAGAAGCGGGTTCCGGGCCATGAATGTAGCACTCAAACTGTCATATAGGACGACATGAATGGCTGGGAGGCGTTGCAGAAGATCCAAGAAGAGATGATGAATCTAGCTGAGTTCAGCAACAGTTTCAGCAATGGCTCGATACTCTACCTCTGTTCCAAAACGGGCAACTACACGTTGCTTTCTGGACGTCCAACTGATGAGGGAATTCCCAAGATAAATAGCAAACCCGTACTGAGAACGACAGTCATCAAAGTCTGACACCCAACCGGCATCAGTGAAGGCAATGATGGTGAAGCGGGGGCACGGGTGGATCTGAAAGGGGTAGGGCAAAGTACCTTTCAGATAGCGAATGATCCTTTTGACAGCTCACCAAGGATCCTGTGTCGGCGACTGCATATACTGGCACATTCAATTGACTGCATAATCGATCTCAGGGCGGGTAATAACCACATACTGAAGAGCACCAACGATGCTCTTGTAAAGTGACGGATCAGCCATAGGATCACCTGCTTGCTGAAGGTGCGAGTGAGGTTCAGCCGGACGGTTGATCGGCTTAGCCTCATCCATCTTGGACCGATCGAATAAGCAACGAGCGAATGTATTGATGCTGTGACAGAAAGAGCCGATCCGAGGTATGAGTGACCTCAACTCCCAAGAAGTAATGTAGCGGACCAAGATCTTTGAGGGAGAACACCTCATTGAGTCTGGTGATGAATCGGCTAATAGCAGGCGAGGAGCTTCATGTGATGATAATGTCATCCACATAGACAAGGATGTAGATCACATCGGAGGTTGAGGAGAACACATACAATGAGCAATCCGACTGACAAGCACGAAAACCAGAGTGAAGCAAGAAAGACTTGAGTTTGCCAAACCAAGCCCGAGGAGCCTACTTGAGACCATAGAGGGCCTTATGGAGATGACAGACAAACGCATGGCATGAAGGATTGACAAAACTGGGTGGTTGGTCCATGTAAATATCCTCAGACAGATCCCCATTCAGAAAAGCATTATTGATATCAAGTTGTCGGATAGGCCACCCCTTTGTCAGAGCAATGCAGAGAACAAGGCGGACAATGGTGGGGCGCGCGACGAGGCCGAAGGTGTCAAAATAGTCAACCCCTTCCCCTTGGTTGTATCCTTTCGCAACTAGCTTGGCTTTGTAGCGATCAACAAAATCATCAGCTTTGCGTTTGATCCAAAAAACCCATTTGCAGCCGACAACGTTCATCGATGACTGGCGAGGAACAAGAGTCCACGTACCTTATCTGGAGAGAGCGTCAAACTCAGAATGCATGGCGGAGACCCAATGAGGATGTTTCTCGGCTTGACGGCAGGTTTTGGGTTCAGTTTCAGGGAGAGAGGATAGGGGTAATGGATGTCCGGATTTAGTTAGGGCTCTCGGTTTAAGATGGCCTTTTTTAGCACGGGTGGTCATGGGATGGATGGACGTATCAGAGGGACGGAGATGAGGTAAATGAGAAGGGGGAGAGGGTAATGGAGTGGTCATGGGGTTGATAGGCGAAGCTGGAACGGTGAGCTGTCAGAGAGGGATGGGGATACGAGTAAGGGGGAGAGTTGGTGTGAGGAAGAGGAAGCGGATGCGGACTCACCTGGCGAAGACGCTGCTGCAGGGGCTCGTGAAGGAGAGGGTGCCACTGGGAAGACGTCAACAACAAGCTCAGCTGGCTCAGACGGTGCCGCGAGGGAGGAGGAGGCCGCGACCAGAAGGTTTGCCGGAAGGGACGACTGGGAGGGAGCGGAAGACAGGGAAGAGGTGATGGTGGAAATAGAGGGAAAGACGGACTCGTGGAAGACAACATGGCGACTAACATAGACTCTTTTGGACAGAGAGTCATAGCATAGGTATTTTGGCATTTTTAAGTCATAATGTATTTGCAATTACTCAACTATAAGATTCGTCTCTTTTTTCCGGGCTTAGGACCGGTTGTGTACCAATACGCAAGCGGAGTTAAAAACATGTTATGAATTTGCAATTACTCAACTATAAGATTCGTCTCTTATCTTCATGAGAGCTCCATTTTGGCATTTTTCAAGTCATAATGTATTTCCCTTGGAGAGAAAAAACCAGAAATGTCGTGAAACTATGAATAATTCACACAAAGAAGATATGGGACAATGAGACCACAAAGTCAAGAAACATGACAAGATCTCCAAATATTATGTAGCTTACGATATGAATATCAATCAGAGTTAATTTTCATGTGTCATTTCTACCATAGAATCTCATCAATGCACACAAAATCGACAAGACCCAATATATATTGTGTCAGACAATTCACAAATGTAACATAAAATCAAATGCCAAGGATCAAGTTATGGAAAAGTCACAACACGCACAGCACATCAATGCCAAGGATCAAGTTGAAGTGCCCTTGATGTCAATTACAAATTGAGATTGATCAGACGATTTGGGTCACCAATGTCTCCGATTGCACACAAATTAACTATCACAGCACATCCAATTCTGAAGCGAATTGAAACGAATCGCCTAAAATCACATTGAGCTATATCTAGACTCCAAAATCATAATATATGAATCCCCATTGCCAACTTAAATCGAGTAATCACATTAGAGATTTGAAAATCTGTTTCAGAAAAGGAAATAAACAGAGAGAAGAGGGGCAAGATGGATGAGATTACTGGTCATCACACTTGAGATTGTAGGGAATCTTGCAGTTCAAGCATAGGATCTGTATCTTGGCCTTTAACAGCCTTCAACTCATTAGGTGACATATTCAGAATTGTTGATGGTTCTAGCTCCCCCTTAGCAGTCCTTGAGCTAGAAGTGCAATATGCTGCCAAAAGAACACATCAATCATATTAACCAATGTATAGAAGCGTTCAATTCATAGCATATATAGATTCATGCACTAGGCCAACCTTGCGATTGAAAACGAGCTCAATGGCAACCTGAAGCATTAACACGCACAAAGAAATTAACCAAAATACACTTGTAATAATCCAACTATGTACATCTATAATCTATTTATACATTAGTGGTGAGACTATAATGTTGGAATCAACATACCCATTAGTTCCCTTTTCTTCTTGCATAATGTCAGCAGAGGGACTACAAACAATAAACCATAACACTTTCAACCATTTGTCCTGTACTGTTTGCTTGGTCAAAGCATTCAAGTTGGCCAGGATGAGGTAATATCTGGATGCACTTACTGGTGTCTCTATTTTAAGATGTTGATCAGATTGAGATGTCCCTTGATCCTTCTTTCCAGCCCATGGACTCTTTCTGTTCTTCAACAACCAGGTATATGATGCCGGATTCTCAACTTCTGCCCCATCAACAACCTCTTCTTCCTCATCCTCCATTCCATCCAATTTATCCCTCTTCTTCTCAAATTTCCTCCTCTTCCTCTCACTCTGAGGTATATTATACACCGAAAGACCAACATTTTTTTTGCAAATTATTTAAATCCCCAACGCTGCTGCTACTCATATTCAGCAGACGGAACCTCTCCCTACGTTCGAGAAGACTCGGTCTCAACTGATCCTGGAAGAGACTCGCCTTCAACGTCAGACAACCGACGCCGCCAAAGACAAGACGGCGTTGGTCTCATCCAGTGATATCATTGAGCAGCTTGCCCTACAGCCTGGCCGCAGCAACGACCAACCGCGGCCGCCGCCGCCGCCGGTCGCCCTCTCGGCATCATCGTCCAGCCTCTGACATGCACGTCTGGGCCATCCCAGCGCTGCCGTTCTAGATGTCCTCCGTTCCCATAACCTTGTCACATGTACTAAAGACCTACGCTCTGGTTTATGCTCTTCCTGCCAACTAGGCAAACATGCCAGACTGCCGTTCCAACGGTCTTTGACCTCTACCCTTGCTCCCTTTGATATCATTCACAGCGACATTTGGACCTCTCCCGTGCCTAGCAAGGAGGGTCACAAGTACTACCTCTTGTTTCTGGATGATTACACTCATTACTTATGGGTCTTCCCGTTGCATTTCAAGTCCCAAGTGTTTCCTATTTTTTGCCAGATTCCATACCTACATCCAAACACAATTCCACATGTCCATCAAATGTTTCTAATGTGACAATGGTCGTGAATTTGACAACAAAGATTTTCACTCCTTCTTTGCCGCAAATGGGATCTCATATCGCTTGTCTTGCCCCTATACTTCTCAGCAGAATGGCAAGGCAGAAAGAATCATCAGAACCATTACCAACATGATGCGCTCTCTCCTCTTCCACGCATCTATTCCCCTTCCCTATTGGCCTCACGCCTTATCCACCACATGTTATCTCCTAAACATTCTCCCTTCCACTACCCTACACAATCGCTCGCCAGCTCAGACACTTTATTACGCCGAGCCTAGGTATGATCACCTTCGCACCTTCGGGTGCTTGTGTTTCCCAAACCAGTCATCCACAGCCCCGCACAAGCTTCACCCGCGCTCCACTCCATGTGTCTTCCTAGGCTATCCGTCTGATCATCGCGGTTACATTTGCCTCGATATCAAGACCCACAAGATCATTCTCTCACGTCATGTCACCTTTGATGAGTCGCGGTTTCCCTTTGCGTCTCCCACACCCCTTGTGTCTCCGTCAGAGTCTGAGTCACCATTCCCTCACTTCCTTTTTTCCCAGAGCTCTCCCGATGCTCCTACTTCTCCCCCTACACCACCACCACCACCACCACCAACCCCCACCACCAGACCACACACCCGCAGCGTCTCCGGTGTCTTCCGACCTCGTCAAATCGTCTCCATGACCACCGCCCATCACCCCGCTATCCACCTCCCGTCACCCCGCCAAACAACCTCGCCTCACCTACGTGCGACGGTCGTCGCAACCCCAAATGCTGTGCCCGTCGCTCATAAGCCCTCCCTGGCGGCGCCCGCCGCAGGCCTTGCGGCGCCCACCGCCCATAACCCCTCCCTGGCGGCGCCCGCCGCAACCCTCGCCGCATTTGATCCGCCCGCCGCCTCTTCCCCTTGCTTAGCCCCTCTTACCCCCGTCCTTCCCGACTCCCATTCACCCTCTGCCTCCACCTAGACCTCCCTCTCCCCCGTTCCCACCTCCCACAAAACAGCCCTCCTCGACCCGAATTGGCAGGCGGCTATGCTCGACGAATACAGGGCCCTTACGAAGAATGGTACTTGGGTTCTTGTTCCTCGCCCTCCTGAGGCGAACGTCATTCGCTGTATGTGGCTCTTTCGTCACAAGTTCCGCTCTGATGGGACGTTGGAGCGCTACAAGGCCCGTCTTGTGGTGAACGGTAGATCTCAGCAGGCAGGTATTGATTGTGATGAGACCTTCAGCCCCGTGCTCAAGTCTGCCACTATCCGGGTAGTCCTGAGTCTAGCTCTTTCGCGCAACTGGGCCATCCATCAGTTAGATGTCAAGAACGCCTTTCTGCATGGTCATCTGAATGAGACGGTCTACATGTTTCAGCCGCCGGGGTTTGCTGATGCTGAGCGTCCAAAGCATGTCTGTCTCCTCAAGCGCTCTCTCTATGGTCTCAAACAGGCTCCGCGGGCATGGTTCCAGCGCTTTACCTCTCATCTGCTTCGTTTGGGTTTCACTGGAAGCCGTTCGGATTCGTCTCTGTTTATCTATTGCAGAGGCTCAGACTTGGTCTTCTTGTTGCTTTATGTTGACGACATCATTCTCACTGCCTCTTTTGATGCTCTTCGGACGTCCATCATCTCACGGTTAAGTGCGGAATTCGCCATGTCTGATTTGGGTCAGCTGTCTTACTTCTTGGGAGTTGCTGTTCAGCGGCATGCGTCTGGTCTGTTTCTCTCACAAAGCAAGTATGCTGCTGAGATTGTTGCTCAGGCCAAGATGATCAACTGTAATCCCGTCGCAACCCCAGTCGATACGTCCAACAAGCTCAGTGCTCATTCTGGTCCTTTGGTTGACGATCCAACATTGTACAGGAGCCTCGCTGGTGCTCTTCAGTACCTCACTTTCACCAGGCCTGATATCAGTTACGCTGTTCAGCATATATGCTTGTTTATGCATGCCCCTAGGGAGCCTCACTTTCAGGCTTTGAAGCGGATCATTCGGTACATCAGCGGCACCCTCGAGCTCGGCACCACCACCACTCCTTCTTCTAAGCTTGATCTTGTGGCTTACACTGATGCGGATTGGAGTGGTTGTCCAGACACACGTAGCTCCACGTCTGGTTACTGTGTCTTCCTCAATGACACTCTTGTGTCTTGGTCAGCCAAGCGTCAGTCCGTCGTGTCTCGCTCCAGCACTGAAGCCGAATACAGGGGTGTTGCCAACGTTGTCTCCGAGTGCTCTTGGCCCCGCAATCTCCTGCTTGAGCTACGTTGCCCCTTGCAGAAGGCCACTCTGGTCTACACTGACAACGTTTCCGCCGTCTACCTGGCTAGCAACCCAGTCCAGCATCAACGCACGAAGCACATTGAGCTTGATCTCCACTTCGTCAGGGACAAGGTTGCCATTGGACATGTCCGCGTTCTACATGTCCCGTCCTCTTATCAGTACGCTGATATATTCACCAAGGGTTTGCCTAGACAATTGTTCATTGGTTTTCGTTCCAGTCTCATTGTACGGACCCCTCCCGTTTCGACTGCGGGGGTTTGATAGATTACATAGGTCTTATATTGTATAGTGGGCTAAAAGCCCATTAAGGCCCAATACCTTTGTAACCTATTTATATGTTATATCAATGAATGGAAACCCTAAGGAGGACTTTACATCAATTCTATCATTCTACAGTAATTGTTACCTGTAGACGCAGATGGATCAGCAGCGTATCCATACCAGAGAGTGTCCCTCTCTCCTCCCCACGGCCACCGAGGCCCTTCCGATCCACCGGCTGAGTTAAAACTCCGTCCAGAACGGCACAGGATCTGGCGACCGCGGATTCTAGAAGCATCCACATGAATTCAACTTCTTACAAGGGTAATCCATTCCTCAACAACGATGATCGAATTCGTCGCCGGCGAGGAGAAATCGAAAAAACAAAAAGAAGAAGAAGAAGAGGAGGAGATTTGGACACGGAGGAGTCCGAATCTCTTACGCTTGGAATGGAAGGGGGAGCGGAGGCGATGGCTTCGGCGGGAACCATTCGGCGATTCGGGAGGAAATTGGGGGAACCATCGGGGCATGATTAAAGGCGCTGAAGGCAGGTTTTGTGTCTCAGGCCAGAACGAAGAGGGCGAGGGCGAGGAAGACACCATGTGAGCGGTTGGAACGGAGGTCACCAGAGGTTGAGAAGGAGGGAGATCGAGAATTGCCATGGAGGCGCTAAGATCTGAAGGAGGGAGAAAGGGAAAGTGGAATGGGGTACAGAGGGCTAATTAACTTTCAACCTGGTACAGTAGAGCACGACCAATAAAACATTGAGAGTGGTTAATTAACTAATTAAATTTGTGTAAAAGGGTATAATATACCAAAATTTCTCTATTTTTTTATTGTTATAAAATATGTATTTGTTTATTTTAAAATCTTTAATAGTAGTAAAACAACTTAATCTAATATAGATTTTGTTCTAGATCAAACATTTTTAAAATAACTTAAAGTAAAATGATAAAAAATTAATTTAATCATACGCGGTTTTTTTTAAATAAATTTTATTATATAAAATAATTTTTATTAGTTTAAATAAATTAATAAGGAAAATATAAATTCTTAACCCATGTTTCCTTTGGTAAATGAATTTCTATATCTTCAATTGTGTTATTTTTTAAATATAAATACGAGTGTTTTTGTTAATATATTATATATATATATTTGATCTCTTGTTAAAAATGCAATTTTTTTTATTAAATCCCAAAATATCAACGTAGATTTTAGATAAGATATTTATTATATTGATAAGATTTTTTTTATATATTCTTTATATAAAATTCAATCAACAGGTTAATGTTATTATATTATTATTATTTCACTAAGATTTAAAAGTAACTCAAGGTAAAATACATTAAATGATAAGTTTTGCATTTATCTTTGATAATAAAGGTTTAGGTACAAATTGTTTTTATAGGTACAAATTAATCAACAACAGCTAATTAATACTATATTATAGATAAATAAGAAATTGTACGTACATAATTAAGATAGGTACGTACATAATTAATATATTATAGGTACCATGTAAAATTAATACATATTATATATATGTACAAATTGTACATACATAACATAACTAATTAATATATTGAGGTAAAGTATTTATATGAAAAATGATAGAATTTGTAAATCATCATCAACTAAAAGTTTTGTAGATACATAACTAATTAATATATTGAGGTCAAATATTTATATTAAAATGATAGAATTTATAAATAATTAAGTTATGAAGTTGAATATTTATATTAAAAATGATAGATTTTGTAACTAATTAAGATATGAAATTGAATATTTATATTTAAAAATAATAGAGATCAACAATTAAGATACGGAGGATGATATGCAGATCGATAAATAGATGGATTGTTGTATGATGTGGCTTAAATTTATTGGATACTCATTAATTGACGTCAGGAAAAAAAAACTTGGCCAGAATGTACCACATAACGATATGTAAGCGAACCGTACCAGAACCCGCCACATCGGATTCCCACGTCTCTGTTTTAGTATTATATACTAGTTTTACTACCTGTCCTTTATTCGGTTTATTTATAATTATACTATCCATTTTTTATATTAATTTTTTTTATTAAAGTGTGAAGATTAAAATAGTTTCCTTGAAATATTTCAATGGAAGATTTCATCTAACTATAAACTAAACTAGTATGATTCCCGCGTCATGGCGCGGTTTTTTATAAATAAAATCTGAATAATATTTTAAATTAATATTATAGAATAATAAGAAAAGTTCATATATTAAATGTTTTGAATTAAACACATTGGTGGAAAAATCAATTAATGTAGTGTATATATAGATTACTAATATTAATTTTATTTTTCCTTATTATTAATTTTATGTTTTGAATTAATCCCATTATTTTTAAAAAAATTACCAAAATTATAATTTAGGCTAAGATCATGGATTAATTGAATTTATTACAAAAATTAATTAAATAACATACTTTTAAAGAGAGAGTGACACCTCATAAAAAATACTTATCTTTTGATCTTTTAATAGTTAGATATAGATATAGATATATAGATAGTTAGTAAATAAATTTGAGTTCAGCTCAATAGTTATATTAGATTGAATTCAATGTTTTGAATTAAGCTCAATAGTTAGTAAAATTAAAGAAAAAAGAAAATCAAAGAAAAATGACAAAAAAAAAAAGATTGGTTAAGACTCCTAAAATGGCTATAAGATTGACACATCGTCCTAAACTCTTCTAAATTAAGAGTTTATATAGAATACTAGTATAATACCCGCGCCATGGCGCGATATTTAATAAATAAAATAATAAAGGTAGACTTGAAATTTTTAAGAAAATGGTAAAAATGTTAACCATAAAGTTAGGCTCCATAAAACGGTTTTTAAATTAAGATATTATATTGATATAGATTATTAGTATTGTAATGTATAAAGATTTAAATATAGATTAATAGTAGACATTAGATTTAATCCAATATTTTGATTTAAACCCAATGGTTAGTGAATGGGTAAAAAATTAAAAACGGGAAAATGTAAATGTATGAAAAAGATGAAGAGAATTATTAGTTTAAAAAATTTAAATGAAGGAGTTGTTGACATATCATAAAAAATATTATAAATTAAGATATTATATCGATAGATATTTTGAATTAAACTCGATAGTTAGTAAATGGGTAAAAAATAAAAATTAAAAGAAAAAACGTGATTGGTTAAAGGGGAGTGGAATAAGGAGAGCGCGCCACCTCAGAGGAAAGTATACAAAATTAAGTAGTTATATAGATAGTTAGTAAATGGGTAAAAATGAAAATTAAAAGAAAAAACGTGATTAGTTAAAAGGGAGTGGAATAAGAAGAGCGCGCCACGTCAGCGGAAAGTATACGAAATTAAGTAGTTATATAGATAGATATAGATAGTTAGTAAAATTTAAGAAAAAAGAAAATCAAAGAAAAATGACAAAAAAAGAAGAAGATTGGTTAAGACTCCTAAAATGGCTCTAAGATTGACACATCATCCTAAACTCTTCTAAATTAAGAGTCTGTATAGATAGTTAGTAAAATTAAAGAAAAAAGAAAATTAAAGAAAAATGACAAAAAAAAAAGATTGGTTAAGACTCCTAAAATGGCTATAAGATTGACACATCGTCCTAAACTCTTCTAAATTAAGAGTTTATATAGAATATAGATATAGATAGTTAGTAAAATTTAAGAAAAAAGAAAATCAAAGAAAAATGACAAAAAAAGAAGAAGATTGGTTAAGACTCCTAAAATGACTCTAAGATTGACACATCATCCTAAACTCTTCTAAATTAAGAGTTTATTATATATATTAAGTGGTTATTTCATTTCACCAAAGAAAAGTAGATTTTTTTCTTCTTTTGGGTCAATTTTTTAACTATATAAAATCCCAATAAACCTTTTAATAAAAAAAATTGATTCTTTTGGGTCAATTCTTTTTGAATTTTGAAGGTTATACAGTAATAGTTTTTGGTTGAAATCTTTGGATCTCTTAATAACAATAAATATAATTAAGAGTATGTTTAGTTTAGATCAATATACAACCTATTATATCTATATAAATATTGAACAATTAACATATAAACATATGTAATTTTTATTATGTAATTTTTATTGTGTAATTTTTATTAATAATATTTATGCGACAATCAACATGGTCTTTTTCTAGTCTTCCTAATTACTTGAACCAATATATTGTCTTCGTCTTTTCTGAACCCCATGCCACGTAAGCAATCGAATTCGACCAGAGCCCGTCAAATAAGATTTTCACATCCCTGTTTTAGTATTTTATATAGAAGATATATATATTGATATTGATATTGATATTGATTATTGATTGATATTGATAGGATCCGTTCGGCAAAACTTGACGTTTTACTATCCACGTACGCTTTTTTAGGAGGTACAAACTATATAAAATATCTAGTTTTTTTTTAATAATTCTTTAAACAATTTCGTAGTTATTATTATTAAGTACAAACTTGTTAAATTTTTTTTTAAAAAAAGAATATTTGATATAGTTTTTATCTTTTAAAAAAAGCGTACAAAACGATAAGTTTTGCTGAACGGATGGTATAGGATAAACAATCTTAAAAATCCATGTTTATTTTTTAACAAAATATCAAAGGCAGGTATTATCGGACGGAGGGAGTATAAACTTCCCCGTTCCCTCCGCACCCAAATTCACAGACCTGCTTTCAAAAACCCTAAATCAAGTTCGTAATCGAAGAGTTCGATGGCAAAGAGAGAAGGTCCAGCTATTGGGATTGATCTCGGCACTACCTACTCCTGTGTTGGAGTATGGCAGAATGGTCGGGTTGAGATCATCGCCAACGATCAAGGTAACAGGACCACGCCTTCCTACGTCGCCTTTACTGATACCCAGCGTTTGATTGGAGACGCTGCTAAGAACCAGGTCCCCATGAACCCCGTCAACACCATCTTTGGTATGCTTTCTTTCTTTCTTTTGACTGCTTTGATAATCCTGTATGCACTGTGTTGCTGACTCTCGCTCTCTGTCCCCTGTTCAAACCTTGAAATCTATAACATGTTTGTTTCCTTGCACTTTTAAATTTGCCCCAAATTTAGGCTCTCTTAGTTATGGTAATTAAATCAAATATGAATGGAGTTCTTGAGATGGTTTTGTTTGCTTTTGGAGGGATTTATCGGACTAGGAGTGGGCCGAGCGAGTATCCATGAAAATATACCTACTCGAATATGCATCTATTCGCATCTAATTGTTAAAACTCGATCCAGATTTTGAAATTCTCATTGACGAGTTCCTATTTGTACGGCACTACTTAATGGAAGCCATTATGATCGGATCAGTTGGTGTTTTAGACTTCAATTAGTTGTAATTGCACAACACATTAAATTCAACAAGTTGGATTCGTTTACTGGTAGATATTTTGGGATCTGATCAAGCACATCTCCTCATACCTGTACTACAGTTAAAAATTAGTGAAAGTAGTTACAATGTAAGGGATCGTTCATTCAGAATATGTTGCCTTAATTACCACCATTAAGAGTAGTTTTTCTTCGTCTGCTCTCGAAGGGAAAAAAATTGTTCAGATGCATTCGTATACCCAATCTTCCAATTGGACGTCATATTCTTAAACAAATTCTTTCTGCTTTTCAAAAAAAAAAATGGCTTAGCTAATTGCTTGTTATGTTTGACAGATGCGAAGAGGTTAATCGGCAGGAGATTTAGTGACCCATTGCTACAGAGTGATATGAAGCTGTGGCCATTCAAGGTTATTGGAGGAGCTGCTGACAAGCCGATGATTGTTGTCGCTTACAAGGGTGAGAAAAAGCAATTCAGTGCAGAAGAGATCTCATCAATGGTGCTTACTAAGATGAAGCACACCGCGGAGGCTTATCTTGGTACAACCATAAGCAACGCTGCAGTGACTGTCCCTGCTTACTTCAATGACTCTCAACGGCAGGCGACTGAAGATGCTGGTGTTATTGCGGGCTTGAATGTCATGCGTATCATTAATGAGCCCACGGCTGCAGCCATTGCCTATGGCCTTGACAAGAAGGCGAACAGTGGTGAGAAGAATGTGCTCATCTT
Source organism: Persicaria tinctoria (assembly GCA_037127255.1). Lineage (NCBI taxonomy): Eukaryota > Viridiplantae > Streptophyta > Magnoliopsida > Caryophyllales > Polygonaceae > Persicaria > Persicaria tinctoria. The sequence goes on from JBANSL010000004.1 coordinate 12,360,353, forward strand.
TGATCTTGGTGGTGGGACGTTTGATGTTTCTCTCCTTACAATTGAGGAGGGTATTTTCGAAGTCAAGGCAACCGCTGGTGACACCCACCTTGGCGGGGTGGATTTCGACAACAGGCTGGTGAACCACTTTGTTGAGGAGTTCAAGAGAAAACATAAGAAAGACATCAGTGGTAATCCGAGGGCCCTTGGGAGATTGAGGGCTGCTTGTGAGAGGGTGAAGCGGACTCTTTCATCCGCTGTTCAAGCGGCCATTGAGATTGATTCTCTTTATGAGGGTGTAGAAAGCACACTTCGATTAGTCGTGCCAGGTTTGAGAAGTTGAACATGGACCTGTTCATGAAATGTAATGAGCCCGTTGAGAAGTGTTTGAGTGACGCCAAGATGGACAAGAGTTCTGTCCATGATATCGTCCTTGTTGGTGGCTCAACTAGGATTCCGAAAGTGCAACAGCTTCTGCAGGAATTCTTTAATGGGAAAAAGTTGTGCAAGAGCATCAACCCAGATGAAGCGGTGGCATGTGGTGCTGCGTTACTGGCTGCGAAATTGAGTGGCGATTGTAATAAGTGGGTTCAGGAATTTGTGTTGTTGGATGTCACTCCGTTATCACTCGGTGTTGAGACCACTGGTGGTGTGATGTCTGTTGTGGTCCCTAGGAACACCACCATCCCGTGTAGGAAGGAGCGGGTATTCTCTAATGCCTTCGATTACCAGACAGCTGCCAGGATCGATGTCTATGAAGGTGAGCGAGCCAGTATAAAGAACAATAAATTATTGGGCAAGTTCATACTCTCCGGTATTCATCCTGCTCCAGTGGGTTTTTCTCGGATCAATGTCTGCTTCGACATTGATACTGATGGCATTTTGAATGTGTCTGCTGAGGACATGATAACCAGGAAGAAGAACAAGATCACAATCACCAATCATAAGGGAAGGCTGTCCAAGGAGGAGATCGAGAAGATGGTGCGGGAGGCTGAGAAATACAAGGCAGAGGACGAGGAGCTCAAGATGAAGATCAATGCGAAGATTCCTTTGGAGAACTACACATACTTTATGAAGAATGTCACCAACGATGAGAAGATTGGGTCGGAGCTTGGTGCGGACAAGAAGAAGATCGAGGAGGGCTCTGCAACCCCATCATCAGGAAGATGGAGGAGGCTAACCAGCTGGCTGAGGCGCGGACGAATTTGAGGACAAGAGGAAGGAGCTGGAGAGCCTCTGCAACCCCATCATCAGGAAGATGGCCCATGAGCCCTAAGATCGAGGAAGTCGAATAAGCCAACAAGTTTAAAATCGAACTGTGTCATTTTCAACTCATCTTCTGATTTTATTATCCTTCATGAATTAAAGCGTCGACGTTGTAAAGAAACAGTTGGTATTTTGTTTTATTAATACTCCGTATGATAAGTATTGGCCCGAAAGTCCAACCCAATTCGTTCGAAGCCAATTTATCCGAATATCTAAAAACATACTACACCCAGAAATACGTCGCTAACCCAATTCAATAAAAATTCAATAAGACATGAGCTATTTCGTCTACCTCCGATCTCGATATGTTAAAGGCATGTATGCTTAAATGATCGTCGCTTAGAATATATGCCCAGCATCGAATATTTCTAAGCGACCACTCTTATCAAATTGCTCGTCGGTTGAATACTTGCTATCCTGACACTTGAAATAATCAAAGCGAAGCATAAACACAATAAACACAATGTCATCGCTTAAACATGACCCCTCCATTGGGAGTTCTTTAGCGTATTTCGGTGATGAGCTAGGTTTATCATGTCCGTGGCCAAGGCCATATCTAAGCGACAACACATTTGATGTTCGTCGCCCAGATGTAAATCTGGCGTAGTGACAATTCCGGTCACCGTCGAAGACCTTGTATCCTCTGGTGAAGAAGTCAAACCCATCTCGATTAACACCTGGAAAAAGGATGCAACCTTGAGGGTGTACAAAGTACAACGTGTACAGGGAGAGGTTAGTAATATTAGTATATTCCCTATGATTAGAGATTCTTGACCGAAGTAAACAAAACCATTACCTACTCAAATATTCTCATTCCAAGTTGCAATTAACCATGGAAAGTTGGAAACTATAAGTCAGGTATACTCATGAGCTTATTTTGCAGAGATACAACACCCGTTGTTGTTTAAGCATCAACGTAAAAAGCATTAATTTCTTAATAATATACTCCCTCCGTATTGCAATACTTGTTGTTTTAGAGTGTTAAAGTTGTATCAAAAGACTTGTTATTTTAGCTATAATTATTGTCTTTATAGGTAATGATTGCTCTTTTTATAGGTAATAATTAGTCATTTTAGGTATTTTAAGCTATAAAAGACTAAAAGTAAAGTAAAGATAGATTTTATTAATAAGTGTGCATAGAGCTAAAACAACAAGTATTGCGATACGGAGAGAGTAATTATTTAGAATACTTTTCACTAGGTTTTCCCCATTTACTCTTCAATTTTACTATGTCATCAAACTAGAAATAATTCCAAACAATAGAGGGAGAAATATGTTTACCAAAAAAAAAAGAGGGAGAAATATCAAAAGAGTATAAATTATCAAATTCCAATGGCGAAACTAATTAAAATAACCCGACCTTTAAGGGTGTGTTAAAAATATATCTCAACCTTTCAAATGTAAGATAAATATCCCGACCTTTAAGGATATGTTAAAAATATATCCCTACCTTTCAAATGTAAGATAAATATATCAACCTTTATAAGTGATGTTCAAATAATATATAAAATAATTCTCTACCAAAAAAAAAACTAACATGGCATACATATGTGGCAAACTAAATTAATAAAAAAATAAAATTTTAAAAAATATATATAAAAAATTAATAGAAGGGTTTAAGAAAAAAAAGTTTTTTCATTTATTATTTAAAAAAAAATCAAGACACTTTATTAATATTTCAATTTTCCATATTACTCTTCTTTGTTCAATTGTCCCATTTTTTTACTTTATTTATTTACTAAAATTTTAACTATTCTTCTTTCTATTTTAAATTTTCATCAAAAATGCGAAATTAGTTAATTTATTATATATATTAAACACTTGTAAATATCTATTAAACACTTGTAAATATATTCAAATTCTAACTATTTACTAAAATGCGAAATTAGTTAATTCTAATTTATTATATATATTAAACACTTGTAAATATATCATTTTTTATATATATTTATATTTTATTAATTTATTTCTTTCCCTTGATAAAAAAAAATGAAAAGAAAAGTAAAGTGGTTTAATAAAACAAGGTTTTTAATATAGAGTTATAAGAAAATAGTGTGTATAAAATATAAAAGACGAAAGATATGTAAATCTATAATTTTTTTATATAGATTTTTTGAAGTTTTTTTTATTAATTTTTTTTTTGTCATATATGCATGTCTTGTTAGCTTTTTTTTTGTACAATTTTTTTTGAGATATTATTTTAAATCACCTATAAAGGTCGAGATATTTATATTACATTTGAAAGGTTGAGATATATTTTTAACACCCTCTTTAAAGATCGGGATATTTATCTTACACTTGAAAGGTTGAGATATATTTTTAACACACCCTTAAAGGTCGGGTTATTTTAATTAGTTTTGCCAATTCGAATTTGTTAGGGAGTAGGGACTACTTAAAAAATGAAGTCATCAACCTCTTAAGATGAAACCCCAATTCAACACGAGCAATAAATTTAATCAGACAAATTGAGACGAGGTAGATATTGTACACACAGAACTAGAAATTAAAATTTGGATGGTCTAAATAGGCAAAAAAAATTTAGTACGCGTAATTTTATTAACAACAACAATCAGTATATCCCGTGATTTTTTATAATCTAATACTTATTATCAACAAATATTAAGTTGTAAAAAAATAATTTTAAAAAAGTTGATATTTTATATAGTTTTTAGCTTATTAAAATACGTGTTAAAAAAGTCAAACAACATCCTTTTTGGATCGGATGGAGTATCTCATAAGTAAAAAATTAAATAAATTTGACTTGATTTATCTATTATGATTCTTGCAGGTTCGGTTTGAGTGAACCCAATTTGACCGAAACCGTTTTCACCGAAACCCGATTCACTCGAACTGAATGAGATCCGAGAACCCGATTGTATCTAATAAAATAATGGCCGAATAAACCCAACCCGAACCCAACTAGACTCGAATTGTCATCAGACTCGATATCAACTGAGTCCGATATGACCCGAAATCGAGCAACCCGATCCAAATCCGACCCAACTCTCCCGATTGCCACCTCTACCCAAACCAATTGAGTCGAATATCTAAAAACTTAATTAGGAATATATCACCCAAATCGATCAAACCCATTTTAACTGATATTCAAATAACCCGATAACCTAAACCCGAATAAACTGAATCCAATAAGACACGAACTCATTCTTCTACCTCCGATTTGGATAAGGCATATATGCTTTGTACGAATAAACTATGAGGAAGATGAGGAAGTGGTGGGCAAATCATTCTTGAGCCTTATGGGAAGACAACTCACATTTGAGGACATCCTAACACTCAACATGAAAATATCCAGTTTGAAGATCTATGTTTCATTTGGCAAACTATAGTATTACTATATGAAATACTAGAAACAAATTTTTAACCAAAAAAAAAAAAACTTAACCAACAACAGCCCTGGTTCAAAAAATAATTCATAATATTCCAGATTGGAACCAATTGAACAAAGATGAAAACAATAATACAAAACAAAATAAAAGGCTAAAAGCCAAATGGAGTAAACCACCAAGGGTCATCTACAAAATTAATGTGAACGGCTCAGTAAAACCCACAAGCATCTGCCAAGTGGTGGGTGGGGGGGGGGGGGGGGGGCAGGGATTCCTACTGTCATCTTGTAGATATATTTCACCAGGAGACTAGTAAAGGATCTGTTCTTTAAACAGAGGCATCTATCTGCCTTTGTGAAGGAATGCAACTAGTGCTAACTGAAGGACTGAGAAATGTTATTATCGAAGGGGACAACATGGAAGTCATAACGCCAATCAAAGATAGCAGCAATGTGAAGTGGGAGATTATGCGACACGTCTAACGATATGTTTGTCGTTTGAACTTTCAATAGGTGACATATTAAGGCTGAGCGATTATCACAATGAAGAGTGACATGTGTGAGATCCTTGAGCCCCAATTAATGAAGAAGACCAACAAGCCATGTGACTTCAGAAGCTGCCTGTGACATTGCCCGATATTCAGCCTCTGAAGGGCTTTTAGAAATTGTAGCATGTTTCTTAGACCTCCAACAAACAGGATTGGCACCCATGAGCAAGACATATCCAGTGACTGATCGCCTGGAAATCGGGCAAGCCGCCCAATCACTATAAAAAAAAGCCTGGACATTAATATCACAACCCTTCTGATGTGCTCGGGAACACTCCGAGCCGCCATGATCGACGACGAGGCTCCTCCTTTATTTGAAGAGATGAACTTCTACTAGTAACCGGATATGTATGCCAAAATTCGCAGGCCTCTCACCCTTGAGCCTCCCACACTCAATCTCAATCCTCTCGGAATCGCACTTTGAGGATCTCGACCATTTGACACCTTCGCCTCACACTAGGGTGTCTCCCTCGGCATCTCACCAAAGGTTTTTGTTTTTAACATCTCACCAAAAACATGATCCTTAACCCGGAATCAAAGGAAGCAAATGTGCTCAACTTTTCACTCAAAAATTCTACTTGTATTAAAAATGGGAAGCCTTACACAATATATAGAAGAAACACTAGCCTCCTATGTATTTACAAGCGATGTGGCATACTTTTTAAATAAATAAATATAAGAAATATCTATAAGTCTAAATCACATCACCTTCTGAAAGCGAAGACCATAACCTAGAGTGCCTTTCACATATCTAACCAAGTGAATAAGAGCATCAAAATGAGTTTGTTTGGGATGTTGCATAAACTGACTTAAGCACTGCACAACAAATGAAATGTCTAGACGGGTGTTTGTAAGGTAATTCAGTTTACCAATCAGACTTCGAAACGCAGTGGGATCCGGAAGTGAAGCAGCCTCACTGTCCAGATTGAGTTTGAAATTTAATGGCAATGAAGTGACATAAGTAGACATACCAGAGATATTTGCATCAATAATCAACTCTTGAGAAAACTTGTGTTGATGTAGAACAAGCCCATCATCAAAACGCTTAGCTTCCATGCCCAGAAAAAAACTTAAACATCCCAAATCCTTGAGACTAAACAAGGTGTCCAAGGTAACCTTTAGATGAGAAATAAGACGATGATCTGATCCAGTGATCAGGATATCATCAACATAAATGGCAACAACAATGAGATCTGGACTGGAAACCTTAAGAAACAATGATGAATCAAACTTTGCCATTTGAAACCCAAGTGTGAGGAGAGTAGAAGCCAGCTTGGAATCCCATTTCCGAGAGGCTTGTTTAAGTCCATAGAGTGACTTACGCAACCTGCATACATTTCCAGATTCGTTTGGAATCCCTGGAGGCATAATCATATAAATTTCCTCTGGCAAATCTCCATGTAGGAAGGCATTATTAACATCAATTTGATGCATTTCCCAACCTTTATGAACGGCTAAAGAAATGAGTACTCGAATGGTGTTCATACGAACAACATGAGAAGAAGTTTCTTCGTAATCAATGCCATACTCTTGAGTGTATCCCTTAGCAACAAGACGAGCCTTGAAACGCTTAATAGACCCATCAGCTTTCAGTTTGATCTTATAAACACATCGACATCCAATGGGTTTCTTGTGAGTAGGCAGTGCTACTTCATCCCAAGTATGATTGGCCTTAAGTGCATTTATTTCTTTGTTCATGGCATCAATCCACCTTGATAGCTTGGGTGTAAGATTTAGGTTCAACAAATGTAGGGGAAATACTGGAATGAGCACATAAGAATGAGGAAACAAAACCTGGTAACAAGGGAAATTAGGAAGGAGGAAAATTGTCCAACAAAACATAGTCTTGAAGGTGAGAAAGAGGACGATGTGCTCTTTGAGAGTGACGAAGAATGACAGGTTGAGAAGGTTGAGGGGAATCAGGAGATGTGTTTGGTAAGGAAAGCTGATCAATAGAAGTGGATGGAGTAGAAACCACTGGATTAGAACCTGTAACATCATCATGAATATCATGGACATAGGGAGGTAAGGACATGGAAGTGTCCGACCTGTTGGCATCATGACTTAAAAAAGGGAAAATAGTCTCTTTAAACTGAACATCACGAGACATGAACACCCTCTTGGAAGTGACATCAGGGAGTTTGTATCCTTTGACACCAGGAGAGAAGCCAAGGAAAATGCACACAATGCTTCGAGAATCAAACTCGTGTATGTTAGCCTTAAGAGTTGTGGCATAACACAGGCAACCAAAAGGTCTAAGATGATCATAAGTAGGAAATTGGTTGTAAAGGCACTCAAAAGGGGTTTGATTATCAAGAAAAGTCAGGGGAAAACGGTTGATGAGATATGTGGCATGGAGCACACATTCTCCCCAGTAAGACATAGGCATCCCTAATTGGAAAAACAATGCACGAGCTGTCTCAAGTAAGTGTTTGTGTTTTCTCCCAACCACCCCGTTTTGCTGTGGAGTTTCTACACAGGTTTTCTGATGCAAAATGCCAAGTTTTTGGTAAAATAGAATGGCTTCTGAACTACAACATTCAGAACCATTTTCAGATCTAATGGTCTGAACACAAACATGAAACTGTGTTTGGATGCAATGAAGATTAGTGCCATTAATATTGAAACAAAATGACTTACCAACCATCATACTTGAGGAATGAGTGGGCTCTGAGATAGATTGCTTGCTGAGAAGAGCTAATAGCTGACAGTATATTGCTCTTTTGTGAGGCTTGGAACTTGATCATTTGTCGTCTTTGCACCATCATCACCAAGATTGACAGAGGTGTTGTTAGCTGCAAAGGACTTGGATTGTTTCTTCTCCTTATCAGCTGGATAACCCTGGATCTTGAAGCACCTTTCAATGCTATGCCCCTCTCTTTTGCAATGATCACAATAGTACTTAGACTTCCTTCCTGATCCACTTGCATTAGAATTAGAATTTCCAGAATTCTTGGACCGTGTCTGATTAGAACTCCATTGTTGTTGTGATGAGGAATTACCATTGCTAGACTTTCCCCATTGCTGTTGATTTCCACCTTTCTGTGCAACAATCAGAGCAGTGGAATCAGATCCAAGAATTGGTGATTATCGTAGCTCTCTTTGACTCTCATCCAAGTACACAATGCAATATACCTCTGTTATGGTTGGAAGAGGCTTCATCATCCATATACATTGGCTCTTACAAGATTGTAAAAGTTATTCAATCGGATTCACATCCTCTTCCCCCTCCCCCGTCCCCCCTCACAAACCTTAATTAAAAAAAAGAAAACAAAAATAAAAAATAAAAAATAGATTAAAACAATAAAAAATAAATGGATTTTGTGAGAGGGAACAATAGAGAGAGACAAATTCGGGGGGACAGAAGATTCACACCCCATTCAATCCAACAAGAAACTGACTAAGCTACAGATTCAGCAAGAACGATGAAATATGTCCAAGAGCTCCACATGATCCACATGTAGGAGTCTCAATCATGACAACATATTCATCCCATAATTTTTTGAATTTGGTGAAGTAAGCACTAATCAACAAACTACCTTGATTCAAGTTAAACAACTCTTACAGAACTTGAAAAATTCTAGTGCAATTCGGATAAGCAAACCTCAGATGAAGATCCTGTCAGATCTCTACAACTAAATTGAAAAACATCAATGTCTCAACGATGTCCTTATCCACAGAGTTTACAATCCAGGAAGTGAGCATGCTGTTGCAGCGTTTCCATTGAGCATACATCGGAGATCCAGCTTCAGGTTGTTGACATTCTCCGGTGACAAATTGCAACTTGTTCTTCGCAGAAAGAGACATCTCCACCGATCGTTTCCAGTGATAGAAATTCCGAACGGTTAAAAGTTGTGTCGACAGTGCATAATTCGAATGATTTGAATGATGAAGGAACAAATCGCTATTCGGATCGACGTCATTGTTGTCGAGAACTCCTCCAACTCTCTCAGTGCGGAAGCCTTCGTTTGGATCGCTCATGGCTCTGATACCATGACAGATTTACAAAACTAGAATCAAATTTGAGTGTTTGAATGAGAATTGGATGAACAAAATTGAACACAATTGCAGTAGGAAATCAGAGAAGAGAGAGGAGGTTTTAGACCATCAATGGTGATGGATTTATGTCTCATAAACTGGAAAAACAAAGAGAGTTCATTACATGAGGTCTTAACCTCACTTATTGTTCTCGATCAATATTTACATAAAAGAAAATAGCGGGAAATAACAACCCTCAACAAACACCATCTCTATCCACCGTACATCTCACTCTTGAATGAACGGTTGTCTTTGCTTGTCAATGAGATGGTTCGGATTTATGACATGGCACCTAGAATTGATCTTGTATTGCTCACCAGAGCTTCCTCTTCCTCCTTGGCTTGTGATTGCAAAACATCATCTTCTGTTAATAGGCTAGGGTTTTCGATCATTCGATCTCACTTTTTTGCAATAGGCTAGGGTAATTTCAATTTACAAAAAAAAAACATCACTAAAGCGTTGTTGTCTATAAGTTTGTCGAAATTTGAATTCAGTTTTGTTTGCTTTCGTTGTTGATGTTTGAATCGTTTGATTTCAATTGAATTTGATCACTGTCGCTCAGTTGTTTCGTTGTTGCTGTTTGATTTCAATTGCAAAAAGCCAAAAATCATCATTGAATTTTTCTTGTCAAAATTCGAAAATCATCACTAAATTTTGATCGAAAATACCTATAATAAAAAAAATTATCTAGTGATGATTTTGATTTTGATTTTCGCAACAAGATAGAGTTCTAATTTATGATTTTGATTTTCGATTGTCCATCATCAGGCTTGGCCTTGCTGGCTACTGCGTGTTGGCTGCTACATGCTAGCCGCTATGTGTTACTGCTCCACTTGCTAGGTGCTGCTGTGTTCTCCCCTTGCTAGTCACTTTCTAACGATTTAGGAATTGTATTTGTTTCTAGTGTGATGTCCACTTTGTAATTATCGAAAATAGTAGAGGGCCTCATTTTAAAATCTCGACCTAGGCATTAAAAATATCAAGTCCGGCCCTGGTCGCCAATGTTAGTTTTGTCTCCCAAAGAACCTATTTTTTATGACAATTTTTTTCTTTTGTCACCCACTGTACCCCTGTTTTTGTGATAAATTTGTTATTTTGTCACAAAAGATAAAATTGATAAAATCTAATATATCTCCCAAGAATTATGTTTTGGCACCCTATAACGTTTAGTGACAAAATTATATTTTTGACATCGCCAACCAGACACACCCTTATGTCATTTCTAGCACCCTTATCAACTAATGCCACTGCTGGTGGGGCATTATGAGAATCGTTGTCGGGGCTCTCGCTTTTAGGTGCGAGAATCATTCTATTACACAAATTAAATGCCCTATTGACTCAAAATTATCGAATCCATGATGATATGAAAAGAGAGCTAAAGGAAATCAAACTTTCAACTCCAACCAATAGAAATCTCATTTCTTCTATTCCTTGTATCTCAAACCAACAGAAAGCCAAAAATCACAGCTAATGCGGCAATCTTAACCGACAAAGCAACAATTCAGGAGCAAAAGGAATTAGAGTAATTAAGAAATAAAGGAAGAACATTAATGTCATATGGGAATTTCACCAGAGGGAATTCCAACATGAAAATCTATAATCTCTAAACTGTACCTTAAACTTTCCAAACACTAGATTTTGCAAAGCCACTACACTAAAGTTGTCACTGCTCATACGGGAAATGTGGGGGGGGGGGGGGGGGGGGGGGTAGCGAACCACGGGGTCGCAAAAGTTGGTAGTGTCGGCAAGTAGCCGTAGAAAAAATATTTGCTACGGCATTGGTACGGGAGGAAAAAACATCCACTTTGCTACGGCATGGCTACGGTAGGGAGCCGTCGAAAGTGGATTGAAGGCGCCAAATTTTTGGCGCCATTTTGGGGGCGCCAAATTCCCTTGGTTGCTATGACCACAACCGTAGCTAAATTATGGCGCCAAATTTGGTTGAAATTTTGGAGGGAAGGTTGGCGACGGCAATTTGCCGTAGCTGCCGTAGCTACGTTCAGAAATGGTTTTCCTGAACGTTTTGTAATAGTTGCCACGGCTCGTGGCCGTTGCTACGATTAATGGTACCCTAAATTTGTTTATTCTATATATATAATTGCACCCTGTATAAATTATATAAAAGTGCAGTACAATCTGCACAACCAAATGACGCCAACATTCAAGTGCATTCATCACATGTGAATTCAGCAAAAGGTCCCTTGCATACACATTTGATGTCCAACGAGTACTTCAAGTAAACAAAATTATTTGACGTCCGAAGTTTACGCCAAGCCATGCAACAAAAGTATGAAACCTACATATTGCCTAACATCTAGTGTCCATATTGCCTAACACCTCAAGTCTTAAGCCAACAAAAGTGCAAGATAATGAAAATATACTTAGAGCAACCTTTGATTTGTCTCATCCTCAGCAGCTCGTCTCCAAGTGTGCTAGAGTTCGTCTTCTTCTTCTTCAAGTGACTGATCCTCATCGGCTTGTTCTTTCAGTCCGGGGGCAGATTGTTGAGTTGTTGTGTTCAGAGGTTGATCGTTGGTGGATAGAACAAGAGCTCCGTCTCCAATTGACTCCCTTTGATTTGTCTGATGAACACTTGTCTACAATACATAAAAGAACAAGCGAGATATCAGCTGCTTGAACTGCTGGAAGTGATAACACATAGTAGTTGGAAAATGGAGAAAAGGAAAGACAAAGATGTCAATAAACATATGGAGATGTTTGCTGATAGTTAACGATGCTTGAACTGCTGCAAATTATTTTCATGAAAGGGAGGCTTATTTTGGACATCAAAATCAGCTGCTAAATTATTCATCATAGGGCAGTTTGACAACATTTCACACTATTATGTATTCATAAAGATATGAAATTGAGAAACAATCAGATGAGCAAGGAAATGACATCATGCACAAAAGCACTTTATCCTTCAACTTTGAAATATCAAGTGTACATGGCCAATGCCAAGTTTGACTGCAACTATATATATTATTAAATGATGAAATCAGGTAGGGAAATGACATCATGGACCAAATAATATTTGCTTGAAATAATATCAAACATGCAAATGAGTCATGTACTTAGATTGAGAAACAATAAGATGATTAAGTAACATGGATCAAGCGCTAGCATGATGTATCAATATACCCATCATACGATATAACCCAGGGTTCTTACAACATTATCACAATGTGAAAAAAGAAAAGGCAAATAAAAACGCAAAACTCAGGTTCGTTACTTGCTACGATAGACTACTATTTGAATGTGTTGTCTTGGTTTATCCGTACTGTTTTTTATGGCCTTCCTAGCTTGTTTGTTGGATGATTTTAAAAGTTTATGTAGTTGTGTAATCCTATGGTTTTATGCTACTGATTGTGCTGCTGATGTTGATCTGTTAATGTTGTATTATGGCACATTATTGTTGGTTTTATGCTACTATTTTTTATGGCCTTCCTAGCTTGTTTGTTGGATGATCAGTATGTAATTGTCATCCTTAAAATAGAGTGTCCATAAGACCATATCGTTTACTAAACGATATGCATGCGACTAAAGTCACTACTAAACAAAAAATCTATACCTTCATAAAAACCTACAAGGCATATTAAGTGTATTAACAAGACAACCCAAACACGAGAATGATGAAGTCTATAGCCAAGACAAGATAGAAGTAACATAAATCTTTCATGGAAGAGACATGCAGAAATAACTTCAATTGAAAGGACACATCATACCTAACAGACTGCCCCAAAAATGAAATGGAAGAAAAGGTATATTTTTTCAACAGATTTTATTAATTCTGTTTTTATGCCAACTAATTATAATAAATGAAAAGTATATAAGCAAGAGACTCCACTAATTTATATAATTAGGCAAGAAAAAAGAACATATCACACAACACAAACTGTAGATATTAGTCAAACACAAAAAGAGGATTTTTGCAACATAGAAATGTAGTTTTACAGGGGTTATCTGCCTTTTAAGTCATTAACCATACCAAACTATGAGCAGATTAAAAAAAAAAGCCAATAAAATATATCGGCAACTAACCTTAGAAAATATTCTTTGAAGATCTTTCAAGGGCTCTGTACGCTCGAAAAAAGACGTTAGATACTCCAGCAGCTCAGATATGTACTTCTTGTACTTCCTGCAAAAACATAAGACAACCCAAACAATAAGAAACACTCAAGGAGATAATAATAAGGGGAAAAGAGAGATCAATAAAGAACAACTACCTTGTAGTTTTCAGTTTACGAGGGTCCTTTTCTGGTTTTGAACATCGAGAAAGCCAGTTAAGCAGTGTACTCAATGGGCTCTCCAAACTTTGAATTGCTGTACTTGTTGTAAAACTCATGCAAGTCCAGGGATCAACCAAAAGCTTCCTGGCAATTTTAGGAAGTAAGCATTGTATTCAAATGCTCTCCATCAAACTTGTAGATTATTACCACAAAAAAGTCAGTTTTAAGTTTACTTTGGCCACAACAGTCAGTTTTAAGTTATATATATATACACAGTTACACTAAGTTTTAAGCAAGGACAAGAAAATTGATTCAAGGTTAGTCCCATAAATATAATATTTTGAAGCTAATGTGACTTGAAGCCTTGTTAACAATTCATGCTTCAAATGTGAGGAAAACATTAACAGATGAATAGAAAATTTGGACATGACAAACATGAGTAAAAGGAAAATGAACTCACCGTGGAAAATCTTCATCAAAAGCTGAACTTGGGTTTCCCTGTCCTTAGTTTCCTGCTATACTTGATCAACTGAGTACCTATCCTCAAAGCAACAAGGACCTTCAATAAGTCTGCCAAAATAGACACATTTGAGATCTCTTGATAGTTCACACAATCATTGTAATCACATATTTCAAGGGTGGTAAACTCAGCATCAAAAAAGTGTTGGAGAAGATCAAAAATAAATATAACAATTTAAAAATACACTAAGAAATCTAGGAGACTAGGACTTATAAAACCTTCAAGTATAAAAACTTATATCAAAAGTAAATATAAGAATGTAAAAACACTAAGATCAAAAGTAAATATAAGAATGTAAAAAGGTATTGGAGAAGATCATCGGAGAAACAAAGGCTGCGTAAAAAAATATGATGGGGTCAAACTTACTTAGAGTTGTTTATCAAAAGACTAATGAAATGTTATACACATGCTAATGCAACAAGAAAAAGCCGCAAAAGCCTCAACCTTTCTAAGAAATACCATGAGCATTGTTCATTAATCATCACCCTAGGTAGATATATACTCATCAGTCCTTCACTCCTCCCCCCTCCCCCATATAACAGTTCTTACTGTCTCATTTTTTTAGTATAGGACTTTTAGTTTCACCAAAATACCATAATGAAAGTCTGGCAGCAATATACCATGTCATATGTAGAGAGGAGCATTGTTCATTAATCATCATCCCAGGTACAGATGTAAAGTCATCAGTCATTCCCACCTTCCCCATATAACAATTCTAATTGTCTCATTTTATAGTAGAGGTATTTTTGGTTTCACCATATTCACATACTGAAAGTCTGGAAACAATATACCTAAATCACACAGCAAAATCCTTCCTAAACACTAAAGGTAGCCACTTGGCTATTCACAAGGAGATGACACTTGAGCTTAACAAATCAAGGTTCAAGAGTGTCAAACACAATTAGAGTAAGCTTCTCTCTCGTTCATTTTCTGAGTCTCCATACACATGCTAACACCTAATATTGAAGCTATCAAACTAATGGTTCTATGCTTGCACCTTTTTTGTGCAAAAGCTCAGTGAAAATTATTAAATAAAAACCAAATCAAAGCTCATGAACTGTGAACAAAAGGGGGAAAAGAGGAGAGTAATCATCTCAACTCAGAAGCTAATGTACTTACTTTAGATTCTCAACTGGAGATGATCGGCAAGCATATGGATATCGCAATCTCACATTCTGCAAAGAGAAAAGAGAACAGAGGTATTAGGGCAAAGATTTCCGGATGGAAGAGGAAAAAAGAAAGCTCATATTATGCAATTGATGTCTGCGAAGTGGACAAAAACTGGCAAATCAAAACCCTATTTCATTCCCCACATTCGGATCAAATCTGAAAAACCCTAGATGGAGACAGATTACACAAATTCGGAACAAATCGAGAGATTAACTAGTAATTTGACACAAAATCGAACAAACCCTTTCCCCACATTAAACCCTAACCAACATATTCCACCACCGCTTACTTCGACACAAAATCGAACAAAGAAATGGGGGATTGAGTACCTGCTGCAGGAGAGTCTCCGACGACCGAGATCGGCACCTTGGATGTATAGACTTTTCCGCTGGCGACCTTCAATCTACAGTCTCCGGCGACCGATGCCGACCTTCGAGCTGGTTAGGGTTAGGGATGACGGTGGGAGCGGTGTTCCTCTCTTTTCTTCTGGTGTAGAGATATTGAGAGGTCGGGCTGGTTAGGGTTATGTTGTGTTTGTAATTGTAATTGTGTGTTTATTTTTTTTTCACCGAATAAAAAAGGTTGTTTTGCTACAGAGGCAACGGAGCCGTAGCAAATTTTAGAAAACCGCCTCTTTTTTGCGACGGTCGATCCTTGCCGTTTCTACCACCCGTAGCAAATTATGTTTTTTTTTTTGTGTTTAGCTACGGCAACATCACCCCGAAGCTACTGTTTTGATTTTTTTCCCATTTGCAACGCCTACCGTAGCAACTGCTGTAGCAAAAGGGTACCAATGGCTACGCCACACATCTGCCGAAGCTAACAAGGGTGACGAATTTAATTATTTTTTGTAGTGTAACATGAAAATCTATAATCTTTAAACTGTACCTTAAACTTTCCAAAATGAAAATCTATAATCTTTAAACTGTACCTTAAACTTTCCAAACACTAGATTTTGCAATGCCACTGCACTAAAGTTGTCACTCTTATATGTGGAACAAATTAAGGCAACTGGAAAAATCTCATCGTTGCATTTTACTCATGAAATGAATACAAAATGTGTTTCCACATACACAAATGGATCTTAAAATTGATGGTTGGGCTGACTTTAGCCTTGACTCCTGCAAAAGAAGGCACGAAGTCGGACTTTCAGCTAATTGAGACCCTCATCAGATTATCTTCTCTTGAATTGTAAGATCAACTACAAATGCTTCTCAAGATGCGAGTGATTTCTGCAACAAAAACTTCTCTTTGAACCGTCTATGATTCTCAAGATGCGTGTGGTTTCTGCAACAAAAACAAAGTGAGTTCATTACATGTGGTCTTAACCTCACTTATTGTTCTCGATCAATATTTACATAAAAGAAAAGAGCAGGAAATAACAACCCTCAACAAACACAATCTCTATCCACCGTACATCCCACTCTTGAATGAACGGTTGTCTTTGCTTGTCAATGAGATGGTTCAGATTGCTGACATGGCACCTAGAACTGATGCTGTATTGCTCACCAGAGCTTCCTCTTCCTCCTTGGCTTGTGATTGCAAAACATAATCTTTTGTTAATAGGCTAGGGTTTTCGATCATTCGATCTCACTTTTTTGCAATAGGCTAGGGTAATTGCAATTTACAAAAAAAAAAACATCACTAAAGCGTTGTTGTCTATAAGTTTGTCGAAATTTGAATTCAGTTTTGTTTGCTGTCGTTGTTGATGTTTGAATCGTTTGATTTCAATTGAATTTGATCACTGTCGCTCAGTTGTTTGTTGTTGCTATTTGATTTCAGTTGCGAAAAGACAAAAATCATCATTGAATTTTGATTGTCAAAATTCAATAATCATCACTAAATTTTGATCGAAAATACCTATAATAAAAAAAATTATCTAATGATTTTGATTTTGATTTTTGCAACAAGATAGAGTTCTAATTTATGATTTTGATTTTCGATTGTCCATCATCAGGCTTGGCCTTGCTGGCTACTGCGTGTTGGCTGCTACACGCTAGCCGCTATGTGTTACTGCTCCACTTGCTAGCTGCTGCTGTGTTCTCCCCTTGCTAGTCACTTTTTAACGATTTAGGAATTGTATTTGTTTCTAGTGTGATGTCCACTTTTTAATTATCGAAAATAGTAGAGGACCTCATTTTAAAATCTCGAGCTAGTCATTAAAAATCTCAGGTCCGGCCCTGGTCGCCAATGTTAGTTTTGTCTCCCAAAGAACCTATTTTTTGTGACGAATTTTTTCTTTTGTCACCTACTGTACCCCTATTTTTGTGATAAATTTGTTATTTTGTCACAAAAGATAAAATTGATAAAATATAATATATCTCCCAAGAATTATATTTTGGCACCCTATAACGTTTAGTGACAAAATTATATTTTCGACATTGCCAACTAGACACACCCTTATGTCATTTCTAGCACCCTTATCAACTAATGCCACTAATGGTGGGGCATTCCGAGAATCGTTGTCGGGGATCTCGCTTTTAGGTGCGAGAATCATTCTATTAGACCAAATTAAATGCCCTATTGACTCAAAATTATCGAATCCATGATGATATGAAAAGAGAGCTAAAAGAAATCAAACTTTCAACTCCAAACAATAGAAATCTCATTTCTCCTATTCCTTGTATCTCAAACCAACAAAAAGCCAAAAATCTCAACTAATGCTGCAATCTTAACCGACAAAGCAACAATTCAGAAGCAAAAGGAATTAGAGTAATTAAGAAATAAAGGAAGAACATTAATGTCATATGGGAATTTCACCAGAGGGAATTCCAACATGAAAATCTATAATCTCTAAACTGTACCTTAAACTTTCCAAACACTAGATTTTGCAAAGCCACTACACTAAAGTGTCACTGCTCATATGGGGAACAAATTAAGGCAATTGGAAAAATCTCATCGTTGCATTTTACTCATGAAATGAACACAAAATGTGTTTCCACATACACAAATGGACCTTAAAATTGATGGTTGGGCTGACTTTAGCCTTGACTCCTGCAAAAGAAGGCACGAAGTCGGACTTTCAGCTAATTGAGACCCTCATCAGATTATCTTCTCTTGAATTGTAAGAACAAATACAAATGATTCTCAAGATGCGAGTGATTTCTGCAACAAAAACTTCTCTTTGAACCGTCTATGATTCTCAAGATGCGTGTGGTTTCTGCAACAAAAACGCCTCTCAACAGTCAACCGTCTTATTCTTTCCGAAACAGTCATGTGCAACAAAAGAAACTAACAATATGATTATGAATTTTTTTGGATGTCAGGCTCATTAGACACTCTTTTTTCTACCCTTACTAGCCATCAACATAAATTGAATAAAGTGATTCCGAAACAATATGATTCAGCATTAATTGAATAAAGTGAAAAAATAAGATTATTTTTAGCCTTACTAGCCAAGAAGTAAGGAGATCACAAATTTGGAGGCTGTAATCAAATCATCGTCCTGCACCAAATTGGAGAGGTCTAACCATCAAAGGTCATGCTGAAGAATGCTCATAAAACTTGATAAACTATCCATGGATTGCACAATATGATATTTGGAGAGCATGTGTCTTACTGCATTTGAAGGAGATGGCCAATAGTGCAGTGCAACACCTGCATGGACAACATCAACTGAAGTAGATGCGAAAGAGAGCCTAGAAACATCTTCTTGAACAACAACAAGATCTCTGCACATTTTTAATGGATAAGCAAATCTACTTCAATCTTATGAGGCATTACATCATCTAAGAATGTCTTATCATAAGAGAAAAAAAAGACTGACTTAGATAGCATGGTATCCTCTTCCTTGATAAAATCATAACACCGATGAAGCATATTTTCAGAGAAATCAAGGGCTATTAATCCTGAATAGATACCAGAGTTAGCGAATTTACGGGAAAACAGACTAGTCCCACAGCTGACAATGACATCTACAAGGAGTACGTCCTCCTTCAACAGGTTTAAAGTGCTCACCTGCCATCTTGAATTGCATATGATGAAGAGGTCAAAAGCCAAACCGGAGATCGTAAATTATCAAGAAAGAATGATTTCACTACTTGCTTTGATGTTAAAAAATTCTTGTAATGTATCCAAGACAAAAACTGTAATAGCAATAGCACAGATGAATAATTTTGCATACTTTATATCTCCTATTGTGTACCCATATTAAGCAAATGGAATACTACTTCCAGACCAGGAAAACCACTTCTGTTGAAGTTTTCCCCTTTCGTACAAAAAAGACACAAGTGGAATCTTGTTCCAAGTTTTCAGTGGTCTACAAGAATACTAAAATTTTAAGAAACGAAAGATAGATACAACCATATATATTTACAAAAGACGGATAATTCTCTATCGATTTAATATGTACATGTGGGCTGGGCTTCAGTTCTTTAGTAGTTAGAACCAATCCGAAATAAATTACGCTTCCTTTTCCATTGACCAACAAAAATAAATTAGGGAAAGAGAATTATGATTAATTATGTATCTCATATGCAATTTTCATTTCAAAGTTCCTCTTTTCAAGTTGAAATGAGAAAACATCCAGTTTTAAGAAAGAATAGATGAGGATGAAAAAGAAAGATATGCATTAAAATAATGCAAATGTTAAACATGTCCAATGATGATCGGCTTGGAGGCCCACCCAATCCCGTTCAAGGCTTTTGATAAAGGATGCACCTTATATCAAATTAGAGGTGATATAGTGGTGTGTACCTTCTAAAATAGCTACCTCATCCACGAAACTCAGCAAGGAAGAGCTGTGTTTGCTTCAACTGCTTGTAACTTTGCATGCCTTGACTTTTTCAAGGCAAACCTTGAGATTCTTCAACTCTTCAGTATCAGCAAAAGCACTAGCCTACTAAATCAATAGGTAAAGTTGTAAATATTAGATAAAACCTAGTCTAAGTTAGATAGAGTCAAATCTACTTAGATAGATAGTTTAGTTGTTGAGATAAAAGTCTATCTTGATATTAATCTATCCTAGTCTAAAGATAAGATTTCCTATTGTACTATAAATTGTAATTATGTGAAGGAGAATACAATCATTCGACAAAATCATACATGGTATCTATAGCTTAGGGGTTTTTTTTTCCACCACAACCTTTCGGCCTTCCCTGTTCAGCCGATCACCTTGTCCAACCGAACTCCTTCACATCTGATCACCATGTCGACTTCCAATTTCAACAACACCATCCTTCTCTCTACCGGTAGCTCCACAAATATGCAATTCCCTAACCTTTCGATCAAGCTTGATCGGTCAAATTATTATTCATGGAGAAGTGTTGTTCTCTCCACCCTTGAAGCTTATGACCATGAGCCCTATGTGCTCACGAAACCTAAGCCTGCCCCTGCTGATGGTGCCGATCCGACTCTGGAGTACAAGGCCTGGTGAAAAGCTGATCGCTTTTTTCTTGTTTGGCGTCCCTCTACCTTGTCCGAAAAGCTTCTTTGCTATGTTGCTAAGGCGTACACGTCCTATGATGCCTGGACCATGATCTCCTCGATGTTCTAGTCCCAGACACGTGCTCGCCTCATGAATTCAAAGGCCAACTTCAGAATATTTCATAGGGCTCGCTGTCCATGATGGATTACATTGAGAAGAAACAATCCATTATTAATGCCCTTGCTGAATGTCAATACTTTGTCCAGGATGATGATCTCGTCAAATCTCTTCTTCATGGCCTAGATGCGTCTTACGGTCCTTTCAAAGCGGCTGTCAATGTTCGTGTCGAGGCTGTCATTCCTGATAAGTTAACCGGTCTTATCCCCTGCCACGAGGAGGAGCATCTTCAGCACAAGTTAAGCCTCCTGTCTGGTGCCGCCGGTTTTGTTGTCATCCCTCCCCTATCGTCGGCGACTCCTCCACACCACCAGTTGCAAATACTGTCTCTGGTGGATCTCAGTCTCGTTTCGATGATCCTTCCCGTGGTCGCGGTTGTGGTGATCGTGGTCGGGGCAGAGGCACAGGTCGCTCGTTCGATTCCTCCACCGACGCCAACTCCGCTCCTTAGCAGTCGTCCCGTCCAGTTTGCCAGTTTGCCAAATATGTGATCGTCCTGGCCATCCTGCAAAACGTGCTATGATCATCAAAAAAATTGAACAAAATATTTATTGCCAAGAAATGAAGGGATTGACGCAGGACCCCAAATGTCAGCATAGACTAAATCAAAACAAGCAGAACTAGGGTTGTGTATAGACGATATAGGTAGACGACGACTTTTGCCAAGTTGACATGACTCACAGACAGTTGGGAACTGTTTATTTGACATAGGCAGTTGAAATTGAGAAAGAAGACTCTTGAGAATGGCAACGTGCGGGTGGGGCGCGACGGTTGTGCCAACCTTGTAGGGAAGAGCGGTAGGACAGCAGGGCTTGAGCAGTAGGGGAAATGCAGTAAAGTCCATTGATATGACTCGATTTCCGTCATTGACGGACCGTCAACATATGTCCCCAAATCCGGCAATCATGCAGCCGTTGGGTCCTCTACTGGTGATCCGTCTTGGTATGTGGACTCCGGTGCATCTCATCACGTTACCAACAACATGAGAAATCTCTCCCTTCGATCTGAATATGACGGTACTGATCACCTTGCCCTTGGCGATGGTAAAACTGTTCCTATTACTCATATTGGCTCTTCATCTATAGGTCGCTCTTTGGCTTTACACAATTTTCTTATTGGTCCTAAATTGCCAAGAATATTCTTAGTGCATCATCTCTAACTAGGGATAATGATGTCTTTATTGAGGTCCATAATAACGGGTGCTCTGTGAAGGATTTGCAGGGTCGGGAACTTCTAAAGGGAACCATTGAAGATGGACTTTACTGCATTTCCCCTACTTCTCAAGCCCTGTTGTCCTACCGCTCTTCCCTACAAGGTTGGCATAACCGTCGCGCCCACCCGCACGTTGCCATTCTCAAGAGTCTTCTTTCTCAATTTCAACTGCCTATGTCAAATAAACAGTTCCCAATTGTCTGTGAGTCATGTCAACTTGGCAAAAGTCGTTGTCTACCTATA
The DNA here is from genome assembly GCA_037127255.1 of Persicaria tinctoria. Classification (NCBI taxonomy): domain Eukaryota; kingdom Viridiplantae; phylum Streptophyta; class Magnoliopsida; order Caryophyllales; family Polygonaceae; genus Persicaria; species Persicaria tinctoria. The sequence goes on from JBANSL010000004.1 coordinate 12,382,443, forward strand.
TCGTCTATACACAACCCTAGTTCTGCTTGTTTTGATTTAGTCTATGCTGACATTTGGGGTCCTGCGTCAATCCCTTCATTTCTTGGCAATAAATATTTTGTTCAATTTTTTTGATGATCATAGCACGTTTTGTTAGATATATTTCTTGTCTCTCAAATCCTAAGTTCTGCAAACTTTCGAAATATTGCACAAAATGGTGCAAACACAATTCCACACTTCCATCAAGAAACTTCAAACTGATGGTGGTGGTGAGTTTATGGCCTTGACCTCTTACCTACAACTTCATGTTATCCTTCACCGTGTCTCTTGCCCCCACACCCCGTCACAGAATGGCGTTGTTGAACGTCGTCATCGCATAGTCCAAGAGAAGGGTCTCTTTCTTCTCGCTCCTGGGGGTCTGCCCTTCACTTATTAGGAACAAGCTTTTCACACTGATGTATACTTATCTAACCGTACTATCACACATCTCCTCCACAACACCTCTCCGTTTCACAAGCTTTACAACAAGTTTCCGGATTACACCCGCCTAAAGACGTTTGGGTGCCTTTTTTATCCCTACCTCAACCTCTATAACTCCACAAAATTGGCCTATCGATCCTAACCCTGCTTGTTTCTGGGGTACAACTCTAAACACAAGGGCTATGTTTGTCTGCATCTACCTACTGGGAGGATTTATATTTCCGCTCATGTTGTCTTCAATGAAGACCAATTTCCCTACAAACACCCTCCTTGTTGAGATGTGAATGAGACCAAAAGTGTCCTACATCGGAAAGTTGAACATAACAAGTCCTAGTATATGAGTCGGTGGGCTACTCCTTTTATTTGCCAATTGGTTTTAGAATGGAACCTCACTCGACTTGTGTGCTAGGCTACTAGCGCATGTGCGTCTGTGTACACGACCCCAGTCATTGGTCTGAGTCGGACTTTGATATGGTATCAGAGTGGTTATCCTAATGGCCCATCTTTCGGTCCTGGTCTGGGTTACCAGTTGTCCAAGTGTCAACTAGATGAGTCATTCCTAGTTGCACTTTCGGGGGCGTGTTGAGATGTGAATAAGACCAAAAGTGTCCCACATCGGAAAGTTGAACATAACAAGTCCTAATATATAAGTGAGGGGGCTACTCCTTCTATTTGCCAATTGGTTTTAGAATGGAACCTCACTCGACTTGTGTGCTAGGCTACTAGCGCATGTGCATCTGTGTACACGACCCATAGTCATCGGTCCGAGTCGGACTTTGATACTCATATCCCCCCTGTCAGCTCATCCCCGACGTCCCCCCTACTCCCTCCGCCCCCTCCCGGATCCTTCGGCTTGTTCCAGCCTCTGCCGAGCCCGGTTCACCATGACCCTCATCATCACCCTCCATCACCACCACACTCTCAACCGAGCGTCCCTCCCCCTCACCGTCTCCTCTACCCCTATTCGAGAGCCCTGCAACCTCCACTACCAGCGCTACACCATCGCCATCCCCTTCTACATCCTCCTTTGTCCCTAGTCTGTCTTCCTCTAGCTCTTTGGATGATGTGTCAACCCCTTCTCCTGCCATCCCTGAGAATCCTCATTAATGGTTCTTGCATCCAACATACGATTCCCAACATCCCATGGATACTCGGGCTCGGACGGGTGATCTTAAACCGCGAGCCTTCACCAGCACACGTCATCCCACTCCTGTTTGCTTCCTCATGGAGAAAGAGCATGCTACCTTCATTGCAGCTATGAAATATGAGCACTTGCGTTCTGCAATGCAATATGAAATTGATGCGCTTTAGGAAAATCACACTTGGTCCCTTGTTTCATGTCCTTCTCGTTCTAATGTTGTAGGAAACAAATGGGTTTTTCGCATAAAGCGGAAGCCCGACGGAAGCATTGAACGTTACAGAGCCTGTTTGGTTGCCAAAGGCTTTCATAAGGAAGAAGGGGTAGACTACTTTGACACTTTCGGTCCTATTGTTAAACCGACGTTCACCAGAATCGTGCTCTATATTACTTTGTCGCGCGGTTGGAATAATCGTCAACTCGACATCAATAATGCCTACCTCAATGGTGATTTAAATGAGGTTGTCTACATGTCCCAACCAAAGGGCTTCCTTGATTCTCACCGTCCCAATCATGTCTGTAGACTCCACAAGGCTCTCTATGGGCTCAAGCAAGCTCCTCGAGCATGGTTCACCAAGCTCCGCATCTATATGCATACATGTGGTTTTCGAGCATTCTTCTCAAACACATCTCTGTTTGTTATGAAATCTACCTCTGCTATCACTTATGTCCTTGTCTATGTTGATGACATCATATTACTAGGTCCGATTCAACCTTCGTTTCTCAGTTCATCACCTCGTTGAATCAGAAGTTTGCTCTTAAGGATATTAGTGGTTTGTCATTCTTCCTTAGCGTTGAGATCATCTATTCAGGTTCTACCATTCATCTTTCTCAACAAAAGTATCTATATGACTTAGTTGCACGCTGCACTATGCTAGAGGCCAAACCGTTTTCTTCAGCAGTTGATCCGTCCATCACCAAATTGGTTACTGGTCCTGACTTACCTCATGCGGATCCGAGTGCTTATCTTCATGCTATGGGAAGCCTGCAGTATTCTCTTGTCACTCAACCTGAAATCAGTTTTGCTGTCAATGGAGCTTTTCAACACATACATCATCCGTTGACTTCTCATTGGCAGCACGTCAAGTGGATCCTTCGATATCTCAAGGGTGCTCTTAATCATGGTCTCACCCTCACAACATCTTCTGGGTCTAATCTTGTGGCTTATTTAGATGTTGGTTGGGCAACAGACCCTGCTGATCTTCGCTCTCAACATGGCTTCGCAGTGTACTTTGGCAGGAACCTCGTCAGTTGGTCCAGTCGCAAGGAGAAAGCTCTTGCTCGCTCCAGTACTGAAGCTGAATATCGTGCTCTAGCCTTAACTGCTATTGAGATCGCTTGGCTCTATCAAATCCTGAATGAGCTTCGCATCCTTATTCAGTGTCCTTTGGTGCTTCTATGTGACAATCTGTCAGCCACCTTTCTCGCAAACAATCCCGCCATCACGTCCAAATCAAAACACATATAGTTGGATTATCACTATGTCCTCCAACAGGTTGATTCCAAGGAGCTATTGGTCAAGCACATTCCTATTAGTCATCCAGTCGCAGACATCTTCAAAAAGGCTTTCACTGGTTGGTCTTTCGCAACAATTCGTCCCAAGCTTTCCATGTGGATTATGGAATGATTTAGAATGCAAGTGATGTTTTCTCTTGTGTTGGTCCAAAATCAAAGGTGGCATGCTGCCAAAAAATTAAAGATATTAAGCATAGAATCATCTGATACTTACAAATTATGATAATTATATACACACTCTTCTGAAACAAAACCACCCTCATATGTACAAGGAGCACAATCTCATATGTTTCTAATTCATCTAAGGCACAAATAATATGTAAATTGTGATGGTTAGCCATGGTAAAAACAGAAATGAAACTCATAAGACATATGTCACCTAGAAAGCTAATTATAATCGTATAGATGAGAAAAGAATTGGGTATTGAAGTCTAAGAAAATCGGTAGTCATAAAGCGAGTAATTCTAATAGATCTAGTTATGAGTGAAGGATTGCAAAGGTGTAACTAAGTTTCGTGAGGAACACACCAGAGGAAACGAGAGAGGAGGAAGAAGAAGGAGGGAAACTCTCACTCTATATTTTCATTGAATTGAAGGCTTATTACAAAGTCATGTATTTATACAAAAATACAGATCCACCAAACTACTTGATAAGCCCAGTCTAGAGGCCCAAAACAAGTAGGCCCAATCTCCAATACCCCTCCCCCCCCCCCCCCCCCCCAAAGATAGACTTGGGGCATCGACCAAGCCGATCTTGCAAAGAAGAGGTTGAAGACAGATCCCAACAACATTGTTTGTGAGAAAATCAGCCAATTGAGCATGAGTGGAGATATGAGAAAGAGTAATGAGACCCTCAAGATTCAAGAAACTTAATTCTCTCGAGCAAAAATGGCAATCTAACTCGATATGTTTGGTACGCTCATAGAAAACAGGGTTACGAGTGAAATACATAGCAACTTGATTATCACATCGGACGTGGATGGGATCAATGTGGGGAACACAAAGCTCAGCAAACAATTGGCTCATCCAAGCAAGTTCTGTGCACACTCTCCTGATAAAGCGAAATTCAACTTCTGTTGAAGAAAAAAAACAGACACCTTTTTCTTCAATTTCTGTGACAGCAAGCTTGCACCAAGAAAAACCAAGTACCCACAGATTGACCGGCGAGAGAAAGGGCAAGTAGCCCAATCGGCATCACAAAAGCTTGCAATCAGAAATCTAAAGTGCTAGTGAACAACAAGCCTTTAGAACTCGTCACTTTCAAATATCGCAAAACATGATATGCTACACAAAGATGAGGTTGTCGAGGGGATTGCATAAATAAGCTTAGTAATTGAACTGAAAAAGCCAAATCAGGACGAGTATGGAAATTCAGTTTGCCAACCAATCTTCGATAGACCGACGGATCATCAAGATGCAAACCATCAGTGGGAGACAAACATAGTTGGGGATAAAGGGGACTAACCACAGCAGAGCCAGAGCATGGAAAATCTTGTAACAAAACCTCAATGAAACACCTCTAAATAAGAACCAATCCCTCAGGAGTACGAAGAACTCAATTCCGAGAAAAAAAACTTAACTCACCAAGATCTTTAAGTTTGAATTCCTCATTCAAAATTTGCTTGAGTGCCAAAATCTATGTAACAACACTCCCTCTGAGAAGCTAATAATGCATGTTTTATATGGCCATTTATAGGCGGTCTTAGGTACATTAGAGAGTCATATCGCGTGTTTAATAAGCTTATTCATATTCTTGATCATTTGGTATTTGAAGTGCGGAATCTGCAGTTTCTAGTGTTTATTTGTAGGTTATAAGATCCGGCCTCGAAAGGTGGAGAAAGAATGGAGCAAATGGACAAAGAAGAGCTAAGGAACAAGAGGGGAAATGGAGAACATGGAGAAATCCTATCTTTAAGGTTTTGATAAGTTGGAATTAGCTTCTGATGTCTTCATGAGAATCGTAGTGCTTGGAAAGAACTTTCCAACTTATATTCATATGCGTTAATCGAACAATGGATGACTCCAGAAAGTGCGTTACAAGTTCAGTCTTCCGAGGTTGTCAGCACTATACGGACGACACCCTCCTTTCTCCTAGATCTGGATTTGCGATACGCAGCCCAAGTCTATCTTTATGGGAACTTTTATCTATCTTTCCTAGGTTTTTTGGCCGACAAAAAGAGGCCTATATTAGACATATTTAAGTAGGTTTGATTAAGTTATATTCATTCATAAAACTCATTACAATGAGAGGATTTAAGTTTAGGGATTCAAGGTACATGCTTGCCTAGAATTACTACTAGAATACTGTAATTAGACATCATGTGATTTAAGTCTATCAAAAAAATAACAGATGTTAAATTAATCTATTATATCAATAATTTTTTTTGTGATGTTTAAAATAATTTAGACTACCGTCAAATATTTAGACAGATGTGAAATTATTGGTTCCGTAGAAAATTAAAAGGCGCACGGGTTTAAATTTTCTAAGTTAAAGTGAGCGGGATTGAATACTTGGGGAAAAAAAGGAGGGGTTTCAAATTTTGAGGAAATTATAACACTCAGAAAAATTTCCCCTTCCTCTCCACACTTGGAAAAATCTCTCTCCTTTGTCTCTCCCTTGCCCGATGAAGGAAGATCTCTCTCAGTCTCCCAGTTTCTTCCTCGATCTTCTCCCTATCTCAGATCTGGACCATCTGGTACCTTGTTACTCCCTCCGTCCAAAAATACATTGCCTTTTAACATTTTGCACAAGTTTTAATAAAATACCTTACTTTTAAAAAAACATCATCATTGCACTAACTTTTTCATAAATTTTATTATTTTTTAACACCCACTACACATTTTAACCAATCAAATTATTTTAAAAAGTCAACAACACACAAACCAATACAAATCATTACAACTTTTTACCTAGAAAACCTAAAAGACCATCTATTGTTGGACAAAAATTTACATCTAAAGGTCCATGTATTGTTGGACGGAGGGAGTATCATTCTCTTCCCCCTCATTGTTTTCACTTCTAGATAATGTTTCTCGTTTAGGGTTTCGCTATTGCTTCATTCTTCATTTTTGCGTGCTTGGTGCAGTTTTAGGGTTTAATGTGTTGTTCACTGTGCTCGCAGTTAAACATAGAACCTACGATCGATGGCGAAGAAGGAGGTGGTGGTGGCGGAGAGAGATCCGGCGACGAAGGCGGCAGTGGAGTTGAAGAGTGAGCTCAAGAGGATCCTACGAGCGATTATCGACGTGGATAAAGACGATTTCATATTCGACGCCATTGATTGAGCTAAAGAGGTTCTCTACACGCTTCGGGATTTGAAGGCTGTGAGAGAACAACATCGTTAGGGCTAGACGAAGTCTCCCTCTCTTCCCCCGAGGAGTTTCTTTGCCCTCTCTCCATGTAGCTTATGAGGGAGCCCGTGATTGTTGCCACTGGTAAGGTATGTACGATCCATAACCCAAAGTAAAATAATTGATTAGTTCCCCCGTGGTGTGCTTCAATTTCACATTGCTGACTATGTGTATCAGCTTTTTAGGAAATTTGATTTCACTAGTAGTTTTGTAATTTGGTATAGAATTGGACCTTTTGGCTTGATTATTGGAGGTTTAAGTTTGATTTGCAATGATGCTGCTATGCATTTGGTTGCTGGGAATTTGATAGATTTTTGTCTATTTCTACTTTGTGATGTATAATTATGACAGACCTTTCATCCGAAAATGGTTAAAATCATGAAACAAAACCTGCACCGGAACCCAACAAGTTCTTTCTCACACACTTTTGATCTCAAACTACCTGTTCAAGGACGTGATCTCCAAACTGTTGAACAATTTACTGGTCATTATATCTTTTCCCTTGGAGTTGCAAGATTCATGAGATGTGCACATTGGGTGCTTCAGGTATGATCTTATTTCTTACCTACTTTCACTTTGCAGGAACTCCAAATCATTCTCATGAAGCTAATACTCTTCATCATATCCATCATTCTCTTAACCTTTTAATGCATAATCAAAATATCATTATCGTTCAGCTATGATCTTGTTTCTTGCACCTGTCACATAAATAGTGCATTTCATGAGGTGCTAACTAGTTGTGTTTAATTTGAATTGATTTAAATTGATATTTTTCAACCTACATGATGACTAGTTCAAGTTCAAACTTCAAAGTGAAACTGGCCCTAATTATCTGCAATTGGCTAGAGATGAAGGCACACTTTTAATTTAATTTTTTTGTTTTTGTTTCTATGCAGTTAGCATGAAGCAACCAGAGAATAATATTCCTGAAATGATCCCTTACCATACAAAACTTGGTGGCTTTTCAGCAATTCAAGCAAAGAAATGGATGGAAACCAATGAAAGAGATATGGTGGAAGAAGGCGATGGCACTGGATAACATCAGTGGGTTCAGGCTAAACCAAGTTTGGTCGATGTCGAGTAAGTTGTTCTACAATGAAAGAGATATCAGTGGGTGTGGAAAGCTCAGCTTTGTCTCAGTTTCTGATGACACCGAATAACATATCGTTTCAAGAATGCTACATGAGGTGCTTCATTCTCCGTGCCATCCATCCAACCCTAACCCTGTCCTCTTGCAGTTTTGAGTGCTTGATGGATTGCCTCACGCTTCAAAACCTTGATGATAACAACAAGAGAGATGACAAAAAAAATAAAATGCTCATGACTCCCTTTCATTTCTGCAGTTTCCAAGCTTCAAAAATTCATGCTTGAGAACCTTAATTAATCAAAGGTGGGAGAATCTAACAATTTTACAACGTAATTAAGTATTTAAATTCTAAAGCAAGTCTCTTCTACTGATGAAAAGGTGGGCTTATTTATTTGCTTCCGTATTCTTGTTTACATCTTGAATTGGAAGCACCAGCTTTGCAAGAATCCAAGGCCTAATCCTGATATTAATTAAGACCCTTTTTGTGGATCACATTTGTGCTCAACCTAATGGCACTATAGTTCTGCTAGGGGTAAGCGACTTTCCACTTTGCTTTCATCATATTAATATTCTTTGTGTGTTTTTGTGCTTATCCCTTTTAGATGGATGAATGAATGTGGGAGGGGTTTGATGAATAATAAGCTTATATATGTCTCACATGCTATTGTTTCTGCATGATGATGTGCATGTAACGACTAGTTTGTAGAAAATGGATTTCTTTGCATAATAGGTTAAGAAAATGGTTTTCTTACTTGATTAGGACTCTTCAATTGCATCTACATTTAATGAACATGTCCTGGTAAATTCTATTTCAAGTGCTTATATAGAGTTTATTTGAGCTCAGTACTCAGAAAAGTAGTTTGGCTTTGATGGGTTTTTTTATTATAGAAGTGCTTGAGTCTAATTTTTCTTTGAGGCTGCCGTTTTATAATGTTTTTACATGCAAAGGCATGCATTTCGTATCTACAATCATAAGGTTTAATTTTAGACTTCAATAAGCAAGCATCGTCTTAGTTAAAGGACAAAAACTATTAAATTTACACTAAAGTTATAAAAGCGTGCAAGTGGCCTTGCGGAAAATTTCTAGGTGATACTATGATCTATGTTTTCGGAATGAAAATGCCTCAATAAGGTGATACTATGGTCTATGTTTTCAGAATGAAAATTGCCCTTATTCCTAGTTTGCTTGTTTTTTTTTCATTATGAACTGAACCACAGTAATCTACTTTAAAATAATTCTCCATTACAAAAAAGCTCTTATGTTTATTAGCTTTCACTAAACATTTCCATATATATTTTTCTTCTTGCATTGCTGTTTACAGGGCTATACTTTCTTTAGTTTATGTGCAGCTATATTCCCTCATGCATCCCCAAGTTGATGTTACAGAAGTTTTTTTTATGGCTGATGGACATCGGTATCATCTTATGTGCATCTTATTGGTCTATGTGGACTGCCAAGGAAGCAACCACTGAGATGGATAACAATTGAAGATGATTTCAATCTTCAAATTTCTTACTTAGAAGCTTGAAGTGTATATTACACTTCAAAGGGCCAAATTCTTAGTCCTTACATAAAGCAAAAGTGTTTCTTTCATCTGATCTGATGAATAACAATGTTGTTCCTGTAGGATACTTTCGATGAATTCCTAAATAACTAGAGCACAATTCCAATGGGCTTTGTGGATGTCAATGCCATATCAACAATTCTTTTTGTCATGGTTGCTTCGTGTTTCTTGCTTATGGTGTACAAATTTATGTCTGGCCGGTTTTTTAACAGTGGTGGGGTTGAGGTAAGTGGTTTTTTGGTTTATGTTTGTGCATAACTACTTTTTGCAATTATGTTGCCTTTACAGTTTTTGCATTATATTATCTCTTGCAGGGCCTACAGACTTGCATAGTCACTTTGCTTTCAAGGTATTTTCCGGTCTAGCTAGTGTTTGAGTTTCTACCTTTGGATTCCCATAGTTTATCACAAATGGTGCTTGTATAGAAAGCCAATATTGATCCTTTCCAGTGAACTACTCTTGATCTTATCAAGCAATTGATCATCTTTTTTCTGTTCTTCAATAAAAATTCCTATGGTATCACCTGCCTAGGGACATGCTAGAATAGAGATTTGTTTAAATGTGATGGAATTGATCGTAGTTCTTGCATTATATTGACAAGCAAAAATGCCAAGGATGATAGTGAAGTGATCTCTTTTCATTAAACATATTTGTCAATTACAAAATAAAGTTCATAACTGATGCTGAAAATGTATGCAGTTTCCAGTGGTTTGAATATGCTTCAATGTCAACTATTGAGGTGCCTTATTTGGGATTTATCTCACATCTCACTGTCGTTTCTCCATTCTACCTAGTTATTGTTTAGGTTGTTTACCATTGTCACATATACTTGGCTTGGAATATTTTGTTGGGTCTGATGTAAAGCTTCAAACTGGTGTACAGGAAGTACCCATAATTTGTAAGAGTGTATCTTTCAAGTACCTGTCATTTGTAAAATATTTGTAAATATTGATTTCGTGTTTATCTTAATGTATGTGTTCATTAAAGTAACCATTAGTTGCAAAATCTTATTTCATGAGCAAAGGGTGTTGTGTGTCAAACGAAAAAACATCGGATTATAGATGAAAAATGTTCTGCCTTAATAGCTAGGAAATCGAACCATTACATAAAAATGGATGCTAGTATCATTATAGATATTGTCTAAATAATCTAAATCAATGTGTAACATATATTTTTACATCACATTGTTAACATAAACTGATATATATTGCCAACAACAAAATCTTTATCAAAATATAAAATGATGTCTATATCATATTAATACATCAGTTTTGTACATATTTAACGCAATAGATCATTTTAAAACAATAAAAAATCACTAATTATTTATATGAATTTAATGTACACAAAATCAATATAATAAAAAGATGTCTATATTGTTTTAATACATTGATTATTTTAAAAACAGTGATGTAAATGTAAAATTTAGATTTGGTGTGGACATCTTCAAAAACTTATAAATGAAAAATAGCGAGACTTTAACAACAAGTGAACACGTCAAAAATAAATTTGAAGAGCTTATTTATATCTATATTCAGAATTAAACAGATGTTTTAACCAAGAAAAGGCATCAGTTTAAAACCGATGTGGAAAAGTTGATCTTTTACTACACACATAAAGAGATCGGAATTTTTTTTGAAAGACAATTGTTGACAACAGATGTCTAATTGAAGTTTTCTAGTAGTGAATTCTTATGGTTTTACTATGATTCAAGACTTCGTTGATTGATTGTGAGACTTGATTTCTATATTATTCATGAGTTTATTTATCATCTTGTTCTTCATGTTATATTTGTGTTCCTTTTCATGACTGACCATCTAGTTAAGAACTGCATCTATGCTATGAATTTGTTGTTGGTTTCTCGATAGCAAACAAATTCATCGATTTAGTGATATTTCTATGCCTTTGTAGTGGATGATAACAATTGATCTACGTCGAGTAGATGTTTCTAGGGTTCGAATGGGTTGTTCCTTTGTTTTCTAATTACATTGAATCGATATGCCAATTAGTCTAAGCACTCGAGTTCTTAATGATATTCTTTAGTGATATTGAATATGATGATTGTATCTCTGCGGATCCTTCAACTTTAGTCAAGTCGACATAGGCTTAGAAATAATATTGTAATCATCTCAAGGATCAAGTAAATCACCCAATGTTGTGAATTGTAGGGAAACCACACTCTTATCTTTTGTCTTCTCTTTGTTCCCATCCATACCTTTATCTTAGTTTATTTGTGTTGTCTTTCTCCATTCCTATTCCTATTCTATTGTTAGTGTCATAATTGGTAAATACGCATTGCATTGAGGTACTTGTTTCTCTGTGGGTTCGACCCCTTACTTATCCGCTATACTAGGTTGCTAGTTTAATAGATTGGGTTATTTCTTTGGCGAGGTGAAATCTAACGACATTTCCCCTCCGTCAAAAGTGGCACCGTTGGCGGGGAAACAAGTTTATTTCTTTGTTTTGTGTGTTTATTGATTTTTGTTTCTTTTTTTTGTTTTGTTTCTTTCGAAAAAAAATTTAAAAAAATGTTGAGGTTATATCAAAATCAGGGAGAATCATTTCATCATTACTTCAAAAGAGTGCAAGAATTAGTGAGTGAGCATAAAACACAAGATATCTATGATAGTGAGCGAGACATGGTTCTTTGCGTTTATGACCGCGTAAGTCCTGAAATGCGAGAACTTATCAATGACATGGGTGACGATGGTCTATGCAACCCTGGATTGTCGAGATTGTGGGATCTTTTCCACGACTTGGCTGACGAAGCATTGGAGGAAGAACGCAAGCTAGCGGCTGAGCAAAACAAGAAGGATGGCAATTCTGAAAAAACGGCGCCCTCGCCCCATCTACGGTGCCCGTCGCCCCGTCAGAACCTCCGCCATATGAAACGATAACTAAGAAAGAATGGGAGGAACAGGGCAAAAGATTTAAGGAATCGTGGGAAATGCATCTATTCGCTGACGATGACTGCAGTGAAGAAGAAGATCTAGTACGTGCTTCTGGAAACGGAGTCTCATTAGTCGACGCGTGAGGTTTCATCTATTATGTCTTCTTCTCCATTATCTTTTATGCCCTCTCCTATTATGTTTTCCTCCCCATCACCGATTACCTCTCCTTATCCATCACTCGGTGAAGTTGAAAACCCAATGCCTATTGAAATGGAATCTCATGAGTGCACGCACGGGGATCTATATGTTTTGGCTCCTGATTCATCCGAAGAGCTCATCTCAATCACGCCTATCACAAAACCAATTCCAGAGCCGATTTCTATGGCTCTTGAGCAAGGTAATGAAATCTCTAACTCTTTTGTGGATTATGGTGAATATTTTGATCCATGGGAGAATTACTTCTACAAGACTCCAGCGGAACTGTGTTAGTGGTCTTACATTCCCTTTGGAGATGATCAAACAAAGTTAAATAGGGAAGTGTCAAAGGTATCCTTAATTGCAAAGTTTTTCATGTTTAGTGTTCTTTCAAATTTTGGTTGGGAACAAGAATTTGATTTGCTTTTAAGGACTTTAACAATGTCTGAATGAGTCTTAAAGGTAAGGATACACTAAACCGTCGAGTCTATGACGTTAAACAAAGGCGTATCTTGGGAGGCAACCCATGATTTGTTTTCTAGTTTGCAAGTTTTTCAATTCCTAGTTAGGTATTTAGTCTTTCAAAATTAATAAAATGATAGACTTCCATTTAGATATATGTTTTTGGAGGAGTCTTGAGTTAACCATGAAATTTGCTTGATTGAATAACGGAATGACGTTCTGCACAATCGGCTCCCGCCGTCCTATCCACGGTGCCCGCCGCCACTGTTCAACAACACATTTTCGGATTTTGGTAATATTGGAAGGAAGTATTTTCTATCCTTTTATTATTTTCGATTTTTAGGTTAGTTTATATTTTCAATCTTATTTAGGATTATATTTACTTAAATCTTTTTATTTTAGGAGTAGATTCTATTCTATCTATCTTAGGTTAGATTTTATTATGTTAGGATTAGTTTTTATTTGCCTTGGGACTATATTTTATTTTATTTTATTTATTTATTTTATTTTATTTTATTATTTCTATCTATTTCTAATATTTCTTTTTCTTTTTGATATATGATCCTTTCCCTTTCCAATTAACCATATATCCCGATTCCCAAATATGATCATTCAAGCCTTTGTGTTCAAGAAAATGCAAGAACCCTATTTCTCCACTTGAATCTAAATTCCAAAACCTAAGCCTTGAGTTTCAATCAAAAGCCTTTCTTTGTCTCATCCATCATCCACATTCATCACTACCCTTCATCCATCAAATTCGATTCTTTTCATACCATCACCATTACTATAACCAAAGAAATATTTTGAAACCAAGTCGTGATCTTCAAAGAGAAATTTGGAAGGAGTTTGGACATCGAAACATTGACGTTGCTACTCAGATTCACGTTTCTGCAAAGACGGCGCCCCCTGCCCTCTGACCGACGCCTGTTGCCTCCCCAGTGCTCCAATATTTGTTGAATATTATAGCCACCACTACCATGATCAAGTAGGTTCCCTTTTCCCCTACTTGTGGTGTTATTTTAAATTTTGTTGTCTTTATTTGATTTGCACTTAAGGATGATAAATAGTTTAAGTGTGGGGGCAAATATGTGTTATTCAACTACCCATCTTGCAATGTTTGTCCTCTATTATATATTTTGTCATTATCATATAAATTCCATAGCATGTTTGGATTGTTTTTAGCCTTGTCCTATAAAATTTGGTTTTCATATGAAGCATGATTTGGTGATGTAATTGAGCATGTATGATTGAAATCCTACACAATATGACCCTTGTGAGATTGTTTTTTTGCCTTATTGGAATCATATAATTCCTTTTGCTTATATGTGTGATTTACTCTCCTTATGTTTCTACCTCTTGATATTGACTTCATTATCTATTGTCAAAACCGACTCACATGTTTGTTGCTTGCGGAATTTTATGCGCTTTTATATATGTTTATATTTGGCTTTAGTTGCATGTGAGTTTAGTGTGACATAAAGTGGCAATGGTTGAGACACTTAGTAACTGGATCTACGCATGACACCCATGAATATGATTCGCCCAAAACGGTGTCAAAAGTTATCCACTAAGAAAGAAAATTTGATCATTGAGTAACCGGGTTCATTCATGACACCCATGTTTGCAACTCGCGTCAAAAGATATTCAAGTGGACTTTATTCAAGTTAGTTGAGGTGTCGATAGACCGGGGTCATTCATGACACCCATGTTTGTGACTCGCGTAAGGAATACACCAAAGACGAAAGAAAGCAAAGAAAGAAAAAAAAAAGAGAAAAAAAAACTGAAACGAAAAGAAAAAAAAAGAAGAGAGATATGGAGCCAAATTGTTTATTTTTATTGTTTTTCCACTAGTAATGGTATTTCGGTGGAGATTTGGTGATATTGTTGTCAATTTCTATGAGCTTAGTTGCGTCTTGGATTGAGTTCAGAGTTGAACTTAAAAGCCTAAACACATGAGAGCATGAGTGAAACACATATTTCTAGTGAGGTTGGATGATTTCTACTTATATATATGTTTTAATCGATATATACATGCTAAGATGTTTATTCACTTGATCTTGTGTTCATTTAAATTTTGATGTTGCTTTTGATGAGGTGAATGCATGATGAATATGTCTGTGGGATATTTGGTTATTGCTATGTTTTTCATTGCTTGAGGACAAGCAAATGGTTAAGTGTGGGGGATTTTAAGTTGAAGTTATGACAAATTGTTTGCTTCTTTCATGTTTAATTTGCACTTATTATGGTATAAAAAAATTTGTGTTAGACATGAAGAAGTCTCTATCTCTCTGCTCTAATCTAGTTCACTAGAGGACTAGCGAAACTTAAGTGTGGGAGAATTTCATAATGCATATTTTATATGGTCATTTATAGGTGGTCTTAGGTACATTAGAGAGTCGTATTGCGTGTTTCATAACCTTATTCATATTCTTGTTCATTTTGTATTCGAAGTGCGGAATTTGCGATTTCTAGTGTATATTTGTAGGTTATAAGATTCGGCCTCGAAAGGTGGAGAAAGAATGGAGCAAATTGACAAAGAATAGCCAAGGAACAAGAGCGAAAATGGAGAACATTGAGAAATCCTATCTTTAAGATTCTGAGAAGTTTTGAATTAGCTTATGAGGTATTCATAAGAATCGTAGTTCTTGGGAAGAGCTTTACAATGCACATTCATATGTGTCAATCGGATAAAGGATGACTCCATAAAGTGCGTTACAAGTTCAGTTTGCCGAAACTGTCAGCACTCTACGGACGGCGTCCGCCGCCATTTCCACTGCGCCCCCTGACGAGAGGGTTTCTCGACCAAATAAATTTGTAGTCAAGACCCCTGCTATAGTATAGGGGAGTCAGGTTCGTCCTCATGAGAGAAATCAGCGGTTCTAGGTTTAGTGTGTTTTGGGGTTCAGGGATAGCGGGAAGAGGTGATGAGGGTGGCCGTCGACAAAGAATAGAGGGGTCGATGTCGATGGATGGAGAGGGAACGGTAGTTGGTGTCGAGTAGAACCTGTGTCGAATAAAAATAATAAAATATAGCAAATAAAGATGCGAACTTCCAAGGTTAGGGATGACCACAACGATAAACATATGTGTAGATCATAAATCACATAAAGATGCATGCTTTATATCAAAGAATCGACTTTCGCAAATTCCAACAATTTAGGTGATAGAGGCTCTCGCATAAAAACCTAATTTGTTTCTACCGATTGACGCATATGAGTATGCGTTGGAAAGATCCTTTCGAGGGATACAACTCTCATGAAGACATCAGAACTTGATTCAGAATGATGAATGGTGAAAAGTGGGCTTCCCTCCAGCTGCATCATCCTTAGCTTCTTCACGACTTTTCTTTAAGCTCCAAAGTGCGTTCAATTTCTGCGAAATTAAACAGAAACTAGTGTAGACTCCAAATTTTGGAAAATAAGTGTAAACTCCATAGAATATGTACTATTCTAACCCAAATGTATGAAATGCATGCAGAAATCGTTATAAAAGTTAAGGTAAAACAAGGACCTCATACTTGAATATGAACATCGGTTGCTCAAAGTCATTGGGGATGACCTTCACCTTGTAAGGTAAAAGCGACCTTGGAACACCCTGGGCAACAATGTCCACTTTCTTCTCTTCTAGTGCTATTTCGTCTTGGGATCCTTCATATGATTCATCAACAATAGGTAGAAAAGTAGGAATGAAATTCGAGGAAGGACATACCCGATTGTCGACATCGAGTGGGTCAATTGGCTCGTCGGGAGGAGGGCATGGTCCTTTAGACTGGATGGAAACCTTAAGCCTTCAGATTTCGCCTTCCAGCCGAGCTATTTCCCTTAATCGTGCCTCCTACACTGCAAGCCTATTTTGCCGTCTCAATTCTTGTAACCATTCTTCCCATGCAGGATTCCTTTCGACAAAGTCTTCCATCTTTGTACCTAAGCTTTGAAATCACAATCAAGAACACAAATTAGCAGCAAAAGCTCGACACCTAGTTGGTGTCGATGAGGTAGATGGTAGTAGGGTATGTGATGGTAAGAAAAGGGGATTGGCTATTCCTAAACTTTAAAAACAACTAAGCTAGGCGTGATTGATATCTCCCCAGCAACAACTCCAATTTGACGAGAGGGTTTCTCGACCAAATAAATTTGTAGTCAAGACCCCCGCTATAGTATAGGGGAGTCAGGTTCGTCCTTAGGAGAGAAGTCAACGGTTCTAGGTTTAGTGTATTTTGGGGTTCAGGGATAGCGGGAAGAGGTGATGAGGGTGGCTGTCGACAAAGAATAGAGGGGTCTATGTCGATGGATGGAGAGGGAATGGTGGTTGGTGTCGAGTAGAACCTGTATCGAATAAAAATAATAAAATATAGCAAATAAAGATGCGAACTTCCAAGGTTTGGGATCACCACAACAATAAACATATGTGTAGATCATAAATCAAATAAAGATGCATGCTTTATATCAAAGAATCGACTTTCACAAATTCCAACAATTTAGGTGATAGAGGCTCTCGCATAAAAACCTAATTTGTTTCTACCTTTTCTTAATTAGGATTAATCGGCTCTCGCAAATAAGCCCTAATTATTATCCAAATTCATAATAAGGTCACGTTCGCTTCAATATCACGAACAAGGAATTTCCTTAACTCTCGCAAAGGATTAAGCACATAGGTAGATGATAATAAAGACATATAAATTCATGAATTTATAAATCAAACACACATATCTATGTTGGGATCACCACAACCCTAGAAGAAGGGAAATTAGAAACAAATCATAATAAAAGTAACTAACTTTAACATTAAAAATAAAACTTAAACTTACAAAACCTTCCACTCGATCTCAGATCGGATTGCTCACTGGGAGTACTCGACATCGACCAAAGTACTCGACGTCGAGTAGAATTTTGTTGTCTCGAGTGGTCCTATACTCAGCTCGTGCTCGATCTCGTCCTCTGGAGTGAATGTCGAGTAAAAGTTGGTCGACGTCGAGTAGGTCTAGTCGACGTCGAGTATATATTTCTGTCAGCTTTCAACATTCTTCTCCGTCTTGAAACGCATTTTCCCGACTCCTCGTTTATCCGATTAACGCATATGAGTATGCGTTGGAAATCTCTTTTCAGGGGATACAACTCTCATGAAGACATTAGAACTTGATTCAGAATGATGAATGGCGAAAATTGGGCTTCCCTTCAGCGGCACCATCCTTAGCTTCTTCATGACTTTCCTTTAAGCTCCACAGTGCGTCCGATTTCTGCGAAATTAAATAGAAACTAGTGTAGACTCCAAAATTAGGCAAATAAGTGTAAACTACATAGAATCTGTACTATTCTAACCCAAATGTATGAAATGCATTCAGAAATCATTATAAAAGTTAAGATAAAACATGACAAATTAGGCTCACAACACCCGCCGTTCTCCCTGATCCGGATTTGCGATACGCGGCCCAAGTCTATCTTTATAGGAACTCTTATTTATCTTTCCTAGGGTTTTTGGTCGATGAAAGGAGACCTAGTTTGACGAGCCTCAGCAGAAACATCCCACGCTCTAAGGCTTTTAGTACACATCATTTATAGAAACAAAAGGAAGAGTCTGAAGTTTTGAAACATGCAAATGCTTCAACCTCTTGTGCCACAAATCAACATCAACAACAACAAAAAAAGGAGATTTGAATGTTTTGGATGAGAACATCGAGCTTTTGAAGGAATGCAGCAAGAACAAATCCCGAATTCAATCACCAATCTCCATAGGTGCTTTCATCAAAGGTCCCTTTATATAACAACCTTTTTTTGTAAACAAAACAAAGCAGTGTAGATATTTGATCAACTTCCCCACCGAAATCAAGTTGCACTTGAAACTAGGAATGAACAAGACATTGTCTAGTTTTAGGCCCGTCATGACCTCAATTGTCCCATGAGTGGTAACAATCATAGTCTCGGCAGTAGGAAGAGTCACAACAAACGTTCCAGCAAGAGAATAAGTGTTTGTGAAGATGAAGGCATCACCACACATGTGGCCACTCGCCCCACTGTACACAATCCAAATGCTTTTATTCAGAATTTGTGTGGTAAGAGATGTACCTGAAAAATCTGCAAAATCATCAGCTACTGGCTGCTTGCCATGCGTACCAATGCTTGCACACTACTAGAATACTGCAATTAGACATCATGTAATTTAAGTCTGTCAAAAAACAACAGATGTTAAACTCGTCTCTTATATCAATAATTTTTCTTATGATGTTGGAAAATATTTAGACAAATGTCAAAATTTCCAACAGATGTTACATTGTTTGTTCTTAAAAAAATTAAAACACGCGCGAGTTTAAAATTTCTAAGTAAAATAAGCGGGATTGAAACATGAAGAAAAATTTGGAGGGCTTTCAAAATTTGGGGAAATTTATAACACTTGTTTTCATCTCTCTCCACATTCGTTGAGAAGTTAGACCCTCCCCCCCCCCCCCCCCCCCCCCGACCTCGCTCTTCCTCCAGCTCCTGCGACCTTCCACCGCTCCGGCGACCTTCCTTCACCTCCTCCTCTGTTCTCTACTGTTACAGCCTCCTCCCCCGCTCACCACCTCTATCCGCTCTTCCTCTCTCCAGATCTTGAA
This sequence comes from Persicaria tinctoria, assembly GCA_037127255.1. Lineage (NCBI taxonomy): Eukaryota > Viridiplantae > Streptophyta > Magnoliopsida > Caryophyllales > Polygonaceae > Persicaria > Persicaria tinctoria. The sequence continues at coordinate 12,401,694 of JBANSL010000004.1, forward strand.
TTTAAGCCCCCCCTGCCCCGCCCCTGAAATCCCTCCATTTCCCTCCAGATCTTAGAGGGTTTCTCCCTCTCCTTCTTCCTTACCTCTTCTAGCAATGCCAATTTGAAATCTTGCCTCTAGTCGAAACCCTAGCCAGCTCCGATGGTTGTTTTGGTCGTTTTCTTTAGTAGGCGTCTTGATTATTAACTTTTTCCTATTTCCCGAAACCCTAGCCAGGTCCGTTTTGAAGAGAACAATTCCTCCATGGTTTATGAAACCTACGAACAATTTTTATCTATTCTGCAAATGTGGCGCTCCTTATCCATTCAAGTTCCATGTTTTCAGCTGCAAGGTGATTGCTCTTCTTTCAGTATTCTTAATCTCAACTCTATGTTGCATTTTCTTGACTGTCTGATTTGCTATCTATGCAGTTCTAGCATGAGCACAAGGTTGGCTGATTTGGATTCCGCCCCTTTCATAATCAAGTGAGGTCACCTGAGCTCCTCCGACTGTTCTTTTATTAGGATAAACTAATTAAAACCACCTTGATTTAGTGTACATTGCACAAACCCATCCAGCCTTAAAATTAAGTGTTAAATCATCATGAAGATTGAAGTGGCTTAGATATCTAAGGATTGAATTGCTTTAATGGTTAAGTTTTAGGTTGATATAGAAATTAATTGAATTTAATAACTGTAATAAAATTTGAGTCGTTAGATGATTTCAATTTGGACTCTATTTCTTGAAATTCACCCACCCACTTTGTAATTTGTAAAAATCAAATCTACACACACATTGTTCTGCTGTATTTCTCTCTTGCCTTATCCTCTACAAAACTACAAAGCTGAAAATTCCACATGGGTACAAACTCTGAAAGTTAATTCGAAAGACATTTCCCATTTTCTATATGCTTTTTTACTGTATTGTTTTAAGTGGCCACCAATCCCGTCAACTGAACTTTATTTTAGTGCTTTATAGATTTTGTTTTCTTATTCTAATGAAAACCCCCCACAATATTTGTTTAGTATAAATTATTACCCACTTCTGGTTAATTTTTCTTCATTTCTAAAGAAGAATAGTATAATACTAACCATAGAGCTTTATAATAATATGTGTGGTCTATTAAGTATTCAAGAATCAAGACAACTCTTAATGTCAATTTACTTATTTTTTATGCCATGTAGAAGGATGCAGTTCAACTTTAACTGGACTAGTAAGTTCATACATCTTTACTCTAGGTAGAGACTTTAATCCCAGATCACCACCCTCACTCCTCCAATCCAGTAAAGAGACCAATTACTAGGTAAGAAATGCAAATTGTTATAAGCTTCTTGGTTTTACATTCGAAACTAGTTCGTCAATTCTTATATCCATTCACCTTTTGATTTCATTGCTGGTCAACTTCAAAATACCCAGCAACAAAAAAAAAATTGTTCAACGTTAAATAATTTCTAAAATTTCTTTGAGACATCCTCCCCCCCACCAAAAAAAAAATTCTTTAAAAAAAAAAATATTTGTAAGTGGATCTGATATATTTTGTTCAAATTTGATTGATTAGGGGATTACCAAGAAAGATCCACCAATTCAAATTTCAAATCAAATTGAGGAATGCAAAATCACCTTGCAGTGGTGGACTATGTGGGAGATATCTACACTTACTACAAAAAAATGGCGGTAATCTTTCAAGAGCTCTCTTAATTTCGACTATTTAGTTAAATCTAATTGCAAAACCAGCACTTGCATAATTCTGGGTTTGGCTTATAAAATTATTGCAGGCTTTTAGCTACCCCTTACTGTATTATAATATTATGTCTCAGCAATGCCACGTTAACAAAAAGATGAGATCAATTCTAATTGAATGGACGACTAATTGAGGTAGTACATATCTCATGTCAGTATTGGTTTTAATTAATATACTTGAAACTATGAAAAACTTATTATGGCATTCGAAAACAGGTACACAATAATGTCAATACTTGAAACACATTTGAGATTCCCTCTTTTTTTTTTAGACGAATCAGTTGTCAATCATGCTCTTATACCAATTTTTTTTAAACATTAATCAGGCTTATGTAAGCCTACTGGCTTCTGATCTTGATGATGATTTCAATAGCATGATTGAAGGTAAGATACTTACATTGGATTATTCATTATGAAATTGCCTCTTATGTTTTGCACGACACAAATTGATTTTTGAACTTTAGACCCCCCCAATTGATTCGATCATCAATCGCCATTCACCCGTCGGACCAAGGGACCGAGACCTAGGCCTAACCCACTTAATTTAGTAGCCAAAAAGGGAAGCTGAAAATGAAATTCCTCCACTTGAGAGCTTAGTTGAAACTTCATAAAATGGTATATTGCTGGCAACCTTTGTTTATTTATTTTTATTTTTATAATGATTAAACCTCATAATGGAATAAGATCGAATTGTACGTTAATTATTTTTCCACTTTCATAATTATGTGAACCCCAAACTGACTTTGATAATCTTTGCTGTTATGAGTAGGTTGTTAACATGAGGCATTGTTGTGGCTTAAGGATCTAAACACTGGGTAATCAGTTATCTATTTGTAATGTATTGCCAATTATATGTATATTTTTTTAACATTTCAGTGCAATTTCATCTCTTTTTTACTCAACATGTCGTCTGGAAATTAATGCTTATTATTTGTCCAATGCCCATTGGTGAATTAAGATCACCTCGGTGAAACATTTGGATATGCTGGAATGTTGAGATGTTGATGTTTTCTTCCAAATTTAGTCATCTTGTGCTACTGTGTTAGATGGTCTAATTCTTTCTCCTAAGGTAGCTCATTTTGTCGTTTTTTGGGATTGTATTAGTTTGAGATCAGCTACGGTGGTTTTTTTTTTGTTAATTCTAATATGATTTTGTTGAGCTCTGCAATTGTTCATTATGTATCTTAATTTTATGAGCTCTTTCAACTGCTTTCCTCAGTTTCATGTGTCATTCTTCATAACTTATGACACCCACACACCCCCTGGAACACTGATTATGAATTTCAGCAAGTCAAGTGGCACCTATTCCTCGTCTTCCATTCAGGGGGTTGTCCTTACATTAATAGCTTGTGTGCTATCAGTTCCTTACGATATGCCCAGGTAAGTTCCTATGATGCAGAGCCTGTAAGAAACAATGCATAGTTAAAAGTTCAATGTAGACTGTAATTTCATCTGTATTTCATAATTATGTGGGAGAAACTATAATGTATTGCTGGCTTTGAACTTGTTATATGCTCGATCGATCTCTCCTTAGATCCTAGATTTTTTCTGAAGTGGTTAATTTTTTAATGCTTCACATTTCAGTTGGATGTCAGAACATGTAACACCATACCTTATGGAAACTTACCTATCTACATTAACATTACTGTACTTGAATTTCTCAAACTTTTGAATTTTGGTATCTAATGTTTTGATGTTTACAATCAATCCATTGCCCTTTGCACTGTTCTGTGTCAAGTTTTGTGTCACTGATGCTAATTTCTTGACGTTTATTTGATTGATTTTTGGATTCAATTGTGTAGAGATGAAGGTTATCACCACTTACTTGTTAGCGGTTTTAAGTAGCGACATCTCTCCTTCAACTGAGAACATCAAAAGTTGTTCATTGATCTGGTCAAGCCCTACTACTAGCTATGTATTGGGAGTTGTTGTAACGGTTCTTGTGTAATTGCTTATGTGTACTCTCTTGTGTTTTTATAAGCACCGAGGTTACTCAAAACTCTATTGTATGTTTATAAGTTAATCAAAGTGCCCATTATTTGCAAAATCTTATTTTACATCGAGCAAAAGATGTGTATAATGAAAAAACATCGAATTACAAATGAAAAGTGGTGTGCCTTAAAAGCTCTAAAATCGAACCATTATATAAACACTGATGCTAGTATCATTGTAGACATCGTCTAAATAAGTTAAATCAATGTGGAACATATATTTTTACATTACAATGATAATATAAACTGATATACATAGCTACCAACAACATCTTTATAAAAATCTAAAATGATGTTCATATCATATTAAAACATTAGTTATGTATATATTTCATGTGATATATTATTTTAAAACAATAAAAAATCACAAATTATATATATGAAATTAATATATACACAAAATCAATATAATAAAAAATATGTCTATGCTGTTTTAATACATTGATTATTTTAAAAATAGTGATGTAAATGTAAAATTTACGCTTGGTGTTGGGCCGTTTGCATCTTCAAAAACTTATAAATGAAAAATAATGAGGCTTGAACAACAAGTCAACATGTCAAAAATAAATTTGAGGGGCTGATTTATATCTATATTCAAAATAAAAGAGATGTTTTAACCAAGAAAAGACATCTGCTGAAAACCGATGTGAAAATTTTTGATCTTTTACTACACGCACATAGAGATCAGAATTTTTTTTTAAAGACACCTGTTGACAACAGATGTCTAATTGTATTTTTCTAGTAGTGGCACCTTGAAAAAGACTCATGATCTGTGCAAGCTGTGATGGGGAAAATCTGAATCATTTTCGTCAGTCACCTTCCCTGCAAACTTTCCATCACCATTGGACTTCTTCTCCTTGCCCTTCCCATATCCAGGACGAAATCTGATGAGGAAGAAGCACCTGTCAATAGTGGGGTTCGTCTTCTTACAATTGGTGCAAAACAGAGGCTTCCTCTCCGAGGAAGATTTTCCTGGTCCACTTTGGGAGCTTGTGGATGAACTTCCTTTAGAAAAACTTTGTGTTTTAGCGTGTATAGTGTTGATAGGGAGGAAATCGAGACTTGTAATTAAAATATAAATAAATCAAAGCAAACCGATTCCGTTCGAAGAAAATAATTAAAAGACTCCCTCCCGTTGTAGCAAAAAGAAGTCAGGATCAATCCTCGAGGAAGCGTGTCAGCGGATCTCAGATAGCCAGCGAATCACGTCTAGAAAACGACTCCAGAAGTACTCGACCTCAACTAGGTAGTAGTCGATAGGGGTCAGTACAGTCGAATCTGAGCAGGCAAAGGGTACTGGAGTAGTCGATGTCGACTAGGTCTCCTCGACGTCGAGTAGGCTTGTCGTAGTAGAGTACCTGCAGAAACACAATCGGCAGCGATCTCACTTGATCGAGTAATTAGTAGTCTACGTACGTCGACCAGTTTGGTCGAAGTCGAGTAGATTCGCAGAAAGGTAAGGAAAACTAAAGTTCGCAGATTTCGAAATAAACAATATATGAAAGAAAACTTCCAAGATCGAGATTTGCAACAACGATAACCCAACATGCATAAGGCAGGATAAAGAGAGATAATCATGAAATCACATCAAAGGAACAAGCTTTCGCTTTTTCCAACAATTAGACAACTCTTTCAAGAGACCCTAATTGTATCTATCAATTTTATGTTTAGAATCCAAGTGGTTAACCTAAATCTCTATTAATTAGGTAATAAACATAACAAAGATAGTGGATGATCAAAACATGATAAAAGTCGAATCTTTACCTCAAGCATGCATGGCTATCGTCGGGCTCACCTAGACCCTAGAAGTGGGTAGACTACTCGCTCATCGTCATAGGAACCATGATTGAAAGAAATAAACTTTGCATTAAACTAAATTCTTGACCTTTACAATCCCGACACCCCAACTTTCGCAAAAGCGCCAAAACCCTAAAAGTCTTGAACTCCTAAACTCTCTACGTACTATGAATTGTTTCACTCTAAAATTGAATGAATAGAAATAAGCCCCATGAGCTTTATTTATAGGGCTTAATCCTTGCTAATCAAGGAAAGAAAATTCTATCTAATCCCAAAGATATAAAACTTGATAAAGGAGAGATAAATTCTAAAAGGTAACAAATAAATATCTTCATGTGGTCGATAATCTTCTCTTCCATAGATAGATCTTTGATAAAATCGTGATAGAACCGGTCTTGCTTCATGCCCAAGTAGTCCACACTTGATCGGATTGGCCCAATACGTCATCGGCTTAAAAATAGTGATAGTCTACGTCGAGTAGTCTTCTCGATCTCGGGTGTTCTTCGCTGCTCGTCGAGTGCTCTTCCTCTCGTCGAGCTCGGGTAAGTCTTCAGCGGCGGTCGACGTCGAGTAGTATTCGAGCTCGAGTGGTGTGTAGTCTTCTTCCTTAGTCGATTTGGCATCTAGCTTTAGTCGACGTTGAGTAACTTTGTCGACGTCGAGTACTTTCCTGCATTCGTCTCCTCCTTTTGGTTTCATCCCGGAATGACTCCAAATTCTGCAAAATCAAACCAAAACTCGTGTAGACCTCTATTTCTGACAAATAAACTTATACTACACAAATTCAACATGGTTACTTTAGTGGACATCATGTAGACGCACCATCCTCTACAGATCTAGACTTATAAGACACCTATATGTTAGCATGCATGAGCAGACAATCCATCAATAGCATCTGGATTGATCTTGATATCTCTATGATTTTCCTCCTCAATCATAAGCGTGTAAACATGATCTATGCTCGGAAGAGGATCCAACATAAGCAAAGATCCTCGAGCATTGAGATAAGAATCATTGAGTCCCATCAGCAACTCAATTAGTCTATCATTCTCGCTATATTTCATTACCTCATTTGCAGCACCACAAGTACAAATCGACGAATTCTGAGCACTATCAAGTTCATCCCAAAGTGATATAATATTTGTAAAATAGGTAGGAAAAGGCGTCATACCTTGCTCTGCACGACTAATTTCCCACTTGATGGAAACACCTGAGTACCTCCTATTTTACCATATCTGGAAACAAGAGATTGCCAAATTCCTTGAGCAGTATCGGTATAAATCACAATCCTCCTATTTCATTACCTCATTTTCCCTTCTGACACAGAGTTTGAGGGATAGACATGAGAGGTAGTTGGATAAATCTACACATATAAACTTAGTGTATGGGTAGAATTCTACACCTCTAATCAATATTCGTCATGTGTAAACTAATAATTTTTCTAAAAAATAATAATTAAGAAGTCATAACCACTTTTTAGTCAAATTAACAGAGTTTTTTGCTTTTTTTTTATTTTCTTTTTAACCACACATGACAAATTTTGATTAGAAGTGTATCATACTCCCTGTAGTGCGAGTAAAGGAGGCAGGTTGCCTGTCAATTGGATAGTGGCACTCTTTCGTTGTGTTAGCTATTTGTTTTTATGTTCACATCTGCTCTTTCAAATTTCTTTTCGTACCACTATTTTAGAATCCCCTATAAATAACTATTGCACTCTTTGATGTCCTCCTCAAAAGGAAGAAGAAGGCTCCACCATGGAACAAAGACCAAAGGAGCAAGGTGAGCTAATGTCCAAGTTTGGGTTCGTTCTTAATGGGTTGATAGCATTTCGATGTCTCAGTAAAACGGGTGGTTCGGAGTCCATATTTATCGGATGGGATCGTGCTATACCTTGTTGGAACGAGGACGAAAGATCTACAACTTTGTTGTTGAAGATTTCTCAAGAATCGATCTCAAGAATGGCCGAAATTCATCATCTTTACAGCTGCCACTGTTTGGACGAATTTCAACATATTTATTTAGTTAATTTCGAATTTTAATTAATTAGATATATTTATTTTATGCAATTAGGAAATAATAAGGTGGAAGAAAAATATCTCATCTAGGTAATTCCTTTTTCCACCAAGCTGTTAATTTTCTATCCTTAGTTAGTTTTACTTATCTTAGGAATTATTTATACATCTTTAGATTATTTGATTTATCTTTAGTTACCAAAACTCTAACTTTTGCATAAGGTAGAATTGCTCTATTGTCTATTTAAAGTCATGTTTTACATTCAATAAAAAATAGATTGGAATTAATATTGTGGAACCCTTTTTAGGATTAAAAAGGTTCTACAATTTGCCAATCCAAAGGCTTTCATATCCCCTTATATTCTATTGCACTCGGCTACACTAAAGTTCAATACATTCCCAATTCACACGTCAAAACACCTAGAACCCAAAATCTGCAGAACCATCGCCATAAGCCCAGAAACATCGCAAAATAGTCTTTACTCCCTTGTGTAAAATTGTGCCAACTCAAGAGAAATCAAGGAGCTAAGTAAGATCGCGCTTTTAGTTTAACAATTGGCCGGCCTAGCCAATTGTAATACATCAATTGGTATTCAGAGCCAGGTTATGCTACGCTCTTTGTTTCTTTTAGTTTGATGTTAATGATGTTTTGATTTGATGGATTGGGAAATTTGGGGCAACTGTGAAGATGATCCCGATCCATTGGATGGATTTTTTGCTTTGGAACGTGCTAAACAACAACGACGCCAACAAGAGTTACATCGGAGAGCTTGACTACAACAACAAACCCTAGAGCGTCAACGGTCAATCTAAAACCTAGTCATTCCAGATTTCAAGGTAATGTTTGATTTATTACCTCTACATTCATTGTCTAATAATAAACAGGAGCCCACTTTGCTTGTGCAATGCTACTTGATTTTTGTGTTACTATTTCATTGGTGTTGTTTATCCTACTTTGGTTTCAATCTGTGCATTTGATTCAAATGTGACAAAATTATTATCCAAATCTAATGTTGGAATATCGATAAATGCAGGATGAAGAGATTGAAGATGATCTCTACTAATCAATGATCGAAAGGATTGATACAAGTATATTCTTTGGATGCATCATGTAATTGGGTAATTTATCAAGTTTTTGTGGGTATATATACTTACATTTGGTTACAAACTAGTGCATAGTGTGGCACATATATCATTTTACAAACTACTTGTACATCTTTTGGATATATATGTTTAATCTATGAATTATACAAGACAATGAAAAAGAGGTCTCTCTCTCTATATATATAGAGAGAGAGAGAGAAAGAGAGAGAATGGGTAACTTGTGCACTCCCCTTAGGGTGTACTTTGTGCACGATTATGAGTCATTGATTGGATGTAGATGGATGGTTGAGATTAAAAGAATTTTTTCTATTTTTTTAATTAAAAGCATGTGGACCCCGCGGACAATTGATGGAAACCGGTTGTACACTCTCATTAAGCGCGTGTGAGGGAGATTTGCTCGGAAATAAAAACCTAATCCCTCATCTTCTTGTACAGGAGGATCTGAACGATGAAAGCAAGCGGAGGTGCTAGGGCGATAAGGGCAAGAGCGGCAGCGATTTCGGCAACGAGAGCGGAGACGGTTGCAGCGGTGGCGGTGATTTGAAGTGGACGACGGAACGGTGGTCCGTCCTCATCCTTTCGACCTCGCTTGGTAGCCGCCGGCGAGTCCAGATGGTCTTCGTCTTCATCGATCTCGACCCGTGGAGCCAACCAGCCTCCGCCCGCTTCCTCTCGCCCCCAGATCTCCAGCGTCCCAATTTGCTAGATTATTTGGAAATACAAGCTTATTTTTGGGTTAACTAGATATGAAGGTGAGAGTGTGTGTTTGGGGCTTCCGATCGATTTGCCCAATTTGTGTTGGATTTGATTAGCAATTGGCTAGATTATTTGGAAATACAAGCTTATTTTTTGGTAGATTATTCATTGCTTTTATTGGATGGTTAATTTCATGCGTTGCACGTAACATTATTCGGTGGGATATAGATATTATTTGATGAATTTCCAGTGATTATTCGTTTATAAAAGATTTTTTTTTTATCGCAAAGCATGAACTATAAGATTATTCGGTGAAATATGAAGAATTATTCGTATTTCCATATGAATTTGATCAGATGAAAAAAAAACATTATTAAAAAAAACATTATTCCGTGGTACGTGACAAATTATTCAGTGGAATTGGTTAATTTTCATATAAAGTGGATGTCAAAAAATATAACATAACATTATTCGGTAGGATATGAAATATTATTCGGTTAAATTGATAAATTTAAAAAACAAACGAAATCAGGTGGTTACACCAAAAAAAAACTCATATACGAATTTAAAAAAAATGACAATTTATAAATAAAAAAGAGAGAGAGAGAGAGATTGAGAAAGATTTCAATATTGCCGTTGAGAAAAATGAGAGATAGGTCACTACTCCACACGCGCCAATTAAGGAGGTAAGTAATTGTTTTGGGGTCCCACATTTTTTAATTTAAAAAAATAACAAAAACTCTCAATTAATCTTAACCATCCATCAACTCTAAATTAAAGGTCAAGATTTGTGTAAAAGGTACACTATAAGAGGTGTGCACTCTGGAACCTATATATATATATATATATATATATATATATATATATATATATAGGGTGTGGTTCTGGTGTACACACCTCTTAGGGTGTACCTTATACACAAATCTGGACCGTTGATAGGAAGAAAATGGATGGTTAAGATTACTCATACAAAATATATTAAAATAATTAAGGAAAAGCAAATCACACTTTCAACACAATCGTAGGCGCGTGTACATCAATCAATTAAATGGACAAATTAGGGGGGGAAAAATAGCCTAATTGAAATTGGAGAGAGAGATTCAATCTTTCTAATTCATCGTGAATCTCAAATACCCAAGAACGATTCTTTGAGAGTGGTGACACCAGTCACCGGGTGGAGCTCGAACGCCACCGCCATTAGTCCCTTTGCAACCGGTGACCGTTGTGTTCTTCACCGACGAGTAGAGCGATTCTGGGTGGCGAGACCGACGACGACACGAATCGAAGAGGAGCGAAGTTTAATCGGCCACGCAGATAGTCGAATCGAACTGAGTGGTCGATTCCGCCCACGAGTTGAGTCCATTCGGTGTTCGGGCAGTGAAGGGCCTTCCGATTGGCGATATCGGTGTCGAGCAGATGAGGAGAAGCGCGAAGGCAATGCAGCGGCGCACGGAGGCGAATCGAAGGCGATTTGGAAGCGAATCGGAGGCGGTGCTTGGTTCAGTTTGCTGGGCGAGAGGAACAGGTGGTCGGGGTTCAAGGAGCTCTCTTCTCTCTCCGATTGGTTCAAGGGTCGATCGTGAGGACTCCATTGATGGGTAACTATCAAGCTTTTGGGGGATTTTGGGTAGGATTTTGGTTGGGTTTTTTTGTGTGTGAGAGATTCAATTGAATATGGGATTAGGTTTGAATTTTATGAAAAAAAATTCATTATTCATGAATTAGGTGTTGTTTATTTGCCTGTATCGGGGTTCTTTTGATTTGGGTTTTTTTAGTAGCTTGGAAAATTAAGAGTTTCACCGAATAAACAACAAATTATCGTTTAATGTACGCGTTAAATCGATCAATTCAACCGAATAATTCGAAAAATTACTTATTCACAACGGTTATGCAATTATTCATCGCTTCTGTGTACTTTATAAAAATAATAATTCCACTGAATAATCTTCCAATTATCATTCAATGTACTCGTTAAATCGACCGATTCAACCGAATAATTCTTAAAATTTAATTATTCACAAGTTATGCAATTATTCATCGCTTATGTGTACCTCGTAAAAATAAGAATTTCACTGAATAATCTATCAATTATCGTTCATTCTGCGTGATAAATCGATCGATTCAACCGAATAATTCTAAAAAAATTACTTATTAACAATGGTTATGCATTTATATATTCGTCGCTCTGTGTACCTCGCAAAAATAAGAATTCAACTTAATAATCTCTTAATTATCGTTCAATGTACGCGTGAAAACGACCGATTCAACCAAATACTTCTAAAAATTTACTTATTCACAATGGTTATGCAATTATATATTCGTCGCTTCTGTGTATATCGCAAAAATAAGAATTCCACTGAATAATCTACCAATTAGTGTTCAATGTGCGCGTTAAATCGATTCATTCAATCGAATAATTCTAAATAAGTATTTATTCACAATGATTATGCAATTGTTCATCGCTGTTGTGTACCTCGTAAAAATAAGAATTTCATTTAATAATCTCTCAATTATCGTTCAATATTCGTGTTAAATCGACCGATTCAACCGAAACCGTTCATTTATCATATTTTTTAAAAATATCAACCGACCGTGCAAAGTAAAAAAAAATCCGATCGGATGTGATGATATCTAATTTAACAATATAAAAGTTTCTTTTTTTAATTGTCTAAATTAAAAAAATAAGGGAAAGCTTCATTTTAATCTCACTCATTCATCACAATGAAAGTGGGCGGGTCCCACCTGTTTATAATTAAAAAAAATGTAAAACTCCATTTTAATCTCACTCATTCATCACAATGAAATCAATGGTCCACAATTGTGTATAAGGTACACCGTAAGAGTTGTGAACAAAAGATCCATACTCTATATATATATATATAGGGAGTGGTTCCCTTGTGCACACTCCTTAGAGTGTACCTAGTGCACGAATCCTGGCCGTAGATATGGATGGATCGGATGGCCTCTACCATGCCACGTGTAATTGTTAAAAAAAAAAAAAAAAAAAAAAAGAGGCCGGCCTTTCCCTTGAAGCAATTGAGCGCGTGCACAACATCTCCAAAAAAACCTAAAAGACCAAAACCGGTCAATTTCAACCTCAAAACTCCATATCGGACATTGAAAGATTCGAAACCCACCTCCCCCGTCGACATCGGCTCCAACCCCAACAACAACCGTCGGCCCCGCCTTTGCAGCGTTTGCGGCTTTACCGGCGGCCAGTGCGGCGGCAACCGACGACTCCAGTCCGCGGCTGGCTGTCTCTCCCCAGTGCGGCAACGGTCTCCTCGTTTCACCGAATTCGGGGAATCTGACTGTCGCCTCTCTTCTTCTTTCCGCCACTCGCCTTCCTCCGAAGCATTCGTCTGACAGAAACTCCGGCGGCCTCCCTCCTTGGAGTTCGAATTGAGATGGGTAAGCCACGATATATGTAGGGTTTTTTTTTGGGGATCGATTGAGTTAAATATGGGTTAGGCGGCGGTGCACGGATGTGAATCGGAGGCGAATCGGAGGCAGGGTTTGGTTCCACAATCAGTCGTCGAAGGCGAAGGCAGAGGCTTCTGTGAGCGTCCTCGCCACCAGATTGTCGATGACCACCGGCCATGTCGTCCTTGCCAATTCATCTGGGCTTCTTTGTTCGGGCTAATCGGGGTAATTAAATATAAAGGTGATTGTGTGGGTGTTTGGATTTCCGATCGATCTGCCCCAATTTGTGTTGAATTTGTTAGCAATTTGTGTAATTTCGAAGCTTCAATTTGATTTGCCCCAATTTGTGTGATTATTCTGATTTGGTTTTTTTTACCTCGTAAAAATAAGAATTTCGCTGAATAATCCACTAATTATCGTTTACTGTACGCATTAAATCCACCGATTCAACCGAATAATTTAAAATTTTCACTTATTCACAATGTTTATGCAATTATTCATCTCTTATGTGTACCTCGTAAAAGTAAGAATTCTGCCGAATAATATCTTAGTTATCGTTCAATGTACGCGTTAAATCGACCTATTCAACCGAATAATTCTAACAATTTACTTATTCTCACAACGGTTATGCAATTACTCGTTGATTTTGTGTACCTCATAAAAATAATAATTCAATTGCATAATATCTCAATTATTGTTCAATAAACGCGTTAAATCGATCGATTCAACCGAATAATTATAAAAATTACTTAATCACAATGGTTATGCAATTATTCATCCCTTTTGTGTACCTCGTAAAAATAATAATTTCACTGAATAATCTTCTAATTATCGTTTAATGTACGCGTTAAATTGACCGATTCAACCGAACTAACCATTTAAAAAAAAATCAACAAACCGGTACTTCACAATTACAATTATCTACTAACCGATTTTCCCTTTTTTTCTAATCCATTAAACATTTTTTATAAAAGAAAAACAAAAATATTTGGATATGACGTTATGACTATGTATTTAAATAATAAAAAATCTCCAATAAATCCAATTCCACACAACAAACTGAAATTCATTCATATTAGTGGGATATTTTTAACAAACCCAAAATCTTTTCTTAAAAAAAAGATTAAAAAAAAGATATACATTGGATGATTCATGGGATAAGTAATAGGTTGTTTTAATATTATATTGCCAATAAATCCAATTCCACACAACAAATCCGGAAACAAATTTTGTTGGGCCCCACCACAATGAACAATATCTCTACCCAAAAATTCAAACATCACATCACACGCGCCCCACACCCAAATTCACAGCGAGTTAGGCCGGATGAGTAAGTTAGTGCGTGGGCCCCACCAATTTTATATTAAAAAAAAAAGAGAAAACAAACTTTTTAATCTCAGCCATCCGATCCATTCACATCTACGGCCAGGAATCGTGCACAAGGTACACCCTAAGGGGTGTGCACTTTATACCCATTCTCTCTCTCTCTCTCTCTCTCTCTCTCTCTCTCTCTCTCTATATATATATATATATATATATATATATATGGGGTTGGTTCCGGTGTACTCAAGGCTTATTGTGTATCAAGTACACAAATCAAGGCCGTTGATTGAGTTAAATGGGTGGATGAGATTAATAGGCAATTTTACAATTTTTTTAAATAAGAAAATGGTGGGACCTACCTACTTTTATGCTTCACTTGCTGGTGAAATGGAGCGCGTGCACTATACACAGGTGGATTTGGGATTGTTTGGAACCTTAAATTATTCGATGGTATCACTGGATTATTCGATCGTATCGACGGATTATTCGATGGTATCGATAGATTATTCGATGGTATCGCTGGAGTATTCGATCGTATCGATGGATTATTCGACGGTATTGATGGATTACTCGATGGTATCACTGGATTATTCGATAGTATCACATGATTATTCGATGATATAAATGCATTTTTTCATTCACTAGATGGTCTGGATAGATGATTATTCGGTCAGGTATAAATGATTATGCACTAGTATATGAAAGATTATTCAGTCGTATGAATATGTTTTGTAGGTTAGTCATTTTGATTATTCGATGTTATCACTATATTATTCAATCGTATTGACGAATTATGCGATGGTATCGCTTTATTATTCGATGGTGTTAGAATATTATTCGGTTAGTTACGTCATTTCCACACGTAACTAAAAATTATTCGATGGTATCGCTGAATTATTCGACGGTATCACATGATTATTCGGTGGTATTGATGCATTTTCAAATGATTTTTCTACCTATCAACGCTCGGTTCACATGATCATGAAGAAACGAATGATATATGATGCTGCATATGCAATGATCATGAATGCAATTTCTTCCCATTCAAATGAATCAAATGCTTTAAATATTTTATTACTATGTCGATGAAAATTGAAAGTATGCCAAATCAGATGAATCAATGCCAGATGAATATAATTCCTCTGGAGGGTACGGTTAACGCACTACCTGTTCATCTATATCTATTGTTGGCGAAAGTAAGTATGCCAAACCAAATGCTTTATGAACAATGACAAATTGAATTCTTATTCAGTCTAACAAAATGCCGATTAACATAACTAAACTGAGCAACAACACAGATCACCAGCAATGGAAGGAAGCACATACATTGAGAGCGAGGGAGACTGCGACAAGAAGACATCGAGGACCAAAGGCATTGAGCGACGGTGTGATCCACCAGATCTAAGACTGGACTTGAGGGCGAGCGAGGGCAACGAGTACAATAGGCAATGTGCGAAGGCCCATCGGCCTCCTCCTCCAGCTGCTTTCATGAATCCAGGCCATCGCATCCGGGCCGGAGGAATCGCCGCCGCCTTCAACGCCCACTGTGATTCTGCCCATCGATTCAACAACCAATTGACCAAAAAAAAACTCTAAACTTACCCATTTATCCGGCACTGCTCGTGATCCTCTCTTTGCCGACGCCGCCACAGTTGAACCGTTCACCCGGTGTTGGTCAAACTCCTTGCCAACAATCGAACCCAGGAATCAATCAAACTCAAAATAAGCAAACCCTAGAAATTGGGGTATTTCAAAATTACCTCAAAAATTCAAAGGAGGGGAGAGGGAGAGAGGAGGCTGGTGGCCGGAGGTGGCGAATGGAGTCGACGGTATGGTGCTCGTCGGCGGCTGCTGAGCGAGGTCGGAGAGGAACCCAGATCTGGACATCAAATTCGTCAATCTGCCATGGGAGCAACACGAAGGCGATCTAATTCGTCGCCTCTGCAACCGCCATCGCCGTCGCCACCTTCGCCGCCATCACCACCTTCGCCTCTGCAATCTACCTGCGCAGTAGAGGAAACGGTCACACTGTTCAATGCCAGCCACCATCGCAGTCGACGCCCTCACACCGCCTTCACCTCTCCTCATCGCCAGATCACCGCTCATCTCCTTCGCAATCGCCTCTCCTCATCGTCGAATCGCCGCTCGCCCTTCACAATCGCCCTTCGCTATCGCCGAATCGCCTCCTCGCCCTTCTCTCTCTTCCACCCATAGACTCACACGCATAATAGGTTGAAGGTGGGGGGTTTTATTTCCTTTTTTTTTTCAATTAATTAAACTTACCAATTAATCTCAGCCTTTAGATTTCACTCAATCAACGGTGAGAGAGAGAGAGAGAATGGGTATAAAGTGCACACCCCTTAGGGTGTACTTTGTGCACGATTGTGGTCTATTGATCTAAATGGAATAGAGGGAGTGGATGTTGCCACATGTCCCATGATTTTTTTTAAAAAAAAATTAGAAAACTAATTTAAATGCCCATTATTTGGAATGTGAGCGCGTGTACCAAAATAAAACCCTAAATTAGAGATTGTCTTCTCCATTCCTGTTGACAAAGGAGCCGCATAGAGCCAGGAGATGAGGCGAGGCGGGACGAGGCGACCGGAAGAGAATCGTAGCGGAGGATAGGTGAGCACGGAGGCAAAGTGGAGGCAACCCGTCCCTTCTCAAACTCAGCCGGTGAGCGCGGAGTCGGATCGGAGGTCCCTTCTCAGCCGGACGATGGGGCCAGGTCTCGGGACAGAGAAGGCCGGCGATGACCGCGATCATGGAAACTGGTGTGTCACAGTACTTCTTTTCTCCCCCTTCTTTTCGATTTCCATGGTCCAGATCTGAATCTGTTCGATTTACATCGTCCAGATCTGAATCTGTGGAAGCGGTTGAAGATGAAGACGAAAGCAAAGTAGTGGGGATGGGCGACGAACAGGGAGGGATAACGGGGAGGGTTCATGGCGAGTGCGGTGTCGATGGTGGCGGATTCGAGTCAGCGTCGGTGGTGGCGGATTCGAGTCTGAAGTGCGGTGACGGTGGTGGCGGAGGGTGGTGGAGATGGCAGGTGGGGATGGGCGACGAACAGGGAGGGTTCATGGCGAGTGCGGTGTCGGTGGTGGCGGATTCGAGTCGGCGTCGGTGGTGGCGGATTCGAGTCTGGAGTGCGGTGACGGTGGTGGCGGAGGGCGGTGGAGATGGCGGGCAGTGGGCAGTGTTGCAGTGGTGGGCAGTGGGCACCCATCGGAGTTTGATTATTTGCAATTGGTGTGTGGTGGCGGTGGTGTGTGGTGATGGTGTTTCCGAGCGGTGGCGGTGGTGGTGGTGATGGAGTTTGATTATTTTCATTTTTTAGATTAATAATTTTATTCGTCAATTATTCAGGGAAATACAAGCATTATTCGGTGAATGTGTAAAGATTATTCACGAAAATTGTATTTTTTTTAGAGAAATATGATATTGTTAATTTTATTTGTTACCCATGAAATATTATTCGGTGAATTTCTAATGATTATTCGTTAATATAAGACATTTTTTTACTCGTAACACATCAACTACTGTGAATGTGAAACATTATTAGGTGAAATATGAAGTATTATTCATTAAAATCGTAAGTATTGTTTAGGGATTTGAGATTTCTTTTGTTTAAACTTGATGAACAAAACGTTATTAGATAGCATATATGACAAATTATTCACTGGAATTGACAAATTTTGATTTGAACTTGATGGAAAAAGATATCATAACATTATTCGGTAGCATGTGAAACATTATTCGGTGAAATTGTCAAAATTTTAAAACGAACAAAATGAGGTAGGTCCCACCAACGAATCATCCATATTCATTTATTTTTTACAAAACCAAAATCCCAAAAATATTATTTATATTAAAAAAAAAAAATGAGGTGGGTGAGTAGCACGTACATGATGAAAGAAAGTGAGGAAAGTGAGAGTGCTATTAGCACGTGGGTCCCACACAATTTATAGCAATTTTTTTAAAAAAGCCTTTTAATCATGACCTTCCAAATACTCTCCATCAACGGCTCATGATTATGCACAAGGTACACTTTAAGAGGTGTGCACTCTGGAACCAATCTCTCTCTCTCTCTCTCTCTCTCTCTCTCTCTCTATATATATATATATATATATATATATATATTTATATATATATATATATATATATATATATATATATATATATATATATATATATATATATATATATATATATTATAGCTTGTGGTAATGGATACATCTATAGTGATGGTTGTATACTTAAGGTAACAGTTGTGTATGCATTGTAAATTTTGTAATGGTTATTCCTTAGCTAACGGTGATGTGTCTATGCTAACAGGTATCTAAGCTAACGGTTGTTGATCAATGGTAACAGATGTTCCCATTTTTCTAAAACTGTTACCATAGGATAGCAAACCGTTACCACAGACCTATGGTAACGGCCTCTACTGTAGCGGGGTGACATGTGTTACCATAGATATATAGTAACGCTTTTGAAGGCTAAGGTAACTGATTTGGGCCGTTACACTAGGTCAGATATTTTGTAGTGGCCCTTGTTCGTCAATTGTACTCTATCTCCTTCGCAAGTTGGGTATTCGTGACTTGCATGCTCTAACTTGAAGGAGAGTATTGGAGAATATTATCTTTTGTAAATATAGAAGACATATATTAATGGATCTTGTTTCGGCGGAATTCAAGGGAAACTCTACCAAATAGTGTTTTCCATTCCTCTCACAAAAAAATAAAATAAAAGAAAAAATTTAAAAAAAAATGGGAATGGCGGTGGGGGAGGGAAAGGAGGGGGGATTTTTAGCCCGTGGCAACTCTACCCATAGAGTTTTTTGGAAATGGATCCAATATTAACGTATATTAGACTAGAAGGCTTAATTAAGTAGTTGTAAAGATATTATTTAGTTTCCCTTTACCTATTTCAGCGTTAGGGTTATAATTTAGTATATATTGTATCATCTTCAAATAATCATGATGGCAAAGGAAAATTTCCACACATTGGTTCTTACAATTTCATAGACAAAAAAAAATTGATTAGACGTTTCTCAGAGATTTGAACAAATACGCAACGCAACCAATTCAGTGAAAAAGTGGAACTAAACCTAATTAATCACTGCATCAAGGCTCTGAGAAATCCTTTAGTCCGAGAAAGAATGAAAGTGTTGACAATAACAATTTAATTTACGTCGAATCAGAAAGAAAGTACTTACCATCGAATTCAATCCAAGAAATCCTTCAGCATCAACAAGCTAGCTAGAAGGCAGCTCGTCTCGACGTCGACCACATCTGATCTAGAGCAAGTGCTGACAAAAAGGCATACAACCTCTGACAAAGAGGCAAACGCCGTTGATGTCTCAACACCGTCTTCAACCTCTGCCAAGGAGATCTGAAGGCGGACACAAAGAGGCGGACAACTCGATCTCCATGAATGCTTGGGATTTGATGAAGGCGGATTACGAGGGCGGAAACTAGATCCGTATGGAGGCAGGAGATTAGGCAGAGAGAGAGAGTGTCGACTGCGAATTAAAACGGGAAGGAAATTAGGCGATGAAGGGAGATAGGGTTAGGGCAAGGGCTGACCGGTGGACAATGGTTTAATTAGGGCAAGGGCCCAATTTCCTCAATTTTTATTACTCAATAGTCAATCCATTTGTTTTTAATTGATTTTTTTCAAGTGATGTACCTTTTTTTTTAGAAGGTAAAAACTACTTACATGTTAAATTTTTATTAAATCTTTTTAATAATATTATACTTATTACTAATATTATTATGCTTATTAATAATATTATATTTATTCTTACTGTTCTGCTTGAAAGTGGGGCTTGAGTTCGTTCGTCATCTTTGGCCACTTCCTATTTGGTTTAGGCTTGCTTAGTTTCGCATGTTGTAGAGTTCTTTTGTATGGGTTGCACCGTTTACTTATGTTATTTATTTTGATTTTTTAGACGGATCTTCCGTTTGCCGGCTTGTCGGCCATCGAGTTTAAGATATTTCTGAATTCAAATTCTTATCTGATTAAAAAAACAAAAAAAAATAAAGTTATTAGAAAAATAAATATTTTATTTAATTTTTTTTATCACAGTAAAAAAAGCGTACCTGTAGTAAAAGTTCAAATAGTAAACAGAGTCAACTCCGTCTTCAACCTTTCGACCAGTCGTATCCGCTGCCACTAGGGGGAAACAGGATCGAATTTGAATCAGTCGTATCCGCGTGAATTAATTTGCATCAAATTGAACCCTTTTCATTTACTTCATACCAACGCCCACCGAAAATGACAAGTATATATATTGAAGTAATTGATCCATCTATAAGTATAAGTTATACTTATCATTTTAGTTTAAATTAATTAGTTACTTCAGCAAGTAAACCTCCCAATCTCCTCTGTCACTCAACATATTTGAAATCAAACAAGTTCTTCCTATTCCTAGAGTTTCTATTTGGAAATGGCAGAAGGTCCGGCTATTGGAATTGATCTTGGAACTACCTACTCCTGCGTCGGAGTTTGGAAGCACGATCGGGTTGAGATCGTCGCCAATGATCAAGGTAACAGGACTACGCCTTCCTACGTTGCATTCAACGATACCGAGCGTATGATCGGAGACGCAGCTAAGAATCAGGTCGCCATGAACCCACTCAACACCATCTTTGGTATGATTTCTTTCTTTTCCTTGTTTTCATTCTGTTTGTACTGTGTTGACGCTGCTAAGAATCAGGTCGCCAAAGTTTCTAATCAATGAACAAACCAGAACTTGAAATCTATGAAGTCAATGTTTGCTTCCTTGTAGGTTTAAATATATTTGTCCCAAATTTGATCTCTGTCACCTGGTTGCTTTAGTTGAAAGTTTAATTAGTTTCCTTGCTTATGATCTCTCGGACTCTTAGTCTTAGTAATTCTGTTTGTGCTGTGTTGACTCTTGCTTTTGGAGTCGGCCGAGTATGCATTAAAACATACCTAATCGAACTGCCATCTGTTGGATTGTTTTATATGTAACATATTCAATTCAACATGTTGGATTTGTTTACTGATAAATGTTTTGAGTGTAGAAGTTATTCAATTTTAACTGTTTCAACTCGGAGAAAATTCGCAGACCTTGAAAGTAGCTAGTTATGTTAAATGACAGATGCGAAGAGGTTGATCGGCAGGAGATTTAGCGACCCATTGGTACAGAGTGACATGTGTTAAGTAAATAAATCATATTATTTATGATTTGATTAGTTTAATTATTTTTAATATTTAGGGTTAGAATAAGTCAATGTTAGTTAGAGTAATTCACTCCACGCCTATCTTCACTATCTCCATCACCATTGTAATCCTCTATATATTCTCTTTGGTAAATCAATAGAATGTGTGTTCTTCTACACCAATTCTCAATATGGTATCTGAGCCTTTCGCCTAACGGCTCTGATCCTCCAATTTCCGCCTCCGGGCAACTATCCTCCAACTTTTGGCATAAACCAACCTCCAATTTCCGTCTCTGGGCAACTATCCTCTAACTTTTGGCACAAACCAATGCTTCGGCATGTTGCCACGAAACCAATCCTACGGCTTAGGCCTCCACAAACTGCCTATGGGTAATCCAAAACCGCTTCCGCCTTATGCACTAATCAAAATTTTGGCTTCTGCAAACCAAATTTCGGCCAAAACCATGTCGGCCTTTTATTATATTCTTGTTTTTCGTTGGCCAAAACCCTATGTCGGCCACTCAAAATCGTTATGCCTTCAAGCAAATCAAATTTTCACCCTCAAAATTTTCACCAAGCTCGAGCAGCAATGGCTCTACAACAACTATGACTCCTGCTGCCACTGCCAAGGCCGCCCTGATCCTCTCCTTCGACGGCGGCAGTACCTCCCCCACCTTCTGATCAGATCTGATTCTAATCGCAATCTATTTCAGCGAGTGCCATCCCAAGGCATCTCCACTCTCGCTCTACATCGCCTTCAAGTGCTGCTCACAAGCATTGTGCCCAAACGCCTCCGCATTCCACCGGAAAGAGGAAGAGAGGAAGGAACGAGAAAAAAAAAAGGAATGGAAAAAGATAAATACTTCCAGCAGCCTAATTTATTAGGCTTTATTTGATATCTTTGTTTTCATTTAATTTCAGTTTTTAGCTTTCGTAAATCTACGCTTCAACTGCGGGAGAATGTTAAGTAAATAAATCATATTATTTATGATTTGATTAGTTTAATTATTTTTAATATTTAGGGTTAGAATAAGTCAATGTTAGTTAGAGTAATTCACTCCACGCCTATCTTCACTATCTCCATCACCATAGTAATCCTCTATATATTCTCTTTGGTAAATCAATAGAATGTGTGTTGTTAGATGAGATAGATGATCTCACAAGTTCATTGATAACAAAATCAAAGGTATTTAAAGATACAAAGTTAGTGGTTGAGTGAGAATCACCACTAAGAGATTGTGCAAATAAATAAAACTAATTAACCTAAAATAGAGGAACTAATTAAACCTAATAATAGATAAACTATTCCTAACATTCCCCTGCAAGACGGACGGCGAATTCAAAGTCCGATCTTGAACAAACAAACATATCTTTGTGAAACTCTGATGGAAGCGCCCCTGGCCTGCCTCACGACGACCTTCCGCTTGAAGATGATGGTGTTGCCAGCGCGAAGGTTAGGCTCCGAGAACGACGGGTAGTTAAAGTAGCGGAGGCTGGCCCTGTGGTGGCAGTTGTAGTGGTATGTGGTGGCCGATTCTTGGTGGTTTTGTGGCCGGTGGAAATTAGGGCGGTCAGATCTGGGGTCAGCAAGGGCTGCGAAGAAGGAAGAGAGGAGGGTAGCGGGGTCTGTGTGGCTCAGGGATGCCGGACAGGGATCGTCGTCAGTCGGCGGTGGTGAGAGTCGGGCGGATCTGGTGCGCGGGGCCTGTGGCTGCCAATTCTTGGTCGGAAAAAGTGGAAAAGAGGGTGGTGGTCAGCAGCGGCTCCGGTGATGTGCAGCGGTGACAGAGAAGGCCATGGTTGATTAGCCGAAGGTGGTTTTAGGGCGGCATAAGCCGAAATTGGATTAGCCCGAGGGCGGTTTTGTGTGGCCAAGATGTGGTTTAGCCAACGAAAAACAAGAACAAGATTGAAGGCCGACATGGTTTTGGCCGAAATTGGAATGGCAAAAGCCAAAATTTTTGGTTAGAGCGGAAGCGGTTTTGTAATGGCCGGAGCCAATATTGGATTGCCGGTAGGCGGTTAGGGAATAAGGAAGAAAGGCCGACATGGTTTTGGCCATTAAAGAGGTTTTGGTTTGGCGGAAGCCATTAGTTTTGAGGCTTGAGGATCGGAGCCGTTAGGCTAAGAAGGCTCGGATACCATGTTAGATGAGATAGATGATCTCACAAGTTCATTGATAACAAAATCAAAGGTATTTAAAGATACAAAGTTAGTGGTTGAGTGAGAATCACCACTAAGAGATTGTGCAAATAAATAAAACTAATTAACCTAAAATAGAGGAACTAATTAAACCTAATAATAGATAAACTATTCCTAACAACATGAAGCTTTGGCCATTCGAGGTTATTCCCGGACCTGCTGACAAGCCGATGGTGGTTGTCACCTACAAGGGCGAGGAAAAGCAATTCAGTGCTGAAGAGATCTCATCAATGGTGCTTACTGAGATGAAGGACACCGCAGAGGCTTATCTCGGTACAACCATCAAGAACGCTGTGGTGACAGTCCCTGCTTACTTCAATGACTCCCAAAGGCAGGCGACTAAGGATGCTGGTGTTATTGCGGGTCTGAATGTCATGCGTATCATCAATGAGCCCATTGCCGCTGCTATCGCCTACGGCCTTGAGAACAAGTCGGGCAGCTGCGGCAGGAAGAATGTGCTCATCTTTGATCTTGGTGGTGGCACATTTGATGTTTCTCTCCTTACAATTGGGGAGGCCAGTGACAAGAAGGATGTGCTTTTGTTCGATGTGAAGACAACTGTTGGCGACACCCACCTTGGTGGAGAGGATTTCGATAACAGGATGTTGAACCACTTTGTCGAGGAGTTCAAGAGAAAGCATAAGAAGGACATCAGTGGCAATCCGAAGGCTCTTAGGAGATTGAGGACTGCTTGTGAAAGGGCGAAGCGAACTCTTTCGTCCGCTGTTCAGAAGACCATTGACGTTGACTCGCTATATGCCGGTGTAGATTTCAACACTTCGATTAATCGTGCCAAGTTTGAGAAGCTGAACATGGACCTGTTCATGAAATGTAAGGAGCCTGCTGAGCAGTGTTTGAGGGACGCCAATATGGACAAGAGTGATGTCCATGATATTGTGCTTGTTGGTGGCTCAACTAGATTCCGAAAGTGCAACAGCTTCTGCAGGAATTCTTTAATGGCAAAGAGCTATGCAAGAGCATCAACCCAGATGAAGCGGTGGCATCTGGTGCTGCGGTACTGGCTGCGAAATTGAGTAGCCAAGGTAACCAGAGGGTTCTGGATCTTGTGTTGGTCCATGTCACTCCCTTATCGCTCGGTGTGCATACTGTTGGTAGTGTGATGGCTGTTGTGGTCCCTCGGAACACCACCATCCCGTGCAAGAAGGAGGGGGTATTCTCTACTTCCGTTGATTCCCAGACAAGTCTCCTTTTCCAGGTCTATGAAGGAGAGCGAGCCAGTACAGTGGAAAACAACTTGTTGGGCGAGTTCAAGCTCTTTGGCATTCCTCCTGCTCCAAAGCGTGTTCCCAAGATCAATGTCTGCTTTGACATCGATGCTGACGGCATCTTGAATGTTTCGGCTGAGAGCAAGGAAAGTGGGCAGAAGAGCAAGATCACGATCACCAACGACAAGGGAAGGCTGTCCAAGGAGGAGATTGAGAAGATGGTTCAGGAGGCCAAGAAGTACAAGGCAGAGGACGAGGTGTTCAAGAAGAAGGTGAATGCCAAGAATGCATTGGAGAAATACATAGACAATATGAGGAACATCATCGACGATGAGGAGATTCAGTCCATGCTAGGTGCATACAAAGAGAAGATTGAGGAGGCCATTGATTCCACGGTTATCTGGTTGGAGGCTGCCCATCATGCAGAGGCGGAGGAATTTGAGGACAAGTTGAAGGAGTTGGAGAACCTGTGCAACTGCAACCCCGTCATCAGGAAGATGTACCAGGGTGGACACAGAAGGCCCAACCAGTGGTGATGGCCCCAAATTTGAGGAAATTAACTAAGCCAATATATATGTTACTCCCTCCGTTCCACAATACATGGTCTTTTAGTTTTGGGCACGCTTTTTAATGAGCGCAAAACTCTATAAAATATTATTTTTTTAGTTAATTTTTTTATATAATTTGATACTTATTGGTAATAAATATCAAATTATATAAAAAAATTAATTAAAAAAATAATATTTTATAGTGTTTTTCGCTCATTAAAAAGCGTGTCTAAAACTAAAAGGACATGTATTGTGGAACGGAGGGAGTACTTTTCAAGTAATCTTTTGATCGATGTGCTTATCCACCATGAATGCAAGCTGTTGATGTTGTAATTAAGCAGTTGGTATTTTGTCCTACAGTCCTACTCTTATACCTCGTATGATATAATATATATATATATATATATATATATATATATATATATATATATATATATAGATAGATAGAGTATGGATTAAATGTTAACAAGTCTTATGATGTTTTGTGTTAACAAATCTCGGCCCTTGAATGAGGAAAGATGAATGGCCCAAATTATTCTAATATATTAATTTAAATATAATTTAAATGGAAATTAAAAAAGCCCACCCATGAGCGCGTGAGAGTCTACAATATAACCCTAACTAAAATCCCTGATTTGTCGACCATGTTGAGAGGAAGAACTGCAATGGCGATGGCAATGGCAATTTGCGGCAATTGGTGATGTCGATTTGTGGAGGCGGAGGCCGAGGCGATTGTAGAGGAAGAACATCTCAAGCCCAAGGATGAGGGACGGTTTGGGATGGCGGAGGCGATTGCGGAGGCCAGGGACGAAGAACATCTCGAGCCCAAGTGGAGGCGATTGCGGAGGCGATTGGCGATTGGCGATGGAGGTTCGGGATCTGGAGGTCAGGAATGAGGCGATTGGCAATTGTAGATGAAGAACTCGGCTGCCAATCTCGCGAACCCTGTCTAACCTTGCTGTAGATCGAAAGAAAGGGGAACCGCTAGCAATTGAAGCTTGAAGATGAGCATGGACTATTATAAGATGACGAGGCGGTAGAAATCAACGATGACATACACCGAGCAACTGCGATGGCGAGACTTTCAAGGACAAACACCGGCCAACAAATTGTTGCAGCGTCGAGAGGACCACCGGCCTGCACAACCACCAACGATCGTGAAAGGGATGTGTAAGATTGTAGTTGATTTTTTGCTTGATTTGATGAATATATTTGTTTTGCCTGAAAAGTTACGGAATTGGGTGGAATTGGGACCTAATTGCAATGTTGAAATGTCGATTATTGGTTGTTGATTAAATTAATCGAGCAAATCAGTGTTTTAAGGTAAATTGATCGAGTATTCGTAGATTTTATGTCTTCGTTCAATTTTTTTCTTTCTATTTGATCTCTATTGTGAATGTCAAATCTTTGGTGCAAATACAAATTGTGTTCAGATGTATATTTTTTCTAGTTTTGTTCTATTAATGTCAAATCTTTGGGCCGTGTCGGTTGAAATTAGCGAATAATTACTATCAACTCAGCGAATAATTACTATCAATTTAGCGAATAATTACTATTAACCTAACGAATAGTTGTTCTATGAACATGTTCAGAGTCACCATTCGGTAACTATTAACATGTTCAGAGTCACTATTCGATAAGTTCATGGTTTTTATTCGTTGATAATATACGGAATTATTCATATGTATGTGGTTTATTAGAGGTGGGAAATCAAGAATTATATTTACATACTCTCTCAATCTAGCGAATAATTACTATCAACTTAGCGAATAATTACTATCAACCTAGTGAATAATTACTATCAACCTAATCTAGCGAATAATTACTATCAACTTAGTGAATAATTGCTATCTATCTAGCAAATAATTACTATCAATATAGCGAATAATTACTATCAACCTAGCGAATAGTTGCAAAATTGAGAACCTTTTTGCCAATATCTAAACGATAACTCCTCTTTACACACGAATAATAACTATAAGTTAGCGAATATTTAATATTACCTTATCGAATAGTTCAAACAGTGCACCGCATAAAAAAAACGTTACTCAACACAAAAACCTTACGCCACAAAAAAAAAACAGTGTACAGCACACGCGCGTAATTCAAAAAGTGGGTGAGGAAAGAGGTGGTCCCATTAATTTTTAATTAAAGAAAAAAGACAAAATTGTCAAATAATTTCAGCCACCCATTTGTTTTAATCAAAGGCTCAGATTTGTTAACACAAAACACCATAAGGGATGTTAACACATGACCCAACCTCTCTCTCTATATATATATATATAATGGTAAGCTTATTGTATCTTAACGATTTATTTTGCCCATGTTGATTATGTAATATGACGTTTTTTTAAGGGGTTTGATATTACCAAAAGAGTTCAAGATTCACAAACAAAGAGGGCTATAAGTTTGTATGGCGTTTTTTCATCCTCTCTATTTACCAATTCAAACAATCTTATTTATGTGTAAAAAAAAATTTAGGGACTTATTTGAAGTTAGTTACTCTGGTAATTTTGGTAATTTTTAGTTTTGAATTATTATATATTATTATCCCATACACTATTTTTTGTTGTATTTATACTCTATTAATTGTCTAATAATAATTTTATATATACATACATATTATATGTGTGTGTATATATACCCATACATATTACATTATAAATACAGTTTTATTATTGTTTTAATCAATAAAAAATAGAGGGATTTTGTTCAAATGGGCCTTTAAGCATATTTGGTTAGCTAGATAGGCCCATTAATTGTTTTTTTTAGCATGCTAAGCCTTCTTAATTGTTTTTTTAGCTAGATATGGTCACCCGTTGACCGGTCAACCCAGTTTGATGCCAACTTTTTTCTTTTTTTTTTGATGCCAACTTTTTTCTTTTTTTTTGATGCCAACTTTTTTTTTTTTTTTAGTGATGCCATATTTTACCGTTTTGATGCCAAAATTTTATGGTGACAATTTTATATAATTGATGGCATAAGAGCTTAAAACGTGGAATCAAAATATTGTCACCTTATTGTCACTTTTCTAATGAAATGATTGGATGACTCTTTTTTAATGCCACTTTTTTAAAACATTGATGACATTTTTTGTGATGTCATATTTTACCGTTTTGATGCCAAAATTTTATTACATTTTATTTTCACTCTGATGCCACTTTTCTAATTAAATTATTGGATGACACTTTTTTTAAACTTTGATGACATTTTTTGTTTACTCTAATGTCACGTTGACCATTGATGCCATTTTGAAAAATTTGTATCACATTAAAGAAAAAAATGTCATCAAAAATACTACTTTTGAAAAAATATCATCAAAAATAATGGCATCACGGTAAAAAAAATATTATCAAAAAATTGACATAAAAAAAAAGTGACATCAGTCCTTAACAGCAAAAAAAATGGCATCAATGATCAACGTGACATTACTGTAAACAAAAAATGTCATCAAGGTTTAAAAAAAGTGACATCAATAAATTTTGGCATCAAAACGGTAAAATATGGCATCACTAAAAAAAAAAGTTGGCATCAAAATGGGGTGGTCAACGTTGACCGGTCAATGGTCAAACAGTTGACTATTGATCAACCCATCCTATTGGGAAGGGGTCTAGGGCAAAACTAATTAAATTGATTTAGGGGCTAAGTGACTAATTGAATATTCAAAAAAGGCCCTCTACCAAAATCACCCTAAAAAATATAAGCCATTTTTTTAAATCTCCCCTATTGTTCTTTAATTAATTAAGCATTGCCTTTTTTATAGCAAATTATATTTTTATTTGATTTCAGAAAATAAACAAAATCATAATGTGGGCATTCAAAGGATTTGGTAACGTAAGAGTTTTTTTTTTAAGAAAAAAATGCAAAATTAATTTACCTTTTTAAATATGATAGATGTCAAAACTAAAATGAGGGTTTCCAAAAGAGTGAGTTTTTCCTATAAATTAAATGATCAATTAATTCAATAATTTTAATCATCAATTATAGGGAGGTTAGAAAATGAAGTAGTCCTTTAGTTTTGTCAAACCACATTTTGTAACACCCTTATAATGAATGATGAAGGGTAATCATAACATTGAAATTTAAGTTTCTTACAATAGTATGCATCATTTACTATAGATAGCCCCTTCAACTTTGGAACACCCTTATAATGAATGATGAAGGATTTTCTCGATTTTTTGTAAATATAATTTTATACTTTTTAATATATTATTGCACTACATGATATTATTTTTGCTCATCAATAGACAATGATTGCACAACATGGGGGATTGGTGAAATTTTGCTCAACATCATCTTATTTTTGCTCAACTATATGTTATTTTTGCACAACAATCAAGACTTATGAAATTGTGTTCAACATGATCTTATTTTTGCTCATCAATAGACTATAATTGCTCAACATGGGAGATTGGTGGAAATTTGCTCAACGTGATCTTATTTTTGCTTAACAATAGATTATTTTTGCACAACTATTGAGACTAGTGAAATTGTGCTCAAGATGATCTTAACCATTCATGTATTGATCAATTTGATTTCTTTATAATTCTGTCAGCACTAAAATTATGAACACCGCTGACACTCGTTTTCTCTAATTAACAAAATAGAAAAGATGCTGATACAACTCTTAATTTCTGAAATTTGAGATAGTAATCATTTATGCTTTATAATGTGTGTGTGTGTGTGAATTTATGAAAAAATAAAATATACATCTTATTCAACTAAGCAATAGCATTACAACAAGATTTAGTGAAATATACATCTTATTCAACTAAGCAATAGCATTACAACAAGATTTAGTGAGAGGATCTCATGTACAAATGGCATATAGCATGTCGAATACAAGTTCTGACTTCTGAGAGAAATTTCCCTTTTAGCAAAGGCAATGCTTCACAGCCATTGTTCTGCACAACTCAAATATACCATCAAACCTACACCAGTTTCCATTACTTTCTTTCTCCATTAACCAGTTCATACAGAAAACATGTTGTGCCGTTCCATTCCATCGACGAGGGTTCATTCACACGACAAATTCTGCTTGCTGGATTGTGTGCTCTACAAAGCCGGGGAGCTAGTCAATGTACCGAACATCCCATCCAACAACATGCTGATTCCCTAACATGAGCAATTCAAACACAGAGCAAAAACATTATTTTCGAGCAAGGCAATCTAAGTATGTACACAAACCAAAGTATCGTGTCGTGTACCAACCATGAAATTCCACGGCCAGCTATTGAGGATTGTAAGGCAGGGCCGTCCAATTGAATTCGGGGGCCTTGTGCGAAAATAAAAATGAGGCCCTAATAACAAGAATTGATGAGTTTTTTTAGTTCCTCCGGTGTCTTAGCCTTTGAATTTCTTTTAGAACTCCAGTGTTCCTCCACTTCCCACCGTTTGTCACCTTTCTGAAATCAAAAATTGATGAACTTATAAATACAAAATCCACAAAATTTGAAATAAAACAACCCTAAATTCAACCGGTTGCAATTATCAAATCATTTAATAAGTTACAATGTCAAAAAAAAAAAAAAAAAATAGCCTTTAATCGGCTGCATCTTTGAAATTCCATTAAAGGCTAAACTCATAACCCCTAATGAAACCTACAGGCGTCCACGCCATGACACCTAACCCCTAATGGCCAAAAAAAAAAGTCTAATTGAACTACAGAGCATTGTTACTCCTAAACCCTAACCTAAAACAGTAGAATCGTAACTCCTAACCCTAATTATTTCTTTAAAAAAAAATTAAAATTCATCTTCACCCTTAAATTAAGCCTTGTAAATATGGAATTCAAATCCAAAATAACTAGAATCAAAGTGGAAAAAGCCTAAAACTCGTCCTCTAAAATAAAAAATAGAAGAAAAATTAATCAATTCCGAAATTCATCCTTACCTTTGGACGACGAAGATTGGAGGCCCAGGAGGATGACTCGAGGAGTTGAATGTAAGGACTGGGCTTCGGATTCGGGTCATAACATTGAATAAACACCAGAATCGTTGAATCGAAATCCGATGATGACGATTGACTGAATCGAAACCGGATCGATGATGGCGGAATGAGTTTGGAGTGGGACTTAAGAGTGTGAAGGATTTTTGAGGATTGGGAGAGTGCCCTACAATTTAAACTAGAATTAAGATGATGGAGGCATGATTAGAGTTGAAAGCCTGCGACGGAATTGAAAGCGCGCTTGCGAAGAAAACGAAGCGTCCAAAACCAGCAGATGATGAAGATGGAGAGAAGCGTGCGTCTGGAGCCGCGTTATCATTAATTGCCGGTAAAAAAAAATTAATATATATATATTAAAAAATACATGGGGCCCTTCAGATTTGGGGGCCCTGTTCCGTTGGGCTCTTTGCACAGCCCAATGGACGGGCCTGTTGTAAGGGCGTTGCACTCGCATATCTTGATGCTTCTATAAAGGTCCCAGTTGACTGCACCAACCATACATTTAAGGGGAAAACATTCATCTAGTTTTTTCAAATAAAAAGTGATATGTTATGCTATGTAACTACCTCGATCATAGTAACCAAAACAGCGGCCATCATTGCAAATCCATCCACGATGTTCAGAGTTGGACAACCCCATTGAAATGGATATGGGAATTGAATCCTGCATTTCTTGAGTAACACATGAGAAATGGGGAAAAATGGTTAACTCTTATTCATTCAGTGCATAGTCAAAACTCACCAGGGGGCATCCTTTATGATTCTAGAGCTATCTGTGCGACAACTAAATTGAGTTTGAGGCGATGTGTGCTTATATGCACCAGCTGCAGTCAAGATCTTGGCAAAGGCCCAAATAATCGCAACTGTAACTAGCACTGAGTATCGACCACCCAAGGATTTTCTCGATTTCAACGCATGAGATAGATACTGAAAAAGTGACAGTTAAATCAGTACAAGCTAAGAAAACTATAACTTTAGAAAAATGTCACTCAAATCATCTATCAACAATTCAGATAGTGCCGCTCATGTGAAAGAATGCAAACATGTTCACACAGCAGTGCAGTACATAGCACCATCTCGGCATATTTTTACATGTCAAAACTAAGCAAGAAGCAGGACATATTTGCTCAGTAAAATAAGTTCATGTATACGTCAACACCCACAATATATATCATATTTCTATGTGCAGATTGAATGTAAATGGATTGCAGAGAGCAACACATTTATATAGGATGTGCTCTGAATTATTACCTCTGTATAAAATCTGGATGTGTGAGCAACCTCCTTGATTTGTTCATGCCCCCTTTCTCTATGAGAGGCTGCACACTAATAGTTGATAATCATAAAGTAATACTTTACAAAAGTCAAATACCATTATATATCATTAGTATAAAACCTGTAGCTTATTTCTGCTAATAAATAATAATACTTGCAAACCTGCAACTTATATTTGGAGTATATAAAAATTTTCAACGTGCAGACCACAGGGAGGCAGAGAGTGCAGATCTTACAATGAAAGGTCAAAAGAAGATGTAACAACACAATTGAAGGCAATTGACAAGGGATATGCAAAGAAAATAAGCACACAAAGGCACAAGCAGATGCTATATTTAAATCATGCCCAGTTCAAATAACTTGTACTAATACATAAACAAAGTTTTAACTCTTAAGAGAGCCAGAAATAATCCTTAGTTTACAATTGCAATTTTGATGTGTGCTTTAATTGATACTTCTTTATCAAGAGGAACACCTCAAAGTCTCAAACAGTCGGAAGCAAAGATCGATTGATAAGTAAAATAGTCGGAAGCAAAAATCGAGTTCCTTATCAGTCGATCGAAGATCGATTGATAAGGAAACCTCGGCTCGTAAAAATACATTCATCAAACAGGTTATGTGCAAAACATAAAACAACATATCAGTCACAAACATAAAACAAAAAGGACAAGATTTTAGATTTCGTTCAGCAATTAAAACCATCACAAACAAAATTGAGTTCCTTATCAATCGATCGCAGTCGAAAGCAAAGATCGATTGATAAGTAAAACATAAAAGCTCTTCCACAAACTAGCAATGGAAATTTGAGCATACCACAAGGAAGGTAAATTAAAGCAACAATCAACCGATTGATTTTAGCATAAGATTGTCGATCTAATCTTAAAATTCAGATAAGAGAAATGAAAATCAGACAGACGCCAGGAGGGAAGCAATCGATCGAAGATCGATTGATAAAGAAGCCGAAGGGAGCCGGGAGGAAAGCAATCTATCTTCGATCGATGGATAAGGAAATCAATAAATCTTCGATCTTCGATCGATTGATAAGGAAGCCGGAGGGAAGCAGGTGGATTCAATCAATGAGAACAGAGCAAGGAGAAGTTACCAAAATTAGGACGACACACGCGGCGACGGAAGGATGTCGAGGCCGAGCCAGATCTGAGGAGGCGAGGGCTGCAAGCTAGTGGACAGATCTAATCGAGACGGACGAGATAGTCTATGGAGGCAGACTAGATCTGAGCCGCGACGAGAATGAGGAGCCGCGACGAGAACGAGGAGCTACGACGAGAGAGTAGATCTGAGCAGCTTCGGGAGACCAGATCGGTTGTTGCACGGGAAGTCACGACGGGAGACCAGATCTGAGCGAGTAGATCGCCATTGAGTAGTGCGAGAGAGAGAGAGTGTGCGGAGAGGGAGAGCCGGAGGAGAGAGAAACGCACGTGGGAGAGAGGGAGGATGTTTATATTTATGACATTTCACAAAATTGTCCCAAAATGTGGACATTTTGCAAATTAGGTCCTATTTCGTGGCTATTTTGCAAATTGCCACTATAATTTTAGCGAATTCACATTAATCTAATTAATTTGGTTGGTTTTTTTTTTACATTAGGCAAAAATAAGGATGCACTACCGACCTCCATGATAATCTCGCAAGATTATGTTCTGGAACTCACAACAACAAGCACTCAAAATAACATTACAATTCAAGTGAGATTTAGCAATAAAGTCAACAACACCATTGACCTCTCTATAGCAATGCTGAAAAGCGATGCTCTCAAAATCTCTACTTAATGCGTGGATTTCTTGGACAATTTGAACAACCTCCAAAGGAATATTGTTCGCATGATTGATGGCGTCAATGATGATAGCACAATCACTTTCAACTATCACTCTTCGAATCCCCATCTCCGCTGCTAATCTTGTACCTGTATAAATAGCAAAAGCTTCTGCTAGAATGGCAGAACCCCTCCTGACGTTACATTTATGAATCTAAACAACTTGACCTTCATTATTCCTTATAATACAACCAACTTGTGATTGAGAATCAATTTTCACCGAAGCATCCACATTGATCTTAATGACATTTATTGGAGGGCGTTTCCAAATAATTTTATCCGGAGGCCAAACACGTTTAGGTAATTTTGTTTTTACCTGCCCTTTACTCCAGCAAGAGATATTATCAATAGCTTGAGTAAAAGCATGGATAATACCCGAATCAGTAGTATTTCGAAAAATAATTCTAGTTTTGAGCTCCCAAATTGAATGTCATAAATGACATAAGTCTGTAAAATCTATATTAAGAGCCCTAATATTTAGAATATTTTCTGAAACATCATTTGTTAAATTTGGTAAAGCAAAACAATTTTTCAATCTAACACCCAGACTTTTAATAAGGGATCTTGTAATCTAACAATTAAACAATAAATGATTTGTATCTTCTATATCAGAATTACAAAGAGAGCAAGTGCTAGGAACTCTATTTATATATCTATTTAACCGGACAGTAGTGGTCAAGATATCTAAAATAATTTTCCACATAAATTTTTTAATATTCGGAGAAATATTAAGTTTCCAAATCCAATCTGCTAGCTAGGATTGTCTTTATATTCCTCGACTTACAAAGAGAGGATGTTGATTTAACAGAGAAATTTTCATTATTACTATAAATCCAAATTAGCTTGTCTGGAATATCGGTTACTGGAATATGGATATTAGTTATTGCTTCAACAATGAGAGGGAAAAATACAATTTAATTTATCAATATTCAAGGAGTTGGTATTTATAAATAAATCGCAAACTTTTAAATCAGGATCACGATCATTCCGAAATCTTTTTAGAGATTGCGCACTTACCCAAATGTCATACCAAAATTTTATGGTTTTCACATTACCGACTAGCTAGAGCAAACCTTTGGAGAAAAGATCCGTTATATTAAGAAGCTTTCCAAATTGACAAGAAGTTTTGAATCTTTCTCTTTCCCTAAGAGATTCTTTCGAGAAATATTTATCCGTAATTACCTTAGGCCAAATAAAAGTAAACTGAATCAACTGCGTCTTCAACCTTCGGACCCCGCTCCGCTGCCACTAGGGGGAAACAGGATCGAATTTGAATCAGTCGTATCCGCGTGAATTAATTTGGATCAAATTGAACCCTTTTCATTTATCTCATACCAACGGCCACCGAAAATGACAAGTATTGAAGTTGATCCATCTACGAGTATAAGTTATACTTATCATTTTAGTTTAAATTAATTAGTTACTTCAGCAAGTAAACCTCCCAATCTCCTCTGTCACACAACATATTTGAAATCAAACAAGTTCTTCCTATTCCTAGAGTTTCGAATTGGAAATGGCAGAAGGTCCGGCTATTGGAATTGATCTTGGCACTACCTACTCCTGTGTCGGAGTTTGGCAGCACGATCGGGTTGAGATCATCGCCAATGATCAAGGTAACAGGACCACTCCTTCCTACGTGGCATTCAACGATACCGAGCGTATGATCGGAGACGCAGCTAAGAATCAGGTCGCCATGAACCCACTCAACACCGTCTTTGGTATGATTTCTTTCTTTTCCTTGCTTTCATTCTGTTTGTACTGTGCTGACACTGCTAAGAATCAGGTCGCCAAAGTTTCTAATCAATGAACAAACCAGAACTTGAAATCTATGAAGTTAAATATATTTGTCCCAAATTTGATCTCTGTCAACTGGTTGCTTTAGTTGAAAGTTTAATTAGATTCCTTGCTTTTGATCTCTCGGACTCTTAGTAATTCTGTTTGTGCTGTGTTGACTCTTGCTTTTGGAGTCGGCCGAGTATGCATTAAAACATACCTAATCGAACTGCCATATGTTTGAATTGTTTTATATGTAACATATTCAATTCAACATGTTGGATTTGTTTAATGATAAATGTTTTGAGTGTAGAAGTTATTCAATTTTAACTGTTTCAACTCGGAGAAAATTCGCAAACCTTGAAAGTAGCTAGTTATGTTAAATGACAGATGCGAAGAGGTTGATCGGCAGGAGATTTAGCGACCCATTGGTACAGAGTGACATGAAGCTTTGGCCATTCGAGGTTATTCCCGGAGCTGATGACAAGCCGATGATTGCTGTCACCTACAAGGGCGAGGAAAAGCAATTCAGTGCTGAAGAGATCTCATCAATGGTGCTTACCAAGATGAAGGAAACTGCAGAGGCTTATCTCGATACAACCATCAAGAACGCTGTAGTGACAGTCCCGGCTTACTTCAATGACTCCCAACGGCAGGCGACTAAGGATGCCGGGGTTATTGCGGGCTTGAATGTCATGCGTATCCTCAACGAGCCCATAGCTGCCGCCATTGCCTATGGCTTAGATAAGAAATTGAGCAGCAGCGGTGGGAAGAATGTGGTCATCTTTGATCTTGGTGGTGGCACATTTGATATTTCTCTCCTTACAATTGGGGAGGCCAGTCACAAGAAGGATTTGCTTGTTTTCGATGTCAAGGCAACTGCTGGTGACACCCACCTTGGTGGAGAGGATTTTGATAACGAGTTGGTGAACCACTTTGTCGAGGAGTTCAAGAGAAAGCATAAGAACGACATCAGTGGCAATCCGAAGGCCCGTAGGAGATTGAGGACTGAAGTTGTGTTCAACTTCAGTTGGCCTGCAGGAATGACAAGACCATATGTGTGAAGACAGATTGAAATCAGTCTTCAAGTGGGAGATTGTTGAAGAAATAGCAATTCTAATTTTAGTTTTAATAAAAGAAAATAACAACCATTCTTTTATTAGGTTGTGTGTAAAAAGGGTAATTACAATGAGAGGTGTGTGAGAGTTCCACCGTCCATTTCAAATCTTGTAAACCTATATAAACTCATAGGATTTGATTTGTTAGATATCCAATCCAAAAACACAGAGAGAAAAGCTTAGTTTAAAGCATTAAACAGAGAGAAGCTTTCAGGGGAATTTTCTGCGTAAAATTCCAGAGTGTAGATTTGGGTGTGGGTGTCAAGTAATTTAGTTGTAATCAGGTTATCATTCTATTAAAGTTTTGCGGCAGATTAGAAACATCTCGTGTGTGTGTTTTCTATCATTGTCATTCTCATTATTCTGATTTTCGGGAAAGTTGAGCGTAGTTTTCCCAACAATTGGTATCAGAGCATTGGTTATAAACAATCAACATAAAGTCAGATTTGAGTGGGAGCAATGGCCGCAGAAGATAGAAAGGTGAAACTAGACAAGTTCGATGGTGCAGATTTCGGATTTTGGAAGATGCAAATCGAAGATTATTTGTACCAGAAAAAACTTTATCAACCTCTGTCAGAAAAGAAGCCAGAGGGCATGAAGGATGAAGATTGGAATCTCCTGGATAGACAAGCTGATATGCGATATATTCCATAGCGCATTTAGTAGTTTTTGTCATCATTTACCTGACATTATGAGAGATATTAGTGTGAACTTGGTGATTCGGAGCATATTGAAGAAGTTGAAGAAATCATGCAAGTTACAGAAGCTAAGAAGATCGGAAGCAGCTGGAGGACTGAAGACCTTGGCGCGGCCGCGCTGCACTTGGCGCGCCCGCGCTGCTACCCGACGCGACCACGCTGCTAGGAGGAAGTGGCCGCGCTGATACACCAAATGGAAGAGTTGAAGACGAGGCTGGCGCGCCCGCGCTGCATTTGGCGCGCCCGCGTCGGTCCTGGAGTCGGATTCTTATCCGATTCTGTTATCTTATTAGTTTTAATATTTTATTATTATAATTGTACGGGATGTTAAACCCGATTTTATTAGGTTATATAGGCCGAGAAGGCAGTAGAGAATCATTAGGTTATTTTCCAGAGACATATTTTCCTTTTGCATTATCTCACAAACCCTATGGAGAACTAACTCTCCTTTGTTGCACTTGGTTCTTTGAAGCCTTCAATTAATTTGGTTGTGAGTATTCTACTCTTGTTCGTCCTTTGTTAATTGTTTCGATCTCCTGAGCTTATTGCTTGATTGCTTATTATTGATTTATCTAGATTGATCACCTAGGTTTATCGATACTAGTCATACTGCTAGGGTTTCCAATTCCAGGTCTTGGGTTGTAGATTCATTGTAGCAAACACAATCTCCATACGCGGTCGCTTGTGGTAGATTGTGAGGGAGATTCGATTACAGGCTATTTTAACGGGTTGTTAGAATCGCTTGTATCTCATTATAATTCATGCTTTAATGCTGTTGCTTTATTATTTGGTGAAGGTTTTCCCTTGTAATTTAGTGATAAGTGCTTTTAGGACTGGTAGGACTAAAAGCTATTACACGATCTGAATTGAGAACAATTACTGGACATTAGAACTTGAGACTCATAGAATGCGATGATGAACCATCTTAATTGTTGTGCGGATAATTACCTGGTGTGATACCTTTCCATCATATATTCACAACCTTTTTACTTGCAACTTGTTCTGTTACTATTTCTCACACACAAAACTCCCCCTTTAATCAGTTACTTTTGGTAATAATACTTGCTCTTACAACTGATTCTGTTTCCCTGTGGGTTCGACCCTAACTTACCTACTATACTTGTTATAGTTTGCATCTTAGGAATTTACTTTGATTTGGCATAACGACTTTAGGCCTGTCAAATTTGGCGCCGTTGCCGGGGAAACGGTTAATCTTTGTTCTTGTTTGTTTTATTACCTGTTTGGGTGTGAACCTCTTGCATGGTTCGCACTCGTGCTACTGATCCCCATCTTTTTGCTTTTGATTGGGAAATTGACAGGACATACCACCGCCGTCTTAGAGAACAACACCACCAACCCGATCCAATGGCTGCTAACCAGACGCTGCGAGAGCTGACAGCATCAAACATCACACAGCAGGCACCTGCTGTGACAATCCCTGCTATAGGGGATGACAACCATTTTGAGCTTAAGTCTGGGCTGATTCACCAACTGCCAAAATTCCATGGATCGGCTGGAGAGGACCCCATCAAGCACATGGGGAAGTTTCATAATGTGTGCATGAGCATGAAACCAGCCAATATAACTGAAGCACAGATAAAGATGAGAGCTTTTGGGTTCACGCAGGTCGATGCTGCGGATGACTGGTACTACAGCCTTCCTACTGGGAGCATCGATACTTGGCCTAAGCTCCACAAGGCCTTCCTGGAGAAATTCTTCCCTGCTAAGAAGGAGAACACCTTGAAGAAGGCAATCAGCAATATAGAGCAGGAGGAGGATGAGACCCTCTATGATTACAATGAAAGGTTCAAGAAGCTGTGTGCTAATTGCCCTTTCCATGGCTACAGCACGAAGGACCTAGTCTTATACATCTATGGGGGATTGCTGGAATCTGATAGAAGGATGATCGATGCCGCCTGCGGAGGAAATATTCTGAATGCCACGCCAGAGGGAGCTATGGAAAAGATTCAGGAAATGGCTGAGGGGACTAGGAATTTTGGGAAGTCCACCAGAAAGAAAGGAGTCAACTCGGTAGACTCTAACCAAGCCAATGATATTGCTGAATTGAAGGATATGGTTAGGAGACTCACTCTGAAAGGGACTCCTCAACAACTCAAGGCTTGTGAATTCTGTGGTGATGACTTCCACCCAACTGATGCGTGTCCTACACTCCAGAGAGACACCGCTGAAGTGAGTGCTATAGGTGGAAATGGACCTCAGAGACCCAGACATGACCCCTACTCAAACTCCTACAACCCAGGTTGGAAAGATCACCCGAATTTCAGATGGAGGGATCCACCAAACCAACCACATCAGCAGCAGCCACCTCCCTACAATCAGAGGCAGCAGGGTAACGCTCCATCCACTGAGTGCATGCTCAATACCCTGACACAGCACTTTACTACGCATGTTCAGACAACTGAATCGAGCATAAAGGATATACAGAAGCAAATGGGGCAAATGGCTGAAGCAATCACTAGAATAGAGGCGAAGACGTCAGGGGGTCTACCATCTCAAACAGTGGTCAATCCAAAGGAAAACGTCAGTGCTATAACTCTTCGGAATGGAAAGGAGCTGAGAAGTCAGGAATCCGAGGAGGAAAACACGACGGAGGCCAACGCGGCCACGCCCACCACTAGCGCGCCCGCGCCGGAAAGTGACGCGCCCGCGCCTGATGCTAACGCGCCCACGCCTACCTCTGACGCGCCCGCACCTGGTCCAATCCCGCCTGAATCTGAACCTTATGTCGATACTTATGTTCGACCGAATTTTCCCCCTCTCGGGTCTGAGAAACCAAAACCTCCGTTCCCTGAGGCACTTAAGGAGAGGAGGATAATCGATGATTCAGAGCTGTTTGAGACATTTAGCAAGTGTCAGGTGAACATTCCTCTGCTGAGAATGATAAAAACTGTGCCCAAGTACGCCAAGTTCTTGAAGGAGCTTTGCACAGTAAAGAGGAATCAGAAGCTGAAAGGGAAAAAGAAGGTGAAAGTAAGTGAGCAGGTCTCCGCTATGTTTCAGAGGAGAATGCCGAAAAAGTGCGCTGATCCAGGTATGGTTACTATCCCTTGTGTCATTGGAGATGTAAAATTTGATAGAGCTATGCTTGATTTGGGTGCTTCCATAAATGTGCTTCCCTACTCACTTTACAAATCACTAGATTTAGGACCTTTGCATGAAACTGGAGTAGTTGTGCAACTAGCTGATAGGTCTAATAAGTACCCTAAAGGAGTAGTTGAAGACGTTTTGGTTATGGTCGATAAACTGATTTTTCCTGCAGATTTCTTTGTCCTGGATATGGAACACGATAAGCATGATGCACCTATTCTGTTAGGTAGACCTTTTATTAAAACTGCTAGGACAAAAATCGATTGTGTCTCTGAGACACTAACAATGGAATTTGATGGAGAAAAGGTTGAATTCGATCTCTATAAGGCTATGAAACATCCTGTTGATGACCAGTCTCTGTGCTCTATTGATGTGATTGAACCATTAGCTCAAGATCTATTTGATATTTCTAGGGAAGATGAGTTGCAGTCAATTATTGAGAATGATATTGATGAGTCCTATACAGATTTTTCAATCTCATATAACATGCAGGAATTAGTAGCCCATATGAATATGGAAGGTGAGTCCCCTACTCTTTTGGGCGTTGGCCCCAATCTACTGACTCCAAGCGAAGTGCTTGTTCCATCTGTTGTGCAGGCACCTAAAATTGAACTCAAGCAACTCCCTAGTCATCTCAAGTATGCTTTCCTAGGAGTTGATGACACTTTACCAGTTATTGTGTCAAGTAAGCTCTCAGAGGAGCAGGAGGAAAAGTTAGTAGAGGTTCTAAAGGAGTACAAAACTGCATTGGGGTGGACCATCGCTGACATCAAGGGAATCAGTCCATCTACATGCATGCACAGGATCCTGCTGGAGGAAGGAGCTAAGCCATCACGCCAACCACAGAGAAGGCTCAATCCTCCCATGATGGATGTGGTGAAGAAGGAAGTGCTGAAATTGCTATCAGCTAACATGATTTTCCCAATTTCTGACAGTCAGTGGGTGAGTCCTACCCAAGTTGTCCCTAAGAAAGGAGGGATTACTGTTGTGGAGAATCAACAAGGCGAGTTGGTCCCTACCAGGACACAAACAGGTTGGAGGGTATGCATCGACTATCGCAAGTTGAACACAGTAACCAGGAAGGATCACTTCCCTCTCCCCTTTATTGATCAGATGCTAGAACGCCTTGCTGGGCGCCCCTATTATTGCTTTCTTGATGGATATTCTGGTTATTTTCAGGTGGCTATAGCGCCAGAGGACCAGGAGAAGACTACTTTTACATGTCCTTTCGGTACTTTTGCATATCGCAGGATGCCATTTGGACTATGTAACGCACCCGGGACATTTCAACGATGTATGGTTAGTATCTTCTCTGAGTACATTGAAAATTTCATTGAAGTATTCATGGATGATTTCACAGTACATGGGGATAGCTTTGATGCTTGTTTGAGCCATTTGGCACTAGTATTAAAAAGATGTGTTGAAACTAATTTGGTTTTGAACTCTGAAAAGTGTCATTTTATGGTAGAACAAGGAATTGTTTTAGGTCATATAGTCTCTGCAAAGGGTATTGAGGTCGATAAGGCAAAGATTGATGTAATCCAATCTCTGCCTTATCCTACTAATGTGCGCGAAGTTCGTTCTTTTCTAGGCCATGCAGGTTTTTATCGCAGGTTTATCAAAGACTTTTCAAAGATATCCTTACCCTTATGCGAGCTTCTGAAGAAAGATGTGACCTTTGCACTCACACAAGAGTGCAAAGAGGCGTTCGACCAGTTGAAAGGACGCCTCACTAGTGCACCAATCATCCAGGCACCAGACTGGTCTCGCCCATTTGAGATCATGTGTGATGCGAGCGACTATGCAGTGGGAGCAGTGCTAGGCCAAAAAGAGGGAAGAGCCTCTCATGTGATCCATTACGCTTCCATGACTCTGAATGGAGCACAGCGCAACTACTCCACCACTGAGAAGGAAATGCTAGCTGTGGTGTTTGCACTAGAGAAGTTTCGACAATATCTGCTTGGGGTTAAAGTGATTATCTACACAGATCACGCAGCCCTCCGCTACTTGATGACAAAGAAGGAGACAAAGCCACGATTGATTCGATGGGTCCTGTTGCTCAGCGAATTTGACGTGGAGATTAAGGACAAGAAAGGAGCGGAGAATCTGGTGGCTGACCACTTGAGCAGATTGGTGAATGAGGAGGACAAGCCGGAGTCACAAAAACCCATCTTAGGAACGTTTCCGGACGACACCTTATGCAGACTCGAGAGCACAGAAACACACTGGAGGCTTGACGCGCCCGCGCTGCAATTTGACGCGCCCGCGCTGCAATCTGACGCGCCCGCGCTGCTTCAAGGCGCGCCCGCGCTGACCTCCGACGCGGCCACGTCTCCCTCTGACGCGCCCACGTCATTGTTTCTCCGATCTCCTCAGTCCGTTCTAGGACTTCACTCCGTCAGTCCTTGGTACCGGGACATTGTGAACTACTTAGTATGTGGAGAATTTCCTCCGGGTCATACCAAGGCCCAGACAGAGAAGGTTCGAAGAGAGGCCAACCACTATATTTGGGATGACCCATACCTTTGGAAACATTGCGCAGATCAGGTCATTCGTCGTTGTCTTCCAGATAATGAGGTACGATCTGTTCTTGAATTTTGTCATTCTGAAGCATGTGGGGGACATTTTGGTGCTAATAAAACTGCTAGAAAGGTACTTGAATCTGGATTTTATTGGCCACATATCTTTAAAGATGCTTATTCTTTCTGCAAGGCATGTGATAGGTGTCAAAGAATGGGGAATATCTCCCAAAGGAATGAAATGCAACAATCACCAATGATTTTTTGCGAAATCTTTGATGTTTGGGGTATCGACTTTATGGGACCTTTTCCTAGTTCTTGTGGGAATTTATATATTTTACTTGCGGTGGACTACGTTTCCAAGTGGGTGGAAGCGAAGGCCACCAGGACTGATGATTCTAAAGTTGTGGCAGGGTTCTTGAAAAGCAATATTTTTGTCAGGCATGGTATTCCTAGAGCGCTGATTAGTGACAGGGGTACCCATTTCTGCAACAAAACTGTGACTGCCTTGCTTAAGAAATATCATGTCACACACAGAGTTTCCACCGCATATCATCCACAGACGAATGGCCAAGCTGAGGTGTCCAATAGAGAGGTCAAAGCCATTCTTGAGAAGACCGTGAATCCTAACAGGAAGGATTGGAGTTTGAGACTTGATGATGCTTTATGGGCTTATCGCACTGCTTACAAAACTCCAATTGGGATGTCTCCTTTCAGACTTGTCTATGGGAAGGCATGTCATCTTCCTGTTGAGCTGGAGCACAAGGCTTGGTGGGCTGTGAAACAATGCAATATGCAGAGTGACGAAGTTG
Source organism: Persicaria tinctoria (assembly GCA_037127255.1). Classification (NCBI taxonomy): domain Eukaryota; kingdom Viridiplantae; phylum Streptophyta; class Magnoliopsida; order Caryophyllales; family Polygonaceae; genus Persicaria; species Persicaria tinctoria. Next base: position 12,446,007 of record JBANSL010000004.1, read on the forward strand.
GAGACCACAGGAAGCTACAATTGGGTGAGCTCGAGGAGCTACGGTTGGACGCCTATGATAATGCGGCTATCTACAAGGCAAAGACCAAGGCATGGCATGACAAGCACATCAATAGGAAGGACTTTAAAGCTGGTGACAAAGTCCTACTTTTTCAGTCTCGCCTGAAACTCTTCGCTGGGAAGCTCAGGTCAAAGTGGGGGGGACCATACATTGTTGCTGAAGTTTTCCCACATGGAGCGGTAGAGCTATATGACCCGGATAGCCAAAAGAAGTTCAAAGTAAATGGTCATAGGCTTAAGACATACTATGAAGGGTTCACAAAGGAGGTTATGGATGAGTTAACTTTGGAGGAGCCACATGCGGAGTTAGAATAGCCAAAACGGCTTGGTCGAGCCAGCGACATGAAACAAAGGCGCTGCTTGGGAGGCAACCCAAGGAACTGCATTATTTTCTTTAACTCTATTTTTATTTTATTTTGTAGGTACTAAAGACGGAGTTCTGGTGACGAATTGCACCCGCATTTCGGACCCACTGCACCCGCAGTGTTAATTTTCGTCAAAAAAAAAAAAAAAAAAAAAAAAAAAAACCCCACCAAAACCCTACACCCCACACATCAGCCCCCACCAGGCCAAGTACAAGACGGCACCGGAGAAATCTCGGCGAGCCTCACATCGACGAAGCCGTCTTCGCCGACGTTCAGATCTGAAGAGAGCTCCGACGCGGCCACGCCAACCCTAACGCGGCCGCGCTGCTAGAGAAGACCTACCAGGAAGCATACAGTCTCGACGCGCCCGCGTTGCAATTTGACGCGCCCGCGCTGATTTCGACGCGCCCACGCCACCTTCAGCGTGCCCGCGTCTGCCCCCTGCGCCGAGCTGTTCTTCGTGAGTTCTTTCCGTTGTTCTTCTTTCGATTCCGATTTCTTCGTATTATATATCAAGTATGAGTTCATCGGAGGAGGAGACGAGTAGATCTGATCATGGGCTAGATTTGTCTAATGAGGAATTGGCGATTTACAATAAGGTCAGCTGTGTCAGTTCTACCAAATACTTGCATAGACCTACCCTTCAGAGGCTTCAGATGCTAGAATGTATGGAGCAATGTCTAGAGCATGCCGGTATTAGTGGTTTTCTGGATTTGGGAGCTGTAGGGTATCCGGAACTGAGCAAGCAATTCCTCGCCACTTATCAGGTTCACCTGAGAGATCACAACATTAGAGGGGTTTCGTTCAGATATAATGGCACCACCTATAGGGCTTCTATATCAAGGCTACGAAAAGCTTTGGGGGTTACTAAAGCCCCAACGGATGGATGGGCCACAGCTGTGTCCGACCCCGACCTTGTTGCTTTCTTCAAAGCGGTGTCTGAAGAGGATTTTCTGACGAGCAACGAATACAACAGCAGGATCACTCATCCTATCTTCCGGATGTTGTGCAAGATCATTGTTGGGACGTACTATGGGCTGATTACAGACACCAAGCTTTCCATGACGCATCTGAGATTTGCCTACAACGCAGTGCCTACTGCGGATTATACGCCTGACTGGGTTATGCTCTTTTTCGATGGCCTTGACCGGATCAGAAGGGATCGCAGTGCCGCTGGACCAGAAATGGTTCAGGGCGGCCTTATTACTCGAGTCGCCATTGCTGCATGCGTTGGGCAGAATGGTTTGGTTGAGCTGGAGGAGACAGAGGTCATCGCGAGGACCTATACTGAGGATTATCTACGGAGATGTCTGATGCTGGATACTGCACCGGATGGGGGAGCCATTTGGTGCACGGGCAAGAAGAAGGAGCATCAGTTCAGGCTCCCTAAGCCCCTGCCTTGGTCAGAATCTTGGTCTGACTGGTACATTGAGGCGGATTACTTTCCGACGTCACTTCTGGGGAGAAGACGTCGCATGGAGGTAGGCAGAAGCAGTGGCACAGCTGGAGCTGCCACGATGGAGGATGCGCCTATGGCTCAGCAGGCGTTTGTTCAGGCAGATACACAGGGCTTCACACAAAGCCCATATCAGGAGACGCCTGCTTATCAGCACGGTTGGGATTCTCAACCAGCATATCAGAGCCAGCAGGACGCGCACCAGTGGACCCCTTGGCCTGCACAAGCTTCTCAGGATACTTATCAGCAGCCCCAGCAGTGGGGCTACCTGGTTGATCAGATTGGCCTTTTGCGCCAAGACGTGGGGAGTCTGACGACAGTGACAAACCAGATTCTCCACCAGCAGGCCGACATCTTACAGGGCTTCGGCGAGTTCAAAGAGATGAGGGAGGAGCTGCGCCGCATGCGAGAGGACTACTCTCGCCACTATCCACCACCTCGGTGAGTCCTTCTGTTTCCTTTCTCCCTACTTAATTCTGTCTTCTTTCACATTGAGGACAATGCTTCATTCAAGTATGGGGGAGGGAAAGGATTCACACATCATGTACATATTTTATTTCAGCATTATTTGTGTACAGATTCTGCATTTGTTATTTAGAAAAAAAAAACAATGAAAAAAAATGAAAAAATGAAAAAAAAAAGAAAGCAATCAAAATCCTGGGATGAGTTGAAAACCTGGAAGGGCGACTCAGGCAAAAAGCAGGTAGTCTGGCGAGCCTTAGGCTTGGCAATATGAGGCTTGAGGGAAGTGAGATTGTTATGTGAGTACCATCCCTGAAAAAAAAAATGAGTGGCTTGGTGAAAACCCGAAAGGGCGCCTTGGCAAGATGAGCGTTTACTTTGAGTGATTAGGATTGATCTCTTGGCGAAGGCGACATAAGAAGAGGAGTTATAAGGAGGTTTTCGGGTAGGCCACTGGGAGCTATAATGTGTAGATGGTTGAGATACAATTGTAATTCTTATTTCCTATTTTGATTGTCTTTTGAGCTGATTGGTGAGATGGTGAAAACTACTAGTACTTAGTGTTCATTTTCCTTGTACTGTCTGTGAACCTTTGAGATTTATAGTGAGAGTAGGCTAGCTTCTATGCTTACTCGGGACGAGTAAAGGTTTAAGTATGGGGGAATTTGATATGCGATATATTCCATAGCGCATTTAGTAGTTTTTGTCATCATTTACCTGACATTATGAGAGATATTAGTGTGAACTTGGTGATTCGGAGCATATTGAAGAAGTTGAAGAAATCATGCAAGTTACAGAAGCTAAGAAGATCGGAAGCAGCTGGAGGACTGAAGACCTTGGCGCGGCCGCGCTGCACTTGGCGCGCCCGCGCTGCTACCCGACGCGACCACGCTGCTAGGAGGAAGTGGCCGCGCTGATACACCAAATGGAAGAGTTGAAGACGAGGCTGGCGCGCCCGCGCTGCATTTGGCGCGCCCGCGTCGGTCCTGGAGTCGGATTCTTATCCGATTCTGTTATCTTATTAGTTTTAATATTTTATTATTATAATTGTACGGGATGTTAAACCCGATTTTATTAGGTTATATAGGCCGAGAAGGCAGTAGAGAATCATTAGGTTATTTTCCAGAGACATATTTTCCTTTTGCATTATCTCACAAACCCTATGGAGAACTAACTCTCCTTTGTTGCACTTGGTTCTTTGAAGCCTTCAATTAATTTGGTTGTGAGTATTCTACTCTTGTTCGTCCTTTGTTAATTGTTTCGATCTCCTGAGCTTATTGCTTGATTGCTTATTATTGATTTATCTAGATTGATCACCTAGGTTTATCGATACTAGTCATACTGCTAGGGTTTCCAATTCCAGGTCTTGGGTTGTAGATTCATTGTAGCAAACACAATCTCCATACGCGGTCGCTTGTGGTAGATTGTGAGGGAGATTCGATTACAGGCTATTTTAACGGGTTGTTAGAATCGCTTGTATCTCATTATAATTCATGCTTTAATGCTGTTGCTTTATTATTTGGTGAAGGTTTTCCCTTGTAATTTAGTGATAAGTGCTTTTAGGACTGGTAGGACTAAAAGCTATTACACGATCTGAATTGAGAACAATTACTGGACATTAGAACTTGAGACTCATAGAATGCGATGATGAACCATCTTAATTGTTGTGCGGATAATTACCTGGTGTGATACCTTTCCATCATATATTCACAACCTTTTTACTTGCAACTTGTTCTGTTACTATTTCTCACACACAAAACTCCCCCTTTAATCAGTTACTTTTGGTAATAATACTTGCTCTTACAACTGATTCTGTTTCCCTGTGGGTTCGACCCTAACTTACCTACTATACTTGTTATAGTTTGCATCTTAGGAATTTACTTTGATTTGGCATAACGACTTTAGGCCTGTCACAAGCCCTTGGAGTTATCCGACTTACGTTATCACGCAATGTTGCCTTCAACATAGCAAAGGAAACTACCGCGGCAGGTCTTATGTCAGCCCTTTCTAATATGTACGAGAAGCCATCTGCCTCTAACAAAGTTCATTTGATGAGGCGATTATTCAATTTGCGGATGACAGAAGGCGCATCGGTAGCTCAACATCTCAATGAACTCAACACAGTCACAACCCAGTTGAGTTCAGTTGGGATTGAATTTGATGAGGAAGTACGAGCCTTGATACTTTTGTCTTCTCTTCCAGATAGTTGGAATGCTACCGTCACGGCTGTGAGTAGCTCAACGGGAAGCAATAAGTTAAAGTTTGATGATGTTCGTGATCTGGTGCTCAGTGAAGAGATCCGACGGAGAGGGTCGGGTGAATCATCAACCTCTTCAGTTTTACGTACAGAGTCAAGAGGGAGAAATTCAACCAGAGGAAATGGACATGGAAGATCGAACAATCAAGGCAGACCAAAAGACAAGAGGTCGAGGTCAAGGAATCCCAATAGTTCCTCTGGCTCGAAGACCATCGAGTGTTGGAATTGTGGGAATACCGGGCACTACAAAAATCAATGCAAGAGTGCTCCACAAAAACAAGAGACGAAGGTGGAGGCAAATGTTAGCTTTAATCCTAGAGCAGATGATGCATTGATATGTTCCTTGGAGAGAAAGGACGAATCTTGGGTGTTAGATTCTGGAGCATCATTTCATGCTACCTCAAAGAAAGAGATCTTTGAAAGCTATGTCCCGGGGAACCTTGGAAATGTATATCTTGGTGATGATCAACCTTGTGCAATTATCGGTAAAGGTCAAGTGAAGATTAAGTTGAATGGCTTTGTATGGGAGCTAAAAGACGTTCGACACATTCCTGATCTAAGAAAGAACTTGATATCAGTAGGCCAGTTGGCAGATGAAGGCTACGATACAATCTTTAATGGTGATAAATGGAAGATTTCAAAGGGTGCAATGACAATAGTTCATGGAAAGAAGAGCGGTACTCTTTACATGACAGCAGGGGCACGTTGCTCAATCGCAGTTGCATCAGGCAACGAAGATTCCAAAATGTGGCACCAGAGACTCGGCCACATGAGTGAGAAAGGGATGAAACTCATGCATTCAAAGGGAAAGGTTCCAGGTTTACGCTCAGTTGAAATGGTCATGTGTGAAGATTGCATACTTGGAAAGCAGAAGAGGGTAAGCTTTCAAACAAATGGCAGATCTCCAAAGAAGAATCGACTAGAGCTTGTCCACTCCGATGTTTGGGGGCCAACCACTACAACATCCATTGGCGGAAAGCACTATTTTGTGACTTTCATTGATGATTACTCTCGGAAAGTATGGGTGTACTTTCTGAAACACAAGTCTGAAGTTTTTGAGGCTTTCAAAAGATGGAAAGCTATGGTTGAAAATGAGACAGGTGTGAAAGTTAAAAGGCTTAGAACCGACAATGGTGGCGAGTATGTAGACACCATGTTCAAAAGCTTTTGTTATGAGCATGGGATCCGAATGGAGAGAACGGTTCCAGGTACACCTCAGCAAAACGGTGTAGCTGAGCGTATGAACCGAACGTTGACAGAAAGAGCCAGAAGCATTCGTATACAGTCAGGTCTACCGAAGCAGTTCTGGGCAGAAGCAGTCAATACGGCATGTTACTTGATCAATCGAGGTCCCTCGGTTCCGTTAGATTACCAAATACCAGAAGAGGTATGGAGCGGTAAAGACATAAAACTTTCGCACTTGAAAGTTTTTGGTTGCGTAGCATATGTGCATATTAGTGATCATGGCAGGAATAAGCTTGATCCGAAATCCAAGAAATGCACTTTCATCGGCTATGGCGAGGATGAGTTTGGCTATCGCATTTGGGATGATGAAAAGAAGAAGGTGATTCGTAGCAGAGATGTGATTTTCAATGAGTCAGTCATGTATAAGGACTTGACAAAAAGTGACGCCATTAATTCAAAGAAGAATGGCACAGTATTTGCAGATGCAGATTATCTTCCAGATTGTTCTATGACAGAACCGGTCGCAATAAATCCCCAGTCGGAGGAGCATGTTGGAGAAAGTAGTGCACAAGAGACTAACACGACACTACCTTCTACTCCAACTCCTGTATTGAGAAGGTCTTCTCGGCCACATGTGCCTAACAGGAGATATATGAATTATTTATTGTTGACTGATGGAGGGGAGCCCGAATGTTATGATGAAGCTTGCCAGAGCGGTGAAGCAAGCCAGTGGGAGCTTGCAATGAAAGATGAGATGCAGTCTTTGATTTCTAACCAAACGTGGGAACTTGCTGAGTTGCCCATAGGGAAGAAGGCTATTCACAACAGATAGTTGTACCGGGTGAAAGATGAGCATGATGGCTCTAAGAGGTACAAAGCTCGACTAGTTGTCAAAGGATTTCAGCAAAAAGAAGGTGTTGACTACACAGATATTTTTGCCCCCGTTGTGAAGCATACTACTATTAGATCAGTTTTGAGTATTGTTGCCACTGAAGATCTCCATCTTGAACAGTTAGATGTGAAGACTGCATTTCTTCACGGAGACTTAGATGAGGAGATATACATGCATCAACCAGAAGGTTTCTCAGAAAAGGGAAAAGAGAAGATGGTGTGCAGACTCAAGAAGAGCTTGTATGGCCTTAAACAAGCTCCGAGACAGTGGTATAAAAAGTTTGATGGTTTCATGCATAAGGAAGGTTTCCAGAAGTGTAACGCCGACCACTGTTGCTATGTCAAAAGATATCAATCCAGCTATATCATTTTACTCTTATACGTTGATGATATGTTGGTAGCAGGTTCTGATATGAATGATATCAGAAGGTTGAAGAACCAGTTATCAAAAGAGTTTGACATGAAGGACTTGGGTCCAACAAAGAAGATTCTTGGAATGCAAATTACAAGAGATAGGCAGAAAGGGGAGTTGCAGTTGTCTCAGTCAGAGTACATCAAACGTGTCTTGCAAAGGTTCAACATGGGCAATGCAAAACCAGTTGGGACACCCTTGGCTAACCATTTTCGCTTATCCAAGGATCAATCTCCTAAAACAGAAGAAGAAAGAGCTCTCATGGCTAATATTCCTTATGCATCGGCCATCGGGAGTTTGATGTATGCAATGGTCTGTACAAGACCAGATATTGGACAAGCAGTGGGAGCTGTCAGTAGGTTTATGTCAAATCCCGGGAAAATTCACTGGGAAGCAGTGAAATGGATTTTAAGGTACCTACAAGGAACGATAGAAAAATGCTTGTACTTTGGTAATGGTGAATTAAAAGTACAAGGCTATGTAGATGCTGACTTTGGATGCGAAGTCGATCACCGGAAGAGCACAACCGGTTACATATTCACTGTCGGAAATACAGCTGTTAGTTGGATGTCACAATTGCAGAAGATAGTTGCTCTATCGACTACAGAGGCTGAGTATGTAACAGTGACTGAAGCTAGTAAAGAGATGATATGGCTTCAAGGCTTGTTAACAGAGCTGGGATTCGTGCAAGAGAATAACATCTTGTACAGTGACAGTCAGAGTGCAATACACTTGGCGAAGAATTCGGCATTTCATTCTAGAACCAAGCACATTGGACTTCGATACCATTTCATCAGATCGTTGTTGGAAGATGATGTATTGAAACTGGAGAAGATCCAAGGCAGCAAAAATCCAGCAGACATGTTAACAAAGACAGTGACGCTTGATAAATTGAAGTTGTGTTCAACTTCAGTTGGCCTGCAGGAATGACAAGACCATATGTGTGAAGACAGATTGAAATCAGTCTTCAAGTGGGAGATTGTTGAAGAAATAGCAATTCTAATTTTAGTTTTAATAAAAGAAAATAACAACCATTCTTTTATTAGGTTGTGTGTAAAAAGGGTAATTACAATGAGAGGTGTGTGAGAGTTCCACCGTCCATTTCAAATCTTGTAAACCTATATAAACTCATAGGATTTGATTTGTTAGATATCCAATCCAAAAACACAGAGAGAAAAGCTTAGTTTAAAGCATTAAACAGAGAGAAGCTTTCAGGGGAATTTTCTGCGTAAAATTCCAGAGTGTAGATTTGGGTGTGGGTGTCAAGTAATTTAGTTGTAATCAGGTTATCATTCTATTAAAGTTTTGCGGCAGATTAGAAACATCTCGTGTGTGTGTTTTCTATCATTGTCATTCTCATTATTCTGATTTTCGGGAAAGTTGAGCGTAGTTTTCCCAACATCAGCTTGTATTTCGTTCTACTCTTATATACCGTATGACACAGTTATTGGTTTTCTATCCTATCAAACCATTGATTATTTTCTGCATTAGATAAAGGGAAACTGAAGCTACATTTAAAGTTTGCAGGATCTTACCCAAACTCAAAAAACTTGTCAAAAATTGATTGACCCGAATGTCTGGAAATTTAATATACACATTGCATCATCACTTGAAAACCTACCAGACCCATTTTGACTCGACATCTGAATAACCACTAATCCAATTTCACATAAACTAAAATGAACTGTACCAATTTAACCGAAATCCAAAACCCAAACTTGTTATAATCGAAACCCAAATAACCTGAGTTTATTATAATTGAACCTATTTTAGTAAAATTTTAAAAATAAATATTGAGATAAGCAAAATTCGAAATAATCAAAATTCAAAACAACCAAGCCCCAAAATGTGTATAAATCCGATTCAACATTCCCCAACTCAAATGACAAAATCACGTGACATTACATGAAATCCGAATGAACCAACCCACCTGGTAACCAACTACATTTGTAAACTGCGGGTGTTACGATCTAATATGTATTCTTTCTTTGAGGAAGCTTAATTCTCATACACGAATGTATCATCAAAGCTTTTTGATTGCCAAGACTTGAGATCAGAACTGCTACAATACTCCTAGATAGCAAGGATGGGGCAGTTTTAAAGACCACTACAACTTTTAACCTTCTCCAGGTCTTCTTCCATTCAAATCTGCATTCTTTCCATTTGGTTACACCTCTAGAAGCCAGCAACTTTTGCCAACGCATCAAATCCTTTGCAATCATTGGATAGCATATATGCATCCTCCATGAACAAACCACCAAAAGACATTTGGTTGAAGCAAGAATTGCAATTGCAACTCCTAACCTACTGTCTCATATCGTGCTTGACAAATGTATATAACAAATCTCAGCAATCCAAGCTGAGATTTGCACTTCACACCAACAAGTGAGATCAGACAGATCTAGCTTGCTTGCACGAGAGAGTTTGTGAATTTTCTATTGTATTGCAAAATGATATCTGTACACCACACCACTACAAGACTAGAGACAAGTATATATATACAAGAGCTAACCCACATCTAAGCTAACTATAGATATCTAACCACAGCTAACCACCGCCAGCCTTAACTCGGGTTCTAACAACCTCCCAGCTGAGCTACAAACTAATTAACTAACAAACCACACTCTAACCACTTACATCCTTCATATCCCCCCCTCAAGGTGGGCGTGTGTGATGAAACACAAGGCCCAGCTTGCTAGACAAGACGAAATGCTGATGAGCTCCAAGGGGTTTGGTGAAAATGTCTGCTATTTGAAGATGAGTAGGGACAAAGACTGTGGAAATGAATCCCTCATCTACCAAATCCCTGATGTAGTGGAAATCAATCCGGAGATGCTTAGTACGCTCGTGATAAACTGGATTGAGAGCCAACTGATGCACAGACTTATTGTCACAACACAATGGGATTGGGTAAGAAGATGGAACAAACAAGTCCTTTAGAACACCAGCTATCCACACAATTTCACTCCCTGTTGTTGACATGCTGCGATATTCGCTTTCAGTTGAAGATTTAGATACCGTCTTCTGCTTTTTGGTTTTCCATGAGACCAAGCAATCCCCTAAGAACACGCAATATCCGGTTAATGACCTGCTGGTGTCTCTACAAGATCCCCAGTCAGCGTCAGAATATGCCCGGATTGCCAATGAACTGTTTCTAGGATAGAATAGAGAACAGTTCACTGTCCCTTTCAAATATCGGAGTAAGAAGAGAGCAGCACTTAGATGAGGGGCTCGAGGTTTAGACATGAACTGTGTGAGCTGTTGGACAGTGTATGCAATGTCTGGCCTTGTTAATGTGAGGTAAAGTAACCTGCCAACCAACCTCCTATATGACTCAGGGTCCTCTAACTCCTCACCTTCATGTATGCTTAGATGTAAGTTCCTTTGCATAGGAAACTTGGCAGTTTTGCAGTTCAACATAGCTGCATTTGATAACAAATCTACTACATACTTCCTCTGATTCAGTTTAATGCCATCAACAAATCTGGATATTTCCATGCCAAGGAAATATCGAGCATATCCTAAATCCTTAATGGTAAAAGCTCTATCAAGAGACCCTTTTACCCAAGCAATGCACCCTTCATCATTACCTGTTAGGAGCATATCATCGACGTAGATGAGAGCTACTTTAATTTTATCCCCTTTCTGTCTAACAAACAAAGAGTAGTCAAGCCTGGATTGAGTGAAACCCAACCCTGTCAAGTGCTTTGTCAATTCAAAGTTCCACTATCTACTAGCCTGTTTGAGGCCATAAATTGACCTATTTAGCTTGCAAACCTGACCCTGAGTGGCTTTGTCATAACCAGGAGGTGGTTTCATGTAGACAATTTCATCTAGAAACCCATGTAGGAAGGCATTATTTACATCTAATTGATGCAAATGCCACTTCCTAACTGATGCTAAAGCCAGCAAAATTCTGACTGTGGCAAACTTAGCAACAGGTGAGAAGGTCTCTTTGTAATCTCTATCCTTGACCTGGTTGTACCCTTTTTCTACAAGCCTAGCCTTATATCTCTCCACACTACCATCTGCACGAAACTTAATTTTGTATATCCATTTACAGCCTATGGCATGTTGTCCTGGAGGCAGAGAAGTGACTGCCCATGTGTGGTTGAGCTCAAGAGCATGTATCTCCTTAGCCATTGCATCCCTCCACTCTTGCACTTTCTGAGCTTGAGCAAAGGAGGATGGTTCAACCACATATAGCACATTGTACAATGAGTGCACATAATTCTCAGAGTATTCAGCCAAATCATGTGGCTGGATAATTGAGAAAACAGAAGACAAGGATGGATCAATCCCTGGATCAACTCTCCTAGGAGGAAGTTGCTAGCAAACAAAATCTTGCAACTTTGATGGTCTAATGATCTTTCTTGGGGCCCTATCACCATGTCTCCCAACTGCCACAGTATGCCTATCAACAGGCATTGGCTAAGCCGTAGGAGCTGTCACTGTGGGTGTGGATTCCTCAGGTTCCATAGAATCACTGACCACCATATCCCTTTGATCACTTCCTTCTTCTAAATTGACAACATCAACCTCCCTCTGCACAGGCAATCCTTGGAAGGGAAGTTAACCACTATCCTCTTCTCCATATACCACCCTTGGTAATGAAGTAAACTCCCAATCAGAAGATGAATTCTGAACACTTCCTTTAAAAGGAAACACCTCTTCTCTAAAAACCACATATCTACACACACTGACTTTGTGAGTTTCTAAATCATATACTTTGTAACCTTTCTGCCCAGGTGGATATCCTACAAAGACACATCTCCTGCCCGAGGCCTCCATTTTGTTTCTAAAGATCTTGGGAACATGAGCAAAAAACAAGCACCCTATAACTCTCAAATGATTGTACTCTGGAGGTTTTCTAAACAACATTTCATAGGGAGTTTGCCAATTCAGAACAGGTGAAGGAAGAAGATTGATAAGGTAAGTGGCCCCAAGTACACACTCTCCCCAAAACTTCAATGGCAAGACAGCATTCAACCTAATAGCCCGAGCCATCTCAATGAGATGCCTATGTTTCCTTTCTACCCTGGCATTTTGCTCATGCACATAAGCTACTGAGCGCTAGTGTACAAGGCCTTTGCCATTGAAAACTTCAGCCAACTGATTGTTCACAAACTCAGACCCATTGTCTGATCTAATCACCTTAACTCTTGTTGAAAACTGTGTTTCAACATGAGCCAGGAAACCAGTGATCAATCCCTTCACTTGCCCCTTGTCCCTCATCAAAAAGGTCCATGTAGACCTTGAGTGATCATCCACTATAGTGAGGAAATACCTAGCCCCACACAAGCTGTGAACACCAAATGGTCCCCAAACATCCATATGGAACAAATCAAACACATTCAAAGCAATGGAGCTGCTCTTAGCAAAAGGCAACTTGTGCAGTTTAGCTAATTGACACACATCACAGTCAAAGGTCTTCATACAAGACCCCTTGGCCCAATAACAAAACTTCATTTTAGACATAGAAGCATGTCTAAGTCTGACATGATTCAAACTTATTTGAGTGTTTGCAACAGAAGCAAAAACTCCACTCACCTCCGTGCTATGCTTAGAAGGAAGCAGTCGTCGAGCCCCACAGGTTTGTCCAGGTATGCAGCTGAATCCAGAAAATCTGTAAAGGCCACCAGCTCTACTTCCAACAGCTATGACTGACTTAGTTGAAATGTACTGAATCCAACACTTATGTTTAGAGAACACAAACAAACAACTACCATCATAAAGTAACTTGCTGACAAACAACAAATTGTACTTGAATGTTGGCATATACAGCACCTCTCTTAGTAAAATATTCGGGCTCAACTGTATGGTGCCTGAATACTTCACTGGTTGAGTGCTACCATCAGGAAATCCAATCACTATAGGCCTTGCAAGATGATTTAATTCTTGAAATAAATTAGTGGTGCATGCTATGTGATCAGGCGCTCCTGAATCCACAATCCAGTTTGTGGCCAATTTCTGATCAGTTTCAGTATAGGAAACCATACCTGCAAAGTTCACTGAACCGGAGTTCATGAACGTGTCCTGCTCCATGGGAGCCTTCCCTTTTATGGCTCTCAAGACCTCAGCTACAACTGCATTCACCAGCCCCATGTCATGCTGCCCAATCTCAGCATTCGAACCTCCTGCATTTGAAGAATAACCAATACCTGCAGCTTCTTTGAAACTGAGAGGAGTCTCAGCTTGAACCACATCTTGAACACTAGCCACCATCTTGTTACCTTGAGCACGTTTAGGTCCCATGTACCAATCAGGGAACCCCACTAGTTTGAAGCAGGTGTCCTTCACATGGCCCCTCTCTTTGCAATAGTTGCAAAACAGATCCATCTTATCCTTCTTGTAGTCCTTCTTCTGATCAGTTCCCTTCCACTGTCTAGAGTTAGATCCTCCTGTGTTGTTGCCAGATGCAACATTTCCAGAGCTGGTGCTATTTGGAGCCGATCTGGAAGTGCTTGCTCTTACACTTCCAAAGGACTTTGCCTCCAGAACTTCATGGTTTGAATGCACTCCTCCAATTATTCCTTTCTGTCTCTCTATCTGCATTACCATGTGAAAAGCTTTCTTCACAGATGGTAATGGATCCATGGCGATTATGCTGCTCCTAATCCCTTTACATGTGTCCGAAAATCCCATCAGAAACTGCATAAGCTTCGTAGTTGCTTCTCGTTCCAGGATCTTCTTCAGAATCGCACATGAACACATTTTCAAACCTCCGCACTTACAGACGGGAATCGCTTCAATTTACTGGAGCTCATCCCAGGCTTTCTTTCTTCTTCCATAGTAAGTCGCAACACTGGTGTTCTCCTGTTTGATTTCACTAATTTCTTTCTTAATCTGGTAGATCAATGGAGCATTCGACTCAGCGAATCTCTCTAGGATCTCTTCCCACAGTTCTCGCGCCGAATTCACATACACAAAGTTCTCAGCTAATTCAGGTTTCATAGAATTTGTAATCCAGCTAGTAACCATAAAATCGCACCTTAGCCAGCGATCGTAGTCCTCATCCGCCTCTGCTGGCTGCTCAACCTTCTCGTTGATGAAATCGAGTTTCATCTTGGCTTCGAGTGCCATTCGCACCGCGCGACTCCAGCTATGGAATTTCAGTCCATTGAACGGAACCGAGACCAGCATCATCCTTGGATGGTCGGAATTCGAGAGGAACAACGGATCAGCTTGATTAGCTCCGAGATTCTGGTTTCCTTGCCTTGACGTAGAACCTCCTTCAGCTTCGCTTGCTTCACCCTCTTCGATTTCCATGAAATCTGATCAAATTGACGATTTCTGGAGCTGTTGTTGCTCTGATACTATAACAAATCTCAGCAATCCAAGCTGAGATTTGCACTTCACACCAACAAGCGAGATCAGACAGATCTAGCTTGCTTGCACGAGAGAGATTGTGAATTTTCTGTTGTATTGCAAAATGAGATTTGTACACCACACCACTACAAGACTAGAGACAAATATATATATACAAGAGCTAACCCACATCTAAGCTAACTATAGCTATCTAACCACAGCTAACCGCCAGCCTTAACTCGGGTTCTAACAACCTCCCAGCTGAGCTACAAACTAATTAACTAACAAACCACACTCTAACCACTTACATCCTTCATAGTATAGGAAAAGGGCAGGTAGAGGGAATGCTAAAATGAATCAAATGGAGGAGGAGGAAAGGGTTACTCTTCTTGAAGGAGGATTTGAACTGCTGCAGAGAGAGGTAAATCTTTCAGAGGCCCAAGAAAATAGAGAATGTTGGGATACAAAACATCCCACATTGATTGTGGAGGGTAAAAGACACAAAATAAAAGGGGAGGTGAAGCCTTATACAATGGTTTAAGTTTTTGTGTTAGAATGGTGGATCCCAACTTTATAAGCAAAAACAAAATAAATCCGACGTTCGATCGAATTTCACATGGTATCAGAGTAGGTTCGAGTGCTCAAGTCGGATCGGTTTAAATGGCGTGTTTGAAGCTCCTATACAATGACTAAGCTTTTGTTTTAGAAGATGATCCGACCTTATAACCGAAAATGACACCATACACATATAATTGTGTCAAAATATAAGGAATGGTGTGTTAGGTGGGAAGAAGTGCGTAACCCCATTCATAATTTTTTGAGAAAATTGGGGAATTAAGACCCCCTCGATAATTTTGTGGGTTTATGAACCCCACAATAAATCGTTTAGGTAATTAGACCTTTATAAAATGATTATTACCTATTTACCCTTACAATTTATTAATTTTGGAAAATGTATGGTTTTCTTTAATAAAAAAGTTATCGTCAATGGAGACGGTGTTGGCTCGATTCTTGGATTAGTGGTTACCCTTAATTGGAATTGTCTATATATCTACATATTCTACACAATGAGAGTGGTTATGGTGTAAATAACCCTTACATCATTCCCAAGAGCATCTCTATTTTAGAGAAAATTGGGCTTTTGGGAAATATTGAGCTTAAATTTAGCCCAACAGTTTTCCCAATCCAATCTCTAAAAAAGAGATCTGTCCAGCAAATACAAGTGCTTGCCCTATATTTGCAGCAACGCCAAATTTGTTTGGCGTCTCTTTTTCCTTACTTTTCTCACGTTCTTTAGAAAAAAAACTGCAATTTTTGTCAAACGCGCCAAGTGCTTGGGCATTTCCTTGGTCTGGAGGATAGTTGGTGCTCCCGCTTCACCTCCGCCCGATGTTTAATTTGTTGGTATTTTCGAACTTCCTCTAGACGCTTCTGTCGCCGTCGTGAGTTCAGGTCAGTCAAAATCGAAGCTTTCCATCTTTTATTTCAACGATTAGGAGGAGCTTTGATTAGTTTTTGTCTCAATCTTGTTCGTTTTGGGTACTGCATCTTGGTACTTCATCTGATTTGGTTTTGCGTCAACTGCTGATCTATTTTCCCTTGTTTTCTGTTTGTTGAATTCGTCTGCCTGTGTAATGTGTGTAATGTACCTTCTAATGTTTCTGTGTAATCTCGTATTTGGCCAATTTGTCTTCTCTATTGCAATATGTATCAACAATTATTTGAAGAGGTTGGAAAGTGGGCTAAGGACTAGGAGGTCTATTTGTCAAATTCCCTACACAGGACTAGGCACCTTCAATTAAGCAGTAAAAGGGTTGGGAGTTGGAAGTCAGAAGTGACCATTTTATTAATTTATCTATATACAGATAAAAAAAATTCAAAAGTTTGCTTTATATACATCAAAATATAATGATCTTATTAAATTATCCAAAGTATAATTTTGGTTTAACGATTATAGATTAAAATTTTCATTTAACATATCATTTTAAGAAAATACATGAATTTTATTTTATTACCTTCCTTTCTATATCTACCCAACTTCTAACATATTTAGTTTTTGAGAAAATAAAATAAAAATTAACATGTTAAATAAAAAAATAGAAGCTGTGTCTTTTGTTTTAAATTAATAAATTTTATTCATTTCTACAAATTGAATTTTCTATCTATCTATAAATCAATCAATATATATATTAAACCCATAATCCTACTAGTACTACCACATGTCGCCTCCTTATGCAAAGATATTTTTAGTTATATTTTTTGAATTCATTATATACTCCATTTTCTCATCAGTGGTACAGTGCAAAAGATTGAATTAATATTAATGTTAATATATAATTTTAATAAAAGGTAAGTTTGAAGAGATGATATCATCACATTAATTATAGTTTTTTCCTTAATATATTCTATATTTTCTAACCAAGGGGTTTAGTTCAAAATATTGAATTAATAAACATTCGATACCTATATGTAATTGTTTATATACTACATTAAATTAAAAGTGCGAGAACATATCTTATAAATTCTCTCTTTCATCTAAGAGATTTTCGTAAAATTATCTTTAGTTGAATCTTTTATATAATATTATAGTGATAATAATTTTTTTCTTTCTAATAAGATTATTTTAAAATATCTATATCTATGCACTTCTTTAAGTGAGAATCATTTTTAATGAGGTGTTATCATCACATTCACTGTTCTAAAAAACCCTTCAAGACACGCCTACACGGAATCATCTAAGAGATTTTCCTTTTGGAGTAAAGACATCCCATTTTCGATATATCATCACTTTGATTTTCCCATCTTGGCCTACACGTAATTCATCAATCGAGGAAACCTGGTCTTCTTTTTCGGGCGATTTGCGAAGTGGAGCCATGGACAATGGGGTTTGATGTTTTGAATTATTGTGAGCTAGATGTGAGGAACTGTGGGAATATATATATATATATATATCCTTACTCCTATAAAAGTGGCTGTAACATTTGATTTCGGAAGATCTAGGCCCTTCACTAAGCCCGCTATCTACGGCCCATATCTCCTCCCATAAGGAATTACTGTTATTACTAAAATTAGCTATTTCCCACCGTTGATTACTGGTGAGCTGATCTGATCAAAGGCTCATGACTCTCTACCTATGAAATGTCTTAAATACCCATCAAAGTTTCAATTTAAAAATATTTATTTTTTTGTTTTGGTGTCCCTTTCTGTAATTTCATCTCATTCTGTAAATTCTCTCAGTGTCTTTCTTTTTCCGCCTCTCTCTCGTTTTGCAGGTCCTTACCGGCGATCGCCCTCTTCGGAGTCTTAGTTTGGTGCCACTGCTTCTGCCGCCGATGCTAGGACTCTCATCCTCTCTTCCTATATGCTATAATTTCAGCGGTTTCTGCTCCCCCCTTTCGCTTGCAATTTCAGAGGGTTCGGTATTGCCTCTTCCCTTTCCATATGGATTCTGGAAAGGTATCTTCCTCCCGCTCCCCTTTCGCCTGCAATTTCAGAGGAACTTGGAGAAGAACAAAGCTTCCAAAGGTATCTTCCTACCGCTCCTCCCAAACCCTCTCCTTTTTCTCCCCCCTCTCATGTTTTGACGATTTGAATTTGGGGCTTTCTCGATTTCTCAGGTAGTCAGCTTGAAGCGAAAGAAGGCCATGAATATACAGGTTTACCCCTGCTATATTTATTCAATTCGTGGTTTGGTTCATTATTTTTTGTGTGTGTTTTTTTATTGATTTGTTGCTAGCGATGATCGCTTGAAAAGAGTTGTCGTCGTCGCAGTTTTGGATCTTGACTTTTTCTAAGGATTGTTTTTGCTTTGGTTCGGTCTGATCCCTGAAATTGGACTTCCGATTTGGTGGATAATGATGAATTTGGAGCTTTATTTGTTCCCTTCAGCACTACTATGCCAATAACTTTAACATAATTTTAGAATGTGTAATTGGATGTGCTTAAGGCCTGCTTCTGGTTGATTTGGTGAATTTAGGCTTGAATATGATGTAGAATGGACCATCTCTTGATTATTGTTGTATTCAAACCATTGTTGGTTGGTAGTATAGGAGCTATCACTTGCATCTTCGCAGCCATAGTATATACACATCTCAATTTCTCAAATCTAATATACGGGGATAACTAGGACTTGAATCAAAAAGGAGAATGAATATGGTCAAATGGAAATTCTTTTCCAGTGAATTAAATGAGTTATTATGTGTCAGAAACATTACCTAATATTATGCTTTGCCCACCCGTGATTGAACATAGAATCACAGCTCAGTAGGCTGTCATTCAATTTTTCTTCACCCTGCATTCTTTTTTTCCCCCCGTTAGGTCCATGTTGTATAGTACTCCAAACGTTCTCCTTGAACTCGTGTTCTGTTTGGTTACTGTTTATAATCTGGTTGGGATAGTGAAGTCACTAAATTGCGAAAGTGCATATAGATTTAAACCAGAAGATAATCATTTGTTGAAGGCTATAAATCCTATAATGGACAGAGATGGGGTCATTGTTCTTCGTATGTGTCTATGGGTTTTATGCTGCTGGTTATTACCCTTCATGCTATTGGTCTCAGTTCTTACTAATGTTTTTTAAATCCATTAAAGGGCAGCCCATAGAATTATCATATGAGAGAACTCTTCTTGCTCGTTATGCGTCATGATTTGAATTGGATTAATTTGTGAAATAAACAAGCTTCAACCATTGTGTCACTCAATCACATCCACTCTGCTAAAATCAGCTAAAATGTTGGTATCTGACTCTTTTATTATATAAGACAACACGTGAGGAAAAGGAGAACATGGTAGAGGCAAAGTTGTTTTGAAATGACATATATATGTGCCATATGATATACGGAGTATTCAATTTGATAAAAAAGAGCTACATGAAACTTCTCAGAGGCTGCTAAACTCTTACATATATGCACTGTTACTATACCACTCCTTCCTTATCTAGCTCTGTCATTTGTGTGGCCACATACTTGATTAATCCACCCTGCAGGAACTATCCCAATGTTGATGCGCAAATGGATGATCTGGAAAATGTTCTTCATGTTCAAGAGGAAAAGTGTTGTACTATGCACACAAGCAGCATGAGGTAAGGCTCAATGTCCTTGTTCTTTATTAATGACAATAAATTAAAACATGAACAAAATTTGGTCCTAATACTTTTTTTCGGTGTTAGGCTATGCACGGCCTTGCGCCACCCTTGAATCTTCTCGTTTTGGATTCCCATTGTAGTTGTAATCACCAGGCTTTCTACTCTTCATCGTCTGCCTTCTCCTTCCTTTTTTCGTCGTCATCTTGTGTTTGTCTTATCTTGTGGTTTTGTTTCGGGTTAGTAGTATACTCGTTTCTCAAATTGGATCATTTGCATTTGTCCTTTCCTCTATTCGTTTGCCCCTACTTTTTGACTTTTTTTTTTTGCTATTTCCTCTTAATTCCTATGTTTTCATCTTTGATTTTGTTATGGTTGTGGCAGATGTGTTTTTAAGGATTTTTCTCCTTAGGCTTATCCGCATGGGTTCGACTGAATTTAGCAGTCAATGTGTTCTTAGTTTCAGTTTGAGATACATATTTTCCTTCTATTTTAGTTGTAATTGCATTTACTATTTGTAACCCTAATCTCAAGTTGAGCTTACATTTTGATGAACTTTGAATATCTAGAACAAATAGTTGCTTAGAGATTGTGATTAGATTGAAATTGCTATCAATAGAACTTGTATTCTAAGCTTCTATGTCGGACATGATTCTCTTTTTTCCTATGCTAGGTATGCCCTGCTATTTCCCCCCTCCTATTTTGTCAATTTCAAATTTTTTCCTGCGGCCTCCTTCAGTTTCCAAGCAGAACAACCATATGTATTTATAGCTGATGTGTGTTGCTTGTTTAAATTTACTGTTTTTCATAATAAGATTTTGCATGTCTCTGTATGTTCATTATAAAATGTTTTGATCTTTGTTTATCTGATTAGCCCAACTGCGCTCAAAATTCTTGATTTTTCATTAAATTTATATGTTTTTTTTATTAAGAAATCTCCAACATAGTACATTTAATTAGGATTGAACCTGTGTGTCATTAAGCTGGATATATTTTAACTTCATTGTATTTCTTTTATAGGTAATTTCTGGATACTTTTTTACATGACCGACTTTTTCAAAATTGAATCCTTTTGACTTGATTAGTTGTATTTCATTTGCTGAATGATACAACTGGGTGGAATTTTTTTTTTTACATCACTCTAATATGTTTCAAATATAGGTGTGGTTTGATGGGATTTATGCAAGTTGCATTAGGAACCTTAAATGAAAATAATCCTTCTGCAAATATGGTTTGACAAGTTTCCACCATCCATTTTAATAATACACTTACATTCAGAGTGTCTTCATTTTCTTCTTCTATAGCATTATTGAGTTAATTTGAGGGTCAGGACTGTGTGATACAATAATCCATAAACAACCTGTGATTGATTCTTTAGATATAACCTTCTAAGCATCTGTATTGTTATACTTGTCTTTGTAATAAAATATGATGATGCTTCTCATGGAATAATGAATAGAAAAGTTGTTTTATGACGATTATATGGCAGAAGGGCATATCAAGGCTCAATATTGGAAATGCAGGCGAACTGGAACAGAATACTTCCATGAAAATAAATTTTTTCAAGGATTACTTACTTGTGATAGTACTCAAATTTACCTGCTCTACTCTTCATCCCTTCCTTGTAAAGGGGTTAATTCATATAAACCCCTTCATTTTGCTTAGCTATTGTGCACAAGGACCTAGATTAAAGCCTGTTTGGATCAATAGTTGAAATGGGAGTTTTAGCAGTTTTAGGATGCTCATGGTTAAATCTTCAGAGTGCTTTTTGTCCCGGAAAAACAAATAATCTCTTGGAATCTATGAATTGCAGTAAAAAGCTATCTACCAAACAAGCTCAAGATAACTAAGAGACATAGAGCTATACTTGTGCAAAATGCAGTTAGTAACTGATATGTTGTCCTATGTTTTGGCAGATATTTTGCTGGCTCTACTGTCTAATCCTTGGTTTTGTTAGTCTGCTACTCTTCTCAAACTTTTGCTTTGGTCATGATGGGAAGATTTAAATTCACATATCCATTTGATTCAGGGAAGGTGCTGAATTGTCTACACGAGACTTACAAAGATTGATCCAAGCATTGCAGAATATACTGAATAGATTGGATAGCTTTCCTTTCACGTGGAGGTCATTAATCACTAATCTATGCGGTAAGAGGTCTGATCACTTCTGGTGCTATCTTGTAGTTTTCATTTCAAGATATTTGCTCTCTGAACTTGCTTAACTTTTTATCTCTATTTTCCACTTGCCAATATATGCATCCATAACGAGTATTAATATTTGATGACATTCCAACTTCCTCATTTTACACGATCTAAATATGCACCAGTTTTGCAACTACTAATTAAACCTCTATTTTGAGGAACTGATTTATCCATCCTACTTTATCTTGGGGTTGAGGATATATATTGCTATCAATAAAGTTTCCTAACTCACTCATGAACACAAAATCTTGATTAATTTATGTACTACAGTGAATTTATGATGTAGCCGATCACATTGCATGCATAATATAATCAGGAGAAATTGGGACCCTAGAATATGATTAACCTTAATTTGTGTTTTGAAATTTTGCTCGGTCACAAAATGTTCGAGGGATTAGGGCTTTTTGGAAGATAGTTACTGAATTTATGCTAAAATTACACGTTTTTGTTATGGCGCTTAAGTTTTTCACGTGGCTTTTCTATTTTACGATGACATGCTAATTTTGCATCTTCTATGTCCTTGTGTACACAGTCAGGTTTTTATTTCTTTGAAAAATAGTCTCCATGTGATCTCTCGTGTTTGTTTCTAATTAACTAAACAATCCCCACATTGCACCTTATCCCTCCCTAGCTTACTCCCTAAACCATGAACCTTATAAATAGAAACTTGTGCTTAGTTTAATTTCTCTTCATATTCCTTCCAAGGTGCTTGGATCAATATACTGATTTTTGTATGAGAAAAAAAAAAAGTTAATTACCTTTCAAGATGCTTCAAGAAAATAGTTGAACACTACTTTGCAGTTTGACTTGGAGTGTCCAAGCATGTGTAGTTGTGGGGACATGAAATTAAGTGCAGTTGTTATGTGAGGTAACAATAAATCTGAAGTGCACAAAATTTCTGGTATAGTATTTGATTCGAACTTTCAAAAAATTAAATGGTTTGAGCTTAGACAATCTAGGAATCACCTTTTGGTGGAGTATGAGGTGATGTTATATAATAGTTTGAATTTTTTTGTTAGTCTATGAGCTATTTCAAGATTGATTTACTGAAACCAGTGACCAGGGTTATGCCAATCACCTCAGCACTGTTCTTGATTACCTTAGCACTCTTGGTGAAACACCTCGTCTCGGAGTGACCCAAGTGCCTTGATGCAGAGTGACCAAAGTGGATGACTCGGTGTTGGAAAATATCCTAAAGTTGTATTCGGTGAAAGGGTGCAGTTCAGATATCAAAAGCTAGCTAGCCTTCACTTCTCCCTCCGGAGTCAGCTTCCGGGCACACTTCAAAACATTGTCACCTTGGCAAACATATGTGGACAGTATAGGGTGCCAGGAGTTAAATCCTTGCATCAAAATAGTGATGCTGAATACATGCTTAAAGACAATACAACAAGGAAAATGGAATTGAGAGTACTGTTAATTATGGATTCAAACCTCTGGGAATGATATCTCCGTTTCAAGCATTAGCTAGCCATTCATTTACTTTCGTAATCGTTATACATATAACATAACAAATCATGACCGTGCGAAGCACGGTTTCATATACCTAGTATATATAAGAGAGAGAGAGAGAGAGAGAGAATTTGTGCCGCAGGCACAAATTTTCGAGCTAATTTGAGTTCCGTCCAACCTTTTGTAATATTTACAAAAGTGTCCAAGTTTATAATTTTCGCTGGAAATTTTACGATTTTGCCCCTCCATCCTCTTTTACCGTTGTTCAACCACGTTCTAGGGCAAATTCTGTTCTCAGATCTAGACCGATAGCTCATATCCATGGAGATCTCGTCCTCGCTCCCGCCAGGTCGCCCCCGCCTCCCTCTCTTTCTTCTCCCGCATCAAAAGACCAGGGCGGAGCCTTAACGGCGCTGACCTCCTCAGCCATGGCTGCTCCGACGGCGTCCTCTCCTGCCTCAGCCGCCTCCTGGACCAGGTCGCCCCCGCCTCCCTCTCTTTCGTCTCTGGCGTTCGCAATAGCGATACAGGTAAAATTTTGATGGTGAACGAGGCGGGATTCGACTCGAATTCGGGCGATGAGGAGAACGGGAACGGGAATTTTGGTCTTCGATCAAAATTCCGGCTCGAATCCGTTTCTTCCGGCGTCACAACTCACACGGCTTCCCGGAATGGATCTGTCGATTTCGCTGCAGTTCGACTCCGTTTCCGCAATTGAGGCTCTTGGATGTAGCGGATTGAAGAAGCTCGATGCTGCCCAAAAATCAGTGATTTCAGAACGCCATTGATGAAGCTCGATCGAAGATTCATAGCAAAGGTGATGAATTTTTTAGTTGGTACATGTCTTTCAGAACGCCATTATCATCTGCTATCTTGATTGCTTTAGGGCGAATTCAAATCGAATTAGGTCTCATTTGTGCAGAATCTATCGCTAAATAATCTCAATTGAATTTCAGTTGAACATCAGTTTGGATAATTTCATGTTGAATTCTTTTTTTATTATTCTTATTATTGTTGAATTTACTTCTGATGATTATGCGGTTTTCTTGTCAGACCATTGTTGTTGCAGCTGTAGTTCCCCATTGTGTTGTGCTGCTTGCTACTGTGGACTGTTTTTTTGTGTTCTAATATGTGATTTTAATTGGAGTTTGCTATAGTATTTCATTTGCTTGTGATGAATAATACTGATGTTTGTTGCAATGCTTTTGATGTGTGTTATTTTGCTTTTGATGTGTGTTATTTTCTGAATCTGTTTGCAATTTCAGGTTTGGCTTCAAATTTCTGAATCTCTGCTTTCCGAATTGGATGATATCTATTCACAACTCTTTTGTCTCCTGTCACCAATTTGTTCGAATTGTGCATTTGTTTACAACTCTTGTGCTTTCTCATTAAACTAGTAAAATTTTGCATACAAACTCAGCCCCAAAGATCTCTTTACCATAGTTGATGTCTTGTTGCGTGTAGTTCCTGAATATTTTTGTGTCTAATTATTTAATGATGACATCTAATAATTAGAATATTTGATGCTGACATCTAATAATTAGAATATTTGATGCTGACATCTAAGAATTAGATCTGTTCGATTCCCTGCAATTTTGCATCTGTTCGATTCCAAACATGAAATATTTCAAGTACTAAACATCTGGTTGTTGTAGTTGTGAAGCTTAATCTCTCTTTCTGGTGCTTAATCTTTTTTTTTTTCTGATTTTACTCGTGTTGCAAACATCTAGCTGACATCTTCTGGAAATGTTGACATCTTATGGAAATGTTGACATCTTCTTGAAATGCTGACATCTCCAATCTAAGATTATTTTTGTGTAATTAAGTAAACCATTCAGAAACATATGTGCTGAAACAGAGTGAATATGTGCTGACATGTGCTATTTTTGTTCAATTCAAGTAGATGTATAGGTTATTTTTTCTTTCTAATTGTGTGACATGAACTCTTGTGCAAATATAACATGTTGACATGGGTTTTGTACACTAGATGAATGAGTTTTTAAATTATTAAAAATCATGTTAGCAAGGTTAATTCGAAACTAGAGATACTTGCCTAGTATGCGGTCTCGGTAGAAGTGATATTAAGCGTTCGGTGTCGGATTCTCTATTATGATACCTTTCCGGATAGGGAATCGCGCCACGGTTCAAACTCACTGCTATGCCATGACCTATGGTCTTTTTTGGCCATCGGAGATCATTTCAGGGCTTAAAATTGAGTTTTTATGTTTTTTTTGACAATATCAACAATTTTGTTATTTTATTTTTATTGCTTAACAACTAGGGTTTGGTTCTACTTTTCCTATTTAATAACGTGTTTGTATATTTACATTGAAGTGCCTTGTGATTTCTGACTTATCTATTGATATTAGCTAGTAGCTCTACAAAGTTTAATTGTGTACGGACATGTTTCTTTTTTATTTCTAGTTGTGTGTTGACATAGTATCTTTTTGTGCAATTCAAATTGATGTATATGCTTTTTTTTTGTTATAATGTATAAGTGTTTTTTTTATTTTTAATTGTGTGTTGACATTGTCTCTTTTCGGGGCTGCTGTAGCTTCTGAATTTCACTTCCATCTTGCTTCTTCTTATTTTGGGTCTCTTTTAGGGGCTGTTGTAGCTTCTGAATTTCATCTTTTGTTGTATCTTTTGTTGTATCTACATTCGTGCTTTTGGCACAAATTCTGTTTTTTAAGCCAAATGTCAGCAGTGTAACAGATTGTTATATTACTTCAATTCATCACAAGAGACACACACCATCTCAGTGCATTTTAGCATTAAAATTCACATATCTAATACCTTAGATGTGGTGGAGTCGTTATATATATCACATGTCAGCAGAGTAGCATATTGTTATATTAATTCAATCCATTTAAAGGTGGGAAAGGAAACTTTTGATGTGTATCATCATTACAATCTTTTAGGACATTACCTTACATTTAAGCATTAAAAATCAGTAACTTCATATGTTAGATTTAGCTAAGTCTCTATATGTCATCAGCATCAACTTATGCATATAATAATCTTAATTTTGCATATCCGTCATATGGGGTTGTATATCAGTAAAATGTAGTTGCATATCATAATTTTACACTTGTACAAAATTAATTTAAGTTAGTTGCACATCACCCTATGCATATTTTGGATGTGTATACTCATATCAAGCCAGTAGCAAAAATATTCACTGCATTTTAGCATCAAATTTCACAAACCCAATACCTTAGATTTAACGTAGTCTCTATATGTCAACATCATCAATGTTTTGCATAAGTGACATAGGTTCTAGATTGATCCGTTTTAATTTCTTTTAATATTGGTTTTAAATAGCAGTAACTTTATTAAATTGGATCTAAATTCTTGGCTTTTGGCGCGCACTCATTTTTAATTTTAAATTAAAATGTCAACAAAGTAACAGATCCTTATACTAATTTAATTCATTATTAGAGACAAAGTAAGACTTTGATGTCCATAAACATGACAACTTATAAGCACACCATCTCAGTGCATCTTAACATTAAAATTCACAAATATAATACCTTAGGTGTAGTGCAATGTATATATGTCAGCAACATCAAAGTTTTGCATAAGTGCTGACATTTGGCTTATTTCTGATTTATCTCTTTTAATTTTCTTTTGAAGATTGGTTTCCAAGAGAAATAACTTTATTATTTTGAATCTACATTCGTGCTTTTGGCACAAATTCTGTTTTTTTAAGCCAAATATGAGCAGTGTGACAGATTGTTATATTAATTCAATTCATCACAAGAGACACACATTGTTTAGGAGCATAACTATTCGTGGTTATCAATTTTACTCAACAATTGTTGTCTTTGTATTTTTTTTTTAAAAAGACAAAAATTAGGGAAAACCAAATACAGTAAAAAAAGATGATTATTAGGGGGGGGGGGGGGATGTATCTGGTGCTCTGCAAATACAAAGTAGTTGGGAAACCGCCCTCCTTGATAGACGTAATAATTACTTTATATTTGCATATTTTAATCTTATATTTGCATATCATCAATTTATAATTGCATATTATACTTTTACATTTGCACAACATCAATTTATATTTGCATATTATAATCATACATTTTCACAACATCAATTTGTATTTCCCCAACTTATTTTTATTTACTAAAAATTAAAATCTAGGTATTAGATATCAATAATCTTATATATGTAGTTGCTTTGCAAGTTGCTTGGAACTAGAGCAAGTATGTCAGCGGCTTTCTTCTTTCTGCAATTGATTGATGAGTTCTAGCATGTGAGGTCCTGGCATAAATAATGATTCTGATGCATGTGCTTTTCTATCCTTTAACTGTCAACGGTATCATTATTTTTATTTATTAAACATGTCATCAATTTTTTTTGGAATATCAAGCTTTTATAGACGCATTGACTTCTCAAAGTAGCCTTGAAGACGAGACTGGCATTGATAGTTTGATGCTGGTATGACATCTTATTCTTAAGTTAATTGACAAATTTGTTCAATCATAACATATGATCGAATTGAATCTTGACATTTCTACTTTTCCTGAACAGGTCTTGCTCCTGTACATTGATGCCCATGAGAATCCTCTATAGGCTTGTATATGTAACAACTCAACATAGTTTTCATTCATGATTCTACTCAAATGCAACTGCTTAGCTAGTGAAGGCCTACTCTTTTGGCACTGCTAAAATTCCAATCAAAGAGTTAACTATCTGCTGTGAGATATTTGAGTTAAGCACTCCTGATTTCTGTCTTGTATGTTTTGTTTTCCACTCTTTAAACTTCTTTTGTGTGTGGAAATTTTAGACTGGTAGCAAGCTCCTGATTTCTATAATTTGTTTTCCACTTGATATCAAACTCCTGATTTCTATCTCCTAATAGGTCGGAAATTTTAGACTGGTAGCAAGCATGAGGTTGCAGGCGCTTATGTGGATGCTGCAAACAGGTACAAGAAGATCTCTCCTACACGTAAGTCTTTCATTTTATGTTGCCATCAGCTGAGGTCTTTGTATTATACACTTATACTAATTGTTCAGCTATGCAATTTTTTTTATTAAAAAAAAATGTTATGTGAAGCTCTTTTTCATATTTGTTGGTAATTCAGATTTCAGAGTTTGATATCAAGTGCATTGTCAATTGGCTAACTTGACTTTATGTATCAGAGGTCATCTCATCCTTGGAGCAAGTTGTTGATCTATTCTCTGAGGTAAAAGTTTTCTTCTTAGAATTAATATGCTTCTACTCTCAGACGTCAGTGTAGGCCATGGTGCTCTCTATTTCACTTTCTGTTGTTGTATCTGCTGATTTTGGGTCTCTTTTAGGGGCTGTTGTAGCTTCTGAATTTCATTTTCTGTTGTTGTATCTGTTGTAACTTCAATGTTGACATTTAGCTTCAATGTTGACATTTAGCATAAATGTTGACATTTAGCATAAATGTTGACATTTAGCCGTTGATCAGCAAAAACTTTATCTTTTACTATTTATTTTCACATTATTTGCTTAAAATTAAGAGGGAATAACAATCTTGCTGACATCCGGTGTCATCAGTTTAAATTTGCATAACAGATTGTTATATTTTGCATAACAGATTGTTATATGTGCATATCATGGAGTTATATTTGCATAACAGTAACTTATATTTGCATAACATAAACTTCTTTATTTTCACTTTTTTTTAATTAAATTTCTCTATTTTCTATTTTCTTTTTTTTTGGTTATCTGAGAACATAACAAGGTTTTGTGATCTGATTTGCTAGTTATGCTAGATTTATCACATTCTCCCTATGAAGTATGAATTCTGTTGCTAGTTATGATATGTTTTATATTGATTTGACATTTATTGTTCACATGTTATTCAAGTTGATGTATAAATTTTTTTATTTCTAATTGTGTGCTAACATGACCTCTTTTTTTGCAAAAATGTGTACTTGAGTTCCAACTTTTTTTTTCTCCTTTTTTGGTTGTGGCGTGAACATAACTCTTATTTGTTTATTTGAAAGTTATGTTATAATATAATTAAAATCCTTTTAGCTCAAAGGTGGAGTGATGTGCTTATGCGCAAATACGTGGGTTCGAATCCCGCATAGGCTAAAATTTATAATAATTCTAGAAATTTACAAATTTTGATATTCTCATCTCATCTAATATGATATCAATTTTGGGAATAATCTTATTTGTAAACTTTATCTTTTATTATATGTTAACATTTAGCTTAAGTACTACATAATAATAGCACAACTGTTCTTTCTATTACACTGATCACTATCAATTTCTGTTTTGAGAAATCTGTTTTTATAACATGCATCTTGAGAAATCTGTTTTTGAGAAATCTGTTTTTACAGAAAACAGATTTTCTATTTTTACAGAAAACAGATTTTGAGAAATCTGTTTTACATAAATATGCATCTTGCATTTTGAGAAATCTGTTTTTACAGAAACAGATTTTCTGTCTTTACAACAACAGAAGACAGATTTTGAGAAATTTGTTTTTACAGAAATATGCATCTTGCATTTTGAGAAATCTGATGTTGTGTGAAATTGCCCATCTAGTACACCAGTTTTTGTGTGAAATTAGGGCGTTTTTTGTGAAAACACCACCATTGTTGTCCACATCTCTTTAGTGTTGACATCTTCAGTGCTGACATCTTCAATACTGACATCTTTTGGAGACTTTAGAAATTTATTAAAATCTTTTGAAAATAAAATATTCTGGGAACTAAACACATTCAATAGAAATTTATTAACATCTTCAGTGTTGACATCTTCAATGCTGATGTCTATTTTCGAGGCTGTTGTAGCTTCTGAATTTCGCTTGCATCTTGCTTTTGCTGATTTTGGGTCTTTTTTAGGGGCCGCTGTAGCTTCTGAATTTCATCTTTTGTTGTTGTATCTACTGTAACTTAAATGTTGACATTTAGCTTCAATGTTGACCTTTAGCTTCAACATTGAAGTTACTGTTATGCAACTATTCTTTCTTTTAGACTTATCAACTACTAATTTATTTTTAGTTTTAATAAAAACAGTAGTAGCTTCATAAATTTCAATCTAAATTTGTGCCAAAGGCACAAATTTTACTTCATTATATCACACGTCAGCAGTGTAACAGATTTTTACAGTAATTCAATTCATTCTGAAATCAAAATCAGATTTTGGTTGTGCATAATCATTACAAGCTACTAACACAATATCTCACAGCATTTTAGCATTAGAAGTCATTCAACCAACACATTAGACCGAGCTCAACTATTACTTGTCAACAACACCAGATTTTTGCATAAGTATTAATTAGTAGTAGCACAACTATTCTTTCTTTTAAACTTATCACTACTAATTTATTTTTAGTTTCAATACAAAGAGTAGTAACTTCATAAATTTCAATTTAAATTTGTGCCGAAGGTACAAATTTTACTTCATTATATCACACGTCAGCAGTGTAACAGATTTTTACAGTAATTCAATTCATTCTGAAATCAAAATCAGATTTTTGTTGTCAATAATCATTACAAGCTACTAACGCAACATCTCACTGCATTTTACATTAGAAGACATTCAACCAACTCCTTATATTGAGCTCAACTAATACTTGTTAGCAGCATCCGAGGTTTGCATATATACTACATATATAATAGTAGCACAACTGGTATTTCTTTCATACTGATAACTATTAACTATTAATTTCTTTTTAGTTTCAATACAAAGAGTAGTAACTTCATAAATTTCAAACTAAATTTGTGCCGAAGGCACAAATTTTACTTCATTATATCACACATCAGCAGTGTAACAGATTTTTACAGTAATTCAATTCATTTTGAAATCAAAATCAGATTTTGGCTGTGCATAATCATTACAAGTCAATAACATAATATCTCACTGCTTGTTAGCATTAGAAGTCATTCAACCAACACATTAGACCGAGCTCAACTATCACTTGTAAACAACACTAGATTTTTGCATAGGTACTACATAATAGTATCACAACTATTCTTTCTTTTAGACTTATCACTACTAATTTATTTTTAGTTTCAATACAAAGAATACTAACTTCATAAATTTCAATCTAAATTTGTGCCTTCGGCACAAATTTTAATTCATTATATCAAACGTCATCACTGTAACAGATTTTTACAGTAATTCAATTAATTCTAAAATCAAAATAAGATTTTGGTTGTGAATAATCATCACAAGCTACTAACACAACATCTCACTGCATTTTAGCATTAGAAGCCATTCAACCAACACCTTAGATTGAACTCAACTAATACTTGTCAGTGGCATCCGAGATTTGCATAGGTACTATATAATAATAGCACAACTGTTCTTTCTTTTATACTAATTACTATTAATTTCTCTTTAGTTTCAATACAAAGAGTAAATTTCAATCTAAATTTGTGCCGAAGGCATAAATTTTACTTCATTACATCAAATGTCATCACTATAACAGATTTTTACATTAATTCAATTCATTCTAAAATCAAAAATCAGATTTTGGTTATGCATAATCATTACAATCTAGTAACACAATATCTCACTGCATTTTAGCATTAGAAGTCATTCAACAAACACATTAGACCGAGCTCAACTATCACTTGTCAACAACACCAGATTTTTGCATAAGTGTTAATTAGTAGTAGCACAATTATTCTTTCTTTTAGACTTATCACTACTAATTTATTTTTAGTTTTAATATAAAGAGTAGTAACTTCATAAATTTCAATCTAAATTTGTGCCGAAGGCACAAATTTTACTTCATTATATCAAACGTCAGCAGTGTAACAGATTTTTACAGTAATTCAATTCGTTTTGACATCAAAATCAGATTTTGGTTGTGCATAATCATTACAAGCTAGTAACATAACATCTCACTACATGTTAGCATTAGAAGTCATTCAACCAATACATTAGACCGAGCTCAACTATCACTTGTCAACAACACCAGATTTTTGCATAAGTATTAATTAGTAGTAGTACAACTATTCTTTCTTTTAGACTTTTCACTACTAATTTATTTTTAGTTTCAATACAAAGAGTAGTAACATCATAAATTTCAATCTAAATTTGTGCCGAAGGCACAAATTTTACTTCATTATATCAAACGTTAGCACTGTAACAAATTTTTACAGTAATTCAATCAATTCTAAAATCAAAATCAGATTTTGGTTGTGCATAATCATTACAAGCTACTAACACAACATCTCACTGCATTTTAGCATTAGAAGCCATTCAACCAATAAATGGTAGAGCGATTAATGCAATTTTAAAGCCTCTTATGTCAATAAATGGTAGAGCGATGTGCTTATGTGCAAATAAGATATATTAATGCAATTTTAAAATACATATGGATTTGCATATTCTTCTCATAAGGGTTTTTGAGCTTGGCATAACATAATATTATATTTGCATATCATAATATTCTATTTGCATAACATCGGGTTATAGTTGCATATCTTAATGTGCTGACATGTAAATTTTTTTTTTTTTTTTTTTTAAAAATAAATAAAATTCTGAAGGAGTTGGTCAACGTTGACCGTGACCGGTCAACGTTGACCAGTTTCAACGGTGTTAGGAATGTTGATGTCAGCAACATCGGGTTTGACATTAATGCAATTTTAAAGCCTCTTATGTTAATAAATGGTAAAACGATGTGCTTATGTGCAAATAAAATATATTAATGCAATTTTAAAATACATATGGATTTGCATATTCTTCTCATAAGGTTTTTTAAGCTTGCATAACATAATATTATATTTGCATATTATAGTATTCTATTTGCATAACATCTGGTTATAGTTGCATATCTGAAAGTGCTGACATGTAAATTTTTTTTTTTATAAAAAAAACAGAAAAAAAATAAATAAATCTGAAGGAGTTGGTCAACGTTGACCGGTCAACGGTCAATGTTGACCAGTCAATGGTCCAGCGAGGGGGGGCAGGAGGGGGATGGACACTTTTGTAAAATTTTCAAATATATGGATACTTCTCTAATTTAGCCAATTTTTATGGATAATTTAGTAAAGGCCCCATATATATATATATATATCGGGATTGCTTCAAATGTAAAATCTCCTTATTGTGTAAAATGAGCTTAACGTGTAAAATTTCCTTAATTAATACAACTGGACTCGGATTACTGTTAATTCCAAACGTTGGGCCTGTTTTGCGTTGGGCTTTATTTTTTTTAAACCCGTTTCCTCTCTTTCCGTTGCCTTTCGATCCTCTCGCTATCTCCTTAATCGATGTTGCTATCTCCGTTCTTCCTTTCTCTCTCTCGTTCGCTTTGTCGCTCATCTGTGTCCTTGATCTCCGGCGAGGTTTTTTCTGTGTCTTTGGAGTCGTCGTTTCACTATGTCACGTTCATCAGTCGGTATGCGCAACGATTCGTTGTTATTCGCTCCTATTTGAGTTGTCCTGTTTGTTAGGGTTTCTATTTTCTTCGAAATTGTGGGTTTTTGTGTATTGCCCTTATTTTCAGCGATTTTTCGCCTCATTGCTGTTATTTGTGTAATTGTTCTGTTCCTTTTCTTATTCAAGCTGTTTCGTTTTGTTATTCTTGTGATTATGTGTTTTTTGTTATCATACTTTATGTTTTATACTCGTTTATGATCATAAGTGTTTCCTATTCTTAATATTCATTGTGTATTTGTGTTTATACTTTATTTGTTGTTCGGTTTATGTTTGTTTCTGGTGTTCATTTATTCTTCTTTGTAGATTTTATATATTTATTGCTACTTAGGCTCAATTTAGTTGTCGTTAGTTTTTGTTGTCTGTTTATATTTTTCTTTTTTTGTTCCTTATAGGGAAAAGAACAAGGTCCAAGGTTGGTGGTGAAGCTCTAGCTGTTGTTCCATATCGCTCAAAACGTGTTAAGAAATCTCGGCCCCCTCGTTCTGTTCCTAAAGCTATTGATCTGGCACGTGATTCTCCTGGGTTTTCTGTATCCGACGGTGAAGGAGTGTCACCTGAGGTTGAATCACAAGATAATGTTCCTCTAATACGTAAATCAAGGGAAGTTGATAATAGTAAAGGTTGTTTATCCAAAGATGCTTCTGTAGGCCCTAGCACTGAAGTTTTGTCTACTAATCCCCAGCATAATATAACTGATGATGTTCCTGTAGCAGCTGATGTTTCTGTTGAGAATGAAGGCCAACCACCTGTTGTAGAAAATTTGCAATTTGAAGGGACTAATGTTCAATCAGTAGCCTCTGATGTGCCCCTCGAAACCACAAATGTCCCCCAAGATGTTGGGGCTGGTGCTGTTTTCGTTAAGAAGCCGCGAGTTAGAAGAGCTAATCAACACCCATCTTTGAAAACAAGGTCAAATCCTCGTGCGTTTGTTTGTGCATTGGGTAGATTTACTGATAAACAAAAGGAGTGTATTAAGCGGATTGGTTTTGGGTCTTTGTTGGATTTGGAAATTCAGTATCTTCCTCTGTAGGTTAGATAGTAGGTTAGATATTTCTGGTATTGGTTGATGATAGTAGGTTAGATATTTCTGAGCTTGATGTCCATATTACATTAGGCTTGCCTATGGGCAAGAATTTGATATGTAGGAAAACTTCTAAAGAGAAGTCAGATGTTCTTACGAAGTGGAAGAGTTTGTTTTCTGCTGGTGATTCCATTAATCCTTCTGTTCTTATTGATCATATGGTTGCTGATGCCGATGTCGGTGATAAATTTGTCATCAACTTTGCTGTGTTATTTGATTCATTGCTTGTGGACAGTATTCAAAATGGCAATGTTAATCACAATTTGGTTAAAGTCTTATCTGGGAATGAGGACTTCAAAGAATTGAATTTGTGTGCTTTTGTTCTTGAAAGCTTAGTGGATTCCAAAAAAATCTGGGAGAAGAACAAAACCAGTCAGTTTAGAGGTCCTATTCTCTTCCTCATTGTGAGTATTTGTTTTTCCTTTTTTTACCTTCTCATTTTCATTCAATACTTTTATGTTTTGTTATTATATCATCCTCTCTTGTGTTTTTTATAGTTTGGGTTCTTATTTGTTTGTTGTTGTTGTTTGGTTGTGTTTGTTAGCTGTTTTATATTGATAGGGTGAAGTTATTTTCAAGTACTTCGTCGAGGAGAGTAACTCGGTCTTTCCCTGTTTTTATGGGGTTGACATCAACTATGCTTCGTCAGCGCGAAGACGATGATCTTTCCAGTGGAGGCTTTGGACGTGGCAGAATTGAGGAACGTCAATCTGTTCCTGTATATAACCCTAAATCTCCATGTGCTGCCCCTTCAGCTGCTCCTACTGACAATCCACAAGTTTTGCCTATTGAGGTTTCTGCTATTCTTTATTTTAAGTATATTTTTTTATAATATTAATGGTGTTTTGTTTGATTTTTGTTATCTTTGTTTGTGTTTGTGTTTGTGTGTGTTTCTTCCCCTTGTAGAATTTTATTCAATCCTTTGCTCAAAAAACTGCTGCTCTTGCTACTTCCATTTCTGAGTTTGTTGCTTTGGCTGATGGGTTTGGAACAAACTATAAAATTCCTCCTGAATTTAAAGAGAATGAAATGGTTAAAACCCTCAGTAATGTTGCAAAGAAGCTGATGGGTTTGGAGTTTGAGGGTGATAAGGTTTCTTCTTCTCCCGTAGACCATTCTAATATTGTCAATCCCACTGCTTCTGAGTGGATTACATCCCAAGATCCTTTATGGTCAGATCCTGTGTTTTTGGAAGCTATTACACAAATTGAGTTAGCTTACATTAATAAATGTAAGATGCAATCGTCTGGTCAGACTGATCAACCTTTTTGTTCAGCTGGTAATGTATCTGGGGGTGGGCTTGGTGGTGGTTGTTTTGAGAGTGAATGTGATGATGGGAAGAAGGGTGATTCTGCAGTATTTAAAGGTAAGGGGACTATGCCTATGAATCTTCCCAGTGAGCCATCGTTTGATATATTTGGTTCTGATCATGCTTTCCAATCACAAAAAAAATCTTCTGAAAAAGCAATTGCCAAAGATTTTAACAAGTCTGATAAGTCTGCACAAAAGGATTTTGTCTCTGCACCCAAGCCCAATGCTGATGCACAAAAAGATATTAGAGATGCACCGTCTGTTGTAGGGGGTGCCCCTGGTGTCCCTTCCTCTGTTGTCAATATTGCCAAAGAATATTCTGGTGGAGATGTTGCTTCTTCTTTAGGCATATCAACATCAAGTGACATTCATTGTGCAACCCCTAAAGTGTATAAAAAGAAGCAAAAATCTCCTGTTGTCATGCCTTTACGTAGGTCTACTAGGGGTTGTGCTGCTGATCAAAATGAGAAAGATGTTGGAGGGAAGAGGGTTTCAAAACCTGCTGATTCCTTGAAGAGTCCTTACTATTCCAGGGTTGTTGATGTGAATGAGCGTGTGTCTGACATTGAGCGTTGCATTTGTGCATATTTGTCTAAGAAATCAGCTTCTGATGTGTAAGCCTTTTTTCCTCTTTTTCTTTGTTTTTCCTTTTTTTACTTTAGTTATTTTATTATATTTAAATTTATTTGAGTTATATTTATTTTTTATAGTTTGTTCTTTGCCTATTGCAGTGAAGTTCTCTTTAAGAATTCGTCTGTTGAAGTTATTAGAGCTGATTTTAAATCCCTTGAAGAAGATTTTGAAGTTACTTTCTCTGTTGTGAGGGCATGGGCTTCTATCCTTAATTACAAAGAACAATACAGAAGTGTTGTTTCTCCATCAAGGCTTTTTATATCTGTTGAGTCGTCTATAAGTTGTATTTGTTGTTTCTTAATTTTTTTTCTCATTCTATATGTGTTTATTTCCTTGTTCTTTATTTTGTATTTTTTTCCCAGAAATTTGCTCCACACCCCCCTCCGAGTGATTTTGCTGAACGTTTCACAAAACATGGTATCCATGTTGATTCTGAACTGGTTGCTGCTCCTCACATTCGGTTGAAAGATGTTGATATGGTATTTGTTGTTTTTAATACTTTTTTTGTTTTATCTCCCCTACTCTCTTTCTTACTTTATTTGTTTTCTGTTGACTTGTTTTCTTTTTATTTGTGTTAGTTTGTGTTTGGTTTGTATTACGACTCAATCTATTGCATGGTTGTCTTTAATCTGAAAATGCACGAACTTCAATTCCTGGATGTGTCAAGTGATACTCGTTCTTCTACTTGTATCTTCCAATATACAGTTGGCAATTTGGTTAGTTTTCATACTTATACGTCACTTTTTTACTCTTTGCGGTTTTTTTTCCTTTTATTTTTCAGTTTATCATTTACAGTATTTTCCTCTTTTTCTTTTTTTTTTTTACTATTTTTTTTTTGCAGCATAATTTCTTGATTAAATATTTGAAGTCTAATGGATTATCAAAGAAGGCAAAATTAGTTTCTATGCTTCAGCAATCACCCATTTGTCTTCCTTGGGCTGGTGAAGAAAAGCGTCCCCATTCTGGTGTTTGCATGATGCGCCATATGGAGGCCTTCGGCGGATTGGAGAAGGGATTCAAGTGTGGTTTTGACCATGGGACTGACAAGAACATCTCCAAGCTGCGTGTGAAGTACATGACTGACATAATTTGTTCTGATGTCAACGAACTTCGATCTGAAATTTCAGCTCAAGCTAAGGCACATGCATCCTTGACCTTAAAAGGTGTTCAAGCTCTAAAACTGCGGTTGGATTGATTGGGTAGGAAAGAGTAGTTAACAAACATTAGTATTTTGCTGGGCATTCCGTACTTTTGAGGGTATACAAATTTTGTGTTCTACATGTGGTGTAATGTATAACCCTTTATGATTCCCTTTTTGGGTTACCTTTGCCTATCTTACTCTATGTTTGTACGCTTGGTGATGTCGACATTATTAATATTGTTGTGTTTTTTTAATGTTCGAATTCGAATCTTTATGCGTTTTATATTTAATTTTAATTCTGCACACAGTTATTTATGTTGTGACACTACTATATAGCCATGTGCTGGCCTAATATTAATATGTGCAATTATATGAAAATTATGTGCACCCTGAATACCCTATTGTGCATATGCAATATGATGCTATATTTTTTATAACCGAAGTGCCTATCTATTCAGGCTTTTAGGTTGACGTCTCTTTTTCTGTTTTGTTTCTTATATTGGTCTGGATTCTTATTTTTTATTTTATTTTAATGTACTTTTTATTTTTGATTTTTGTGAATATATTTTACTTTGTGTGCGTTTTATATTAGTAAAAAATTGACATTTCAGCCTAAATTACTTTTTTTCCTGCAATAGTGCAGAAGCATCTCTTTTTTGTGCGACTATATTTGTATTATGTGCAGTTATAAATGTCCCCACTATAATATGTGCAGTTATTAACTCTATTTTTGTTTTTTAGTTGTAGTAATTTTATTTTACTTTGTTTGTAATTTATAGAAGTAAGAATTCACACTTTAATATAATTTTACTTCACTTCCGCTCTAGTGCACTTGTATTCCCTTTTTGTGCAATTACAAATCTCTTATGTGCAACCACAATATCATTATGTGCAACCACAATATCATTTTGTGCAACCACAATATCGTTTTGTGCACCTATAACACTTTGGTGTGCATATTTTAAATATAATTTTATTTTCATATTTACTTGCCTTTAATTCTATTATTATTTATATTTTTTGTTGGTGTTGTCAATCCATTGTTCTTTGTGCACTTGTACACTTGTAAACCTGTATTGTGCATTTGTAATATCGTTATGTGCAATCCTAACAACTTATTGTGCATAGAAATCAATATATTGTGTAAACAAATCATAGTTTATATTTATAATATTAACTGAGATTACATTTATTTT
The DNA here is from genome assembly GCA_037127255.1 of Persicaria tinctoria. Taxonomy (NCBI): domain Eukaryota; kingdom Viridiplantae; phylum Streptophyta; class Magnoliopsida; order Caryophyllales; family Polygonaceae; genus Persicaria; species Persicaria tinctoria. Next base: position 12,484,888 of record JBANSL010000004.1, read on the forward strand.
AAGACAGTTACATGTCAAATAGACTGAAATCTACAATTAAAATATGATCTTTTCTGAATCTCCTCCTTCCTCCTTGCTCTTGATCACCTTTCTTCTAATAACGTCTGCTGTTATCCTCCTCCTCTTTTCTTCATCTTCAAATACCTACCTGTTCCAATCAATCAAATAGGCAAATATACTGCAATACATATGTTATAAAATAGGGAAATAGATGTTCATAAATTACAACTGCATAATTGTTTTTCAAACCCCAAATACCATTGTTTAAAACCTAAACACTTCAAATTAAGAAGAAATACAGACATTTCATATAAAATATATAATTAATAATTCAAAAGTAAAGTATGTATTCTTCATCTTCTTCTTCTTGCTTCACTTGACTGCTTATCTTCCAAGGAAGTTTGCAATCTTCCTCCTCCTCTTGTCTTCTTCCTCAAAGACCTCCATGATGCAGTCAGTCACGTACTCCCTGTACTGGGCCAGTTCTTCATCCACTTGCACTTGTTTGTTTTGGTACTACAGAAAAATTTATACTTAAAAGTTAAATAATCTTGCGCTCTTATTTTAAATCAAACTATTTAAAGTATGGATAACTTACCTTCTCCAGGATTTCTTCCTCTCCATTTTCAGTTGCCTCCAATATCTTGTAGGCATTTGCATTCCTCTCCTGGTTGAGGGAAGTCAGGAAGACCTGATGCTTCTCGGTGGCCTCCAGGAGGTTCTTCCTTGTTTCCTCAGTGTTTGTCTCTGCAGCCTCCTCCAGGAGATTCATTTGGTACCCTGGGTACAAGTACTTGTCTATCTCGTTGTTGATCTTGTAGAACTCTTCGGCAAACAGGAACGGGTTGAATCCTTCTATCTTGTGTTTTTGAATTTTTGGTTTCTCTGTTTTTTGATGTGTAAGAGAAGAAGACTTCTTTTTTTTTTTCAGGCGGTTTGTGTGATGTGTTATGATGGAAGATCTGTCTTTATATAGGCGGTTTTGGCTCTTCAACTCCCTTCATTTGATTGGCCTTATCCAATTGGCGGTTTTCCAAAGACATTTACCCGCTCCAACTCCCTATAACTGTAATGATTACCCATTTTAAATCTTTAATACTTCCCAACTTCCTCTATCTGTAGTAATTATTTTCATACAGCATTTTATTTGTAGACTTCATTATTTTAATTTATAGTTCTCCTTGAATCTTTACGTTTTTAAATTTAAAAGACATTTATTTAAGTTGTTCTTGTTATATTTAATTATTTTTTTATAAATTTTTTAAACTAATTATTCCTATAGTAACTGTGTGTTATTATACAGTTGTTTTGATACAATCCGATTTCATACTGTTTGTTTTCTCCTTTTTTTTGATGGTTTCTGATTGCACATTAATTAAGAAGTATTTATTTGTTGATTAGATGTTTGTAGGTGAGGCTATGTAAATGTATCTTCCATCATTACTGTAACGGCCCGGGATTATGATTCCCGAGTTACGTTTCGAGGGATTAAACCCCTCGTTAGGACCTTGCGCCCCGAGTACAGGTTGAAGGTTTCAAAACTTACTTTAATGTTTTCAAAGGGGGATTTCATACCCAAAATCGAAGGGATCGTTGGAATCCCCGGGGAAGTCCCCCGTACCTGTCGTAAGTCTAAGCGTGGAAATCAGAAATCATGCGACTAGCGAAAACAAGTGTAATACAAAAGTGTGCCACGGCAGAGCCGGGTCAAAACGGAGTCTAAAGTGTAAATTCAAAAATATAATCAGAGTCTGGTGAAGTCTATACCCCAGCGCTCACTCTCCGCCGACAAAATGACCCGCGCAATAAGCAAACAGCACCGATAAGATGAACATAATTAATACCTAAAAAAATTGATATGGGGCGGGATCAGATCGATGCCCACTTAACTCTGCATCCCAACCATAAGCACACATATACGCTATACCTAATAAAGATGCTTCTAGATGCATGGCGGAATATTAACACACTAACATGCTCCTAAGATCAAGTACATAATAATAATAAGGCCTTAGCACAGAATACCAAGTGGTATATCCCTCTCCTACCTCCACCCCTTCCGATAGGTGGAGACTGGCCAGCTCGTGAATGCATTCATTCATAATAGGGCGGCACGCATGCCTAACCCGCTCCACAATAAAGCCCGCAGGCATATCATAATATAAGGAAGTTCATGACTCGATTGACTCAGGGTACCCGATGAGGCTGGGCTACCCTATGACCCTAGCAATGACTCTAGTTACTTCACAGATAACGGCCGTTCTGTTTACATACGAATAAAGAAATAGGATGCTCAACGTAGATGCAACCTAGCATGGTACTACATGGCATGCTGATCATGAATGCAACACCTAGTATATCATGCACCTAAAGCAGGGAATAACTCTATTCAATCTGAGTAAGCTCCGGAGAGACTTACCTGGCGGTGCAGAACAGCAAGGCAAGCATTATAATAGATTAAAGATCACCTAGATACATATCAGAACACATATATAAGTCTACGTCTAATCATCCAAGCACTCAAGCATATCATTCAACGAGAATAGCAACCATATCGCAATCATCGTTCCATCAAGTTCAACCATTCATCATATTGCCACATTCCACAAGACCATATCATTCTCATCATTTCATTCAGCCACATTCATGTATTTGCCACAATATATCCGTAAAATAATCCGCATATCACATATATCAAGTTCATCCTATTCATCATATCTCGAAAGCATAGATTAACGCTACACAAGTTTAACACTTCACCATGCCATTTGTCAATCAATCATGCCATTAGTACATGCAAAACATGCTATCAGTCAATCACTCCTAACAACATGCTAGTTAGTCACCGATCACATAATTCCCAAGTTAGTTCCGAAAACCGTTTAGAAGTCCGAGTCAAATAGTTATAAATTTAGACCTTGGAAAATGTTTGTCAAATTCCTTTTTCTAAAATCCAAATCTCATAATATCATATTTTTAAATTACCATATCTTTAATCTCAAAGTCACATTTTATATCCTAATCTCAAAATGATACCTTATATTTTAAATCCCAAAACCGGCCCTCCTTATTTATTTAAATGCCAAAACCGAGCCTTGTTTCATTTTCCTCAAAAACTAACTCAATTGTGAAGAATGATCACTAGAACAGGCCCAAATTCTCCCTTTTTTAAAACAAGAAAATGGCCCAGGTAGAATAGGCCCAAGCCACCCCATTCTATTCTGTTCTTTCACAAATCCGGAGTTTTTTAAAAGAAAGTGGACCCAAAGGGGTGACTGGGCAGTGACATGGAGGTGGGGAGATGGACATGGGCCCACTAGTCTCCCCCTTCCTCTTTCTTTTGATCAGATAAAAAAAAAAACAGAACGGAGAGGGCAGTCCAGGGCTCGGAAAAACGGTGGAGGAAGAGCCGTCGGCGGCAGTCCCGGAATCCGACCACCTAGCCGACTACCCGACACCGACACACACACGGAATCGACAAGAAGGGAGAAAGAAGAAGTGCTCACCGAGGCGTCGACTCGCCGGAAAAATCTAGTCGGTGCGCGATTGGGCCCGCCGGAGTCGAGGATCAAACGAGCTTGGCCTAGGTCGACATTGGGGGGGGGGGGGGGTCAAAAGACAAATCTTTACATTGGTTTTGATCGAACTAAGAAGGGGGGGTGATCTTACCGCTTCTGGGGCCGGAAACAGGGGAGAAGAGGAGCCGGACGGCACGGCTCGGAGCTGCCTCTGGCTCGGACGGACGTCGGAGGAGGTAGCTGTTGGTGCTCAGATGTGCTCGGCTGCTCAGAAACAGAGGCAAGGTGCGAGGTCGGGGTGGCCGGCGATGACAGTGGTGCTGGTGGTTGTTGTTGCGGTGGATGGTGGCGAGGTGGTGGAGCTGGCGAGCGGAGGCGGATCAAGGAGGAGGAGGTTCTTGTTGTTGGTGGCGTAGACAAGAGGGAAAGAAGGGAGGGTGAATAGTTTGAAGAGAAGTGGGTATGAGATGGAGAAAGTGAATAGGGGGTGTTGGTGTACAGAGGAGTTTGTTTTCACTTTGAATCAACACAAAAAGGGGGTCTCTGCTTGTGCAGGCGTGAGTTGCAGACCAAGTCTGGATCTCTTTCTTTTTCTTTGACTCTTTACCATAAAAAGGGGGTTTAAGGAAGGAAAATAGAAAAGTAATTTGAAGGTGCTGGGTTAGATGGGGAAAGAAGGAAAAAGACAACTAATTTTCTTTCACTTTAAATTTAAATATAAATTTCAAGGGGACCATGGCTGAATTTTGGATGAGGATGGGAGAAAAGACGAGAACTTGTGGTCCCGGAAGCGCTAGGTTGAATTTCCTACGCTAGGTTCGATGTTAGTTTTTTTTTTCCAGTTTCCGATCTCTCGATTAGTTAGCTTTTCGAAATTCCGAGGAAAGATGTTGCCATGTTAGTTCTCCAAATTTTATTCAAGTCGGAAATCCGCTTTATGAGTTCTAAAATCCGAGTTAGCGAGTTTTCGTTAAATTCCGCTTTTAAATTCATTTTGATTTTTCCTTTTCCCCGAAAAATTAAGATTTAAAAATCCGAGCCTTTACAATTACCTGAATCTCACCTTGTCCAAGATTTTTCACAATCTTGCAAAGCAATTCATAATTAATTTGCAATCTGGGAGTAGTTGGTTCTACCCTATACGTATCCATTTGCAACTTGGGATTGTTCTCCTATTTCCTTTAAAATAATTATTGTTTATAGTAATAAGGAAAATATAAAAATAGATTGTACTGCACAATTAAATATTATCTTAGCACTAAACCGAGAATGGAATGAACATAATATAAAAGTTGGTACATAACATCTGTGAATAAGAAAACTTAAAGTATACCATTTATGTAATACTAAAGTGCATCAATAAATTTCCATTACAAATTGTGCTTATTATTCCTATTATGTTTCCCTTAATGGACATGTCCTGCTGTTGTGAGGTGCATATTAAAGGCAGATTGAGCATATTCTCTTCCCCTTTTTCTGTGTTTGAATTGTTGTTTCCTTCCCGCCTTTAAGCCTCTTCCCACTGCCTTTTGTCTTTGCTTGTTTTGGGTCTCTTATTACCACATTCTTCGGGAGGCTTACTCCAGCAAACTCTTCAAACATAGCTTCAAGTTAACAAACTCCAGCAAATTAGTATACTTTGAATATATATAATTCTGGACTATCTTATTTTATTTTTTGAATAAAAGGGTTTAAATAAGCAATCAGTAATCTTTGGTTTCTGCATCAAACCAATCATACATACCAGACTTTGAAGCTGTTGAAGATGTTGATGTTTGTGCACTTTGTTGGAGCTCACTTTTTGCATTTGTTAATGCAGATGTTAAGTGCTTAATCTGATCACTATTGTCCTTAACTAAATCCACACAAGCATGAAATTCAGCTAACAAATTTGTCAACAGGAGTTTTTGTTCTTGTTTTGCACTTGACTGTTTGACCACAATATCATCCAAAGTGAAAACACTACTCAAATTTGCTGCTTTGGTCCAACGAGTAAGCAGTAGTGTTTCTGGCAACTTCTCAAGTTGTATATCCTTCAAAACAGTTAATATATGTCGGCATGGATATCCTAACATGTTGAACAAGTTACAAGAGCAGCAGCAATCATGATCTTCAAGCTTGTGTTCAACAGTGTATATCTTGATGTTTTCCTTTAGAGTATATATCTCCAACTCATCAATCTCTGTCACATTTCTCACTCTGGAGTTGTACAATGCTCCTTTCAATTCCTCCTGAAATTTCCCCCACATTTTATTGTGTATAACCTGGATGCATGCCTTTCTAGAGGAAGGGGCGAAATCAGAATTGGTTCCAGTATTTCAGAGTCATAGTTGTTCTTACCCTGGATATGCCTTTGATTTTCAATTCCGCTTTCATAATACAACATAAACTCAATTAAATTTGCAGTGCAGTTGGAGAACTTACGGAAGAAGCTGTTCATGCTCTCTGAAATGGATGTTGTTTTAATCAATCCACTAAGCTTCAGACTCTGAAAATATGCAGGGATCCACTTGTCTCTCATTCTAAACAGTTCACTCAACCACGAGTGACTTGTCATTCCATACTCTTCCATTAAGGCATTCCAGTCCTTTTCAAATTCTTCTGGTGTACTCTCCATGTTCCACACAATACTCCTCAACTTGTCAGTGAATTTGGAGTATCCATTCATTGAGTTGTCTATTTTCTGAGACACCTTCTCCATGATATGCCACATGCATAATCTGTGTCTAGCCTCTGGGAATACATTTTGAACAGCAATCTTCATTGATGGATCTTGGTCTGTTGTAAAAATTCTAGGACTTCCACCCATTGCTTTTTTGAAGTGCTCAAACAACCACACATATGACTCAACATTCTCGTTCATCAAAAGCCCTGATGCTACCAGCACCAATGATTTATGGTGGTCATATGCTGTGAAGGGACTGAACACCATTTTGTACCTTTAATATAAGACATTTGTGAACATTACATTACTTTCAAAAGAAAAATGTGCAAAGTTGTTACTGCATATCCATATAAATAAAAGATCACTAGCCTATGTGGTTCTCCACTTATTTGATCGCGCAGTGCATAATATACATGATTTTGTGCATCTATACATTCTATATGTACAGTCTGGTTATTATATTTGTGACTAAATCAGGCAATCTGTATTTTGTCTGTTTTATAACAAATATCTATGACAGTGCTTACACATATGATGTATCTAAATATTCAATATGAATAATGTGTAATACCTGTTTGTGTTGTACGTTGAATCAAATGAAATAACATCTCCAAATAATGAGAAGTTTTTTCTGCTCACTGCATCACACCAGAACAATCTGTTCAACTGATTGTCTTCATCGACATCAAAAGCAAAATAGAATGCACTGCATATTTCTTGCTTATGGAAGAATCTGTCAATAACAACTTGTGCATCAGATCCTTTGAAATAAGCCAAGAGATCTCTTCTGTGATTTGTGAAATCAATCACTGAAGGACCCACATTGCTATATCCTCCCACCATTTCTTTATATAATCTGTATGCCTTTGCTGGTCCAACTCTTTGTTTTGCACAGTCCAGTACAAATTTTTGATGGTAACTTTGCATCTTCCTATTACTCTTCATGTATACCCTGCAGATCTCATCAACAAAAGGATGTGTGTGCTTCTCCTCAAATTTTGTGACCATGTATCCTTGTTCAGGTATATATTTATATGCGATCTTAGCAGTACAACCAACTCGTATAGATAATCTTTTTCTTATCTTCTTTGTCTGTTTACCTTTAGAGTATCCTTCTCTATTGCAGTATAAGTATTTCAGTTGCTATACCCCGTTAGCATTAACTGTAGTCTCATGTCTTACATCAAATCCAGCTTTGTATGCATAATCTTTATATGCCTTCACAGCTTCATTCAATGTCTGGAACAGCTTCCCTTCCTTTGGCTCTAACTCTTCACTGTAAATCGGTATCCAATATCTCGTGTTGTTTGGTGTCACAAACACCCGGTATGGGAGCTGATGTTGCACTATCAGATTATTGATATTCACTTCAGGCCCCGCATCAATGCTGATTGGTGTTGCACAAACGATTGCAGTAGTTGAAGCAGCTGAGGATTCTATGTTTTCGTTATGTGACTCTGGTTCAGACTCCATATTTCCGTCAAACCAACATTGAAAAACTTATTAGATAAATTGAATTTTTGTAACCAGTGCCATCAATCTATCAAAGTGCAATTTATAATTACATAAGTGCTAAACCAACATTTTATACTGAATATTAAGATCAGACAGCAAACTGTCATATATCAGTTCTTTGAGTTTTTATTAATATAAATTTCATGCAAATGAGGATCGGATTGTATATTAACAGTGTTTTCTATTGAATTTTTGCATTTTCTAAGCGCAATTGTGTGTTAATTGACGGCCATTTCCTGTTTTGCAAACTTCAAACCCTAGGTTCATCCTAGTCTATAATTTTATTTTTACTAAAAATTTGGGGTTTGTTTACACAAATTACACTTATATTCTGCACTTTTTTCAGAACGAATCCGAATTTAGGACAAATTATATGAACTTTGGACAGATTAATACAGTAACGAATGCGAATTTGAATCTAATAAGAACGGACGTATTGTGCACCTCTTTTTCCGAAAAGTTTCTTCCTCTGCTTCTGTTGTTGTTGCTTCGATCAGGTTATTCGGCTGATCTTCGATGAATCCTTTTGCTGATTACAGGTTTCTGCAATTCAAATTGTTTGATTGTAATCCCCGGCGAGAAGCTGAAGCTTTTCGTCAATGGAAATTGTGTTTCATGGGAACGCGATCTCGGATTTTGGAAGGACCGGTTTTCTTCTTTTTTATTTGTATTTTTTCCGGTTCAACCCGGTTTTTTTAACGAAAATCCGGCGCGCGCCCCTTGAACCCAAATTTTACACGTTAAGCGGATTTTACACGTTAAGGAGTTTTTACATTTTAAAGCTTCCCTATATATATATATATATATATATATATATATATATATAGACACACTAGGGTGGCAGACACGTGCTACGCCCGGGGTAAGATTTTATATTAAATAAATGAGTTGATATTATAAGGTGAATAACCAAAAATTTTAACATGGCATATCAATCTGGTGAATAATCAAAAATTAACATGGCATAAATTTTATAATAGGGTAATGAAATATCAATAACTTATTTAGCAAATTTTAAACAAAATATTTTAATTACTCATTTTTATTAGCATAAGCTACAATTGGTAAAATATTTAGATATATGCACTCTTTGAAACTTATAATATTCTGTTATAAAATTAAGCACATCGATTTGCTTCAATCGAGAAGTTTCTTATATGGTGAAACTTTATTTATGTAGCTATATATGAGCATATATTTATTATTACTAGGTCATTAACCGCACGCAAATGCGCGCGGTGTTGTCATCTTATATAATTCGGATGCACTTTCAAACAATCTAAAATAACATCATAAGTTTAGCGGACAAATATATGTACAATAATGTCTCACTTAAAGTAATTAACAAAAAAAATACAACCTACAATATTTGAACCAAAGGAGAGACAAGGATTAGGAGAAGAGTTAGAAACATTTACCACCTGTTTGTCTTGCCCTTCTAATGTGCGAGTGTGGCATACTTTGTTTTCTTCTTGATGCTCGCTTTTGTGCATCTCTTTCTAAGCACAAACACTATTTTTCTGCACTTGATCAGCAGCAGCATAAGACATTTTCTTAGCAGCAATTACAACTTCAAATTGTTGTGCAACAACAGCACAAACATCCCCTTCTTGCATTTTTACAGCAGCTCCATTTGGTGTTTTTCCAGCTGTAACAGCATCTCCAAATTGTTGTTTTCCAGCAGCCCCGACAGTTCCATTTCGCTGCCCCTCAATTGCCCCAGAAGCTACATTTTCTCAGCCAACAACGACATTTGAGGACCGTTTTCTGACTCATCAACTGGAAGCTGCACTTCCTCTGTTTCACCTTTTGCAGTCTCCTTTTTGAGCTTTACAAGCTTGTTTCCTTCTTCATTTTTTAGGTTAGGAGATCCCAACACATAGTAGAGACCTCCCCTTCTAATACATTTAATAAGAGCTTACCCATTTCTATGGACAACTCTTATCCCATTTTGTGAAAAAATCTTATACAGTTTGAGTCCTCTGACATGCTCTCAGAAATCAGATTCTTCTTCAAGGTACCCACCTAACATTTTGAAGAATCCTTACTTTCCCATCATGCATTCTAAGAGAAACAGTCCCAATCCCCTTAATAGCCAAATAAGTATGATCCCCAGGCACAGCAGCACTTTCCTCACATTTATTTAACACATCAAACAAATGCTCGCAAGGATCAGCATGGATAACACAACCAGAGTCCAAAATCCAGCAGTTAGGATCATACTTATTATCATCGAGCATGAGTATTTCATTATGGTAATTGCTTTATTCAGACAAGTTAGACACATCAGAATCCTTATTCATGCTGTCAACCAACCTCTTCTTGCAATCCTTTCTAAAATAGCCAACTTTCTTACAATAATGGCAAGTTTTAGAAGTGTAATTCTAATCATCAGAATTCCTAATGCCCTTCATCTTATAATCAGGTTTTTCATCAACAAAAACAGATTCAGATTTATCCTCAGTTTTAGTCTCACCCGTGGACTTAGTAACTTTCAAAACATCATTCTTTTCGGCTATAGCCTCTATGATCTTATTCAAAGTCAAAGAATCATCCCTATATTGAATAACATCTCTGAAATTATCAAACAGCGCAGGCAAAGCATTCAGAATCAACACAGCTTGGTGAGTTTCAAACGAGTGTTTGAGTTAAGCAACTACATCAACATATCCGTAAGAAGATATATTTAAGCAAGTTCATGCCAATCTAAGCTAAACATAATCCTAAAAAACCCAAATTACAAAAAGTGTCACCATAATCCTAACAGAACTCAAATACCATGAATCTTCTTGTCTTTAAAAAAGAAATTTATTTCTTTTCTTTTAAGAAACAACAAAAAGTGTGTCTAAAAGGAACCCTAGAAGGTAAGAAAAATCGCTTAAAACAGCTGAGAAAATATACATACCCAACCAGCCTCAATGCTGCAATCCTATACAAATATGTTTGTCTTTCTCATAAACAAGAGAACTTTCATGTAACAATCTAAACATACCATGTATTAAACCGCTTAAAACACAATGCTTGGAGTACGAATCAGCTAATAAATACCATAGAAAGATCGTAGGAGATCAAAGTGGTTATCTTCTCTAAAATGAGCAGAAGCCAAGCACTTATCTTGGCATTGTCGGGCACTATCTACATTATACTTCAATGAATCTGCAAGTAGATTGGTATTTTTTCATTTACAAGCACCAATGAACTTGGAAAAAGAGACAAGAACACTGATAATAAAGTAAAAATTAGCTCAATCATAGAAAATTCCATGTTTTTTTACTGCATTCAGCCAGAGCTTTCATGAGCTCCTCACCTTCTGACTCTATATGATCAGCACGTACCTACACAGAGCAAATCATCAATCTCAGGGAAGCAAGTTTTTACACAGAACCATTGCCATTGGTCTCTTCAAAAATTATGATTCAGCATTCTCACCTGAAGAATACCATCTGCACTTCGACCTTGTTCCATCTTTTTAATTGCATGGTGCAAATCCATTTTTCGCTCCTAGATATAAATCAAGGAGAATAATAAAGGTGAGAAAAGTTTATATAAAAGTTTATAAAGTAGATTGCAAAAATCTGCTAAGTGCCATCCTTTAATATTTAACATGTCATGCAAGTCACGTAGCAGATGATATATTAATCATCCTCATAGCAGAACAAACAACAGGGCCAAAGCACATAAATAGAAGCAGCAACATAGATATCAAAATCCGAAATGGGCTCAGTGAAGATGTAAGCACAGACAGGTTCAGTCAAAATCTATGGATGTTTCACAATGCTATTAGTTCACACACATAGCAAACTTGCTCTCTAAGAACCATTTCCATGCCATAAAATATGTTCTACCCACTACCCAGAGGCTGGATTACCTGATATTCACAAAAGGTGGCCTCTTCAATTGTTAACATGCCAAAACCCCGAGATTTGGAATCATTGTGATTGTCAATTAAAGTCGTCATGGCTACCATTATCCTACCCATCTTCTCAATGAAGTAGTCCTCTTGATATATATCACCAAATTGACTGCCAAATTCTGAACAATCCAATTCAATGAACTCAAACATTGCCTTAATGCTAAAAGAAGTGTCAAGACGAGAGTTGAAGACCTCAGATCCCTCCAAATGCTACTATAAAGGAATATGGGGATAACCAGTGTCGCGTTAAGTAGAGCTGCCACCGCGAGAGCATTGCAAACCTGCAGTCATTGGAAAGAAATTGATGCTTAAACACCATATGATAAGAACCGAAACTATAGTAGTTTGATAAATGGCTTATATGCTTACAGCAACTCATTGTTGATTAAGACCGCCATTGGCACTGACCAATATAAATCCACTGCTTTCTTTGGTCTTGTCGACCTCATGGAATCAAGACCTAAAAATTTAAGACAATAGCCTATAAATTGAATTCAAGTTGGTATAGACTATAGAGTCATCATAATACCTGAAGTTTGTCGAGTTGATCTATCGGTGCAGGGCTTCCATGCTGATGCTTGTGAAGCTGGCTCTTCCCATAGACTTACATGCTCATCTTTGAGTTCTCTCTGAATAGTAGACACAGTTTCACATATTTCTTAAGGAATCAGTGTTGATTACCACACAAGACACCGACTTCTTTAAGAGTTACATATAAGAAGCCGAAATCATACAGTTTTAAGCATTGGACAAGATTCTCAACCCAAACCTCTGCTAGGGCTCTTGAAGCCAAGGTCAAAAGCCGTTGGTACATCACAATTGAAGTGTTTCCCTTGTTGTCGTCGTCGTAAATGCCTTGAACACCCTTCCGAACAAACACGTTGTAAGAGGCCAATTGATGTGTTAATGTCATTCAAAATCACACAATGAGAATGTAGTCTGATACCCTAACAGATGTTGGTACAACGATGAAGGTATTTCACAAAATTGATTCTCAAAATCAAACCCTAATTTCACTTCCCTAAAATCAAAACCCTAAACGAATTCTAATATTCTACCTACAAATTGAATCTCAAAAATCAAAAGTTATAGCACAAATTCACAAAGTATAAAGTATGAAATACTGACCTTTTTAATTCGGATTTGAGATTTGGGAAGAATGAACAACAATGGAGTGCTGGCCTTTCACCTTTGGTGAGAAGTGCACTGCAGTAGCCTAGAGCCGAACCAGTGGGAGTGTGGGAGGGCGGAGCCAGCACGGCGGTGAAAGGTGCTACGGCGGCGTCGGCGGGGGAGGAATCACTTGCGTCCTGCGGGGTGCGAGTCGGGAACTCACGGTTTCTCCCATCCCTGATTTCGCAAGTCTGAAAAAACTAATCGCAACCCAAATCGAGTGTGATTGCGATGGAGGCTACTGGGATTGGTGATGAGGGTGAAGATGTAAGGGGAGCGAAGAGCGTATAGAATTGAAGGCGACCGGAGATCCACCGATGAAGAGAATTAGAGAAATGTAAAACGCGTCACCGGGAGGGGAGGGAATATGGTGACAGCCACAGGTCCTTCTAAAGAGGCAGCAAAGAAAATACCAAAATAAGCCCTAAATTGAATGAGCAAATGGGAAAGAAGGGAAGGGTAGATTGGTCATCATACTTGATGAACAGTAAGTTTCAACTTGTGCTTTTATATAGTAAGATAAGATATCATCTATATATACATATCTAGATCTAATGCATGATTTTAACTATATAGACAAATGGATTGTTGTTAACTATATGAACATATATATATATTATTATATCATCTATATATACATATAAGCTTTATTAAATCATTGTTTGGAACTTAATTATCCACATTTAATTCAATTAAGCTTTATTTAGGTAGTTATATGAACATATATATATTATTATATCATCTATATATACATATAAGCTTTATTTGCATGATATATTTTAACTATCTACACAAATGAATTGTTGTTAAATATAGAGGGAAATGCACAATCTAACCCAAATATCCGGATTTATTGCGAGGTTAACCCGATCCGGAAAAAAATTGCATATCCGGTAACCCTTGTACCTGGTAGCCCGTTGCAAAGGAGAGAAAGGGAAGAGAGAAGGAAGGGGATCGAAGACGGGGACAGGCGGAGGCATCTCCCTCGAGGCGAGGCGAAGACGACTAGAAGGGGATCGGAGGCGGGCGAGAAAGGAGGGAGAAGGAGGGCGATCGAGGGAAGGCGCGGGCGGAAGCATCTCCCTCGACGGTGGATTGCTCGAGGCGCAGGCGGAGGCATCTCCTTCGATCTCTGTAGTTGATTGAAGGCAACGGGGTTAGTTCCTTCTGTTGTTGGCTATTATCGTCGGAGATCCGTGGCTTGGAGGCGCAGGCGGCGAGTACTTCCACTCTCTCTTTCTTCAGGCGATTTCGAGCCTCGTCGAGGATAATCTCCACAATTGGCATCCATTCTGCGATTCCGGGTACAATCCTTCACCCTTCTTCTTCTCTGCTCTATCTTCCAAGCCTTTGAATTGGAATTTTTAGTTTAGGGCTAGAGACTGAAATTTCGAATTTCGAAATTGAAATGGTTTGGTTTGAAATTTCCCATTCGATTAGGGTTGGGGTTTGTTGTCTGTCATGTCTGAATAAACAAGTGACATGTTGATTGGTGTAGGTGTCATGTAGTAAGTGATGTTGCCAAATAGAGGATTGAGTTTGTCCGTGGGATTTTCTAGTGAGATAGGGGGTAATGTCAAGGGTAGGAGTCAGTAAAGAGGAAGATGATGATGAAGAGTTGGGATTGGTTAGAGAAAGGTCAATATCAGGAGTTGGAGATTCTGAAACAATACCTCATATGGAGTACTCCATGAATGCAGCGTTCACATGAATTAGGATTTGTTACTTGTGGAATTGTGTATCATCGTCTTCTTCCATGTCCCCAGACAATACTCCCTCCATGAGTTGAGCGCTTGGTTGTTCTAGAAGGAGGGCATGTTGCTGAATATATCAGCAAGGCTATCGATCTCCCACCATTGTAAATTTGGCTTTCCTGTGTGCTATTTGTTCTCTCATGAGAAATGGGACATCTAAATGAATGAAGAAACCTTTAATATTGTTGCTGACTTGATTCATTTTAGGGTTGTGTATTATGCACTAGTGTGTTTTGTGTGCAGAGCAAATGATAATGGCCAAGGTAAATGGATAAACCCTCACATATGAAGTTTCTTTGACATAAATATTCTTCCCATGTAGCCTATTAGCTCAATGGGAGAGCATTGTGGTCATACACAAAGATGTGGGTTCAATTCCCACGTAGGCTTATTATTCATTAATCAACACCGACTATCAACTTATGTTTATAACAAGTCAAGCTTGCTACATCACCAAATTCATGTGTCAAGTAAAAACAATTCATATGTCAAGTAAAACACATTATATGTCATGTAACTCCGGTATGAGTGACATGTAAATTTAGTATGGGTTATGAGTTATTTTTGGTGCTGATATCACATAATTTAGTGGCATAAGTGCTTGGATTAGCATGTTTCTTTGTTTGAGGGACTCGCAACGCAGAATTGAGTTCATTATTAATAAAACATCAAACGAAGGCCACTTTAGTTTCTTTGCTTGGATTAGCATGTCTTCTTATTGTTGAAATTAATAAAGTTGTTGGAAGGCCACTTTAGTTTCACAGTCATTCCAGTAGAGTGAGTTCCACCAGTCGTTCAGCTTATCCCACACTTGAAATCAAGGCCGGACCTGAGGGGAGGCACAAGAGGCCACCGCCTCGGGCCCAAAACTAAAAAGGGGCCCAATTTTTTTTTTAAACTATATGGATTTTTTTATTAGTAAGTTTAACTAAAGCAATTATAGTGTATTGGTAAAAAAAATCTTATTCTTTCCTATTAGTCAATGATTCAATTCTCTTTGTAACCCATTAATTTAATTATATTTTTTCCACCAAAATTTCATTTAATAATCACTAAAAGCCACCAATGAAGTAGAAATTATCCATTATATATGGTTATGAAAAATAAACAAAATTTTATAAATGTTTTATTTCGTTTTATCTTGTGCAACTTCATATTTAAAAAAAAAATAGATTTTCACAAACCCTTTCTAAAAGAATAATTGCTCAAAATCACGAATACAAAAAATTTAAAACCACCCATATTGAACTTTTTTATATAAAAATAGCTAAATAAAATAAATGAATTGAACGAAATGATAAAGAAAATTCTCCAAAAAAATAATAGTAGAGGGCCCAATTTTTATATCTTGCCTCGGGCATTTCAAATCTCAGGTCCGGCCCTGCTTAAGAGAATTAGGCCCTTTCGAAAAGGTTTCAAACCTTTCGGGTTTTTTTCCCCTTAAGCCTTAGGCCCGAAGGACACGAAGCTTTGGCCTGGAGGAACCCGAACTTGGGCCCCAAGGGCCTGAAGCTTGGGCACCAAGCACTAAGGAGGAACGAGAGGATCACAACCCCGAAAGCCCACCCAGACGGCGGCGAAGGCGGCCACCGGAACCCGACTTGGAGGAGGCCACGAACGATCGGAGGAGAGAGAGGCTAGGAGGACCCCGGCCAACAACGACGGCCATAAAACGCCCGAAAGCCCAAAAAAGCATCCAAACGACCGGAATCGGAGGAAGCGAACCCCAAACCAACCAAAAATCAGATCAATTAGGATTTGGGGGTGGTGGATTCGAAATCTAGGGTTACAAAAGGGGCTTACACTACAACGGCAAACGCGGACCCAAGACACCCTACGACGACAACGGTGAAGTGGGGGAGCGAAGAGGTGGCCAGAGGGTGGCGGTGGTGGCCAGAAGGTGATGGTGGTGACCGTGGTGACGGGCTTGCGGGAGTAGGGGTTGGGGTGAAAAGAGAGTTTCTTTCTCCAAGGAGAGAGAAACTCCCGTTTTTCCTCCATCCATTTTTGGTTTTATTTGTAAAACTAGAAGTTCACGCATTTTGTGCAAGTTTTTGTTTTTTTTTGTGCAAGTTTTTTTTTAACATCATGCGTTTGAAATGAAAAATGTGTTTTTTTGATAAGGTAAGAATTCGAGGGCCAGACAGATCTGACACCTCGAGTGACCGACAAAGTCGGCAGACGGCGAACCGTCAAACATACAATCTAAATTAAGAAGGTGCAATACAAAAAGTGGCAAGCAAACATAACCAAGCGAACAAATGAACCTAACCCTAAAACGCTGGGGATAACATAGACTACAACCTGACGCCAAGCGTCACAAAACAATGAAACCGCTGGCCAACGATACATCAGGAGTCCATGTGGGCAATGAAGATTAACTTCCAAGGAAATTTCAACATCATGAAGTCGCCTCGATATACACCGCCTCGACCCCAGCCAGACTCGACATCGGACGCCAGAGCCCCAACTCATAACTGGAACGCCGCGAACACCAAGAGACGCCGCCGAGAACCACCTAGTAAAACGCACTTGAAAACCCTTTCGGAATTTTATCGAAACCCTTACGGGATTTTGATCAAGCCCTTTCGAGATTTAGTTTAACCCTTTCGGGTAGGTTTGCAAAAGTATATATATAGTCAAATATATGTACATATAAACATAAAATATATATTTAAAACTCTTCATATTTTCTTGTTTTTTTCCCTTTCGGGCTAGATTTGGGCCCAAGGTTTTGCAAGAAAACCAGACCCAAGATTTACGAGTTTTTTTTTTGCACAACTTGGCATGCAAGGATCTTCAACAAAGCCACAAACAGAGCGAAGAACACCAGGGCAGCCGAGCGCCGGAGGAGGAGGAGCCCACGACGATCGGCGGCGCAAACCATAACACAACGAGGATAGACTGAGGAAGGTGATAACCGAAAGCTGGAGATGAGATATGGGAGCCCCGAAAGGCTTGAAGAGATTGATTGATGTACCGATTCCTCCGATAGAAGAGAGATTGGGGGTCAAAGGGGCTCCTAACGGCAAAAATCAAACCGATTTGAACAAAATAAGGTTTCTAGAAGAGAAATTTGGGATTGGGGATTTCAGATTATAGGGCTATGATTGACAAGGGAGACGAAGGTTGAGCTAGAGGAGAAGATACACAACCGGAAACAACCTGGAGGCCATACCTGGAGTGGAGGCCATCGCCCCACCCTAAGAACCAGCACGGCAGCACGAGACGACGAACTCGAAACAAGAACCAACCAAACCAAAAGGAATAAGGTTGGAACTAGAAGAAAGAGGCGATTTTGGGAGGATTGGCATACGTAACACAGAGCAAGGGCAAACAACAGCCAGGGAGACAACTTTAAGACCCAACCCAGTGCACAACTCCGCAAACAGGGTACCGAAGGCTGAATCCGAAATAGTCTAGGCCGATTTTAACATAGAGATGATCTAAGGAGGGATTTCACTCAGAGACAATGAACAAAATCAAGGGATTGTCTAATGAAATTGGGGGAAAAGGTTTGACAAACCTAGAGAGAAGGCAGAAATCTTCTCTCTAGTTTTTTCCTAAATCATACTCTCAATGTTAATGAAAAATGTTATATAATTAACCCCTAAACTCATACTTCTATTGTACTATATTTAAAAAAAATTGAATTTAAATAAAATTGTGCCAACGGTTGTTCAACTAATTGATTTCTTTTAAATAAAGTTGTTAACACTACTAAAACGCAGGAAATAGCTACGGATATCAACAACGAAGTTAGCAACGAATGACCGTGGCTAACATATTTAGCCACGATATCAACAACAGGCTGGCCATCCGGCCATAACCATGTTGCTCGTGACTAATGGCGATGGCTATATAGCAACAGGTTTAGCAACGAAAACATATAGTCATGGCTAAGCCCGTGGTAGGGTATGCGCATGTGACTGTCGTGGTTGTGGCAACAAAGATAACTTCGGGATGCGGTCATTGCAGAATTTGTGGCTAAGGTCGTTGCTAGCCGGTTTTGTTGCTGCAAATAGGTCATAGGTCTTGCTTATTCCATAGTTGTGTCATTACTATGGTTGTTGCTAACGCCAGTGCTCATTTCATTGGTAATGTTGTTTCTAGGGTTGTTGCTATGGTTGTCGCTAATGCCAGTTCTCGTTTCATTGCTATTTTTGAGGGAAAAGTCGTGGTTGATGCTGATTTTTATTTCATTCATAATTTTGTTGCACATTTTCTATCGTCATATATTGGAGTTATTATATATGATATAGAAAATACACACACATATACTGTTATAGTTAATGCATGTCAATACACAAAACGAAACGTGCCATGCACATAATTAATATGTTCTACCTTCCGACATACACGCATCAAGCAATTGTCCGCAGTGTTCGACATTCCAAAATACCAACTAAAAATTTTGAGAACCAAAATATATAGAACAAAAGTCTAAACAACTGCACTGCACATAAATAACCTGACCTCCTTACTTTGTTGGGTGTTTGCCCTTGTAGAACTGCATCATGGTGCTGAGAAGCTTCTCCTGCCACTCCTCATTGACCTTCCTAGTCTCACCCATCAGTTTCTCCCTAAAAGCTGCCATGTCTTGCTTTACACTTTAGCTAACTTGTTTTTGTATTCGATCTCCAAAGGACGACATTTCTTCCCTGAGGTTTGTGGCCACATGTGTCTGCACTTGATCCCCCAACTCCACCATTTCTTTCCTCAAGTCTTGCTTGATTGTCGAAGGTTCAGACACCATGTAGTCCTTGAAATTGCCACAACCACCAACGGGAGAAACCTGAGCAACAATGTGTGTGTATTGCATTAACTACAAGATAGGTTGACACTCCTATCCAATGCCCACAACCCGGCCTTTCTATACACCACATGTTGCCTTGATCCAAAGAGTGTTTGTGTCAACCGAATGGGATCCATTCTTATAGACTACATCCTCATCTAAGGTTTTTTCTTCAAGAAACTGGTCATGTGAACATATCAACGGAAGAATCAGCTTGGAACAAAATGCTCAAACGAAGATGAAAACCAAGAATAACTTGGAACACCAAAACCAAAATATCAAAATAACATATCACATCCTTATCAATCTCAGTAGATCACTTGTTTTCATCATCTCAGTAGATTTTATAAGTAAACTACTTTCTTTCATCATGTTGGTAAATTTTGAATTAATAGATAGCACAATAGATCACAACCTTATCAATTTGTTGGTGCACACTTGCTTTCTAACATACCACATCAACAAAAAAAAAAGGTAAAACAGGTGGTATAAGAACCTCCAAGTTGCCACCTAATGAAACTATAGCTAAGTATGAAACACATGCACAATATCAACACAAAGAGGACAATACTAGTTCAAATGTTCCCGACCCAACATTTGAATTTCTAAGTGACAAAAACAGTACAAGTTCGAATGCAGGAAAAAGTGAATAGACAGTAAATGGAAAAACAATAAGTAATTTATTCCTTGAATTTCCAAGTTACAACAGTACCGGTTCAAATCATGCACATCACACAAACAAAAGCATTAAGTAATTAAAGGGTTACATGGAATTCCAAGTTATCACAGTTTCTTGGCATTGAGCGCCCGTCCAAGAACCATCTCTTTTTTTGTGAAACCGTTCAAATGCATGTTTCCTTTGGTGTGGGATCTTTTCCAAGCTCCTTCCTCTTTGGAAAAAAATTTATTCGTTTAGTTAAGTAGATATATAAACTGCATAAACAGTAAATGGGAAAATAACACGAGGACAGAGGACATCTAAGGTGTGCACACAAGTTTATTCATGATTACGGTTGTCGAAACCGAACCGCCACTGAAAATTAGAGTGCCCTTCTCTGTTTGCAATAGCTCTGTTTTGCATGTTCACTTAAGATTAGTGTAGAAATTTGTCCTCCTTTTCGCATATCTCCCACATTTGGGCCCATATAACTTATTTAACCCATGTAGGCTTTTTCTCTGTTCTCCCCGTACGTGCCTTCCCAAAAACGTTCCTTAGGTGGTCCCCTTCTTTAGTGTTGAAAGTCTTTCAAACTACAGATTCTGGATATGCATTTTCATCCCATGTACATCGATGCTGAACAAACAAATTAAGCACTATACATAGACCTGTCAAAACATAACCCGACCCGACCGCTCGAAATTTTTTGGGTCAAGACCCGAAAATTTTGACCCGGAAATTTTTTTCGACCCGAACCCGAAAACTCGGAAATTTTTCGGGTAATCTGAGTTTCGACCCGGTGACCCGATTGACCCGGTAATTTTGACCCGATTTACCCGATTGACCCGGTGACCCGGTTGAGCCGGTTGAGTTATAATTAAATATAATTATTTTTATATATATATAATTAAAATTTATTGTAAAATTATCAAATCATGATTTTTTCAATTTAAAAAATAAAAAATTGACAAACCCGAAATCGACCCGAAATGACTCGAAACCCGGTCAAACCCGGGTTCTAATCAACCCGGAAATACCCGGAACCCGTTTACCCGAGACCCGTTTTACCCGAGACCCTAAGTGACCTGACCCGAACCCGACCCGAATGAATCGTTTGACAGGTCTAACTATACATTATTTATTCAGTCAAATAGAAGTAATAAAAGTAACCATGTTATTCAATTGTTTTATACCTTGAACCTTTCCTACCATAACTCGAATGTTGGGTCAGGAACATCGCTCCACCGTATGTATGGGCCATCAAAATGCGAATGAATAATCTGTGTCAGGATTCCAAACGTAGGATTGGTTGCTGTTGTTGCAGGAGGATGGTCAAGTATGAAAGAAATATAAAATAAAGTTCAGACTGACTTCCCTGTCTCAGCAAATAAATACAAGACTTCCTCCCGTTGTAGTAAGAGAAAATCAGGATCGAATCCACGAGGAAGCACGTCAGCAGTTCTTAGGTAATAACAGATTCTCATAGACAAAGCAGCAGAAAGACAGAAACAAAAGAACAAAGGCAGAAACAGAAGTAAAACAGAAAATAACAAACAAAGACAGAAAATAACGAACGAAAGTAAAGAACAAAGCAAAAGACAAAGCTACTCGATCTCGACAAGAATTGCAGAAAACTTAAAGTGCAAATTTTCGAACACAGAACTCAGATTTTTGATGAAATAAACTCAATATAATAAAAGACTTCCAAAGCCAGGGTATCAACGCCACAACGATAACCATGCAAAGTAACACATAAAGGCACAAAAGATCATGCTTTCCATCAAATAACTTTCGTTATTAACAAATAGGCATATAGAGGCTTTCGCATAAACCCTAATTGTTACTAACCCTTTTTCACATAATTAATCCAAGTTGCATTAAGATCACTTTCTCTTCAATAACACAAACAAGGATCACCTTCAACTCTCGCAAAAGAATCATGTTCATAGGGATAGAAGAAGAATCGCACAAAAAGATCTGACCTTTACTGCACCACCTCACATGGCCACCGTCGGGCTCACCCCAGCCCCAGAAGTGGGTGGACTACTCACGCCTCATCGCAATCGCAGACATTGATGTATAAAAAGAAACTTGCATTAAACTATATTCAAAAGCCTTTACAATCCCGGCAATCAACTTTCGCAGAATGCCAAAACCCTAAAACCTTTGAACTCCTAAACTGTATCTGTGGAACTACTTGTCTCTGACTGAAATTGAATTGTGTGTGAATTGGAATGAATGAAAAGCCAGCCCCTAGGGCTTTATTTATAGGCTTCTAATCCCCGCTAATCAAGGATAGAATATCCTATCTCTATCTAAAATTATATCTAAATTGCTTAATGATAAATAAAATGCTTTAAAGGAAATAAATCAATAAGGAAAAGATAAAACTAAACTAGGTAAGTCTTCATGATGTTGATAGATCTCCTTCCATGGATAGAGCTTGCTCAAATTCGGATAGAATCTTCCTCCTTCGGCCCCAAGGAATCTCAAGTCGAGTAGGACTCGTCACGACGACACGTTTCTGGAAACTGGGTCTACTCGATATCGACCACGGCTTGTCGACATCGACTAGGACTCGTCGTCTCGGCTTGTTGGTGCTTGATGTGGCTCGGACTTGGGTTCCTGGGCTCGTCGACCTCGAGTAGCCCCTCGTCGATGTCGAGTAGAAAAGTCTTGCCGACTAGGTCTTCTCGAGTGGCTCTACTCGATGGGCTCGGACCTGGACTCTGGCTGGTCGATCTCGACTAACCCTAGTCGATATCGAGTAGGAGTGTGCTCGGCTTCTCGATCAGCTCTTCTCCTCGTCGACTCCGGGTGTGGCACTGGGCTTCGTCGATCTCGACTAGGGCTTGTCGAGATCGAGTAACTTCCGGAGCTGGGGTTGCTCAGCTCTCTCGATCATGCTCCATCGACCAAGGTTGCTCGAACTCTTTACTCGAGATCGAGTAGAGTGTACTCGACCTCGAGTAGCCTTGGCTCTCAGCTTGATTCTGTATTCTTGGATCCTGGATTTCTGTAGCCGTTTTCCGAGCTTTTCTGACCTTTTGTAGAATTGCTGTAAAACGTCTCGAATTCTGCGAATTAAACAGAAACTGGTGTAGATTCCATAATTTGACAAATAAACATAAACTACATATATTTTGTACTATCTTAGCCCAAATGAATGAAATAAATGCAGAAATCGATATTTAAAGTTACTGTAAAACATGGCAGATTCCGCTCACAACAGTTGCATCGAAGCTTCATCGGGTAATACTAAAAAAAAAAGGAAACGTGATAGCATTGGTCACTTGCTCAACACATAGAATAAATGGCTAATAGTAGGACTCCAATCATACACAGTTGTTTCTGATGACATATGCTTAGAAATAACTAATGAATCAATCATAGGACCATGAACCTCAACCATTGTCAGAGAATTACAGGTGAAATATTTCTTCTATCTTATTATCAACACTTTGCAATCATTATTTCTCTTTACTTTACTTTGTCATCAATTTGCTACAAATCATTGCTTTTGTCATAAGAATCATTGTTAGAAACATTGCATAACAACCGTTCTTCTATGTGGGTTCGACTGCAGACTTCATCGCTATACTTTTTGTTGGTTTATCAATTCATTGGTTTACTAATATATTAGTTTTGAGCTTTGACTTAGGGTATTATTACTATTTGGCAAAGGGAGAAATTGCCAACGACGTTCGCCCCTCACCAATAGTCTTATACAGGAACAGGATTACAGGTAAGAGAACTACGTGGTCTTTGATTCCTCAACCCCGGGAGGATACGTAGGCAATCGGGAAACTGATTCAAGCTCTCTTCTTCTTATTCTTTTTTTTCCCCAACTAAAATGTTAATAAACCGAAAAAAAAAAACAAAATGAAGTGTCAACTTGATTATGTCGATATTTTAAGGGACAAACAACATTAAATTTATTGTTTTCTTTCAAAATACCTTTCCTGAAATGCTTCGCGAAAATATTGAAAGTTGGAACACTAGTTCCAATATTTTCGCAAAGCATTTCAGGAAAGGGAATTTGAAAGAAAACAATAAATTTGATGTTGTTTCTCACTTAAAATATCGACATAAGCAAGTTGACACTTCATTTTGATTATTTTTCGATTTATTTACGTTTGCTGAAAACATTACGTAAAGTCATAAACGGTGAACAAAAAACGCTATATTCAAATCAGAGTGTCAAATCATCATAAATCGGTAACCCTTTCAACCCAAACCCTAAGTGGCGATTCGACCCGAAACCCGATAGGTCGACCCGTCGACCCTGTGACCCGCCGGTTTGACAAGTTCCAATATTTTCGCAAAGACTTTCAAAAAAAGGGAATTTGAAAGAAAACAATAAATTTGATGTTGTTTCTCACTTAAAATATCGACATAAGAAAGTTGACACTTCATTTGATTATTTTTCGGTTTATTTACGTTTGCTGAGAACATTATGTAAAGTCATAAATGGTTAACACGGAACGCTATATTCAAATCAAAGTGTCAAATCATCGGAAAGCGGTAACCCTTTCAACCCGAACCCTATGTGGTGATTCGACCCGGAACCCGACGGGTCAACCCGTCGAGTCGTCGACCCTGTGACCCGCTGGGTGACAGGTTCCAATATTTTCGCAAAGCATTTTAGGAAAGGGAATTTGAAAAAAAAACAATATATTTGATGTTGTTTCTCACTTAAAATATCGACATAAGCAAGTTGACACTTCATTTTGATTATTTTTCGGTTTATTTACGTTTGCTGAAAACATTACGTAAAGTCATAAACAGTGAACACGAAACGCTATATTCAAATCAAAGTGTCAAATCATCGGAAAGCGGTAACCCTTTCAACCAGAACCCTAAGTGGCCGGCGATTCGACCCGTCGACCTTGTCACCCGCCAGGTGACCTGAATCCGTGGACCCGTTGGATTCCCGGGTTAGGGTTCGGGTCACCCCTCCCTGACCCTTGATCCGGCGCGCGGGTCGGACCTGTGGCCACGGCTATATGTATGTGTGTGTATGTAAGTATGCATGCATGCATGCAGATGTATGTATGCATGCATGTATGTATGTATGTATGTCATACTCACTTTAATTTTAAGATTTGCTCCTAATCAACCAAATCTAGAAGAAAAGAAAAACTACTAATGAAATTTGTACATGCTTCTTTAATCAATCTAACCATATCTAACTATTAAATCATAAGCATTTTTAATTAGGTGTTATAAGTATATTTATTTTAGAATTTTCACCAAATCAACCTATTCTAGAGCTCATATGTATTTTTTGCAAATTTTTCATAAATATTTTTTTTTTTTTTTTTTACTTACTTTACCAAATTTTTTTTTCTATTTTATGTTAACGTTTGGTAATAGTTTGTTTAATTTTACAATAGTAATTTTTTACACTTGTAAATAAAAAAATTCTAAAAGAAAAATGAGCATCATGGCAAGGGGATTGTACTAGTCTAAATATTCAATATCGACAATCAAAAATATTAGTAATCATTTATGAATAATTCTGATTTGAATTCCAATAAATACAAATCAATTATAATATAATTTTCGGATGAATCAATTATAATACAAAGTTTGTAAGATGTTGACAGAAAATCATAAATTATTGTATAAATATGATTTGTGTTTAGGAAATTATATTGAAAGAAAACCATAAATTATTGTATAAATATGATATTTTATTATAAAAATCCATACAATAATTTAATAAGTATAAGATTATTTAAAAATAAATATTACAGTTTAATTGTTTACCTACTTAAAAAAAAAGGGAACGGAGTGAACTCCGTCTTCAAGCTTCGGACCCCGCTCCGCTGCCACTAGGGGGAAACAGGATGGAATTTGAATCAGTCGTATCCGCGTGAATTAATTTGGATCAAATTGAGCCCTTTTCATTTATTTCATACCAACGGCCACCGAAAATGACAAATATATATTGAAGTTGATCCATCTACAAATATAAGTTATACATATCATTTTAGTTTAAATTAATTAGTTTCTTCAGCAAGTAAACCACCCAATCTCCTCTGTCACACAAGATATTTGAAATCAAACAAGTTCTTCCTATTCCTAGTTTCGAATTGGCAATGGGAGAATTAGCTCCGGCTATTGGAATTGATCTTGGCACTACCTACTCCTGCGTCGGAGTTTGGAAGCACAATCGGATTGAGATCATCGCCAATGATCAAGGTCACAGGACCACGCCTTCCTACGTCGCCTTCAATGATACCGAGCGTATGATCGGAAACGCTGCTAAGAATCAGGTCGCCAGGAACCCAGTCAACTCCGTCTTTGGTATGATTTCTTCCTTTTCCTTTCTTTAATTCTGTTTCTACTGTGTGTTGACTCTTGCTCTCTGTTTCTAATCAATGAAGGAACCAGAACTTGAAATCTATAAAGTTAATGTTTGTTTCCTTGTGTGTTTAAGTATATTTGTCCCAAATTTGACCCCTCAACACTAAGTAATTGTAAATGAAATATGAATGGAGATTATGGAGTCCTTGAGCTGACTTTGGTTACTTTTGGAGGGATTTATATAGGAGTTGGTCGATTATCCATTAAGGCCTACCTAATCGAATTCGCATCTGTTTGCTTCTATTTCGTAACACTTTTGGAGGCATAACACATTCAATTCAACATGTTGGATTTGTTTACTGATAAATGTTTTGTGATCTGAGCAAGCACATATATGTTTCAACTCAGAGAAAATTCGCAGCCCTTAAAAATGGTGCTAATATATAGCTTGTAATGTTAAAATGACAGATGTGAAGAGGTTGATCGGAAGGAGATTTAGCGACCCATTAGTACAGAGTGACATGAAGATGTGGCCATTCAAGGTTATTCCCGGAGCTGATGACAAGCCGATGATTGTTGTTACCTACAAAAGCGAGGAAAAGCAATTCAGTGCTGAAGAGATCTCGTCAATGGTGCTAACGAAGATGAAGGAAACCGCGGAGGTTTATCTTGGTAAAACCATCAAGAACGCTGTGGTGACAGTCCCTGCTTACTTCAATAACTCCCAACGGCAGGCGACTAAGGATGCTGGGGTTATTGCGGGCTTGAATGTCATGCGTATCATCAACGAGCCCATCGCTGCTGCTATCGCCTATGGCCTTGACGAGAAATCGAGCTGCAGCGGCGGGAAGAATGTGCTCATCTTTGATCTAGGTGGTGGCACATTTGATGTTTCTCTCCTTACAATTGGTGACAATGAGCTTGTTTTCGACGTAAAGGCAACTGCTGGTGACACCCACCTTGGTGGAGAGGATTTCGATAACAGGATGTTGGACCATTGTGTCCAGGAGTTCAAGAGAAAGCATAAGGAGGACATCAGTGGTAATCCAAAGGCCCTTAGGAGATTGAGGACTGCTTGTGAGAGGGCGAAGCGAACTCTTTCGTCCACTGTTCAGACGACCATTGAGGTTGATTCGCTATATGCGGGTGTAGATTTCAACATTTCGATTAATCGCGCCAGGTTTGAGAAGTTGAACATGGACCTATTCATGAAATGTAAGGAGCCTGTTGAGCAGTGTTTGAGGGACGCAAATATGGACAAGAGTGATGTCCATGATATTGTTCTTGTTGGTGGCTCAACCCGGATTCCGAAAGTGCAACAGCTTCTGCAAGAATTCTTTAACGGCAAAGAGCTAAGCAAGAACATCAACCCGGATGAAGCTGTGGCATTTGGTGCTACGGCACTGGCTGCGAAATTGAGTGGCGAGGGTAACCAGAAGGTTCGGGATTTTCTGTTGTTGGATGTCACTCCCTTATCACTCGGCGTGCAGATTGTTGGTGAAGTGATGCATGTTGTGGTCCCTCGCAACACCACCATCCCATGCAAGAAGGAGGACATAATAGTTACTGTTGAGGATAACCAGAAAAGTATCCTCTTCCAGGTCTTTGAAGGTGAGAGAGCCAGGTCAACAGACAACAACTTGTTAGGCAAGTTTGAGGTCTTTGGTATTCCTCCTGCTCCTAAGGGTGTTCCTAAGTTTGCCGTCTGCTTCGACATTGACATTAATGGCATATTGAACGTGTCAGCTGAGGACAAGGCAACCGGGCAGAAGAACGAGATCACAATCACAAACGACGAGGAAAGGCTGTCAAAAGAGGTGATTGAGAAGATGGTGTTGGAGGCTAAGAAGTACAAGAAAGAGGATGAGGAGTTCAAGAAGAAGGTGAATGCCAAAAATGCATTGGAGGACTATGTAAACAATATAAGGATGGCCATCAATGTTGAGAAGATTGAGTCCAAGCTTGGTGCAGAAAAGAAGAAGATTGAGGAGGCCATTGATTCCACAATTACCTGGTTGGACGCCAACAAGCTGGCTAAGGCGGACGAATATGAGGACAAGATGAACAAGCTAATGAATCTTTGGAACCCATTGTCCGCAAGATATACTAGGGTGGAAACAAATGGCCTAACCATGTCATCTTTTGATGTTGGTTTCCTTTTCAACTACTCTTTTGAGTTTGTTCTCCTTCATGAATAAAAACACCTGTAACTCTCTGGTAGCATTTCCCTAATTTTTCCTTGTCACCATTTCACCTGGCCAATGTCTAAACCCGACAAGGTGTTCCTTATCACCCGTGTCCTCCATGAATACTGTTGGCATTAAAAAGATTGTCGATCAATATTTGATTGTGGATGGTATAACAATATAAAATATGAAAAGAGGGTAAGCCCATACACAATAGCTTAAGCTTTTGTGTTATAAGGATGGATCCCAACCTTAAAACCAAAAACAAAATAAATCCGACCCAACTCCCGTTTTCATACGACCCGACCGGATTTCTCGGAATTTGACAAATACAAGTCATTGACGTTGCAATGAATCAACTGGTATTTTGTTTTTTCTTTGATACTCCGTACGGTTTTTTTTTGGTAAACAGATATTCCGTATGATAAAAATTTGATGAAAATTTTGATGAATATATATTTTAGAAGCGATTATTATGTAAACTAGGAGGGCAGACCCGTGCTCCGTCCGAGGACGTGTTTTGTAACAAATATTAAAGTGGAAACAAAATTGACAAATAGTGTAAGAAATAACACATGAGGTTGATAGTAATGAAACCGAATATCAAAGTGGAAAAAAATCGCTGATGATCAAGAATCCACTAATCAAATATGAAATACTCTCTTAGAGCACGCAGAGTTTGGCGTAATCAACCATTAACAATATGTGTCTAATACTCGCACTTGTTGGTTCAATTGGTAAGGACGACCCACTTCCTATAAACAGGTCGTGTGGGTAATCTATAAGTCTTGACTCGAATAGTATAAATGGAGAATGTCGAACCTACCTAATGAGCTTCTTATAACAATCTATTTGATTTTTCTTTCGCCTAACATATTTCACATTGATTTCTCCCTTGAAATATATGTTTCATTAAATCTGTTCTCCGCCTTCTCGACGTCGAGCTCCCGTGTTCTCGACATTCGTGACTCGCCTGGATCTCATCGACTCCTCTGCCGGCGGACGACTTTCTTCGGGTTGTTTGGTTTTTTCTTTCATCTTTGCTGATTTGTGTGTTTTGTATGTTGTATGTTGACGGATAGTTCGTCTGCCGATTCGTCGGCCTCTCGAATTTCAAGCTTGTCTGAACTCGAATTCTTACCTAATCAAAAAAAAAAAAATGTTTCATTAAATCAACCTTGACATATTATACCCTGATACCCTTTAGTTCTAATATATATGACCAAAGTAGGTAGAATACACACACATATGTTGACAACATGCCTGAATGTTTAACATAATCAATTTTCATAACAATAATAATTTATTGCATAATTTTAATATTTTTAGTTTTATAACTAATTGAATTTTAATATATAGAAATCAATACCCGTTATAATTGCAATTAACTTTCAAAAAATATATTAAAGATCCTCATAAAAATATTAAATTATAAAATGATAGAGACATGCTTAATTCTTACTTATAAGTAAAACTATAAACAATGATTAGCTAGAATAAGATAAAATAATTTAACAATGCTTATAATTAGATATTTTTTCCTTCAAAATAACCAAATTTAATGCTAGTCTCGTTCAGAGTTAGGCCTTGAGCCCCTTACACTCGTAAAAATGTAGCCCTATGTCTCCATTCATCATCGACTCATAACCTGAAAACGTAATGTTCAATTATGTATTATAATTTTATCAATAGAACATACATGTCTTATAATCGCATAAAAATACAATCTTTATACATACAAAAATATTCAACAACAGCAAAATTAAATATCAATACTTAAATCTTTCTATGTACTACATGTACCATCAATAATTATCATATTACATCAAAAAAAATTGTAATACTTATCATATTACCACAAACAAAATAAAAGCAGTTTGAAGAAAATAATACCACTAACTACATATACCCAACTTTATATATAATGGATGGATAACTCAAATCGTGAAACAAAAAGAGAGAATAGAAATTCTTACCCTAATGTATCACCAGCCGGATCTCTCTCGACAACTTTTAAATTATTGGTTCCCATGGATTGCAGCTATAAGGAAATAAAACTTGAAGCTTCACACAAATTCATCGGTATGAATAAAGAAGAATCTGCGAGAAAGAAAACAATCTATTCCTAAAAACATCGATAAAAAAAATTGACGGTGAATGGGAGAAATCGATAAATATCAAAGTAGTTGACGAACGACCGTGATCGGAATTGAATTCAACAGATGTTTCGAGGACGCTTCCATAATTCGCCTCCCCTCTCCGTCCTTAATCCTTATATATATAGTAGGATTTTTTTTATTAATTATATATTTTATTGAGATTAATTGCCTTTAAACTTGGTGATATATATTTTTATCATTTGATTTACTATCCCATTTATCACCTAAACCGTTCACATTCGAGTCTTCAGCAAACAATTACAAAAGAGAAACCATTATGGCCTTTGGCCTTCCTAATTAGTGAGATTAAAATAACAATAACAATATATGATAAGACACAGTTATGACTTTGGCCTTGATTCTTATATGTAGTAGGATATTTTTTATGTCTATATGATTTATTTAATTGTGATTAATTACATTTAAACTAGGTGATATATTTTATCATTTGATTTAATTACTACCCCATTAATAACATAAATTGTTTACATTAGATTCTTATGCAACGGTTATAAAAAAAGAAATGGTTATGACCTTTGACCTTCCTAATTAGTGAGGTTAAAATAACAATAACAATAAATAATAAGAAACGGCTATGACTTTGGCCTTCCTAATTAATTCCCATCAAATTTATCTTTTAAGAAGAAAATGTGCAATTTTAAACAAATAACATGCTTGATTATTTAAAAAATTGTGTGATTTTAAAACAAATGATCATACCCTAAATATAAAAATTAGTTTAAATGTATGACCTCTGGCGCAATACATTATTAACTTAGAAAATTTGACTAAGAATTACATGGCTCATACCCTAAGAGCTTCTAAGAAAAGCTTTCATTAATGTGCAATTTGTAACTTATATAAAAATTAGTTTGAAAATATCACAAAGAAAAAACGAAATTAAGGGAATATAAACAAATTTTTTTTGTTAAAAGTCAATTATCAAATAAATGAGCACTAAATATATGTTCGGTACAAATTTTAAGGTTTTATATAGATATTGATTTTCTAATGAGTAATCTTAATTATTTTATCTATTTTCTAATAAAATAATAATAATATATTACTTATATAATAAAATTTTAGAAAATGTAAAAGGAAAAGTAAAATATGTTATATAGATAACTTAGAATGTTCTCCACATTTTTCTTTATACAACTTTATTTTATTTCTATTTACAAAAATATGCATAACAAATTAAGAGGAAATAAAAAGAAATTGCAAGATATGATCAATGTGTAACTAATAGGATTCGAACTCAAGACCTTAATCCCTATCAACCAATTCTATTAACCATTATGCATAACAAATTAAGAGGAAATAAAAAGTGTGTAACTAAATAGGATTCGAACTCAAGACCTTAATCCCTATCAACCAATTCTATTAACCATTGAGCCATGAAGATGTTTGTGATCTTTTGTGGAATTGAAACAAAAAATATAAAATATGAATAATTAAATAAATGGGCATTTAATTGGCCCTGAACACAACTTTTTATGTTAGAAGATTCTATTAACCATTGAGCCATGAAGATGTTTGTGATCTTTTGTGGAATTGAAACAAAAAATATAAAATATGAATAATTAAATAAATGGGCATTTAATTGGCCCTGAACACAACTTTTTATGTTAGAATGTTAGATAGATAGAAGAAGATAGATGTCCACTTTTTACCATTGTCTATTTATAACAATTTTACTCTTGGTTTTAATTTCTTCCCCTAAATAAGATCAAAAAAACCCATCGCACGTCGTTCCCTCAGCAAGAGTGATCTCCCTCATTAGTTACTTTTATTTGTCACATAAGCATCCGATCAAGAAGGATTTTGTGGGAGATTCTTCATTTGATTCAAACAATTTCCTATTATCGACACAAATTTCATCATCATTTGAAGATTATCTGTCACTCAACAATCAGATCGAAGAGGATTTCGGTGGATTGTGTAGATTAGTCCTCGTATCCTATCGAAATTGAGTTGCTGGTAGATATTTTATCATCAAATCGAAGACACTTTGTCACCGTTTGATCAGTTTAAACACTATTTCGGTTGTTTGTGTTAGATTCATCATCATTCTTCTCAGATTGAACAGATTCATCATCAAATTGTGTCATCCTATATCTTGATTTAGGTGATAATCATCTTCTTCTTTTTTTTAATTCATGATGACAATGAATCCTCATGTTGAATTACTTGAATACAATTTAGAACTTGGTATGACATATAGCCCTTTTGATGACTTTATCATTGAAAACTTGAGTAATGTGTAGCTGGTAACATATATTAATGCATTTTTTCCATGTATGCCTAGGAACACATATCTCTCTTTTTGTCCATGTGTAATTGGTGATTGTCATTTTGTTATTTGTTCCCTAATCAATTACTATTAGTTGATTTCGATTCCCTATAAGATTGTGCCTTTGCATGTTTGAATTGATTTTTTTTCTTTCCATCACTTCCCGGCGATTACTTCACATTCCGACGTAACTCTTGATTTCCGACATCTCACATCTGATAGCCACACGATAACAATTCAGATCAGTACAAAAAAAAAACATTTTACCAACGGCTGTTTACCGTGGCTAAAAGTCCATTTGCGGTGGTCAAAGGGTAGTAGCGATGGCTATAGCCGCGGGAAACCAGCCGTGGGGAAACATTTGGTCGCAAAAGATTCTAGCAACGGCAACAGCAGTGGCTAGTAGCTAGCCACGGCAACAGCAGTGGCTAGTAGCTAGCCACGACAAGTTGTCGTTGCTAAATTTTTTCTGGATTATTTTAAAAAAAATGCTACTTTTTAGCCCAGATTCTCCATATCCGGGCTAAAAAGTCCCATATTTTTACAAATATATATATAATACACAAATAGTTATTTGTGCATCATATTCTGCATGTCAGGCACTCAGGCCTCTGCTGAAAAAACTCTCATTTGGTTCTTTCTAAAATTAAATATGCAAAATTTAATTAATTATACAACTTTACATTTACCTATACATAATTGTACAAATTTACATATATGACAAAATATCCAAAGGCTATATAATTTACATAAAACTATAAAAACACACAAACAATATATTCAAATTGTTTCTTCTCTCTACCAAATGATATAAGAAAATTATCAAAAATAAAAATATACTCCTAAACAAATCCTTAAGTTTTTGACTAGCTTGTAGAAACTAAAAGAACCTTGATGTTCTTGCATATACATCTACTTCTTAGAAGTACCTTGATCTTCTTGCATATACATATACTCCTACTAAACAAATCCTCATGTTTACACTCTCAATCTGATGATCTCCCATTTATGAAGAGGTTTACATGAGTTACTTACAAGTAGAATGATAGAACATTAGAACCATAATCATAGAAAGCAGATTTCCGCTTCCTCCTTTGTAGATGAGGGCACCATTGCATCCTGCAAAGAGAAAAATCAAAGTAGAATGTAGGCTAACAAATTAAGAGAAAAGGAAAAACAAAATATAAAATACCATATAAATAAAGAAAAATAGAGAATTGCTTTCTCTGGTTGATATTGAACAAATATATATATATATATATATATATATATATATATATATATATATATATATATATATATATATATATATATATATATATATATATATAGAGTGTAGATCATATGTACTCAAGGTTTAATGTGTATCATGTACACAAATCCTAACCGTTGATTGAGGGCAATCTAAAGGCTGACATTAATTGATAGTTTTGATTAATTGAAAATAGAAAATAGGAAATAAAACCCCCCACGATCATATGCGCGTGAGGCAAGTGCAAGGAAGAGAGAGTATATATATATATATATATAGTGTAGATCATATGTACTCAAGGCTTAATGTGTATCATGTACACAAATCCTAACCGTTGATTGAGGGCAATCTAAAGGCTGACATTAATTGATAGTTTTGATTAATTGAAAATAGAAAATAGGAAATAAAACCCCCCACCATCAGATGCGCGTGAGGCAAGTGCAAGGAAGAGAGAGAAGAGGATTTCGAAGGACTGGGAAGGAGATGGTGAAGGCGAGGCGATGGCTTCCGGCGACGGCGAAGGAGATCCTGAAGGCCATGGCTTCCGGCGACTGGGAAGAAGATGGTGAAGGCGATGGCGAAGGAGATGGTGAAGGCCATGGCTTCCGGCGACTGCGAAGGAGATGGTGAAGGCAATGGATTCCGGCGACGGCGAAGGAGATGGTGAAGGCGATGGCTTCCGACGAAGGCGATGGCGGAGCGGCGAGGAGGCCGAATCGAACTGGCAAAGCCATGGGAAAGGCTCTCGAAGTTTTCAGATCTGCGAGCCTCCGCCAATGGAAGACACTCTGCAAAGAGAAGGGTTATTTTCCTCCTTTCCCTTGCAATTGGCCCTCAATTTGTTCCGATTTGGATGATTTAAGTTTCGAAAAAAAAAAATTAGGGTTGAATCTAATTTGTCAATTGAGTTTTTTTTGGGGGTTTTGGGAAATTTTGGGCTGATTTTGAGAATTTCTAATTTGAAGCACGAAGTCTGTCACTTGAATTAAAAATTAGGCTCTCGATGGGTTGTTTGAAGCATGATTGAAGTCCATATGTTGATGTCACTTGTCTATGTACTTGTTCTTGTTGTTTGATATATATCATTGCACAGACCTGATATTTGGTGTTTTAGGCCTTTCATGGAGGTTAATTATTTGTTGTTTGATACTTCTATATATCATTGCACAGACCCGATACTATCGAATAATCATGTGATACCGTCGAATAATCTAACGATACTATCGAATAATTTTTAGTTACGTGTGGAAATGACGTAACTAACCGAATAATATTCTAACACCATCGAATAATAAAGCGATATCATCGCATAATCCGTCAATACGATTGAATAATATAGTGATAACATCGAATAATCAAAATGACTAACCTACAAAACAGATTCATATGACTGAATAATCTTTCATATACTAGTGCATAATCATTTATACCCGACCGAATAATCATCTATCCAGACCATCTAGTGAATGAAAAAATGCATTTATATCATCGAATAATCTTGTGATACTATCGAATAATCCAGTGATACCATCGAATAATCCATCAATACCGTCGAATAGTCCATCGATACGATCGAATACTCTAGAGATACCATCGAATAATCTATCGATACCATCGAATAATCCGTCGATACGGTCGAATAATCCAGTGATACCATCGAATAATTTAAGCTTCCAAACAATCCCAAATCCACCCGTGTACAGTGCACGCGCTCCATTCCACCGGCAAGTGAAGCATAAAAGTAGGTGGGTCCCACCATTTTCTTATTTAAAAAAATTGTATAATTGCCTATTAATCTCATCCACCCATTTAACTCAATCAACGGCCTTGATTTGTGTACTTGATACACAATAAGCCTTGAGTACACCGAAACCAACCCTTATATATATATATATATATATATATATATATATATATATATATATATATATATATATATATATATATATATATATATATATATATATATATATATATATAGGGTGAGGTTAAAGAGAAAAAAGGGCTTAAGATGAAAAATGTGCTTAAAGTGAAAATGAAGTCAATAAGGGAAAAGCTGAAGCGGGCTTGCCATTAAAAAAAACTGACCCGTGCTGAACCGGAAATAAAAAAAAAAACAAAAGACTCCAACCTCTCTTCCCTCGGTTGCTGGCTTGCTGCTTCTTCCTACCCGAGTCCTCCATCTCGCCGTCCCTCTAACCTCACCAGCCGCCGATGCCAGCAGCGAGCCTCCCTCCAACCGCACTGCCGCCGACGGCAAGTCACGAAGCCCCGACCTCCGATCCTGAGAAGACTCCAACCTCTCTCCCCATCAGCAGCAGCAGCAACGAGTGCTTCCGGAGTGTCGAGCAGCCAGTGGTGGTGTCAAAAGCCTCCTTCCGAGCCAGGCAAATAGATCCCGACCTCCGACCAGAACACTGACGGCCATTGTTCGATCAACCTCTCCTTCTCCTTGTCTCCTTCTTGAATCCACAAAGTAAGTTTCTAATAAACCCCTAATTTCTAGGTTTTGCTAAATTGAATAAATTTGTAGAATCTTGTAATTGAATGAGTGAAATTGAAACTTATTTATAATGATTTGTTGTTGAATTTAATTGATTGAGAGTTTTTTTATTTGGATTTGAGATAATAAAACTATCTCTGTTGCTACTGTGGTGCCCCTACTACGTATTCGATCATGCATTACAATTAACAAGTGTTTAGCTTATATGTCATACATAAATTATACTGATTAAAGATGTTGAGACACATGATGGTGTCTTATTGAAAATTAATAATGAGAGGAAAGTTTCATATTTAGCCCTCTATCCAATGAATGCCAACTGCAATGTAAGAAATTTCAGAGTATATATGCTAATGCACCAAGCATTTATTTGTATTTAGTACCTGTTCAAAGGTCCCATGATGAAATTAGTATTTATTACCTGTTCTTCTTTCTTCTAAGAATCAATTTGCTCTTCAGAGATCCTGTTTTATTATACAATTTCTAGCAAGTTGAATGCCTGTGGAATGTGGATACCTCTTTTCTCTGGATAAGCTGGATACATCTATTTGATTGTCCAATACCAATAAGTTTTGCTAGCAATGGCTCTTAGGCATAACTACTTGAAATTGAACCAATTACTATAACACAACTACTTGAGGCATGTTATCGGATTTGCTTTGTATGAGTTCTTTTTCCACATCCAATGGACTCAAATGATGTTGAGAATCTGAGGCCCTAACGTACTCGAGTAAAAATGTAAAACCATCTTCATTTATAGTAGACTTGTAAGTTGTAACGTATGAGCCGTTTACCCCTAAAATGTTCTACTGTCTGCTTTTCTTGTAAGAGTAAAAACTCTCCAGGCTACTTGTTTGAGTAATACTAAATGTGTATGTGATTGTATATGCCTAAGAAAAGCAGTGTCTTTTTTTTTTAATTGTGGCATGTTTGGTATTTAACAATTGCAATTCATAACTTGTGCAGCGCATTATGGCCCTTCAGTACACTAGGATTGCCAGAAGTTTCATCTGAGGATTTCAAACGGTTCTACCCAACAACAATGCTTGAAAGAGGGTATGACACTCTAATTGGGCTTGTACACATTAGTTTAACACCTTTTCCACGATTTCCATATTAGTTGTAATTCATTTTTAAAACAGTTTAATCCCATTCAACATCATCAATACTTGAAACTTAGGATCCTTAAATAGCACTGAGAGTATGCATGCACGTTGCAAATATCAATCATGCACTCTATAATCATGTCTATGCACTAAGAGTTTGAGATCCATAAGCTCAAATAGGAAAGAGCACACGAGCAATTTGTTGCTCGGGGGTTGGTGGTTCGACTCCACCTGGATCTATATACTAGTTTGACACCACTTGAATCTTTATACTCGTTCACGGATTTGGAAAAAAAATCTGAATAAAAGGTGAGAGTTTTATTTTTGCACTTCAGAATCTTATTCATGCACTTCATCACTTTATTCTTGCACTTTGTAGTCTTAATTGTGCACTTCAGAATCTTATTCATGCACTTCATCCTTTTATTCTTGCACTTCAGAATCTTATTCATGCACTTCATAATCTTATTCATGCACTTTAGAATCTTATTCTGGCACTTCAGAATCTTATTCATGCACTTCATAATCTTATTCATGCACTTCATCATTTTATTCTTGCACTTCAGAATCTTATTCATGCACTTCATAATCTTATTCATACACTTCATCATATTATTCTTGCACTTTATCCTTTTATTTATGCACTTTATAATCTTAATTGTGCACTTCATAATCTTATTCATGCACTTCA
Organism: Persicaria tinctoria; assembly: GCA_037127255.1. Lineage (NCBI taxonomy): Eukaryota > Viridiplantae > Streptophyta > Magnoliopsida > Caryophyllales > Polygonaceae > Persicaria > Persicaria tinctoria. The sequence continues at coordinate 12,523,381 of JBANSL010000004.1, forward strand.
TGATTTTATTCTTACACTTTATCATTTTATTTATGCATTTTATGATCTTAAATTGTGCACTTCATCATTTTATTCTCCCACTTCAGAATCTTATTCATGCACTTCATAATCTTATTCATACACTTCATCATATTATTCTTGCACTTTATCATTTTATTTATGCACTTTATAATCTTAACTGTGCACTTCATAATCTTATTCATGCACTTCATGATTTTATTCTTACACTTTATCATTTTATTCTTGCACTTTGTAATATTTATTGTGCACTCCATAATCTTATTCATGCACTTCATGATTTTATTCTTGCACTTTATCATTTTATTTGTGCACTTTATCATCTTATTTATGCACTTTATCATTTTATTTTTGCACGTTATAATCTTATTCATGAACAAGAACAAACACAATACAATCATAAATAGTCTATACGGGATTTGAACCCGCATCTTTGTGCATGGCACATTGCTCTACCATTTTGAGCTAATAGGAAAATTATATTTTTTTTCGGTTGTCTACCTTATAAGGGCATCTAGCTTAACACCAAAAAAGAAGGAAAATGAGATAATTTATTTTTTGCTTCAACCAAACAGTCCTCCCAATATGTTGCCAGCTGACTTTTATTTTTTGCTATAGGTACATTGAAACCTGACATCTTTATGTCTCCTCCTTTTCCCAGCCTCTATTAATTGTAAATCAACTGCTATAGGTACCTTATTTGCATTTACGCATGAAAATGTGATAGGATGACTCAGAAAAGTAACATACAAGAGCATACTTATTAGGGTTCAACAAGAGAAACGAACCTGTAATAGCCAAAGCCATATGATCTGAATTTGGAGACTATGGAACAATTGAAGATGATAGGCGGCACTATGAAGACATTAAAGTGGGAACAAGAGCTTAAAAATAAAGAAAATGCTTAAAATAGCCATATGAATTAAAAAGAGCTCAGCCCCAATAAAATTTTAGTGTAATATGAAACACATGAAAGGGAAAAGGCCAATCAGAGCAATAACTAAAGATGCTAAAAAATGGGAGTTAACGATTCTCAACACAACCAACCAGGTAAGATGGGAGTTGGGCTATGCTTAACACACCACAGATTGGGTAAGAAGCATGAACAGACAATGTATAACATCACTGCCTATTTGCAATCAGAGTTGCAAGGCCCCCAAACCGCACTTAGTGAGAAACTAATCAAGCTCTAGAATGAAAATCAATAACAAATGAACAGAATAAGGTCCCCAAACCGCACTTAGTGAGAAACTAATCAAGCTCTAGAATGAAAATCAATAACAAATGAACAGAATACCTACCTGATTGTTAGATGATTTAATCAGCAACTATGCTATGTCTGAACAGAGCTATTTAGGTACTTAAGTCAGAATGCACTACAATGCAAAAGTCAGTCAGAACCTACATCTATGTGCGTAAGCACAACGCTTCCCATAATAAGTAATAAAGCATGTGCAACTATCAACAAATTGCCCTCAAAGTAGTTTATATCATTTTCAGCAGAGAGTGCAGTTCTAAATCCACTTATAAAATCTTCAGAAAAAATAATTCATCCGCTAATGAAAGACAATCAAAGCAATTTCAAGCTACAGCCTTTCCAATCCATTCCAATCAAGCCAAATCAGTATTCCTGAAGCAACATCGATTGGCAAAAAACAACAAAACAAACTGCAATATTCAGGCAAGCAAAGCAGTCAATAATTCAATCAATTAAGCACAAATTCAGCCTAGCCCTAACTAATGGAACCCTTACACGATCATCCGAGACACAAGAAAGCCGCAAATTCAGCATTATTAGACATTTAATTCAATGATAAAAATCAAAGCATTGGAGAGAAGAACCTGCACTGGTTGCACTGTACTTACCTGAGGCAAAATCGGGGTTGAATTCGAGGACCTGCCATCTCCTCCGCCATTTTCGTTTCGTTCTCCATTCAGGAAAGCTCGAAGATATTAGTTGAGAGAGAGGACGCAGCACGATATAGGGCGATAAGCGAGGGCGAGTTAGGACGAGAGAGGAAGCGCGAGAAAGGGCGAGACCGGATCAGAGGACGACGAGGGACGACGGAAGGATGACGAGCGTCTGCGAGGGGCGCCGCCGTCGTCCACTGTCATGGCTGTGAGGTTTTAGAATCGGGAGAGGGAGGGAGTGAACGGGAGGAAGACGGAGGTTGTCTCTTCCTTTGGAACGATACAGAGATTGGGCTTTCTTTTTTTTTAATCACCCCGCGACCCAAAAATCACACCCTAGCCCATTTTCACTTTAAGAAGTATTTTCACTTTAAGCCCCATTTTCACTTGAACCTTTACCTATATATATATATATAGCTAGTTAAAATGGATATATCCCAAGAAACTTCTAGGAGTTCAACTAGTTAGTCGATCTCTAATATAATACAAACTTTTAGACGGATCCCATCGATTCTTATCCACTAATATGTTTGGGATGAATTAAAGAATATATTATCTCCATAAATCAGTAAACACAAGAACATCTTCATTAAGTTTGTAGATTAACATATATAACTCGTATCCAAGGCCTGAAGGCCTAACTCAAGAGACGACACTATATATGAGAAGGTATTTGTGCTTAGACCCATAATAAATTTAATATGATCTATGAGAATTACCTCCACAAAGCTGAAATAGGCCTTTGTGACTTGGAAAAATCTAGACAGAACACACAGGGCGGAAGATCAATACACTATAAAAGATATGTAGAGAGCTATTCTAGGCTATTTATAAACCATACTATATGAAATAAGCTTCCATCCACCCAAACAAAACTATTAAGCAAATGAAGCTGAACCAGCCTGCTTCTCAGCAATTTGATTTTTGAGAAACTCAAGGACAGAAAGTCACTCAAGAAAAATACATACGAACATAAGAGTATACTTTACTGAAATGTGCATCTATAAATTGACTATTAGCTCAGCAAAGAGCAAAGCTTACATGCTGCTCAAGAGCTTGTTCATTGGAGTTTATTTTCAACGACTCTAGAAGGTTTAATGCTTCCTGGAAACCAGAAACAACTGCATCCTCATTTACCAATACCTGTGTCTACATCAGCCACTTTTGCCAAAGAAACTGCAATGTCAAGTACCTGAATATATGGACATACAAGATGTCAAACTTAAGGCAACCTCCCACAACTTGAAAATTGTACAGAAATATTTTGAGAAATAACCTGGGATGGATCGTTCGGATTATTGTTCATTTTGTTGCAACGAACCTCCGATGAACGGAAATAGTGAGATATCCAATTTTATTAAGTGAAACGGATAATGTGTGAGTTAGTTGCAGAATACACATTAAGAAACCCCGGGAAAGAAAATCAGATTACAAAACAACTTAAAATTCCACCACATCAAAAAGTTGTTAACCTCTGGGTGTTTGTTTTCATGTATTATGTGTTTGTATTTCTTTCAGATCTTCGTGATCTCATTCTTCGAGATGCCCTCGGGTAGACTAACCACCGCCCGATTTTTTTCGTTATCAAAAAAATAAAAATATAATATAATATATATTAAAGAATAAAGTATTGATTGATTTTTTCAAGTGCCCAATTTCCTCAATTTTTATTACTCATTCCATTTGTTTTTAATTGAGTGTTTTTTAAGTGATGTATATTTTTGTAAGAATGTAAAAACTACTTAAATATTATTTTTTATTCAATATTTTATAATAATATTATACTTATTACTAATAAGTATAAGATTATTTAAAAATAACTATTAAAAAAATAAATAATTTATATAATTTTTTTAGAGAAAATTGGGTGGAGTATACCCTTTTTAAGTTTTTTTTTACTAACTATACTCCTTGAGTTTTCTTTTAGGTAATTGTACTTTTTTTAGATGGAGATTAGCTTTATACCCTTACAATTAAATTTTTGTCATTTTAAAAAGTAAAAATAATTTTTTTTTTAAATAAATTCTATCCTTTTAAAAAGTAAACGGTTAAATTATTGTAGAAGATTTGGTAGATGATATTTTTCTCAACGTGAAATTGATTAGGGTTTTAAGTTACTCTTAATCTTTAAATTATTTGCTTAGAATTGTTTATTGACGGTTGTATTTTACAATCTCTAATTCATGTATGTGGTCGATTCTTATAAGACAATATCATTTTTGTATTACAATAGTATTTATGTAATAGAATAGCGTTCTTGTTATAAAATCATGTAATACAATCTCATTCTTGTGTTACAATAACATTCCTCTAATACATAATTATTCTTATATTACAATAGCATTAATGTAATATAAGATTGTAACCATGTTCCTGTATTGTTAATCATCAACCAACCTTGCGTAATCAAACTCATGTAATACAAGATTTCGTGTACCAAGTGAATTCCTGTAATGAACGGAGTCTTGTACCTATTACTATATCCGTAATTGAATTGTGGAGTTGAGTTACAAGAAATCACCTAAATGATTCGATTATCGTAACAATATGTGGCGATTATTGTAACCTACAATTATTGTAGTTATAGATATCGATTATTGTAGCCTAAAATTATTGTAACCAAATAAGCGCTTCATCAAATCACAATAAGCGATTACTGTGAATTTGTTTTTAAATGAAATCATAGAAAAATTCCTAGTTGAAGGAAGCGTTGCAACTAATTATGAATCACGACATAAATCACAAGCAATTCATCAACCTTTGGTTGACCTCATAACCGATTCATTAAAGACAAAGCTTTGTGAGTTTTCAAATTATTGTAACCATGGAAGTCACAGTAGCAATCACTTGAATAAATAACAAAAAACCAAGCGTCAATATCTTCATAACCAATACCCATGCGTGCTTGAAGGGAGGTGCGTTTACGAACCTTCTTAAGGGATAGTTACCCAATTTAACCATTTTTTTATCAACTAAAAAAACATACCTGCACAGTAAAAGATCAAATAAAAGGGAACGGAGTGAACTCCGTCTTCAACCTTCGGACCCCGCTCCGCTGCCACTAGGGGGAAACTGGATCGAATTTGAATCAGTCGTATCCGCGTGAATTAATTTGGATCAAATTGAACCCTTTTCATTTATCTCATACCAACGGCCACCGAAAATGACAAGTATTTCTCGTTCTACACTTATATTCCGTATGACACAAGTATTGGTTTTCTATCCTATCAAACCATAGGTTCTTTTGATTATGTTCTGCGTTAGATCAACGGAAACTGAAGCTACATTTAAAGTTTGCAGGATCTTACCCAAACTCAAAAAACTTGTCAAAAATTGATTGACCCGAAAGTCTGGAAATTTAATATACACATTGCGTCATCACTTGAAAACCTACCAGACCCATTTTGACTCGACATCTGAATAACCACTAAACCAATGTCACATAAACTAAAATGAACTGTACCAATTTAACCGAAATCCAAAACCCAAACTTGTTATAATCGAAACCCAAATAACCTAAGTTTATTATAATAGAAACTATTTTAGTAAAATTTTAAAGATTAATATTGAGATAAGCAAAATTCGAAATAATCAAAATTCAAAACAACCAAGCCCCAAAATGTGTATAAATCCGATTCAACATTCCCCAACTCAAATGACAAAATCACGTGACATTACATGAAATCCGAATGAACCAACCCACCTGGTAACCAACTACATTTGTAAACTGCGGGTGTTACGATCTAATATGTATTCTTTCTTTGAGGAAGCTTAATTCTCATACACGAATGTATCATCAAAGCTTTTTGATTGCCAAGACTTGAGATCAGAACTGCTACAATACTCCTAGATAGCAAGGATGGGGCAGTTTTAAAGACCACTACAACTTTTAACCTTCTCCAGGTCTTCTTCCATTCAAATCTGCATTCTTTCCATTTGGTTACACCTCTAGAAGCCAGCAACTTTTGCCAACGCATCAAATCCTTTGCAATCATTGGATAGCATATATGCATCCTCCATGAACAAACCACCAAAAGACATTTGGTTGAAGCAAGAATTGCAATTGCAACTCCTAACCTACTGTCTCTGTTACGATTGGGCTGTATTGGGTCATTGTCCATATTGTATTGGGCTGGTCCGAATTGTTATTGTATAAGGCCAAGTCTATCCATAGAATATAAATACTAGATGTAAACTCTGGAGAGAGATTAACACACAGAAATACATATTCCAGAACTTTTCTTCCCTCCATTCTCTGCTCATCTCTCACGAAGTTTTGTTACAAATTCACCGAGAATCTCAGATCACATTCAAATCCAACATGGTATCAGAGCAATATCTGATGATTTGAGGTGATTTCTCGTTTCAATTTGGTTCGTTACCATCGGATTTTCTTCCGATTTTTGTTTCTCTCTATTCCGTAAAGCACCGCCATGACAGAAGAGCAGCCAAAGATCGATCCGAACGATCCGTTCTACATACATCCCAGTGATCATCCCGGAATGGTCCTGGTTACTCCTGCGTTTGATGGGAGAGGCTTTGGTGAGTGGCGGCGATCTGCGCGCATAGCACTGTCAGCCAAGAATAAAATTGGCTTTGTCACCGGCACCATCAAGAAGCCAAGTGCAGAGTCGCCGTTGCTCAGAAATTGGGAACGTTGCAATGATATGGTGATCTCCTGGATCACCAATAGCTTGAGTCCTGAGATTCGTCGAAGTGTCATCTACAACGACACTGCGCAAGGGATCTGGAGACAACTTGAATCAAGATACAGTAAAATTGGTGGAACTCAGTTATACAAGATACAACAGGAGTTGTGCACAACGGTTCAAGGTACCAGTTCCTTCTCCAGCTATTTTACTAAAGTTAAATCGCTATGGGATGAATTGGATAGCGTGAAGAATGTGTCATCATGTACCTGCGGCTGTACCTGTGGTCATGCCAATTTCTGTTCGACTTATGAGGAAAATCAGAGAATTATTCGATTGTTAATGGGACTTAATGAATCTTATACTACCGTGAGAGGATCTATTTTGATGATGGATCCTCTCCCGGACGTAGATCGAGTTTATTTCTTGCTTGCACAGGAAGAAGATCAGAGGGAAAGCAAGCCTGGAACTGGATCTGCTGGCACTGATGGTGTGTCTATGCATGTTAGGGCTCAAAATCATACCGGTGGGAGTAAAAGCAGTGTATCTGGTTCTGGACAGAGTTTGGGAGTCAGTACTGGGAACACAGGAAATACTAAAGGGAGTTTTGATAAAAGTGGTCCTGAGAAAGGGCGTGGAGATCGGAAACCTTTGTTTTGCACTAATTGCAAAAAGACTAACCATACTATCGATCGATGCTACTTTATCATCGGTTTTCCTCCAGGCTATGCTGAGAATAGAGATACGAAGGATAGCACCGATCGGAAGTTTGCAGGCTCTGCATCGCAGGGGCAGAAACCTGAGTTTACCAGTGAACAAATTGCTCAGCTAGTGGCTTTGTTGCAGTCCACCGGGGCTTCTGCGCGAGGGAGAGAACCGGTTGCTGATGATTTCGCAGGTTTTTCAGGTACGACATTATCTAAACAGGTTTTGGATGGACGTGTTTGGATTATTGACAGTGGAGCAAGCGGTCACATGTGCAGTGACCGAAGCTTGTTCAAGAGTTCTTATGAGTTGTCTAGACCGTTTACGGTTACTCTGCCCACTGGGGAGACAACAAGGATCACTACTGCAGGATCGATTGAGGTTGTGCATGGATTAACATTGCACAATGCTCTGTTCGTTCCCAACTTTATGTGCAACCTGTTGTCAGTGGGAAAAATGATCAGGGAACTTAACTGTTTCGTTTTGTTTACCGCCCGGGGTTGTTATTTGCAGGCTCCTTCTATGAAGAGCCCTATGAAGATTGGTGAGTTTGTCAAAGACTTGTTTTTGCTGGGATTTGGCTCGCACAGTTCAGTTGCTGCTCACTCAGAGACCGTTGCAAATAATGCAAATGTTGCAGTGGATGCTGCACTTTGGCACAAGAGGTTAGGTCACCTACCTCCACATAGACTCCAGAATTTACCTTGTGTTGTTTTGAATAATGAGTGTAATTCAACTTTAAAACAATGCTCTATATGTGCTCGGTCAAGACAAGCACGTCTTCCCTTTGCTTTGAGTTCAATTAAATCCACTGCTGCTTTTGATATGATCCATGTCGATGTCTGGGGTCCATATCATGTGCCCACTTATGATAATTTCAAGTATTTTATAACTCTTGTCGATGATTATACCCGGACAACTTGGATTCAGCTTCTACCAAGTAAGGCAGTGGCTTTTACTGTCATAGTACAGTTTCTTGCTTTTGTTGAGAGGCAATTTGGAAAGAAAATCAAAGTCCTTAGGACTGACAATGCCTTAGAGTTAGGAGGGAGTAGGGAGCACACCCAATTTCTCCTTGATAGAGGCATCATACATCAACGTTCCTGTGCAGCTACTCCGCAGCAGAACGGAGTAGTAGAGCGTAAGCACAGGCACATATTAGAGGTGGCTCGGAGCCTCATGTTTGAGTCTAGTTTGCCGAAGAGATTTTGGGGAGATAGTGTTCTTACCGCTGTCCACATTATTAACAAATTGCCCAGCAAGCTGTTGAATATGAAATCCCCGTTTGAAGTGCTGTATCAACATGCTCCTACTTATGATTATCTTCGATGCTTCGGTTGTTTGTGCTTTGCTTCAACCTTGCAACAAGGGAGGGACAAGTTTTCTGCCCGGGCATCACCTTGTGTTCTTCTTGGATATCCAGGAGGTAAGAAAGGATATAAGTTGTATAATCTTGAGACTAGACGTGTGTTTGTGTCCAGGGATGTCGTTTTTCATGAAACGGTGTTCCCGTACAAGTCAGATTCTTCTTGGTCTGATTATGCTTCCCCACAGTTTTCTGTTCCTCCTCCTACTCAAGTTGTTTGTGAGTTGGATGAGATTGAGGTTACACAGCCTCCTGCTCCGGTTAATGATCAGGTTGAAGCCCCTCGTCGATCCATCAGAGATCGTCATCCTCCTGCACATCTGTCTGACTATGTCTGTTCATATTGCTCTGATCTTGAGGTCTGCTTCCACACACTCACCTCCACATATGATTTTCCTTCTGCTGCAGCCCCCACAGCTATATTTCCTGATCATGAACCAGCTACATTTCATGAAGCTTGTAAATACTCTGTGTGGCAGATTGCTATGCAAGAAGAATTTAAGGCTTTGGATGCAAATACCACTTGGGAAGTGGTACCATTGCCTAAGGGAAAGCGTGCTATAGGTTGTAAGTGGGTGTACAAAGTCAAGCGAAAGGCTGATGGTAGTATTGAGCGGTATAAGGCTCGCCTCGTGGTGCAGGGATTCACCCAAAAGGAAGGGATAGATTACACCGAGACATTCTCCCCCGTTGTCAAGATGACAACGATAAGGGCTCTTGTCACTGTTGCATTGCAGCGTGATTGGAAAATTTTGCAACTCGATGTTAATAACGCTTTTCTTCATGGGCATCTCGATGAAGAAGTTTTTATGAAGGTTCCCCCTGGTTTGGTAGTGCAAGGCGAAAACCAAGCTTGTCGTCTCAAGAAGTCCTTGTACGGCCTTAAACAGGCATCGCGACAGTGGTATGCACGGTTGTCCTCGGCTCTTCGTCGTCGTGGATACACACAATCAAAAAATGATTACTCCCTCTTCTTTCACAAGGTGAAAGGCCTAGTCACCTTTGTTGCGGTTTATGTAGACGATATTCTCCTTTCCGGAAGTGACAATGTTGAGATGATGAATCTCAAATCATTCCTTGATGCTGAATTTCGCATTAAAGACCTGGGATCATTAAGCTTCTTTCTGGGCATCGAGTTCATCAAAGTTACTGGTGGTTTCCTGCTCAGCCAACAACGCTTTATTCATGAAATTTTACAGGATTTTCCATGCCCAGAAAATCCAGTTGTGAGCCCCTTGGAACCGTATCTCAAACTCTCTCCAGCTGATGGTGTTTTGTTGGATGATCCCACAGCTTACAGACGCTTGATTGGGAAGTTAAACTTCTTAGTCCACACACGTCCTGAACTCGCCTTCACTGTACAATTTCTGAGTCAGTTTCTTCAACACCCTCGTGTCCCACATATGGAGGCTGCTCACCATGTTTTGTGCTATCTGAAAGGGACTCTTTCTAAGGGCCTTCTGTTGACAAAGAGTTCTTCTTTTACTCTTCGAGCTTATTGCGATGCCGACTGGGCTAGTTGTCCCTTCTCGCGTCGCTCGATCAGTGGATATATCATCTTCCTGGGGTCTTGTTTGGTTTCTTGGAAGTCAAAGAAACAACAAAGTGTCTCACTTTCTTCCGCCGAAGCTGAATATCGATCCCTCCGTCGTGTATGTACTGAGTTGTCCTGGTTTACACGACTCTTGGCTGATTTTGATGTTCCTGGAGTCACTCCGATCCCAGTGAAGTGCGATAACCAAGCCGCTATATATATCGCTCGAAACCCGGTGTTCCACGAGCGAACGAAACATATCGATCTTGACTGTCACTATGCCCGTGAGAAGCTACTCGAGGGTCTGATCACTCTTGATCATGTTCCATCCCACGCTCAGCTTGCAGATTTTCTCACCAAGAACGTCCCTGGCAACCATCTCCGCCCTCTACTGCGCAAGATCGGCGTCGTTGATCCACCGACTCCATCTTGAGGGGGGGTGTTACGATTGGGCTGTATTGGGTCATTGTCCATATTGTATTGGGCTGGTCCGAATTGTTATTGTATAAGGCCAAGTCTATCCATAGAATATAAATACTAGATGTAAACTCTGGAGAGAGATTAACACACAGAAATACATATTCCAGAACTTTTCTTCCCTCCATTCTCTGCTCATCTCTCACGAAGTTTTGTTACAAATTCACCGAGAATCTCAGATCACATTCAAATCCAACAGTCTCATATCGTGCTTGACAAATGTATATAACAAATCTCAGCAATCCAAGCTGAGATTTGCACTTCACACCAACAAGTGAGATCAGACAGATCTAGCTTGCTTGCACGAGAGAGTTTGTGAATTTTCTGTTGTATTGCAAAATGATATCTGTACACCACACCACTACAAGACTAGAGACAAGTATATATATACAAGAGCTAACCCACATCTAAGCTAACTATAGATATCTAACCACAGCTAACCACCGCCAGCCTTAACTCGGGTTCTAACAACCTCCCAGCTGAGCTACAAACTAATTAACTAACAAACCACACTCTAACCACTTACATCCTTCATATCCCCCCCTCAAGGTGGGCGTGTGTGATGAAACAGAAGGCCCAACTTGCTAGACAAGACGAAATGCTGATGAGCTCCAAGGGGTTTGGTGAAAATGTCTGCTATTTGAAGATGAGTAGGGACAAAGACTGTGGAAATGAATCCCTCATCTACCAAATCCCTGATGTAGTGGAAATCAATCCGGAGATGCTTAGTACGCTCGTGATAAACTGGATTGAGAGCCAACTGATGCGCAGACTTATTGTCACAACACAATGGGATTGGGTAAGAAGATGGAACAAACAAGTCCTTTAGAACACCAGCTATCCACACAATTTCACTCCCTGTTGTTGACATGCTGCGATATTCGCTTTCAGTTGAAGATTTAGATACCGTCTTCTGCTTTTTGGTTTTCCATGAGACCAAGCAATCCCCTAAGAACACGCAATATCCAGTTAATGACCTGCTGGTGTCTCTACAAGATCCCCAGTCAGCGTCAGAATATGCCCGGATTGCCAATGAACTGTTTCTAGGATAGAATAGAGAACAGTTCACTGTCCCTTTCAAATATCGGAGTAAGAAGAGAGCACCACTTAGATGAGGAGCTCGATGTTTAGACATGAACTGTGTGAGCTGTTGGACAGTGTATGCAATGTCTGGCCTTGTTAATGTGAGGTAAAGTAACCTGCCAACCAACCTCCTATATGACTCAGGGTCCTCTAACTCCTCACCTTCATGTATGCTTAGATGTAAGTTCCTTTGCATAGGAAACTTGACAGTTTTGCAGTTCAACATAGCTGCATTTGATAACAAATCTACTACATACTTCCTCTGATTCAGTTTAATGCCATCAACAGATCTGGATATTTCCATGCCAAGGAAATATCGAGCATATCCTAAATCCTTAATGGTAAAAGCTCTATCAAGAGACCCTTTTACCCAAGCAATGCACCCTTCCTCATTACCTGTTAGGAGCATATCATCGACGTAGATGAGAGCTACTTTAATTTTATCCCCTTTCTGTCTAACAAACAAAGAGTAGTCAAGCCTGGATTGAGTGAAACCCGACCCTGTCAAGTGCTTTGTCAATTCAAAGTTCCACTGTCTACTAGCCTGTTTGAGGCCATAAATTGACCTATTTAGCTTGCAAACCTGACCCTGAGTGGCTTTGTCATAACCAGGAGGTGGTTTCATGTAGACGATTTCATCTAGAAACCCATGTAGGAAGGCATTATTTACATCTAATTGATGCAAATGCAACTTCCTAACTGATGCTAAAGCCAGCAAAATTCTGACTGTGGCAAACTTAGCAACAGGTGAGAAGGTCTCTTTGTAATCTCTATCCTTGACCTGGTTGTACCCTTTTGCCACAAGCCTAGCCTTATATCTCTCCACACTACCATCTGCACGAAACTTAATTTTGTATATCCATTTACAGCCTATGGCCTTCTGTCCTGGAGGCAGAGAAGTGACTGCCCATGTGTGGTTGAGCTTAAGAGCCTGTATCTCCTTAGCCATTGCCAGTGTTTAAAATAGCGTATGGCGATGAAAAGCGATGGGACCAGCCTAGCTCTATAGCGCGCCTTAGAGGCAAATGCGATCGCTTTTTCATAATTAATGTAAAAATACTTTAAAGTTATGTAACTTTCAAATTTAATAGTATAAATATGTTAATGATGAAATAAAACCTAATTTAAAAACTAATAATATAATAAAACCAAGTCCAAAACATCATGGATATTAAATGCAAGTCTAAAACATAAGAGATTAGAGAAAAGAAAGACTTCAAGTGGAATGGGTTGGAATGGTGGATGGTTAAGAAGTGGGTCAAACGACGTCATCAAGGCCATCTTCATCATGTTCTTCCCCAATGTTGGGACACCCCCTCATCTTCATCAATGGACTTGTATCCTTCAACTTCATCCTCCTCCACTTCTTCTTGTGATCTTAGTTGTTGGGTATGTGAGCTACTACTCAGCAGCAGTGAAGACACAACAGCAGCGAAGAAGAAGCAACTCCAGAAGGGGAGAAGGATAGAGAATGGAGGGAAGTAGATTGGAAGGTGTGGGTAAAGAAGGGAGGAATCATACGTGAAGAGGAATTGAGGGCCGATCATATTTATTGAATCAGAGAAAGGATAAACAATGATAGAGAATAAAATATTCAAATTTTGTTGAAATATATTTTCCAAAACTACAAAGATATGACAAGATTTTATAATTAAAAAAACTGGAAGGATAAACTTCATTGAAATAGTAATTTGCACAGAATATGGAAAAGCAATAAAAGGCATGATATAGCGCGCCTTGTGCCATAGGTGCGCCTCGAGCGCTTTTGGGTTGCTATTCCACTCAATGGCCGCCTTTGTCAAGGCAGGCGGTGGGAGATTCAGAAGTTGCTATAGCGCGCTATAGCGAGCTATAACACTGCTTTTTTAAACACTGGCCATTGCATCCCTCCACTCTTGCACTTTCTGAGCTTGAGCAAAGAAGGATGGTTCAACCACATATATCACATTGTACAATGAGTGCACATAATTCTCAGAGTATTCAGCCAAATCATGTGGTTGGATAATTGAGAAAACAGAAGACAAGGATGGATCAATCCCTGGATCAACTCTCCTAGAAGGAAGTTGCTGGCAAACAAAATCTTGCAACTTTGATGGTCTAATGATCTTTCTTGGGGCCCTATCACCATGTCTCTCAACTTCCACAGTATGCCTATCAGCAGGCATTGGCTAAGCTGTAGGAGCTGTCACTAAGGGTGTGGATTCCTCAAGTTCCATAGAATCACTGACCGCCATATCCCTTTGATCACTTCCTTCTTCTAAATGGACAACATCAACCTCCCTCTGCACAAGCAATCCTTGGAAGGGAAGTGAACCACTATCCTCTTCTCCATATACCACCCTTGGTAATGAAGTAAACTCACAACCAGAAGATGAATCTTGAACACTTCCTTTGAAAGGAAACACCTCTTCTCTAAAAACCACATATCTACACACACTGACTTTGTGAGTCTCTAAATCATATACTTTGTAACCTTTCTGCCCAGGTGGATATCCTACAAAGACACGTCTCCTACCCGAGGCCTCCATTTTGTTTCTAAAGATCTTGGGAACATGAGCAAAACACAAGCACCCAATAACTCTCAAATGATTGTACTCTGAAGGTTTTCTAAACAGCATTTCATAGGGAGTTTGCCAATTCAGAACAGGTGAAGAAAGAAGATTGATAAGGTAAGTGGCCCCAAGTACACACTCTCCCCAAAACTTCAATGGCAAGACAACATTCAACCTAATAGCCTGAGCCATCTCAATGAGATGCCTATGTTTCCTTTCTACCCTAGCATTTTGCTCATGCACATAAGCTACTGAGCGCTGGTGTACAATGCCTTTGCCATTGAAAACTTCAGCCAACTGATTGTTCACAAACTCAGACCCATTGTCTGATCTAATCACCTTAACTCTTGTTGCAAACTGTGTTTCAACATGAGCCAGGAAACCAGTGATCAATCGCTTCACTTGCCCCTTGTCCCTCATCAAAAAGGTCCATGTAGACCTTGAGTGATCATCCACTATAGTGAGGAAATACCTAGCCCCACACAAGCTGTGAACACCAAATGGTCCCCAAACATCCATATGCAACAAATCAAACACATTCAAAGCAATGGAGCTGCTCTTAGCAAAAGGCAACTTGTGCAGTTTAGCTAATTGACACACATCACAGTCAAAGGTCTTCATACAAGACCCCTTGACCCAATAAAAAAAACTTCATTTTAGACATAGAAGCATGTCCAAGACTGGCATGATTCAAACTTTTGAGTGTTTGCAACAGAAGCAAAAACTCCACTCACCTCTGTGCTATGCTTAGAAGGAAGCAGTCGTCGAGCCCCACAGGTTTGTCAAGGTATGCAGCTGAATCCAGAAAATCTATAAAGGCCACCAGCTCTACTTCCAACAGCTATGACTGACTTAGTTGAAATGTATTGAATCCAACACTTATGTTTAGAGAACACAAACAAACAACTACCATCATCAAGTAACTTGCTGACAGACAACAAATTGTACTTGAATGTTGGCATATACAACACCTCTCTTAGTAAAATATCCGGGCTCAACTGTATGTTGCCTGAATACTTCACTGGTTGAGTGCTACCATCAGGAAATCCAATCACAATAGGCCTTTCAAGATGATTTAATTCTTGAAATAAATCAGTGGTGCATGCTATGTGATCAGGCGCTCCTGAATCCACAATCCAGTTTGTGGCCAATTTCTGATCAGTTTCAGTATAGGAAACCATACCTGCAAAGTTCACTGAACCGGAGTTCATGAACGTGTCCTGCTCCATGGGAGCCTTCCCTTTTATGGCTCTCAATACCTCAGCTACAACTGCATTCACCAGCCCCATGTCATGCTGCCCAATCTCAGCATTCGAACCTCCTGCATTTGAAGAAGAACCAATACCTGCAGCTTCTTTGAAACTGAGAGGAGTCTCAGCTTGAACCACATCTTGAACACTAGCCACCATCTTGTCACCTTGAGCACGTTTAGGTCCCATGTACCAATCAGGGAACCCCACCAGTTTGAAGCAGGTGTCCTTCACATGGCCCCTCTCTTTGCAATAGTTGCAAAACATATCCATCTTAGCCTTCTTGTAGTCCTTCTTCTGATCAGTTCCCTTCCACTGTCTAGAGTTAGATCCTCCTGTGTTGTTGCCAGATGCAACATTTCCAGAGCTGGTGCTATTTGGAGCCGATCTGGAAGTGCTTGCTCCTGCACTTCCAAAGGACTTTGCCTCCAGAACTTCATGGTTTGAATGCACTCCTCCAATTATTCCTTTCTGTCTCTCTATCTACATTACCATGTGAAAAGCTTTCTTCACAAATGGTAATGGATCCATGGCGAGTATGCTGCTCCTAATCCCTTCATATGTTTCCGAAAGTCCCATCAGAAACTGCATAAGCTTCGTAGTTGCTTCTCGTTCCAGGATCTTCTTCATAATCGCACATTAACACATTTTCAAACCTCCGCACTTACAGAAGAGAATCGCTTCAATTTACTGGAGCTCATCCCAGGCTTTCTTCCTTCTTTCATAGTAAGTCGCAACACTGGTGTTCTCCTGTTTGATTTCACTAATTTCTTTCTTAATCTGGTAGATCAATGGAGCATTCGACTCAGCGAATCTCTCTAGGATATCTTCCCACAGTTCTCGCGCCGAATTCACATACACAAAGTTCTCAGCTAATTCAGGTTTCATAGAATTTATAATCCAGCTAGTAACCATAAAATCGCACCTTAGCCAGCGATCGTAGTCCTCATCCGCCTCTGCTGACTGCTCAACCTTCCCGTTGATGAAACCGAGTTTCATCTTGGCTCCGAGTGCCATTCGCACCGCGCGACTCCAGCTATGGAAGTTCAGTCCATTGAACGGAACCGAGACCAGCACCATCCTTGGATGGTCGGAATTCGAGAGGAACAACGGATCAGCTTGATTAGCTCCGAGATTCCGGTTTCCTTGCCTTGACGTAGAACCTCCTTGAGCTTCGCATGCTTCACCCTCTTCGATTGCCATGGAATCTGATCAAATTGACGATTTCTGGAGTTGTTGTTGCTCTGATACCATAACAAATCTCAGCAATCCAAGCTGAGATTTGCACTTCACACCAACAAGCGAGATCGGACAGATCTAGCTTGCTTGCACGAGAGAGATTGTGAATTTTCTGTTGTATTGCAAAATGAGATTTGTACACCACACCACTACAAGACTAGAGACAAATATATATATATATATATATATATATATATATATATATATATATATATATATATATATATATATATATATATATATATATATATATATATATATATATATATATATATATATACAAGAGCTAACCCACATCTAAGCTAACTATAGCTATCTAACCACAGCTAACCGCCGACCTTAACTCGGGTTCTAACAACCTCCCAGATGAGCTACAAACTAATTAACTAACAAACCACACTCTAACCACTTACATCCTTCATAGTATAGGAAAAGGGCAGGTAGAGGGAATGCTAAAATGAATCAGACGGAGGAGGAGGAAAGGGTTACTCTTCTTGAAGGAGGATTTGAACTGCTGCAGAGAGAGGTAAATCTTTCAGAGGCCCAAGAAAATAGAGAATGTTGGGATACAAAACATCCCACATTGATTGTGGAGGGTAAAAGACACGAAATAAAAGGGGAGGTGAAGCCTTATACAATGGTTTAAGTTTTTGTGTTAGAAGGGTGGATCCCAACTTTATAAGCAAAAACAAAATAAATCCGACGTTCGATCGAATTTCACATGGTATCAGAGTAGGTTCGAGTGCTCGAGTCGGGTCGGTTTAAATGGCGTGTT
This sequence comes from Persicaria tinctoria, assembly GCA_037127255.1. NCBI lineage: Eukaryota > Viridiplantae > Streptophyta > Magnoliopsida > Caryophyllales > Polygonaceae > Persicaria > Persicaria tinctoria. The sequence goes on from JBANSL010000004.1 coordinate 12,540,940, forward strand.
TGAAGCTCCTATACAATGAGTAAGCTTTTGTTTTAGAAGATGATCCGACCTTATAACCGAAAATGACACCATACACATATAATTGTGTCAAACTATAAGGAATGGTGTGTTAGGTGGGAAGAAGTGCGTAACCCCATTCATAATTTTTTGAGAAAATTGGGGAATTAAGACCCCCTCGATAATTTTGTGGGTTTATGAACCCCACAATAAATCGTTTAGGTAATTAGACCTTTATAAAATGATTATTACCTATTTACCCTTATAATTTATTAATTTTGGAAAATGTGTGGTTTTCTTTAATAAAAAAGTTATCGTCAATGGAGACAGTGTTGGCTCAATTCTTGGATTAGTGGTTACCCTTAATTGGAATTGTCTATATATCTACATATTCTACACAATGAGAGTGGTTATGGTGTAAATAACCCTTAGAGCATTTCCAAGAGCATCTCTATTTTAGAGAAAATTGGGCTTTTGGGGAATATTGAGCTTAAATTTAGCCCAACAGTTTCCCCTGTCCAACAAATACAAGTGTTTGCCCTATATTTGCAGCAACGCCAAATTTGTTTGGCGTGTCTTTTTCCTTACTTTTCTCTCGTTCTTTAGAAAAAAAACTGCAATTTTTGTCAAAAGTGCTTGGGCATTTCCTTGTTCTGGATGATAGTTGGTGCTCCCGCTTCACCTCCGGCCGACGTTTAATTTGTTGGTATTTTCGAACTTCTTCTAGATGCTTCTGTCGCCGTCGTGAGTTCAGGTCAGTCAAAATCGAAGCTTTCCATCTTTTATTTCAACGATTAGGAGGAGCTTTGATTAGTTTTTGTCTCAATCTTGTTCGTTTTGGGTACTGCATCTTGGTACTTCATCTGATTTGGTTTTGCGTCAACTGCTGATCTATTTTCCCTTGTTTTCTGTTTGTTGAATTCATCTACCTGTGTAATGTGTGTAATGTACCTTCTAATGTTTCTGTGTAATCTCGTATTTGGCCAATTTGTCTTCTCTATTCACTACAGGAAAACAGTGTCAATTTCGACACTTTTTATGACCAATCTCGACGCTTTAAAGCGTCGCAAATTACAATTGAAGCTCGCTGAAATGTGCACACACAGTAGAAAGAGCTGCATCAATTGTACAAATCCAAGTTAGAAATAATCATCAATTTAGCAATTCCGTCGACGTAAGTGCCATTTTCAACGCAAAATTCCGTCGAAACCAATCTCGACGCTTTTGGGCGTCGAAAATGGCATGTTATTTTCAACGTCTTATGGCGTCGAAAATAACATGCCATTTCCGACGCCCTAATACGTCGAAATTGGCATGCTATTTTTTAAAAAAAAAAAAAAGCGTATTTTTCTTCTTTCATTCCCTATTATTACACATTTATTCAAATCCTTTAATTAACAAAAAAAACATTAACACAAATCCAATAAAGCATTGGTCAAATGATTATAGAACACTGTATGGTTACAGAACATCCAAAAGAATGGAAATAAGCAAAAGAATGATATTCTGAACACTATATCAGCATCTCTCTCTTCATTCCATTTCTCCATTTAGATTTTTCAGTTTATGTAGGCTGTCAGGAAGACTTGTATTGTCATAACTCCTTACATGGAACACTAATATAAGCTATTTCAGTAAGTTTTTTTTTTAACCTTTTTGCACTAATGGCATGATGAACCTTATAATCACAAGATATCCTTATATGTTATATCTGCTCAAACATGTTCATCGAGGAAAAGAAGAACAAGATGGGAATGGTTATCTCGCAATTTTACAAAGTACAATGTTTACACAAACTAATTCAAAAACAAAAAATTTGTATAGTTTTATAAAACCTAAATTCAATCAATAGAAATCAAAGAACCAAAGAACCAAGATTCTAAACAAATTAGCAAGGTTTCATATGAATTCAAAGAACCAAGATTCTAAACAAATTAGCAAGGTTTCATACGAATTCAAAGAACCAAGATTCTAAAATATTTGCAAGGTTTCATACGAACTCAAAGAACCAAGATTCTAAACAAATTAGCAAGGTTTCATACGAATTTCACAGAATTGTAAGGAGGCATTGAAATATATGTGTTCTCAGACTACAATGGACCCCCAAAACAAATCCAAAATCTCCCTTAAACATCACCACAACATCAAGATAGCCGAAATAAATAATTTTTCGCAATGTTTCCTCACAAATAAACCCTAATTTTCTCAAAATGAAGAAGCAAAATTTCATAGAAGACATACCTCATTGTTGGAATTCACCTTCAGGCGCCCACCTCCTTGCCGGACTCCACCTATAGTCGGCACCGAGGCGATGGAGAAATCGAATTGAATCGCCCATTTCGGATTCGATCAATTAGAGGCTTCTTGCTCCTCCGCCAATTGAGGTTCCATTGACACCCTGAAAGTGGGCTCCAGGGTGCCCTCCATCGAACTGAAAGTGGGCTTTGATTGGCTCCGTTGACAAGAAGATGGGGCGGTGCCCATTCCTCTGGCTGCGAGTGCGAACCCCAAATCTCACCTCTGGCTGCGAGTGCGAACCCCAAATCTCACCTCTGGCTCATGCGATGCCGTGGAGGGCTGATTAGGGATTCTTCCATAACTACGAGTGCGAGGCCTGTGATTAGCGCTCCTGCGGTGGTGAGCGTGGCGGTGTTGGCGAGGACGGTGGTGAGCGTGGCGGTGTTGGCGAGGACGGCCTCTCCCGGTGGAGACGGAGGAGGAGTGGAGGAGGAGGAAGCCCTAATCTCTCCCAGCGTTCGCCTTCGCTTCTTTCTTTCTCTTTCTGTCTGTGCTTTTTTTTTTTTAATTGCAAACTAACGAAGATCATCCAAATCTGTTAGATTTAACTATAAAGGGCATGAGCTGAAAAAATTGAAAACCACAGGGGTACCATGCGAAATATGTAAAAGAGTTGTATACCTCGCGAAAATTGCAAAACCTCAGGGGTACCTCGCGAAATTTCCGTACATTTAATAAGAGCTTACCCATTTCTAAGGACAACTCTTATCCCATTTTGTGAAAAAATCTTATACAGTTTGAGTCCTCTGACATGCTCTCAGAAATCAGATTCTTCTTCAAGGTACCCACCTAACATTTTGAAGAATCCTTACTTTCCCATCATGCATTCTAAGAGAAACAGTCCCAATCCCCTTAATAGCCAAATAAGTATGATCCCCAGGCACAGCAGCACTTTCCTCACATTTATTTAACACATCAAACAAATGCTCGCAAGGATCAGCATGGATAACACAACCAGAGTCCAAAATCCAGCAGTTAGGATCATACTTATTATCATCGAGCATGAGTATTTCATTATGGTAATTGCTTTATTCAGACAAGTTAGACACATCAGAATCCTTATTCATGCTGTCAACCAACCTCTTCTTGCTATCCTTTCTAAAATAGCCAACTTTCTTACAATAATGGCAAGTTTTAGAAGTGTAATTCTAATCATCAGAATTCCTAATGCCCTTCATCTTATAATCAGGTTTTTCATCAACAAAAACAGATTCAGATTTATCCTCAGTTTTAGTCTCACCCGTGGACTTAATAACTTTCAAAACATCATTCTTTTCGGCTATAGCCTCTATGATCTTATTCAAAGTCAAAGAATCATCCCTATATTGAATAACATCTCTGAAATTATCAAACAGCGCAGGCAAAGCATTCAGAATCAACACAGCTTGGTGAGTTTCAAACGAGTGTTTGAGTTAAGCAACTACATCAACATATCCGTAAGAAGATATATTTAAGCAAGTTCATGCCAATCTAAGCTAAACATAATCCTAAAAAACCCAAATTACAAAAAGTGTCACCATAATCCTAACAGAACTCAAATACCATGAATCTTCTTGTCTTTAAAAAAGAAATTTATTTCTTTTCTTTTAAGAAACAACAAAAAGTGTGTCTAAAAGGAACCCTAGAAGGTAAGAAAAATCGCTTAAAACAGCTGAGAAAATATACATACCCAACCAGCCTCAATGCTGCAATCCTATACAAATATGTTTGTCTTTCTCATAAACAAGAGAACTTTCATGTAACAATCTAAACATACCATGTATTAAACCGCTTAAAACACAGTGCTTGGAGTACGAATCAGCTAATAAATACCATAGAAAGATCGTAGGAGATCAAAGTGGTTATCTTCTCTAAAATGAGCAGAAGCCAAGCACTTATCTTGGCATTGTCGGGCACTATCTACATTATACTTCAATGAATCTGCAAGTAGATTGGTATTTTTTCATTTACAAGCACCAATGAACTTGGAAAAAGAGACAAGAACACTGATAATAAAGTAAAAATTAGCTCAATCATAGAAAATTCCATGTTTTTTTACTGCATTCAGCCAGAGCTTTCATGAGCTCCTCACCTTCTGACTCTATATGATCAGCACGTACCTACACAGAGCAAATCATCAATCTCAGGGAAGCAAGTTTTTACACAGAACCATTGCCATTGGTCTCTTCAAAAATTATGATTCAGCATTCTCACCTGAAGAATACCATCTGCACTTCCACCTTGTTCCATCTTTTTAATTGCATGGTGCAAATCCATTTTTCGCTCCTAGATATAAATCAAGGAGAATAATAAAGGTGAGAAAAGTTTATATAAAAGTTTATAAAGTAGATTGCAAAAATCTGCTAAGTGCCATCCTTTGATATTTAACATGTCATGCAAGTCACGTAGCAGATGATATATTAATCATCCTCATAGCAGAACAAACAACAGGGCCAAAGCACATAAACAGAAGCAGCAACATAGATATCAAAATCCGAAATGGGCTCAGTGAAGATGTAAGCACAGACAGGTTCAGTCAAAATCTATGGATGTTTCACAATGCTATTCGTTCACACACATAGCAAACTTGCTCTCTAAGAACCATTTCCAGGCCATAAAATATGTTCTACCCACTACCCAGAGGCTGGATTACCTGATATTCACAAAAGGTGGCCTCTTCAATTGTTAACATGCCAAAACCCCGAGATTTGGAATCATTGTGATTGTCAATTAAAGTCGTCATGGCTACCATTGTCCTACCCATCTTCTCAATGAAGTAGTCCTCTTGATATATATCACCAAATTGACTGCCAAATTCTGAACAATCCAATTCAATGAACTCAAACACCTTAATGCTAAAAGAAGTGTCAAGACGAGAGTTGAAGATCTCAGATCCCTCCAAACGCTACTATAAAGGAATATGGGGATAACCAGTGTCGTGTTAAGTAGAGCTGCCACCGCGACAGCATTGCAAACCTGCAGTCATTGTAGAGAAATTGATGCTTAAACACCATATGATAAGAACCAATGTTTAAAATAGCGTATGGCGATGAAAAGCGATGGGACCAGCCTAGCGCTATAGCGCGCCTTAGAGGCAAAGGCGATCGCTTTTTCATAATTAATATAAAAATACTTTAAAGTTATGTAACTTTCAAATTTAATAGTATAAATATGTTAATGATGAAATAAAACCTAATTTAAAAACTAATAATATAATAAAACCAAGTCCAAAACATCATGGATATTAAATGAAAGTCTAAAACATAAGAGATTAGAGAAAAGAAAGACTTCAAGTGGAATGGGTTGGAATGGTGAATGGTAAAGAAGTGGGTCAAACGACGTCATCAAGGCCATCTTCATCATGTTCTTCCCCAATGTTGGGACACCCCCTCATCTTCATCAATGGACTTGTATCCTTCAACTTCATCCTCCTCCACTTCTTCTTGTGATCTTAGCTGCTGGGTATGTGAGCTACTACTCAGCAGCAGTGAAGACACAACAGCAGCGAAGAAGAAGCAACTCCAGAAGGGGAGAAGGATAGAGAATGGAGGGAAGTAGATTGGAAGGTGTGGGTAAAGAAGGGAGGAATCACACGTGAAGAGGAATTGAGGGCCGATCATATTTATTGAATCAGAGAAAGGATAAACAATGATAGAGAATAAAATATTCAAATTTTGTTGAAATATATTTTCCAAAAGTACAAAGATATGACAAGATTTTATAATTAAAAAAACTGGAAAGGATAAACTTCATTGAAATAGTAATTTGCACAGAATATGGAAAAGCAATAAAAGGTGTGCTATAGCGCGCCTTGTGCCATAGGTGCGCCTCGAGCGCTTTTGGGTTGCTATTCCACTCAATGGCCGCCTTTGTCAAGGCAGGCGGTGGGAGGTTCAGAAGTTGCTATAGCGCGCTATAGCGAGCTATAACACTGCTTTTTTAAACACTGATAAGAACCGAAACTATAGTAGTTTGATAAATGGCTTATATGCTTACAGCAACTCATTGTTGATTAAGACCGCCATTGGCACTGACCAATATAAATCCATTGCTTTCTTTGGTCTTGTCGACCTCATGGAATCAAGACCTAAAAATTTAAGACAATAGCCTATAAATTGAATTCAAGTTGGTATAGACTATAGAGTCATCATAATACCTGAAGTTTGTCGAGTTGATCTATCGGCGCAGGGCTTCCATGCTGATGCTTGTGAAGCTGGCTCTTCCCATAGACTTACATGCTCATCTTTGAGTTCTCTCTGAATAGTAGATACAGTTTCACATATTTCTTAAGGAATCAGTGTTGATTACCACACAAGACACCGACTTCTTTAAGAGTTACATATAAGAAGCCGAAATCATACAGTTTTAAGCATTGGACAAGATTCTCAACCCAAACATCTGCTAGGGCTCTTGAAGCCAAGGTCAAAAGCCGTTGGTACATCACAATTGAAGTGTTTCCCTTGTTGTCGTCGTCGTAAATGCCTTGAACACCCTTTCGAACAAACACGTTGTAAGAGGCCAATTGATGTGTTAATGTCATTCAAAATCACACAATGAGAATGTAGTCTGATACCCTAACAGAGGTTGGTACAACGATGAAGGTATTTCACAAAATTGATTCTCAAAATCAAACCCTAATTTCACTTTCCCAAAATCAAAACCCTAAACGAATTCTAATATTCTACCTACAAATTGAATCTCAAAAATCAAAAGTTATAGCACAAATTCACAAAGTATAAAGTATGAAATACTGACCTTTTTAATTCGGATTTGAGATTTGGGAAGAATGAACAACAATGGAGTGCTGGCCTTTCACCTTTGGTGTGCAGTGCACTGCAGTAGCCCAGAGCCGAACCAGTGGGAGTGTGGGAGGGCGGAGCCAGCACGGCGGTGACAGGTGCTACGGCGGCGTCGGCGGGGGAGGACTCACTTGCGTCCTGCGGGGTGCGAGTCGGGAACTCACAGTTTCTCCCATCCCTGATTACGCAAGTCTGAAAAAACTAATCGCAACCCAAATCGAGTGTGATTGCGATGGAGGCTACTGGGATTGGTGATGAGGGTGAAGATGTAAGGGGAGCGAAGAGCGTGTAGAATTGAAGGCGACCGGAGATCCACCCACCGATGAAGAGAATTAGAGAAATGTAAAACGCGTCACCGGGAGGGGAGGGAATATGGTGATAGCCACAGGTCCTTCTAAAGAGGCAGCAAAGAAAATACCAAAATAAACCCTAAATTGAATGAGCAAATGGGAAAGAAGGGAAGGGTAGATTGGTCATCATACTTGATGAACAGTAAGTTTCAACTTGTGCTTTTATATAGTAGGGTAAATTGAAAATAATATCCCAACTTTTAGGGATAGTTGCTTTCAATACACTAACCTTGTAAAATTTCACAAAATATCATAACCTATACTATTAGTTGCACTTAACACCCTGGATGAGATTTTTAAATTTAAAAAATTGTCCACATCATACAAAAATTACAAAAATCACCCATATTTATAAAATGTTTTCAATAAACACCTAATAAATTTTAAATTTTGAAATTAAATAAATCTCTTACAATTTAAGCCAACCCAACCCACCATCCAAAAATAATTATAACAGGTATATAAAATCTACTCCTTTAAAATATAATATAATTACTTTAGCATCTACTCATTTAAAATTTTAATATAATCAATCAAAATAATTAATTATTTATCTAAAAAACATACATTATAATTAAAATCTAAATTTATATAAGTCTGTCTCGATACATGCCGATTTGTACATCTATATGTTCCCTATATATTATTTGATACGATATATACTGTCTTTTTGGTTAATATTATGTTATATATACTAAAACTAATACATAACATCTTATAATGTATCACACATAAATTCCATGGTAATAAAAAAATGATTCTATAAGAAATGTTTAACATAATAGTTTTACAAAAATAAAATAAAGTATATTTAAAAAAATAAATGGTAAAAGATACGATAACCATTTGCAATCAATAATTATATAATAAAGATATACTAAAATAATATGGTAAGAAATAATAATTTTACCATATTATTTTTAATATATCTTTATCATGTAACTATTTATATATTACAAACGGTTATCATATCTCATAGCATTTATTTATTAAAATCTACATTATTTTATTTTTGTAAAAGTATTATGTTTAAGATAAATAATTAATTATTTTGAGTAAATATATTAAAATATTAAATGAGTAAATGCTAAAATAATTATATTATATTTTTAAAGGAGTAAATTTTATATACTTGCTATAATTATTTTTGAATGGTGGGTTGGGTGTGCTTAAATTGTACGAGATTTTTTTAATTTCAAATTTTAAAATTTATTAGGAGTTTATTGAAAACATTTTATGAATATGGGTGATTTTTGTAATTTTTGTATGATGTGGGTAATTTTTTAAATTTAAGAATCTCATCTAGGGTGTTAAGTGCAACTAATAGTATAGGTTAGGATATTTTGTGAAATTTTATAAGGTTAGGGTATTGAAAGCAACTATCCCTAAAGGTTGGGATATTAGTTGAATGGGTGGTGAGTTGTAAACAAATAGCATTTAAAGGGTGGTTTTATGTAATTTTAAATTTAAGGGGTGGTTAAGTGAAAACACCCATATTTAAAGGGTGGTTTTCTGTAATTTTGCCGATAAGATATCATCTATATATACATATCTAGATCTAATGCATGATTTTAACTATATAGACAAATGGATTGTTGTTAACTATATATTTAACTATAAATATAAGCTTTATTAAATCATTGTTTGGAACTTAATTGTCCACATTTAATTCAATTAAGCTTTAATTAGGTAGTTATATGAACATATATATATTATTATATCATCTATATTTACATATAAGCTTTATTTGCATGATATATTTTAACTATCTACACAAATGCTCATTTGTTGTTAAATATAGAGGGAAATGCACAATCTAACCCAAATATTCGGATTTATTGCGAGGTTAACTCGATCCGGAAAAAAATTGCATATCCGGTAACCCTTGTACCCGGTAGCCCGTTGCAAAGGAGAGAAAGGGAAGAGAGAAGGAAGGGGATCAGAGACGGGGACAGGCGGAGGCATCTCCCTCAAGGCGAGGCGAAGACGACTAGAAGGGGATCGGAGGCGGGCGAGAAAGGAGGGAGAAGGAGGGCGATCGAGGGAAGGCGCGGGCGGAAGCATCTCCCTCGATGGTGGATTGCTCGAGGCGAGGCGCGGGCGGAGGTATCTCCTTCGATCTCTGTAGTTGATTGAAGGCAACAGGGTTAGTTCTTTATGTTGTTGGCTATTATCGTCGGAGATCCGTGGCTTGGAGGCGCAGGCGGCGAGTACTTCCACTCTCTCTTTCTTCAGGCGATTTCGAGCCTCGTCGAGGATAATCTCCACAATTGGCATCCATTCTGCGATTCCAAGTACAATCCTTCACCCTTCTTCTTCTCTGCTCTATCTTCCAAGCCTTTGAATTGGAATTTTTAGTTTAGGGCTAGAGACTGAAATTTCGAATTTCGAAATTGAAATGGTTTGGTTTGAAATTTCCCATTCGATTAGGGTTGGGGTTTGCTGTCTGTCATGTCTGAATAAACAAGTGACATGTTGATTGGTGTAGGTGTCATGTAGTAAGTGATGTTGCCAAATAGAGGATTGAGTTTGTCCGTGGGATTTTCTAGTGAGATAGGGGGTAATGTCAAGGGTGGGAGTCAGTAAAGAGGAAGATGATGATGAAGAGTTGGAATTGGTTAGAGAAAGGTCAATATCAGGAGTAGGAGATTCTGAAACAATACCGCATATGGAGTACTCCATGAATGCAGCGTTCACATGAATTAGGATTTGTTACTTGTGGAATTGTGTATCATCGTCTTCTTCCATGTCCCCAGACAATACTCCCTCCATGAGTTGAGCGCTTGGTTGTTCTAGAAGGAGGGCATGTTGCTGAATATATCAGCAAGGCTATCGATCTCCCACCGTTGTAAATTTGGCTTTCCTGTGTGCTATTTGTTCTCTCATGAGAAGTGGGACATCTAAATGAATGAAGAAACCTTTAATATAGGTATGTTGCTGACTTGATTCATTTTAGGGTTGTGTATTATGCACTAGTGTGTTTTGTGTGCAGAGCAAATGATAATGACCAAGGTAAATGGATAGACCCTCACATATCAAGTTTCTTTGACATAAATATTCTTCCCATGTAGCCTATTAGCTCAATGGGAGAGCATTGTGGTCATACACAAAGATGTGGGTTCAATTCCCACGTAGGCTTATTATTCATTAATCAACACCGACTATCAACTTATGTTTAGAACAAGTCAAGCTTGCTACATCACCAAATTCATGTGTCAAGTAAAAACAATTCATATGTCAAGTAAAACACATTATATGTCATGTAAATCCGGTATGAGTGACATGTAAATTCAGTATGGGTTATGGGTTATTTTTGGTGCTTCTATCACATAATTTAGTGGCATAAGTGCTTGGATTAGCATATTTCTTTGTTTGAGGGACTCGCAACGCAGAATTGAGTTCATTATTAATAAAACATCAAACGAAGGCCACTTTAGTTTCTTTGCTTGGATTAGCATGTTTCTTTGCTTGGATTAGCATGTTTCTTTGCTTGGATTAGCATGTCTTCTTATTGTTGAAATTAATAAAGCTGTTGGAAGGCCACTTTAGTTTCACAGTCATTCCAGTAGAGTGAGTTCCACCAGTCATTCGACTTATCCCACACTTGAAATGTAGGAAGAGGAAGATTGTTGTTGCCCAACAACAACATTTTTCTTTATGTTAAAGGATATAAACTGTCATGTTAATACCATTACATGTCATGTTATTTTCATCCATTAAGGAGAAGAGGCTCGATTCGCATTACCTGTCATGTTATTCGCATTACCTGTCATGTTAAATAGTATACCATGTCATGTTTATAGCATCACCTGTCATGTTATTTTCTTTCATTAAGGCAAGCTTTTCACTATCAATATTTTTTTTAAATGAAGATTATATATATAAGGCAAATAGATAAAGCACTGATCAATCATTGCAGCGCTAGCATAAACAGCAGCTGCTATCACATTGCAACCCCCCTTGTTCATCTGATGTTGTGCCTTGCTAGCAACTCCATGATCTTGCCTCGAGCCTATGCTACGTGCATGCTTTGTGCGAGATATCATCACCCTTGTCCAGTGTAACAACAACAACATTAACAACATCAACCGTGCACAACATTAACAACATCAGCAAACTAGCAATGTTACAATGCTCAAGAATACATTGATTGATCCACCAAAAGAAATTACCATGCCAGTTCAGGTGCCGAAAACATCCATTAAAAGAAAATGTGTGGTGATAGTTGCACAGTTATCTTCAATATGGAACTTGTACAGAAGTTTCACTCTTGCTATAAATATTTATGAATAAAAGATGTTATCTATATCAAGGTTCAAGGGCACTAATTGATAGCCATTACAATAAAACGCAGCATAGTTTGTACACATCAAAACATAGCTTTGGTACATCAGATCGATCAAAGGAAATCCTGCATACATGACATGGACTTATATTAACATGTCATTCAAATCCTGGATACATGACATGAACTTATATTAACATAGCTTTGGTAGCAATTGAAACGAAATTGGACAAATCTGATGAGCGATTAAGTAGTACCTGCAGCTTTAAGAAGGAGAACTGATGCTGGGGAAGTTTTGAGTATGAAAGTAAAGCACTAAAGCTCTTAGCCTGTCATCCCAAAGCAAGAAATCAAAATTGTGACTGAAAATTGAAATCCAGGACCATCAGGAAGCAGGAGTCAAAACCCTAATTTACAATATAGAAATCAAAACCCCAAATCAACAATTTGTATCTATGTATCCATAAATTAGGTTTAATAGATGGAAAATCAGGGAGATGTCAAAACCTTAACCCTAGAATTTTCACTTACAATCGATCAGCAACTACCTTCGACTCATAGCTGCCTCTATCGACCTTAGCAATTGCCTCCAATTTCGTAGGAGTCGTGCACCACTAGCCTCAAAATCTGCCAGATCTGGAGAAATTTCCTAGCGACAGGATCGACCGCAACAATGGCATCCGGGTTTGGGGCCGCCATTGGTGACGAATGGGAGGAAGAAGGACCAAGATGACTGCGCTCAAGCCCTCCCGTCGAGCCCGGAGGCCTATCGCCTAGAGCCGCGAACCCCGCTTCCAACGACGGCGTCTTCCCTCATCCTTCCATTCCTCTCTCACTGTTGCGCGCTTTTCTCTCTCCAACCGGCTGCAGGCTGTGAGAAACCGGTTACTTTGCAAATTTTTTTTTTTTTGGGTTAACCCCCGCAATCCAACCGGGTATTTAGGTTAGTTTTGCAAATAGCCCTTAAATAAATAAATAAATATATATATACATATATATATATATAGAACTATAAATATAAGCTTTATTAAATCATTATTTTATAGCTTCTAAAAAAATAAAATAAAATGAGAAGGTAGATCAATTTTCTTGTAATTTAGCATTTAATAGAGTTCAATGGTACGTGGGTATTGAATGGGAAAAAAAGAAAAAACTATATAATATAAGATAAGATATATAAGATTATTATTAATATTGGAAGAAAAAACTTTTTGAAAATTTCTTCACTAAATTTGTGTATTTTTCTCTTTATTGATTGGGTCGATGTGTTAAAAAATCTTAATAATCACTCTAACACCTTTTTTTTTTGTTGAGAAAATCACCCTAACACCTAAAACAATTAATACTAACTAATCATATTTATAAAATCAAAATATCACTCGTTCAAAATAATAAAAATAATATGCACAAATAAGAGTATATAAAAATGTCAATATATATAAAAGTTCTTAATTATAACTTGACACAAAAATGAAAAAAAAAAACATCAAGGTAAGATATTGCAATAATATTACATTACATTGCAATTTTAATTTTACCTCAAGCATAATCAAAATGGAATTTATCAACATAGTGATGAAGAACAGTGAACACCTTAAAGCTCCAATTTCCCTGATTATCAAACAAAAAAGGGTGAATGAAACCCGATCAGTATAAAGAAAGTAATAAGAACCATAACAATATATAAGCAAACAATTAAATTTTACAGAGAGAAAATGAAGCAAAAAAGAAAATATAGATTTCCATTTCTTGATAAAGATCGGATTTAGAGGTTTGTTTTTTCACAACACAATAGGGATGATGTCCATCATTGATCAATGGAAGGATCAATTGGTATTTATACTACACATTCAAAAGACGATAAATATTAAAATTAATGTGATTTAAAAATAATAATTAATTAGAGTGTGAAAAGATATATCACATGTGTCACAATAAAAACCGAATTAACTTTTCATATATCTTTCCACCCAAAAACAAAACTCTTCACCTACACCAATCTCTTTAATACGTAGTATATAAAAGAAGCCAAAAAGTCATATATGCTTTTAAATAAAAGGAATATATATTAGGTATGGACAGAAAGCTCAAAACGCACTATTAGAATTCTTTGAATAAGGCAATATAGATTATTATTATTATTATTATTATGTAAGTATAAAATATATGCTACGTATTAAAGAGATTTATCTAGTGTTACATGATCATAAGGAAATGGTGCAGGTTATTAGGTATTGAATCGTTACATGATAATGTTGCCATATAATAATTTGGGACAATTTTATGTCTTTAATAGTGAGAATGTAAAATGTTAGAAATAAAAAGCCATATAATAATTTACACAATTAATACCATAATTGTTTGGAATCAATGTAATTATACATAATTGTCTTGTATAATTTTGACAATTAATACCACAACTTTTTATGTATAAAAAACTGTGAGAATGCAAAAGGTTGGAAATTAAAAGTCATATAATAATTTACACAATTATTAATACCATAACCGTTTAGAATCAATGTAATTATATACATAATTATCTTGTATAATTTTGACAATTAATACCACACATTTTTATGTATTAAAAATTGCAAAATATGATCAATATGTAACTTATTAGGATTCGAACTCAAGACCTTATTCCTACCAACCAACTCTACTAACCATTGAGCTATGAAAATGTTTGTGATCATTTGTGAAATTGAAACAAAAAATATAAAATATGAATAATTAAATAAATGAGCATTAAATTGGCCCTGAACACAACTTTTTATGTATTATATATATATATATATATATATATATTATATGTAACGGCCCGGGATTATGATTCCCAGGTTACGTTTCGAGGGATAAAACCCCCCGTTAGGACCTTGCGCCCCGAGTACAGGTTGAAGGTTTCAAAACTTACTTTAACGTTTTCAAAGGGGGATTTCATACCCAAAATCGAAGGGATCGTTGGAATCCCCGGGGAAGTCCCCTGTACCTGTCGTAAATCTAAGCGTGGAAATCGGAAATAGTGCAACTAGCGGAAACAAGTATAATACAAAAGTGTGCCACGGCAGAGCCGGGTCAAAACGGAGTCAAGAGTATAAATCCCAAAATATAATCAGAGTCTAGTGAAGTCTACACTCCAGCGCTCACTCTCCGCCGACAAAATGACCCGCGTAATTAGGCAAACAGCACCGATAGGATGAACATAGATAATACCTAAAAAAATTGATATGGGGCGGGATCAGATCGATGCCCACTTCTCTGCATCCCAACCATAAGCACACATATACGCTATTCCTAATAAAGATGCTTCTAGATGCATGGCGGAATAGTAACACACTAACATGCTCATAAGATCAAGTGCATAATAATAATAAGGCCTTAGCATAGAATACCAAGTGGTATATCCCTCTCCTACCTCCACCCCTTCCGATAGGTGGAGACTGGCCAGCTCGTGAATGCATTCATTCATAATTGGGCGGCACGCATGCCTAACCCGCTCCACAATAAAGCCCGCAGGCATATAATAAAAGGAAGTGCATGACTCGATTGACTCAGGGCACCCGATGAAGCTGGGCTACCCTATGACCCTAGCAATGACTCTAGTTACTTCACAGATAACGACCGTTCTGTTTACATACGCATAAAGAAATAGTATGCTCAACGATCAATGCAACCTAGCATGGTACTACATGGCATGCTGATCATGAATGCAACACCTAGTATATCATGCACCTATAGCAGGGAATCACTCTATTCAATCTGAGTAAGCTCCGAAGAGACTTACCTGGTATCGCAGAACAGCAAAAAGGCAATCAACCAGGCAATATGAAATCCAACACGTCACAGATGATCACCTAACAAGTATAAGTGCATGAATGAGTCTATTTCTAAGGTACAAAAAGCATAGAATAGTCACACACACAACTTCACAAACTTAACATAATAACCATCTCATCATCATTTCCATATTATCAACCTTATCTCATAATCTATCATCTCAATATATCACAACCATACTCAATATAATTCTCCAATTCACCAACTTAGGATAATCCCCATTTCATACTTAACCAATTTGCATGCCATCATTTCAAAATCTTACTTAGCATATAATTGCACATCTTCATCATAAACATCTAACATTTAACCACAATAATAAATCACCACAATATCACATATTAAATCTCAAACAACATCTTATATTTTAACCCTAATAATATTACATACTACTTCTAACATCTTTTATTTTAACATCTTTATAAAATATTTATAAAATCCCAACAATATTCATTAAATCAAAACATTCATTTTTAATTTACCAAACCAACCTCACTTTATTAAAATTACCAAAAACCACCCACTTATTTTATAAAAGTCCAACCCGGCCCCCTTGTTTTAATTAAACCAAACCGGGCCCTTCAAAAGTTAGTCCCAAAGAAGCTTCCCATTTGTTTCTTTCAATTCAACGAGCTGGAGGTTTAAAAGAGGAAGGGGGGCCCACGCACACAGGGAGGAAGGAAGGAACGAGGAGGAAGGAAGAGAGCTCACCGAGAGGGCTCCGAAGCTTCGTCGGAGTTCGTCGGGATCTCGATGGACTCGCCGGAGTCTCGATCCGCGCTAGCTCGGCCTAGGACGGAAGAACGGGGGTTAAAGGCGGTGCTTTTCACAGCTCGAAGTCGAAGGGAAAGGGAAACGAGCCTTACCGGGGTTCTCGGAGAAAACAGGGAGGAAGGAGAAGGGAAGAGGTGCTGCTCGGTGGCGGTGGTGGCTCCGGCTGCTGCTGGTGGCGACGGCGGCGCTCCGGGGAGGAGGTGGTGCGGCAGGTGGAGGTGGCGGTGGTGAGGTGTGGCGGTGGTGAGGTGCAGCGGTGGTGAGGTGCGGCGGTGGTGGAAATGGCGTGAGGAAGCTCAAGAACCAGTTTTGGCTTGTGAAATGTCGAGAGAGAGAAGGAGAGAGAAGAGGAAGAATCAACACAAATCTGATTTTTCCAAAGGTCAAATTGCACATAAAAGGTCCATTTTTTTGTGAAGAGTGAGGTATTGTTTGTTTGCCAAAATAAGAGGGTCAAAGAGTGGGGGAAGGAAAGGAGAGGATAAGATTTTACTATAATTAGGAGGTGATGAGTTGGATTAGGATAAGGGAAAGCAAAAAGAGAGGGAGGGGAGGTGAGGATAAGATTTTACTATAATTAGGAGGTGATGAGTTGGATTAGGATAAGGGAAAGCAAAAAGAGAGGGAGGGGAGGTGAGGATAAGATTTTACCTCAATTAGGAGATGATGAGTTGGATTAGGATAAGGATTCGGAATATGACGGAATTGAGAGCTCGGGTCGGGGATTTAAATTTCCGCTGATTGATCGTTCAAAACCGAAATGAAAGACGGAATTGATTTTTAAATCGGAAAATTTGGGTCGGAATTTATTTTAAATTCATTTTGATTTTCTTTTTCCGAAAATTAATATTTTAAAAATCCGAGCCTTTACATTATATATATATCTGGTGGAAGAACGTAGGGTTGGAATCTAAGGTTGGAATAATCTCATAACCGTTACCATTGTTGGCATTTAGCAGCCTTTGCACACCAAGGGTTGACATTTAATAGCCCGTTGCACACCACATCTCCTACAATCAAGGACCCTAAGAAAGATTATTTTTGTAACTGTTGGCATTACGGTTGATTACCATTAAGGACCATAAGAATTGTTGGCATTTAATTTAATAGCTCGTTGCACACCACATGCATCTCCAATCGGTTTTGAATTTTTAAAATTTCAATAGTCATCATGATTTATTGTCATTAAGGACCCTAAGGACACAATTTTTATAGGTTTACTAGGTAAGTTATGCCCGTGCTACGCACGGGACATATAAAGTTTTGGTTTTTGTTGCTTTACCCATTTTGTTCATCTAAACCATATTGATTCCTTATTTTTTAGATATTCTTGTAGTTGATTTTATTTTCCATGTTAGGATTAGGATAGAAACTTTCCATCCCAACTTTTCAAATAGCTACAAATTTTTATTTTCATTTTTCTTTGGTGTATTGTGATCATAAATTTGTTTAGATTTTAAAATAGATGAGACCAAATGAAAATTCAATGATATTAATGTACGGAGCATTATTCTAAAATAGAATTGTACGATATTAAATTTTCATATGATTTGGTTGTTATTATTATTAATGTAAATAAAGATCAAAGTCCAGGGTGCATACCCTTTAGTGTATTTTTATTGTAAATAAAGATAAAAAGCTATTGAACATGTAACTTGGAATAGAGTTGCTAAATAAACAAAGAAATAGCACACGATATTAAAATTAAGTGTTCGAAAAAGAGGCCGTTGAACCTCGACAAAAACTAACAAAATTTAATGAAAAACGATCATGGTATACTCGATGACATGGTCATATCATACACTGAATGTGTTAATTATTTGGAGTATGTGTATGTTCCTTGCATCCGATCATTTAGTTTGGAATGGCCTCCATATCACCTCTGCATTACCAAATTGGAGTGAGAAGATGCAGTTTATGCAATATAGATAAAAACACATTTTTTTTAGAACGGGTAAAAACACATGATTGCATTGCATATATAATAAATCATACACTTGTCGTAGGTATATGTATTTAGGTTTTAATTGTCAAGTTTATAGAAAAATAAACATTGATGAAAAAAAAAGTAAATAATTATAATTGAAATTGTTTGAGTTTTTGACACGGTTCTTAATGTGTTAAAAACTATATAAAATTTAAACCTTTTTTCAATTTTTTTAAACTAATTACTATGAAGTTTGAAATTATTTTGAAAATTTTGATTTTTTTTATATTTGATGGAGTATAGGTTTTAACACTTTGAAAAACGTGTCAAAAAGTAAATGATTTAAATTATGAGACAAATGTAGTCTACTCCATCCGATCCAAAAAAATTGTCGTTTGATTTTTTTACACGTATTTTAAGGAGTTAAAAACAATATAAAATATCAACTTTTTTTAAATTATTTTTTTACAACTTAATATTTGTTGGTAATAAGTATTAGATTATAAAAAATAATAATAAAAAAGTTAATATATTATATAGCTTTTAGCTTCTTAAAATATGTGTTAAAAAGTCAAACGACAATTTTATTTGGATCAGATGTAGAGTATGTTTGGCAAAAGCAAGTAGCTTTTCGGAGCTTATGGTTTTGATATTCTATAGTCTTAAATGAAATAAATATAAGATTTTAGTTTAATTAGCTTTTGAAAGCTTTTAAAATATAAGCTTTTCAACAGCTATTCACCCAAGCTTTTCAGAGCTTTTCAGAGCTTTTGATTTTTTATTCACAAGTTTTCAACAGCTACCCTAACAGCTAGGTTTACCAAACACTATACTAGCTTATTAACATATATTTAACTCAAATAATCCAACAGCTTCAGCTACCCAACAGCTTCAGCTCCTCCAACCGCTACCATTTTGCCAAACACACCCGTAGTATATTTCAATGCTTTCCCCCCCTTTTTATGTGTTTTTATAATTTGATGATTGTCGATTTAGTTATTTAGTTGAAATTATGAGTATAATTATTTTCATTTATTTTTAAAACTAGTTTAGTACCCGCACTTTTGTGCGGTCTATTTTTTCAAATCAATACATTTAATACTAAAAAAATGTATAAAAAAATTTTGTAAGTAAACTTTAAACTCTAAATACCCCTCGCGTCTAAATATTGTTAATTATTATATGCGTCTAAATATTGTTAATTATTATATAGTTAACGGTAAAAAGAACTTTAAATATTTTTAATTAGAGAAAAAAAATTATCCCGTTGTTAATTAATAATTGTACCCAAATCCATGTATGTAAAAATAATCATAAATTATATATCCAATGTACCGTTATTTAGAGTTGAAATAATTTTTCTTTATTATTCTTTTCCTTGAATAGTTGAATGCATTTGTCGTGTTTGAGTGCATCTGTCATCTTTGAATTATCTTGTGGAAAAATGTAAATGAACATATATTTATATTTGAAAAATATTTAGCAAATTTATTTATTTATTTATTGTGATTTGTTAGGTATAGTTGAGATTTGTTTTTATTCATACGCCATACCATAGGACTACTAACTCAATATATAGAGAAGAGATATATAACATTTTTTTTATTTAGTTAGAATATCTGCAATTAATCTAGATATATACGACGAAATTCACGGGTAAGATACGAAAATTAGATATAGATATAGGATACAACATTTAGGATAGATATCGACAATTACCCCAACAAATATAGATATAGGATAAGCCAATTAGGATGCATATCGGTAACAAAAGGATTACCCCAACAAATGTAGATATAGCATACGACAATTAGGATAATATTAGTTTAGATTTTTTCATTAAATTATCTTTTTTTATTTTAGCAAATATATATGACATATCATAATTATCTAAAATTAAATCAATATCTTACTCGATATACCTTAATTCGTTTGTTACTGATAATAAAAAAATATCCTAATAATTAACAAAACTTAAAAATTAATAATAAATCCTACTCCGTACTAATTAACAAAAAAAAAAGATAATTTACCAAAAAAAAATCTAAAAAATCTTAACAAATCCTACTAATTATCAAATCTTAAAAATTAATAATAAATCCTACTAATTAAAAAAAAGGATAATTAACCAAAAAAAAAATTAACAAATCCTGCTAATTAGCAATTCTTACTAATTAATATACCTAAGATGAGATTTTCTAACTAACAAATCTTAATAATTAATAACAAATCTTACTAATTAACAAATCCTATAATAATAAAAAAAAATCCTACTTTAAAGGAGAATTACAAAATGAGCATTTTGTAATATATTGAATAATAAAAAAATCAATTGTTAAATAATAAGAAAATTAAAGCATTAAAATAAAAAATCCCATCAATATAATTCCAATAAATATAATGACTTCAATTAAAATGCATAAAGAAGACAATACATGGAAAAAAGTGAAATTGACTAAATGTTTGAGAAACAATTGAAATAATTTAAAAAACAAAGAATATGAGAAATATATAATAATAATAATAATGTTAATAATATCTTGTAATTCGCGATGAACATCCACTTCATCACCTGTTATTATAAAATCATCATCTGCATGGGAGAAAGGAAAGGAAAAACATAAGTGATGCAAAACAATGCAAGATTTTTTTATGGCCAATTACAAATCGTTATTTCTTTTGAGACTTGATTGTCTTTTATGAAAGTTGGAGTCGACAATGTACAAATAGAACTTGGAGATTTGATTTCAACTTCGGTGACAATAGTCACCGAAACATCTAAACTACGAAATCAAAATTTATTGACATTCTTGGAATAATTTCTTCAAATTGGTTGGTGACTATCTTCAAGACCATTGTGTAATTCCTCTAAGATGTACCTATCTATTCCCCAATGAAAATAGTTTACATATGACGAATACTTGTAATTTCTCATACCAAAAATATCATATACTAAAAACACACGTAAAAATTAAATATCTAACGTACCTCTCTTTTCACATTACTATTGTTGTTGTCAATGAGTGTCTTGTCTTTCTCATTTGACATCACGTTGGATATAATCTAAACTTTGAACAAGCGGTTTTCGTAAGGCGGAAAGTTCTCCTGCGAATGAGGAGAGACTTGCATGACACCAAATCAATATATGTATATATGAGATGAGATTGCATAATTGATTTTTCTAATATTTTAATTAGTTAAGTAATAATTAAGTAGATTTGTTTATTTAATTAGATAAGGTAGAATCTTTAATTAATTAGATTTTATAATTTAGTAAGATGCGGTTATATCCTACTAATTTATATATATATATATATGAGAGATTTTCTAACTAACTACGTTAATTGATTTTTCTATTATTTTAATTATTTAAGTAATAATTAAGTAGATTTGTTTACTCGATTAGATAAGGTAGAATATTTACTTAGTTAGATTTTGTAACTAACAAATCTTAACCATTAATAACAAATCCTACTAATGAATAAATCATATAATAAAAAAATAAAAATTCCTACTTTAAAGGAGAAGCCGCCACATGTCGTAGGCGACTTCTCCTTTAGCATTATAACTAGTACAATTCCCGCGCCATGGCGCGGTTTTTTAAAACTAAAATATTAATAATATATATAAATATATTATAAAATACTAATAAAAGTTAAGATAAATTTTTTTTTACCATAGATGTATCTTATAATTCTGAAATGTTCTTTTTATAACTCGTCTAAAGCATAATACATAAATGCAGATATTTTAAATCACCCAGTAATAATAATACTTTTTTAAAAATTTTGAAATCTGAATCATGTATTTAAATGTGATGTGTCACAACTAATAATTATATTCAATGTTTTGAATTAAGCTCAATAGTTAGTACATAAATGTGAGTTTAGCCTAATGGTTATATACTTATATTAGATTGAATTCAATGTTTTGAATTAAGCTCAATTGTTAGTAAATATGTTAAGAATAAAAGAGAATGAAGGATTAAAAAAATTAATGGAAAAAAAGAGAAAAGGAGAAATTAAAAAAATCAAGGAAAAAAACATAATTGGACCAATTGATCAATATTCCTAAAACTCCTATAAGATTGACACGTAAGCAAAGTCTTCTAAATTAAGGTTATATATAGATTGTTAGTAAATATCTTAAGAATAAAAGAGAATGGAAGATTAAAAAAATTAATGGAAAATAAGAGAAAAGGAGAAATAAAAAAATCAAGGAAAAAAACATAATTTGACCGATTGGTCAATATTCCTAAAACTCCTCTAAGATTGACACGTAAGCAAAGTCTTCTAAATTAAGGTTATATATAGATGGTTAGTACATAAATGTGAGTTAAGCCTAATGGTTATATACTTATATTAGATTGAATTCAATGTTTTGAATTAAGCCCAATTGTTAGTAAATATGTTAAGAATAAAGGAGAATGGAGGATTAAAAAAATTAATGAAAAAAAAGAGAAAAGGAGAAATAAAAAAATCAAGAAAAAAACATAATTGGACCAATTGGTCAATATTCCTAAAACTCCTCTAAGATTGACACGTAAGGAAAGTCTTCTAAATTAAGGTTATATATAGATGTTTTGAATTAATTAAGCCCAATTGTTAGTAAATATGTTAAGAATAAAAGAGAATGGAGGATTAAAAAAATTAATGAAAAAAAAGAGGAAAGGAGAAATAAAAAAATCAAGAAAAAAACATAATTGGACCAATTGATCAATATTCCTAAAACTCCTCTAAGATTGACACGTAAGCAAAGTCTTCTAAATTAAGGTTATATATAGATTGTTAGTAAATATGTTAAGAATAAAAGAGAATGGAGGATTAAAAAAAATTAATGGAACAAAAGAGAAAAGGAGAAATAAAAAAAATCAAGGAAAAAAACATAATTGGTCAATATTCCTAAAACTCCTCTAAGATTGACACGTAAGCAAATTCTTCTAAATTAAGGTTATATATAGATATATAGATTGTTAGTAAATATGTTAAGAATAAAAGAGAATGGAGGATTAAAAAAAATTAATGGAAAAAAAGAGAAAAGAAGAAATAAAAAAATCAAGGAAAAAAACATAATTGGTCAATATTCCTAAAACTCTTCTAAGATTGACACGTAAGCAAAGTCTTCTAAATTAAGGTTATATATAGATTGCTAGTAAATATGTTAAGAATAAAAGAGAATGGAGGATTAAAAAAATTAATGGAAAAAAGAGAAAATGATAAATAAAAAAATCAAGGAAAAAAACATAATTGGTCAATATTCCTAAAACTCTTCTAAGATTGACACGTAAGCAAAGTCTTCTAAATTAAGGTTATATATAGATATATAGATTGTTATTAAATATGTTAAAAATAAAAGAGAATGGAGGATTAAAAAAATTAATGGAAAAAAAAGAGAAAAAGAGAAATAAAAAAATCAAGGAAAAAAACATAATTGGTCAATATTCGTAAAACTTCTCTAAGATTGACACGTAAGCAAAGTCTTCTGAATTAAGTTTATATATAGATTGTTAGTAAATATGTTAAGAATAAAAGAGAATGGAGGATTAAAAAAAATTAATGGAAAAAAGGAGAAAAGGAGAAATAAAAAAATCAAGGAAAAAAACATAATTGATCAATATTTCTAAAACTCCTCTAAGATTGACACGTAAGCAAAGTCTTCTAAATTAAGGTTATATATAGATTAAAAAATGAAAAATTGTATTGCAGCCTCAATTAAAAAAATTAAAATCTTTAATTTTTTTTTTAATTTACTCCATTGACGGGAGATATAAAAATGAAAAATACAGAAGATCAACGCACAAGCACTTACTTGCAAGAATCGACCTAGTGAGAATATGTGAGTGAACAAATTTCCATATATTGAGGTACTTATACACAAGAATGAAAATAGGTTATAACTAACCAAATATATTATCATATTGGAAGAAATTTGACCGAATTACCATTTTACATACATGTATCTTGTGAGATTATATATTTATTATTTATTTGGCTACATTAACATTTTACATGAATGTTTCTTGTGAAATATATATTCTCACAAGATACATGAAAACACCCTATAGAGAACACAAATTTTAACAAATAAACTACCAACTACCTATAAATACAGCCGCATAAAGAAGATATTACGATCGAACAAAAACATTGCATACAAAGCAATATATCAAAATACAATTGAAAACATTAAATATGCATGAATTAAATTAGAGTTTAAAATAAGAATGAAAGAAAAAATCATAATATTAATTTGAACCGAAAAGTATAAAGCGAAATTATGTTTTACCCTGAAGTTAGGAAAGAGAATGTATGTATGTATGTGTGTATAAAAATCTTGGATATGTGTCATCCATATTCTTGATTTATATTGTTCTAGAAGATTCATGATTTGGAGAATATTATTTAGTTACTTAAATATCTATTGGTTTGAATTTGAAACATAAAAGATTTGATGGGAATACGTATAAAGATTTGATTGAGTTGGTTATGATTCTTGAGATCTTTTACTATTGAAAGAAATTTGTATAAAAAAAAAGGATTAATTAGTTTCTTAGTAAATGGTTATAAAAAAAAAATTGATTAAAAATACATTTGAAAACTAAAAATATCTTACCATCTAAATAAAAAAAACCACTCAAAACCTAATTATTTGTTTAAAAATCCCCATTTGATGTAGTACTGTGAAGTTTTATATGTTAAGAAACTACATTGAAAAATTCTGTAAATATCAATTCATTGACTTAAAAAAATTTCTTTAAAAATGTCTAAACATACTTAATATTTTAAAAATATTTTCAATATGAATGCTTAAATAATATCCCAATGACACATGTTAGAGAAGTTACTACTAAAGTGTTGGATATGATTGAAAAATGTTAGTTATATACAACGTTAATTAATTCAATTGAACCGATTTGTATTTATCCGTTAATTAATTCTTATCCTCAGTTTGTGGGGAAGTTTGTTATTATTGTTAACATAAATAATTATATATATATATATATATATATATATATATATATATATATATATATATATATATATATATATATATATATTCTTGCACCAAAAAAAAAATATGTTAACAACTCTTACGGTGTTAAATGTTAACAAATCAATATTCGGCAAAATTTATCAAATATTCATCACATTCACTCAATTATTCATCAAAGCTTTTCGATCGACAACATTTAAGAGATTCATTTCAATTAATAATTATTGCCAATTAAAAAAAATTATCACCCAAAAAACTCAAACCCTTGCGCGTGTGTCCACCTCCAATCTCGTAATTGTGATGAATATTTCTTAAATGTTGCTGAATATTGATGAATATTTTAGTGGATGAATAGTTGATTAATTTTAACAAAAGCTTTGATGAATAATTGAGTGATTGTGGTGAATATTTGATAAATTTTGCCGAATATTGATTTGTTAACATTTAACATCGTAAGAGTTGTTAGCACATAACCCAACCTATATATATGTGTGTGTATAATTGGATTTATATCTTGTTAGACTTAATTAATTATTAATTTAAAACTAAAATTCATACTTTAAAGGAGAAGTCGCCACATAGGTTAGACGACTTCTCCTTTAGTATTATAACTAGCACAGTACCCGTGCGTAACGCACGCAATTTGTAAAATATATTATATTGTCATAATTTATTTACATTATATATTAGATATATTATAATATTATAATGATATGAAAATGATAAAGCCAAATAATATTGATTTATAAAGACAATAATGCTTATATTATTTCAATATATAATATATATATATATATATATATATATATATATTAATTATAGCAAAATGCCAATATCTCACATTCTAGATAAACACATTTGCATGCACTAATGTAGAGAATGTTTTAAATTTTTTGTTTCACCTTCTAATTTCTATGTAATTAACTTGATTGGTTACTTTCAACATTAAACAAATATTTGTTATCGTAATAAGCTGAAAGATAGAACCAAATGCTTTGTTAGGTGGACTACACATTCGACAAATGCTAGGTGAGCCCAATATATATATTAGGATTAATGTACTAATAGTTTTACCGGATGGATATTTTATACAATTATGTTAAGCTTAAAATACTACTTAATTTGAATCAAAATTGGTTCTAAGTTTTATATGCATTATTGTTTATAGAAAATCACTTATAACACTATTTATTCAAAATTAAAAAATATATATTTTATACAAAAAAAAATGTATAAAGGAATAGATCGAACTCATTAATAGAAATAAAAGTCTTGCTAGATAAACAATGATGTGTGAAAATACATCATCAACAAATTCGTCATAATTACTTCATATATAAAAATCTTCAAGGAACCATAAACTAAAATGCAATGCAGTTGTACGCGAGATCGATGGCTATGGGATTAGGATTATGGCTTGAGCAGGTTGGGGCTAAGTCATTTTTTTAGGGTCTTCGAGAGTGTAGTAGGCAGACATGCATGAGTGAGACATTTTGGATGCAAATGCCATCATTTGGGGTTCGAGAGCTTCTATAGATAAAGAGAAAAGGAAAATAGTTGTGGAGCCTAATTGCCTTTCTTTGATGTCGAAGTTGGATATGCACACCATTTGGATGCAATGCGGTTGATGTTTGAAGAGCTTAGAGCGGTGGCAAGGTCTTTCTTGGTGTGTACATGAGAGCATGTTAGTAGCTAGGAGTACTGCCTATTACAAATTTCAAAGGTAAATCATTCACTCACCATATGTAACATAAAAATTGAAATCAAATTCAAAATACAATTACCAATAAGAAAAAAGCAATAGAAAACATATTACGTACATTTTCCATATATTTATATATAAGAAGATATAGCTCTATTTCAACCTAGGAAATGATCGACTACAATGTTGGATCGGTATATGCATCAAGAGTAGTTAGTGCGGCAATTGATGTGCATCAAGAAGCAAGATGTCATCGATGGATAACTTGTTGTCATCGCTCAAAAACAAATCTAACTTAGCGCTTGAAAAATGGTCGACTAAAATGCTGGATATCCCCGTTTGTTAAGCACTTTGTTTTCGAAGCGCGCCTTCGTCTCGAACACGTCGGGCTTCCTCCAATTCAACATGGGCAATGAACTTCTAAATTTAATTTCTAGTGTTTGAAATATACTTTGGCTCGGCATATGCATAAAGATTGATCACTACGGCAAAGCAATGGCTATTTGATGTAATTTGGGGGGTTGAGATCTAATTGTTGAAATACGCGGTTGATGATCGACAAAGGTGCAAGATGGAATTCCTTACTATTGGATCTCAATGAGATTATTTTTAGTAATTCATATGAATTATTCAAGTAATTGATTTGGTTTTAATAATTATTTTATTTGATTCATTGTATATTGAAATTAAAGATGAAATTGTATAAATTATGGACCAATTGAATGGTTAAGGGATACTAATGCTATCTCTTGAAACTATGAGGAATGATTTGATTAAAGTATATTTGATTCATATGAATTATTCAAACACCGTAAGGCATATTTTAAAATTAATCTTTTTGAAAATTAATTTTATGATAAATTTGTTAAATCAATTTAATAATTAATTGGAATTATTTAAATTAATAATTGATTAATTTGAATTAATTATTTCGGTGGTTTCATGTTTATCTTTAAAAATAAGGTGGGGCCACATTGAATAAAAATCCACCACATAAGCCTCATCTAAGGATAATCCGCCATGTGTCGTCCTTTAACATGTGTTTTAGTATTATATTAGATATAGATTAAAATATATATAGATGAGTCTATCTACATATAATTGTTTATATATATCGTTCCCATTTCCTCCCCTCGCCTTTCCCTTTTAATTTATATACATAATTGTGTATAGAATGTATATTTATAATTGTATGTATAATGGTTTATCAGAAAAAAAAAATGTAGATATAATGTATATATAATGATAGGCCACCACAACACCGCCTTTACTTTTTATTCCCCCTGTTTTTCCATTTCCTCTCTCCCTTCCAGCACCTATCAATTCCAGGCGGCAGATCTCAGAGTTTTCGCGGTAAGCTCCACTCTGTACTTCCGCCGGTGCTCACTATTGATCGTTGTAGGGCTTCCTCTGATCGCCCCCCTTTATCGCTAGTTCTTCGGTTTCTGTGCTCAATTTCATCTATGTTGTTTTCCAGTAAACAGTTCTAGCTACTGTGGGCTTCCAATTTTACTTTTAAAAGCGATTTCGAGGAATAGTATCTATTTTTTATTTGCTCTCCTATATTGCTTAAGTTGCAGCTTATGGATTAGTTTTGTGTTCCCTTCACGCAGAACAGGTAACTTTCATGTGTATGATTTGAATTGAGCAGAAGAGTGTTTGAGGGATTCTGATCGAAGCTGGTTGATTGCATTTGGGTTATGATCGTTTTAATATTTGAGGGGCAAATGTGGCCTAAAATCAGTGGATAATACTACTTAATTTTTCTGCTAAAGGATCGTCTAGTCCTTCTACTGAACTCAACTCAACCCCCGTAAGTCTCACTGATCTCTACACATGATATTCATTTATTGCATTTTTCGTTGACTGATTGTGATTAATTTAGGGTTTCTTGGACCTGGTAGGGTGTGTATTACTGATTCGAGGTTAATTTACTGTAAGATGACACGCTAGGTCGTTTTGGGGGGTAATGTTATTGTGCCAACAGGCTATTTGGTATTCTTGATCAGCTTAGTGGTGGTAGGTTTTTTTAACAGTTTTGGCAAGTGAAAATAATCAGCAAAATAACCATATGCCAAAATGTGATCATTTCACTTTTATGTCAAAGTTAATGTGTTAAGAAAGAAGTAAGATTAGAATACATGATAATTGGGTATTGATTGTTGCCTTTAGTATGGGGTTTGGTTATGTCTCTCTTCTTTTTTGCTCCCGCTTTCAGTTTTTAGTCTTTGAAGGAAGAGTGTCGAGTTTGAGATGGCAGATTTGAAACAAACATGGCGTCTATATCTAGGCAATTGTTTTCTGTCGAAGGATGCTCTAGTCCTTCACGTGTTCAAGACAAAAGCCGGTAAGTCCCTGATTTTTAAATATGCTTTTAATCTGTTGCAATTCAGGATTTCTTGCATTCTTCGTTGGCTACTTGAGAATTTAGGGTTTCTTGCATTTTTGTTGCAGTTTGGGATTTCTTGCATTTTTTGATGCTTCTGTTAGTAACAATATGTTTTTGTTAAGGCTTATTTAGTATTCTTGATGAGCTTAGTAATGTAGTTTTTTTTTTGTTTTTACTGTTTTAACTTCGGTTAAGGTGTAATATGTTAAGTTAACAGTAAGATAGAAATAGAATACATACTCAATAATTGGGTATATATTGATCGTAAATCATTGCTGCTAGGGTTCAGTAGCAAACCTAAACTCTGGCGCTACTTTGAGTTGGAGTTTTTTGAATTTTTTTGACGGACATGAGTCATTCCTGTGTAAAAAACATGTAAGGACAAATATGGATTTGATAACAACAATAAAGGTTTTGAACACATTAAACATTAAAAAGTAAAGCAAATTTGATAGTAGCGCTTACTTGGGGATTTGAAGTCAAGTTGGTGAAGGCTTCCTTGAAAACAATGTTTCTTGTGTGGTTTCTATACTCTCTGGTGTCTCCCTTTATGTAGATTTTGAGCCCTTTTGGATCTATCACTTGTAAAGGCTCGGATTTTTAAAATAACTATTTAAAAATAAATGAAATAAAATGAATTCAATTCGGATATTTTAAGGAAAACTCGCCCTAAATTTAATAAATCGAAATTGAAATCCTTAAAACGAGTTCCGACATTATTTAATAGAAAATTTAAATTATGTTATACTCTACTTTTATATACCAAAAATTGGAAAATAATGTTGAATTTCATTATTAAATTCGGGTTTTGAGATTCGTTCCGGGTAATTTTGAGTTGGGATTTTTGTGACTATTCTACCTTTTTCTTCTCCCTCCCTACTTCAAATTGGAAGCAGCAGTGGCGTGCCTCTTCCCCCACCTCTGAATCCCTGCATCAGTCTCACCTCCCCTCTTTTAGTTTGAATTGGGACCACTTTTGATCCACTCTTGAATCGTTTTGACCCCCCCTTTCTGTTGTCCTCTTGCCTGCAAATGAACAGCTAGCAACCCCTATTCCTTCTTCCTTGTAATTGCTTTATTCAGATGGAAAAACCACCACAACACAAGCCTCGTTCTGTTTTCCATCACCGAGACCACCTCCCACCTTTCGTCGATGTCGATGAAGCCGCCACCAGGCCACCTTCTTCCGTTCTCCGGCCGTCGTTCAAGCAGCCAGAGCGAACCACCATGCCTTCGGGTTTCCGGCCACCGAGCGCCAAGCCGGGTGCCTCCCGAGCGCTGTCCAAGCGCCTGCGGTGCTGTTCTCCGAGCAGCTGAGCCGAGCCCTCAACGGCTCTTCCACCTCTCTCGCAGCAGGCAACACCAGCTCCACCCCCTTCCCTCCGACGCCGACGAGCCGCTGGAGCAGCCACCGAGTCTCCTCCTCCTCTTCTCCTTCAGTTTCCCCTTTCCAATCGGTGAGCCTGTCCTCCTCCATATCTCGCTCTTAAAAGTCTTAAAGGTTCACCTTTACAATGTTCTTACCCTTCCTAGGCCAGAAGCTCCGTGATTCCGACTCCGACGGTCCAAATCGAGCACCGACGAAGCCTTCCCGAGCGCATTTTCCGGCGATGCAGTCGAGCTTCGGTGAGCACTTCTCCTTCTCCCTTCTTCCTTGCTGCGTTTTCATTCTGGTTGTATTGGGGTGGTCGGAATTCCAATTCGGTCGGGATGGGAGCGGTTTCGGGTTGAGAGGAAGCCGCCGGAGGTCTGGTCTTCGCCTTCCTTCCCTTTTCTTCCGTTTGCGAGAGAGGACGGTTGCGGGAGTGCGAATAGATTCGAGAGAGTGGTGCGAGAGCGAGATGAGAGCGGCGATCGAGCGAGGACGGGATCCGAGAGCGAGGTAAGGGCTAGCGTCGCCGGTCGGCATTGGGTTCTTCTTCTCCTTCCGTTCTGGCGTCGCTGTTCCACGCCCCTTTCCTTTTGCCTGAGGTTGAAGACGGGCCTTCCTTCCTTCTGTCTTTTCTTTTGGGTTTGGGCCGGATCCGGGTTTAGTATAAGGGTTATATCATTTTCTAACCGGGTTTCAGAATTGGGAGAGGGTTGGATCCGGTTTCTTTCCTTTCCGGGTCGGTTTCCTTTGTGTTCCGGGTTGGGCCTTTCCATTCCGGGTTGTGGGCTTGAGCATGGACCTTTCTTTCCTTCTTTCATTGGGCTTTTTGGGTGTTTTAAATTCAGATTTTGTTGAGTATGTATTATTTATGTAACGTGGTTATGTTAGTATATAGTTCATACAAATTGTATTTACTAGATTATTATTATTATTATATAATATTATGGGTTTTGTGATAAATATAATTTCTGAAAAATTAAATAAGTATTTTATGCGATATTGGAAATTTTAACATGATCTATTGATTTTGATAAGGTTTTGAAATAAAATGCCGGGGTTATCTCTATAATATGATTTGATAAATTGTTTAAAAATGAGTTGACTTAACTTGAGATTTAAGAGTTTGGAAAACTTTGAGAGATGAGTTTTAGAATATTATTTTAATATTCAATATTAAAGAAGGGATTTGACGGAACTTGAACTATTTGATCTTGAGCTTGAAGTTATGTTAAAAGTGTCGTTTCAAATGTCGAGATTTTGTCGTGGCTTGATGATGTTGGTTTTGAGAAGGAAATTGGAAGAATGATTTTGGTTGATGTTGATCGTATCGGAAAGGTTTTTGGAAAATGACTTTATCGTCGATTGGTTTTGAGGATGTTGAGAACTTGGGTTTGTGTGCGTGTGTGAATGTTGGTTCAATAGCTTATGGAAATGACTTTATGATAGGTGTGTATTACTTTTGGATTGCTTTGGACTTGCATTTGGGCTCTTGCTTGTGTTATCTTGTTGTTCTGCATCTCCAGGTAAGTCTCTTCGGAGCTTACTCAGATTGAATAGAGCTATTCCCTGCCTTAGGTGCATGATATACTAGGTGTTGCATTCATGATCAGCATGCCATGTAGTACCATGCTAGGTTGCATTGATCGTTGAGCATTCTATTTCTCTATGTGTATGTAAACAGAACGGCCGTTATCTGTGATAGTCCTAGAGTCTTTGCTAGGGTCATAGGGTAGCCCAGCCTCATCGGATACCCTGAGTCAATCGAGTACTTCCTTATATTATGATATGCCTGCAGGCTTTATTGTGGAGCGGGTTAGGCATGCGTGCCCCCCGATTATGAATGAATGCATTCACGAGCTGGCCAGTCTCCGCCTGTCGGAAGGGGTGGAGGTAGGAGAGGGATATGCCACTTGGCATTGTCTTGGGCCCTTTACAGTATTTCTGCACATTATTATGAACTAGGAGCATGCTAGTGTGTTTGAATTTCGTACTGCATTAGAGCATCTTTATTAGGTATAGCGTATATGTGTGCTTATGGTTGGGATGCAGAGTTAAGTGGGCATCGATCTGATCCCGCTCCAAATCAATTTTTTTAGGAATTATTTATGTTCATCCTATCGGTGCTGTTTGCTTATTGCGCGGGTCATTTTGTCGGCGGAGAGTGAGCGCTGGAGTTATAGACTTCACCAGACTCTGATTATATTGTTTTGGATTTATACTTTTGACTCCGTTTTGACCCGGCTCTGCCGTGGCACTTGTATCCTTATTTTGCTTCCGTGTGAAATGAATTTTGCGAGTTAGTCCCTAGGACAGGTTAAGGGTACCCAACGGCCCTTCGATGTGTTTAGGGTTTGAAATCCCTCTTTCTATTAATCTTAAATGACTTTGAAACCTCGACCCGTACCTGGATTGCAAGATCCGAACAAGGGGTTTTATCCCTTGAAACGTAACCCGGAAATCATAATTCTGGGCCGTTACATCACTCTAGATATTGCAACATATAGTTGTCCATGACAAAAGACTGGCCTTGGTAAATAGAGGCCTACAATGTTGAGTGACTGCCCTTGACTTTTATTGATGGTCATCGCATAACATGACTTTATTGGGAATCGTCTTCTTTTTAGTATGAATGGCCATTTTGTTTTGGGAGAAGTGAGTGTAATCCTTGGAATCAAGACCTTCCTCCCTATGTTATTGCCAGTGATGATAGATGCCTCGATAATCCACTCTCCGAGATGTGAAATAATTAGGCGGGTTCCATTGCACAAACCTTGACTTGGATTGACATTTCGCAGTAGCATAACTGGCAAACCTTCTTTTAGTTTGAGGGAGTGAGGTGGCATACCTGAGAATTGTAGAGCATTTAGAAACTCCATAAGGAACATTTGGTCTTGGTCAGCCATGTTAGTTGAAGGATGCTCTAGTTTGAGGGAGTGAGGTGGCATACCTGGAAATTGTAGAGCATTTAGAAACTCCATAGGGAACATTTGGTCCTGGTCAGTCATGTCAGTTGAAGCCTTGCAGATTTCATCCGAGCTTCTATATAAATAAGCTGACCTGAGGATGCAACCGCCAACGCGATCTTCCTTTCTGATCTTAGTCGTGTCAAAAGAGATTTATATAAAAAAGTTTTACCAGTTCCTCCATGACCGTAAACAAAGAAGAATCCTCCCTTGTCATCTTGTATTGCAGAGATGACTTGGTCATAAATAAGTCTTTGTTCGGTATTGAGGGAGGTATAAAGGCTTTGCTGCTCTCTTGCTAATTCAGCGTAATTGTAGTTCAATTTTTCTTGAATTAAACGATTGTCGACATTGGTTAACAAAGTCGGGTTGGGCAGCGGCATCCCATCATAATCAGCTAGTGATTTTCCATTTCGGTTCAATATCTCCTGCACATGTAGCAAACAATAGTTTTTCAACTGCTCTTCTGATAGTTGTAGATCTGGGAATTTGAACTGCTTTCTTTTCTTGTGTAGAATATCCTCTGATAATGCTTCCCAATTTTGCTCCCATAGTTGTTGAGGGTTGTTGACTTCACAAAACAACAATATTGTAGCAAATAATTCACGTAGATGTACCCCTGAAGCCCACAATCTTGCCTCTATAATTGCATCAGTCCATTCCTTATCATCATTGATCATTCCATGAGCATAGCAAGCCTCTTTGAAAGTTTTGAATACCTTTCCATCTACTGTCCTAAGTTCTTCAAATGATCTTGGACCTTTCGCTACATTCAAGAGCATTCTCAAATAATATCGTTCCCCTGACGTGGGATGTGAATACATCATTCGACCAATGCAGCTTCCTTGTTTTCTTGGTCGCCAAGCCTTTTCTTTTGCATTCCACACATAATGAGATGGTATTTCTGCATATGTGTATTTTCTAGCTTCAATATCAACTTCATTCAAAGCAAACCATTGAGTGAACATTGTTTCCTTAATCCCTTTTCTCCGCAGAAGTCCTAGGAGGTTTTCTGAATCACACAACGTTATGAGATTTTGATCTGGTAGATGAAATGTTAGGCGTATAATTGAGGGATTGCAATAGTTGATGGAGAATCCAAGTATACGCCAAGCTGCTTCACACGGTGCTAGGTAACGACAATCCAGATATTGCTTGATTTCATCCACTTCAATAGTTTGTTGATGATGTTCACCTATTGATCCATTCCTTCTCGCTACATTACCCCCATCAAGAACAATTGTAGCTTTATCCGGGCCTTTATTCAGGTACTTGAACAAATATTTGATAGCTCTTGATCGATTGCACCACTCTATGTTGATGTGTGCTTGATATTTCAGCAAAAGATAACGGTTGTAAGGTACAGCAAATCTGTTATCCAGTTTTGTTATCCCCTTTTTTACATGCACACCGTTGTCTCTTCTCTTGTACATCGGAAATCCATCTTCATCCATTGTAGTCTCTGCATAAAAGGCCTTTGGAAAATGTCTGTTACATGTTCCATCTATCATGCATGCCGCAGATTTGTTAGCATCACCACATGGACCATGCATCATGCATTCAGTAACAATCTTGTATGTTGTCGGGTCTATTTCTTGGCATGGTATTTCTGCACAAATGATGTCATATATATCTTTTGGAGTTTTGCATTTGGATTCTTCTCCCAACCAAACCAAAATATGTGCATGTGGTAATCCACGCTTTTGAAACTCAATAGTGTACACCGCTGAAAGACAAAATGATATTATTGTTATGATTTTTTTTATAATAAAGTCAAACATATAATAAAGATGCATTTCCTTACCAGCCTGTGTTTTTCCAAAGATGCTTTCTTTCTCAATATCTTTCATGAGGTGCGCTAATTTTATCTTAAATAATCTAGCCATGATTTCCGGGCGATCAGATGCTCTCTGGCCTAGTATTTGAGATAGCATGTATCCAATTTCCGGCCATTTAGGATTTGCTGTGAATGTTATGAAAAGGTATGGATTTCCTAGTGCTCTACATATAACCATTGCATCTTGGTAGTTTTGTATCATGTATCTGGGGCTACCTGTAAATGTAGAGGGAAGCACTATTCTTTTACCAACTGAGGTTGCTTTCGTGTCTCCTCTAGTGACAGCATCGCATATATTTTGGTACAGATCAGCTCGCAAGTCATCTTGATTGCTTCGTATCCACCTTAATCGTTGTTCTTCAATTCCAGTATATGCATCCACCAAATATCCTTGGGATAATCTTCCTCCTCTTAGCAATGTAGAATTCTCGTCAGGTCTTTGTTGAATCCTATATGAATAATATTCTTTCATAGTGAGGAATTCCCTTTTTGTGCCTCTTTTGCCTGCGTTATCGTGATACAATATCTTCTCATGGAACCCATCTTCGCCATATGGAAATAAAAGTGGATATTGCAAAGCCATGTATAAAGGATGTAGCTCTGAGATTCTTTGCAACCCACATGCTTTATTGTGTATCACAATATCTCTTATCCCCATGCTTTCACCAAAATCTCCTATGACCAATGCTGCTACTTCAGAAACTGTAGGCATGTTGTATTGTCTCGCAGACGGTTGTCTCTCTCCTAACAGTTGTAGCTTGAAATTAGTTGGATTGTTCTCTGCACACCAATCTCTTGCCATTCTGAATGCTTTTGCAACACAGCTGTGCTCATCTAACATCTCAATAAGTTCTTCTACAATTTTGACATCAACTTCGCCTTCCTCATGCCGAATCACAGACATACGATTTGAGATCTCATTAGCTGTATCATAGAAGTATAGTTGGGCATACACTGGACGACCTCCTTCATTAGGCATTAATGACCCCATTCGATGGAAGTTTTGCCCGCTGATTCTAAAGGTATAAGGCCCACCTCCTTGGTTAACTGATTTGTCAACTTGTGCTCCAAATGATGTGAAGCAAAACATTGCATTGTAAACCTATATATTTTGTTGGAATCGATTTGCACTACTGTTGTTATTATACTCGAGTAGTCGTCGCAAGGGCATAGGTGCTGCTTTGAGTTTCTCTAGCTTGACTTTTCCTTCTTGACAGCAAAGTGAAAATGTAGGACGTGTAGGTTTTTTTGATTTCAATACTCTCTCCTCATACCACATTGTTGCATTGCAATGAGGACATTGCTTTGAAGGAGGCCCAATGTTGTAGTAGGAAATTTCAACATCTGAAAAGGATTTTCATATCAATATTCATAGTATAGTTTAATTAGAGTTGAAAGTTAGGAAGAATGAAAAAAGTATACTTACTTTTGGATTTGGAAGCATCACCAAAAACTTTCTTTTTTTTCGAGGTTGAAGCACCATTTCCTATAAAAATGGAAATATGTGTTCTTCACGGCCTTGTATATAAAGATACTATATGTTCTTCATGGAAATATATAAGGATAATTTAGACAAAATATTACTGTTTGTTGATCATGTAGTGTCACTACATTAAACTATCTAGCATTTTATTATTCTTTTATCATTCAGGGGTTTATGTTCTTCATCTGATCCACAATTTATAAAAGTAGGATAATTAAGACAAAATTGTGAGAGTGTTGATCATGAAGTGTGCTTGTAGAAATATTTATGTAAAGAATACCTGTTGCTTTACTATGAAGTAGCTTCATCCCACAGTAGCTTTGAACTTTCCCATCACTTCGTATATTTGTAACCGATTCAATGGCTATCAACATCTGATGTGCACATCCATTTGTCGATGTTTTTGCGAACCGACTTAATAAATCTAAAGGTTTATCATATCAAATTTCAGTAAATGTGCAAGTGTAAGATACTTGTAAGAAATCTAGAACTAATTGTAAGAAATCTAGAACCGATTGTAAAAGGTACTTGTAGCCATTTGTCAGTTTGATTTATGATGCGATGTGCAGGTTGTTATAGGCTGTATTGAACGTATTGATGATTCGAGATTGGAAAATAGTGCATGTTTTTTGTTCTCAATGATAGAAAAGTTGTAGGAGTGTATTGTACTGATTGTCCATACATATGTATTTGTGTTTCAGATTTGAAAGGGTAATAGATAAAAGTTGATTTATTTAAATGTCTTTTAAATCATGGATTTATTGGTATAATGAATTTCAAAGAGGGGAGATTATATTACAACCGTTACAATTGTGTTAGCATTTATTAGGGTGTTCAATAAACTCATTGAATTCTTTATAGCAATTTATATGCTGAATTTGAAGGGGCTATTGGAGATAATATGAGACATTCGTAGCATTATGCTAATTTAATGTTAGGGATATTACATCCCAATGGATAATAAGTAGGCATTTAGTGTCACAAAAAAAAGGCATTTAGTTGGTTCATATATTATTTATATTTAATAAATATTTTAGAATTAATTTATACATCTATTGCATTTTATGTAATGTGATTGGAATCTTCTCCTTCATAAGAGAATCCCTGCAAAGCATAAGGTCTGTCAAAGTTGTATATTTTTCTAATTGTCCGTTTATGTTTTTTTAATATGGTTCTTTGTCCTTAGATGTGCCTATCATTTCCAATTCTCCTTTTTAGTATTCTTTTTTTTTTTTAATAAAAGTGAAGGACCCATAAGCTTTGATTTCAGGACAATCTGTTAATGAGCTTGCCTGGAATTGTAAAGCTGGCTTTGGGATGTCAAGCAAGCTCAAAAGTGTTGGTCTTGGTTTCATTTATCTGTTTTTTTTTTAATATTCTCCTTTGTCCTTAGATGGGCTCATCAATTCCAATTTTTGACAAATTCTCTAGCACTTATCTTCATTTGATTTTATGACTTTCTTTTGAAAGTAAGAAATCAATTGCAAAATCTTACCATGTTCATTGCTGGGTATATGTAGAAAAAGTTCTAATAAGGGGAATGCACTTGTATTTATATATGTATATATAAGGCATTTCTCCATATTTGATTTTAGGACTCCCTTTGAAATTAATAAATCAATTACGCTTGGAAGTTATTATGCGTGATGAAAGATATAACAATGTAATTGACCATCAAACAACGATATTCTTATTAGAGGAATAAAATATAGTTAGAAAATATAATCAAAGCTAATAAATTTGCAGAAAAGAAAATGTGCTTAGTTCTTGTGCAAATAGGTATTAAAAATAAGAAAAGCTACTAAATGCGCAGAAAAAGATGGGTGGACTGAAATTCCGACTTCCTAGGTGTTGAGTTCTTGTGCAAATGATGTATAGATGGTCTTTCTACTCTTCAACATCTGCAATTTGACATTTTCATGGACTGTCTTCTTCATCTAACCTGTTCATGTGTGGAAAAGAAAAGTTAGAATTTATCTGATCGAGTATGTCTACTGGAATTATAGTATGCATGCACTTACACGATGCTCTTTCTTTTCATAGAAGGATTTGCTATAGCAGATCTCTCTTTTTCAGTTGGTTTGAAGGTTGTGAATGAACATTCTTCCTTAAGACATTCCTCTTCAGATTCTCTAATAACATTTGACAAATAGGAATTGTTACATATTCAGTATCATGGTGCACGTGTTCGCAGGTGTTTAACATGTTTACTTACACATCTTGTATCTTTGTTGTATCATAAAATTCTGAAGTAGGATGAGCTGCATCGTCACAAAACCTGTTTACATCGGAAGTGAAGAAATGTTTGTTAGCTGATTTTTCCAATGTGCCATTGTAACAGCACGTTAGTCCTTACAACATCTTTTAATGGAAAAAAGTTAATATGCATTAAAGTTGAGTGTTGGAGCAATATGACACGTGCATGAACATAATAGATTTGCACTTACATTTCTCTTTCTATTCGGGGGGTAGTTTTTGTCTCTATTGGGCCTTCAACAGTAGCTTTTCGCAAGTGCTTCAAGGACAGTGGTGCAGATTGCGTTTCTTTAGCTAAGGCCTCCTCTTCGATTCCTTGTTCGGATGTAACCTAACAAATGATAAATCATTAATGTACTCGTCATTGCCCTAATTGACCTTACTTTGTGGAAATATGTGACTCTATATTAGAAGTACATGATCCAAATGAACATCTGAGCATGTGAAACTCTCAAAACTTCCTTCATTATAGTATGTGTGTGATGATATTTCCAAGGTAAGGGTGCTATTGACCAAGCTTGCGATTGCAGATGGGAGCACATTTTCATCATCTTCATCCTAGAGAGAGGCAAACATGTAAGGCAGGAGAAACAATGCAGAAAAAAATGAGGTGGAGTAATCTATACTTGCTCGTACATTCATTTCTTCCAATAGCTTCGCTGCTGTGGTGTTTAGCAATTTTTTTGCAGTGTCATCAAACATAGTGATAGTAGCTAAGTCAGTTGGGTCATCAACTTCGAGTTGCAATCTAAAGCTAGTAACATTAGAGGGAATGATAATTCAATATCAAATTATATTGCTAGTAATGGAGGTAAAACAATTTATAGACCAAAATATGGTAACTAAGCATTTGATAATTTGTATGTAGTACCTTGGGGTTGGATAGCTTATGATAATTTCACATGAATCACACCAGAACTTGCCATCAAATCGGGAAAGGCTTTTCCAACACTTGCCACTGGTGCATGTAAACCTATACCAACTATTTCGTGTTTGAACATTGACGACATGTAGTTGGCATTTATAGGCAACACTCTGTGAATATGATAAGTGCGTGTGATCAGACCATGTGATAAGATAATTCAATATAGGGTTTAAATTGTGAAAAGATAGTAAGTGGGGGAAAAAGAATATACTGGTTTTTTTGCTCTTCCCCATTCGAGAGCCTCAAAAAGCGATCCCTTGACAGGGTGGCTAGCATCCTCACTTATATGCCTGGAGATATTTTACAGTAGGTCATTAGTATATGCATGATTGTAATGGGTGGAAATTACATAAAGGGGGCTAAGAAGCTTCTATTTGCACGTGTTTTGGCTGATGAACTCTTTTAGTTGTGGGATGCTGGAATCATCAAAAATAATAGTCGATGAGCTGCTGGACAGATTCAGTTCACCTACAAAGGGCACATCATAAAAGGTTGTCAACTAAATGCAGTAAGTTGTTAGGATATAGACAATGGGTATATCAAGTACATACGCGTGTATTCCTTAACTTGCATTGCCACTAAAACGACCGCATACACCTTAGGATGATGGGATTTACGGTTAAGGAGTTCCTTACCGAGTCGTCCCCACAGGGTTACTCGAACACTACGAACCCTGGATTATAAATTATTTTTGGATAAGAAAAGTAAATCTGGATACGAAAATAATTGGGGTGGCTATAACAAAACTTGAGGGACATAAGTATAGTATAACTTGTCGTTACCGTTCATTTATGAGGTCGAAATCAAGCGCATGTGAACCGTTTGGGGTAGTTGGTTTCCCAACATTTGTAACGCAGCCGATAACATCTGTAAATTCAAAAAGTAGTGCCTTTTAGTTACATGAATGCATACAAAAGTAGATTGTTTTGTTTCGGTTGAATGATACTATAATAACTTACCAACCAAATATCTATTGTTTGTAGGTTGGAGTTCCTCATAGTTGATCAACTGGAAGGGGTATCAGTTGAAAGCCGCTGATGTTGGTGCAGTTTTACCAACAATAGTAGACCCTTCAAATTCAATCATGTGCTCGTTGTCTTTCAGAATTCGGTACTCCTCCGGATTAGGGAGCACTTTAAATCTCTTCAGGTAATATATAACGCCTTCTTCTAGTTTTATGAAGCAATGGGCGACGTTGCTTTTTGCGGTGCACTGAATAACATTACCCTGATGCAAATAACAATGCGTAAATGATATAATTATAATGTGGTATATTCAGGTAGATCAAAAAATGTGCAAAAAGTCGGTGGTGTGGTGTACCCTTTTCGTCGGAGACGATGAAGTCTGTGCTAAGGTATTTTCCTTTTGGAGTCAAGACATCCCATTTTCGACATATCATCACTTTGATTTTCCCATCCTAGCCTACACGTAATTCATCAATCGAGGAAACCTGGTCTTCTTTTTCGGGCGATTTGCTAATGGGAGCCATGGACAAAGGGGTTTTATGTTTTGAATTATTGTGGGCTAAATGTGAGGAGCTGTGGGAATATATATGCATATATATATATATATATATATATATATATATATATATATATATATATATATATATATATATATATATATATATATATATATATATATATATATATATATATA
Organism: Persicaria tinctoria; assembly: GCA_037127255.1. NCBI lineage: Eukaryota > Viridiplantae > Streptophyta > Magnoliopsida > Caryophyllales > Polygonaceae > Persicaria > Persicaria tinctoria. The sequence goes on from JBANSL010000004.1 coordinate 12,582,762, forward strand.
TATATATATATATATATATATATATATATATATATGGTGGAAGAACGTAGGGTTGGAATGTAAGGTTGGAATCTCAGAACCGTTACCATTGTTGGCATTTAACAACCTTTGCACACCAAGGGTTGGCATTTAATAGCCCGTTGCACACCACATCTCCTACAATCAAGGACCCTAAGAAATATTATTTTGTAACTGTTAGCATTATAGTTGATTTCCATTAAGGACCATAAGAATTGTTGGCATTTAATTTAATAGCCCGTTGCACACCACATGCATCTCCAATCGGTTTTGAATTTTTAAAATTTCAATAGTCATCATGATTTATTGTCATGAAAAAGAGGGACAAAATTCATGTGTTTTATAGCCAAATCTTCGTCGATTTTTCAAATAACGAGAGCGGAAACTAGATCCGGCCATTAGAGAGGAGGCAAGAGATTAGGCAGAGAGAGTGTCGACTAAGAAAGCGGGAAGGAAATTAGGCGACGAAGGGAGATAAGTGAAGTGCGGAATAGGCAGATAAAAGGCTAACAAATACTCTAAAAGGGGATAAATAGAGTATGAAAACTTTTTGCAATCTCAATGCAAAAACGGTAAGACCTTACCAATCAAAGATAAGACCTTATAAAAAATGCAGAGACAAGATACGAATAAAACGGAGAATAATAAGATAGAATAAAAATAAACCATAAAGATAAAGAGCATAAGAGAAAGGGACACGCGATATGTTAACGAGGTTCAGCACAACTTGGCATACGTCCCCGTATAGGGTTATCCAACCCGTAGGATTCAAAACAACTTTATTTCACTTCTTTCCTATGAGTTCTAGCTACAACTTTTAGAAGACCTTCCCTCTTCTAAACTCAGAAGCCTCACACTTCCTATCTAGCAACTCAAACACACTAGTAAAACAAAGTCCTACCGATACCGAAATATCTTATACGTTTGGGTAGAATTGTACCCTTAGTATAAATTTAATGAATTGTACGATAAAACTCAGTTTAAATCTCACACACTCAAAGAAATAAAACGCTCAAACAAGGAGAGATGTGAGATCGGTGCTATAGGAGACAAAGGATTGCAGGAGAACCGTATGCGCTGGGGATGATGCTTGTATCGACTGTCATCCTCTTTGTCTTCTTATAAAGGCCAGCCCATCCGAGTTTGAATTGATTCGAACAATAAAACTTTGGATGCTAGATTTTGTTGAGAGACATGCTATTCTTACGGAGAGAAGAACCTGCAATTTAAAACGTTGAAGCTACGCATGGGATTTGGATGATTTAAAACGACGATGGATACGGCAAAGAAATCCATGGACACCGAGGCCCGTTGGTTTTTGGTACCACCCCTTCTAACCATGGTTGTTGTAGATTCCTTCCTATATGTAATTTTTGGACCTTTCAACTCAATTTTGTACCTATTTAATGATGTTTTTAGTTTATTATACATCTTACTAGGAGAGCAGACCTGTGCTCCGCCCGGGACGTGTTTTGTAACAAATATTAAGGTGGAAACAAAATTGGTAAATATATAGTGTAAGAAATAACACATGAGGTTGACAGTAATGAAACCGAACATCCAAGTGAAAAAAGAATCGTTGATGATCAAGAATCCACTAATCAAATATGAAATACTCTCTTAGAGTGCATAGAGTTTGGCGTAATCAACAATTAACATTATGTGTCTAATACTCGCACTTGTTGGTTCAATTGGTAAGGACGACCCACTTCCTATAAACATGTTGTGTGGGTAAGACTCGAGTAGTATAACTGGAGAATGTCGAACCTACCTAATGAGTTGGACCTTAACTTCTTGTAACAATCTATTTGATTTTTCTTTCACCTAACATATTTCACATTGATTTCTCCCTTGAAATATATGTTTCATTAATTCAACCTTGACATATTATAACCTTGATACCCTTTAGTTCTAATATATATGACCAAAGTATGTAGAATACACACACATATGTTGACAACACGCAAAATTTTTAATACATTTAGAATACAATTGTGCAAAAGTAAGATACAATTGTGCAGATTTAGAATACAATTGTGCACATAGATATAGATTGGTCATGATCGATTTTCATAACAATAATAATTTATCGCATAGTTTTAATATTTTTAGTTTTATAACTAATTAAATTTTAATATGAAGAGAGTATAGAAATCAATACCCATTATAATTGCAATTGACTTTCAAAATATATATTAAAGATTCTCATAAAAATATTAAATTATAAAATGATAGAGACACGCTTAATTCTTACTTATAAGTAAAACTATAAACAATGATTAGATAGATAAAATAGTTTAACAATACTTATAATTAGATAGATATTTTTTTCCATCATATCACCGACTTTCGAAGTCAAGAGAAATTTTGTCAACATATAGTCATTTGAAAACGATAGAATTTTTTCCAAATGCTCGCAATGTCACTTGCTTGGATTGAAATTGTCAATGTGTTGTTGAATGTTTTTATCTTGAATCGAAATCTCCGTATGAGCATATGATGATTCTCTGCGAATTAACAAAATTCGAAGCAATTTATGCCCCATTAAAAGTACGGGTTAAAATATGAAATTTTAAAAACTGAAAAGGGCATAATTTGGAAAGAATAGAAAGTAGGGGAGGTTTGGGTAATTAGTTCACCTTCTTCCACTCCCCTTCACTGCTACTACGTTCACCTTTCTCAGCCGCTCCAATGGTGGCTCGGCGATGGCAGCACGGTGGCGGAAGCTTGGCAACGGCACGTCGACGGTTGTGCTTCGTGGATAGCAATCATATCGGTGTCACTCCGGCGGCAATGAGCGGCGGTACCGGCGCATGATAGTCCGAAGAAGGTGAGTTCGAATTTGGGGCTTTTGAATCGGGATGTTTTTTCTCGGAAATTTCTTAATGGAATAACAGATTAAGCCTTATGGTGTGTAAAACCTATAGATCGATAAACGAGATAGGCAAATATGCGGAAGTGTATGAAATCAAGCAAGAGATAACAGATCGGATCGAAACACGCAAGTCGAAGAACGAACACATGAGATTTTACGTGGTTCGGCTAAGCCTACATCCACATGGCCTCAAGAGTTGGCCAAATCCACTATAAGAAGTTCGTACAGGGACAAATCAAGTAAAGAGATACAAAACTCCTAGATCTAGACATGCATGAGATCAGAAACCAAGAGAGAAAGAAATCCCCCTGTGTGGGAACCAGAGATCGAAGAAGTCTTCGATCTCAAACCCTAGATCGCCTGGACAAGGAGAGCTGCTGCCCAGAGCCTGGAGCGCCGGCCACCAGAGAACCACCAGGGATGCTGTCGGCCACCTTCTTCGCTTCCCGGCTCGGTAAATCTTCAGGCAAAGGGAGAGGAACACCAAACCCTATAAAACCCTAGAAGAGAGCGTCTTGTGGAAGATGAAGAGAGAGAGAGAGAGAGAGAGCACAAACAGTACGACGGCAGAAAAGCTCCAACATGAGCTTATATAGCTAGTTCACCAAAGGAGAGCTCCAGCCAAAGCCAAAACGCAGCGTCTGGACTTAGGGTTTCAGCTGGCAGCGAGCTCAAGCTCATGGGCTCCTCAATCTAGTCCGGCAATCATGGGCTTCTCTCAGCTAATGGGCTAAAGCCCAATAACGAGGTAAGCTCTTATCTCTTGGTATATACATATAATACATATAGCTATATCATATATTATACATATGTATTATCACACCATACTTTATACATATATATTCGTTAGAGGATCAAGCTACATAGCTCAATACGACTCAGTCGAATATATGATAAAGTATGCATCCATACATAGTATATATATATAATGTAATATGTACAATCATCATATACATACATGTTACCAGCATACACACAACAATACATGTAACACATAAAGCAACCAAGACATAGGAAATTAACACATAACATTACAAATGCCCCTGTAATTTTCTAAGTCTTGCACTGGGCAGACTCGGCTTCACTCTAGTGGATTCTTATGCCAGGTCCGTCCTCAGCCCACACTCACACAGCAAATCAAGCGAGCTCCTCCAAATGGAAGAAGTTCCTGCAATACAAAAACTTCTCATAAGGAACTATTTTTGTACCAAAATCTGCAGGATTATATCTACCATCAATTTTCTTAACATGAATCACATTGTCTTCAACTTTTTCCCTTATAAAATGATATCTCACATCTATATGCTTAGTTCTTTCATGATACATGGGGTCACGACACAAGTAAAGAGCACTTGGCTATCTATATGCAATACAGTAGTATAGTGCTTTTTCTCAATCTCTTTCAGAATACCCTGCAACCATATGGCCTCTTTACAGGCCTCAGTGGCTGCAATGTATTCTGCCTCAGTAGAGGATAATGCAACTATAGGTTGCTGTTGGGATTTCCAGGAAATACAATTACCTGCCCATGTATAGACATATGAAGTAATAGATTTCCTGGTATCCTTGTTGCTAGCATAGTCAGCATCAATAAAACCATGTAAATCATAAGATGAAGAATGTTCAGCATATAACAGGGATAAGTTCACAGATCCAAGCAAATACTTAAGCAGATATTTCATTGACAACCAATGCTTCTCAGCAGGTTCAGACATAAACCTACTAAGAGTGCTAATTGCAAATGCCAAGTCAGGTCTAGTACAAATCATGGAGTACATAACAGAACCAACAGCAGCATCATAAGGAATAGATTTCATTCTTTTAGACTCAACCATAGACATTTTCTCTTTAAGCTTGGTTAAGTCAAGATGGGGACCAAGAGGAATGTTATTCACTTTATCTCCAGTCATATGAAATCTATCTAGCACTTTCTGAACATAATCACATTGATGTAACCAAAGCTTCTTATGCTTTCTATCCCTAACAATGGACATGCCCAGAATTTTCTTAGCCATGCCTAAGTCCTTCATGTCAAAATGTTATTGCAAATTCTTCTTAATATCAAGGATGCAATCAGTAGACTTAGAAATAAGCAGAATATCATCCACATATAGAAGAACATATAACACCGGACCAGCATGCTTTAAACCTTTAAAGTACAAACATGTATCAAACTTACTTCTCTTAAAACCCAAGCTAAATCTCATACATCTATCAAACTTGATATTCCACTGTCGTGGAGATTGTTTCAAGCCATATATAGATTTATTAAGCAAGCAGGCATAGTCAGGATGAACAGAATCAATGAAGCCTTTAGGCTGTCTCATGTAAATAGTTTCATCCAAGTCACCATGAAGAAAAGCAGTTTTAACATCCATTTGCTCAAGTTCAAAGTCATAGACAGCAGTCATAGCAAGTAACAATCTAAGAGTCTTATACTCTTATACTTCAGAACAGGAGCAAAGATCTCATTGTAATCCTCTCCTTCCCTTTGAGTAAAACCTTTAGCAACCAACCTAGCTTTGTATCTAGGGGGGTCAGACTTAGAAATTCCCTCTTTGAGTTTAAAGATCCATTTACAATCAATCAATCTAGCATCAACAGGTTTGGGAACCAAAGTCCAGGTTTTATTGACTCTCATAGAATCTATTTCTTCATTCATAGCATGCTTCCAGAATTTAAAGTGAGCACATCTAACAACTTGTTCATAAGTTTCAGGAGTATAATTTTGAACCACGGAAGAAACAAGACAAGCAAACTCAACAATGTTATTAATGAATCTCTTATTAGGGATAACAGTCCTATGACTTCTATCTCTAGTTAATTGCCAATCAGTTAAATCATGTCTTAAAGCATCTGAAGAACTAGAATTGCCAGAACCAGAAGCAGACACAGATTCAACAACAGTATCCTCATCCACAGAAACAGGAGTAACAGAAGAGGAAGAAGGCAAAACAGATTCATTAGTTGCTTCCCTACCCAATTGGTGAGGTTGCATAATCACATAAGCAGGAGGGGCAGGAGAAGAAATAGGGAGAGGGGAGGGAGAAGAATAACCACTGTCAAACTCATCATCAGAATCAGAATCTATGTTCTTAGGAACATAAAACTGATCACCTTGTTCCTGCAAGTCAGTCTCATTAAGCACAGAAGCAGAAGCCTTTTTAAAACGGAATTCATGCTCATTAAAGATTACATTCCTACTCACAATTGTTTTGTAAACACCAGGTTGGACAATTAAAAGTTTATACCCTTTGACACCTTCAGGATACCCCAGGAGAACACATTTTTATGACCTGGGTTCCAACTTACCTTGATTTACATAAGAATAGACAGTACAACCAAAAGGTTTTAAGTGATCAAGTTTAGGTATTCTTTTAGTCCATAACTCATAAGGTGTTTTAAAGTCAATCACAGATGAAGGAGTTCTATTAATCAAATAAGCAGAAGTAACCACAGCTTCACCCCATAAACTATGTTTCAAACCAGAAGAGATTAACATGCATCTAGCTTTTTCAAGAAGAGTCTTATTTAACCTCTCAGCTGTACCATTTTGCTGAGGGGTACCAGGAATAGTCAAATGCCTTTTTATACCATGCTCATGACAGAAAGAATTAAACACAGAATTGCAAAACTCCAAACCATTGTCAGTTTTCAAACACTTAACAGATAATTCAATTTCTTTTTCAACTCTAGTTTTCCATATCTTAAAAGTTTCAAAAGCTTCATCTTTAGTCTTCAACAAATACACCCAAACAAATCTACTGTAATGATCAACAAGAGACATGAAGTATCTTTTATGACCAACAGTGGAAACTTGGGCAGGGCCCCAAAGATCAGAATGTATATAATCAAGAGGAGCAATAGAGACATGAACAGATGACTTGAAACTTTTCCTAGTATGTTTACCAAGCACACAGTTTTCACATAACTCAATAGTGCAAGGTTTAGAGTTAAGAATGCCAGATTTATGCAAATGTTCTAAACCTTTATTTCCTATATGACCTAACCTGTTATGCCACATAAGAGTATCATTTAAAGACATGGTTTTCATAGAGTTAGCAACAGTGAGAGCAGTAGCAGAAGAGAAATTCATCACAGGAGTAGCAATCAGTTCATATAAGACACCCTTTTTAAGACACTTAATAACAGGCTTACCATCCTTAGTGACAACTCTCACACCTGCAGAGCTAAACACATCATAATTCAAATCTTCAAGGGTACTTTCAGACATCAAGTTTCTTCTTAAAGCAGGAACCCATTTAACATCCTTAATAACTCTAACCACATTATCAGACATCTTTAGAGCAATAGATCCAACACCTTTAATTTTAAGCACAGAATGATCACCAAGCATAACAGTGCCACCATCAAAGCATTTAAGATCATGAAACCAAGACTTATGATAGGTAGCATGCATAGTACATCCAGAATCCAAAATCCAGGTATTAGAATCAGCAGTGTTTAATAATCCAAGCACTTCATGAGTATAATAAGGATGAGATTCAAACACATTAGACACATTAGGCTGCTTTCCAGCAGCTTTTTCATCTCTTTTTCTTTTGAAACAATGTTTTCAATATGACCAGACTTAGAGCAGTAAGAACACATCAAGTGAGATTTATCAGGCTTATCAGATTTACCTTGTTGACTAGACTCAGGTTTACCATTGTCCTTCTGAGGTTTATTCCTGTTTTGATTTTGGTTGTTATTGGGCTTATTGCCTCTGAACCTACCTTTAGAAACAAGAACTTCATTCTTATTTTCAGTTTTGGTGTCAGATTTAGACTCATACTTATTTCTAAACACTTTCAATGCATCATTTTTCTGAATAATGGATTCAAGGATAACCTTTTTCTCCAATTTATCAGTGCTATATTGAACAACATCTTTAAAAGTGTCAAACTGAGCAGGCAAAGCATTTAATAACAACACACACTGTTGAGTTTCCTCAACTTTATCACCACAGCGTTGCAAATCTTGAATAATAGTAAAAAATTTATCCAGAATCTCAGATAAAGGACATGACACATCCATTTTAAAAGTAAACAACTTATTAAATAGATTAACTCGAGAAGAGAGAGATTTTACCAAATAGAGGGCTTCCAACCCCTCCCATAACTTCTCAGCTGTCTCAAAATTATACACCTGTCTAGCAACTTCATCTCCTAAGCGTAGCATAATCTCACTGTGGGCTTGTTCATCATTTTCCAAGATTTTTTCCTTTGCAGTGTTATCAGGAAACTTATTTGTCACAGCAACCCAGCATTTTTCTTTTGTCAAAATTGCCTTCATTTTTATTTGCCGCATAGCAAAATCCGTGTGGCCATTGAAGAGCTTTAGTTAGGTGCCTTTGTCACCCATAGTAACCAGTACCTTGCAAAAGCAAAGAAACCAAGTTAGTAAGTGAATCAAAACACTTTCAGATTCAAGAAAATCTTGAATCTTGACAGTAACCAAGTAGATCTAACAAAATATTGCAAAAACAAGCAATAAACACACAAATCTACACACCAGAAGCCAGAAATAAAGCACAGAGACCTAGATCTAGCAAACAAGGGTGAGGTATGTCGTGCAGGGGGGTGCGACACCAGCGATGTCACCTTTTAGGTCCGCCCGAGGCCCTACACCCGTTCTCTATCCCTAGAACTCAATAATGAGCCAGGAAATCAAGAACGCGACACTCAAGCTCTGATACCACGTTGTAAAACCTATAGATCGATAAACGAGATAGACAAATATGCGGAAGCGTATGAAATCAAGCAAGAGATAACAGATCGGATCGAAACACGCAAGTCGAAGAACGAACACAAGAGATTTTACGTTGTTCGGCTAAGCCTACATCCACGGGGCCTCAAGAGTTGGCCAAATCCACTATAAGAAGTTCGTACAGGGACAGATCAAGTAAAGAGATACAAAACTCCTAGATCTAGACATGCATGAGATCAGAAACCAAGAGAGAAAGAAATCCCCCTGTGTGGGAACCAGAGATCGAAGAAGTCTTCGATATCAAACCCTAGATCGCCTGGACAAGGAGAGCTGCTGCCCAGAGCCTGGAGCGCCGGCCACCAGAGAACCAACAGGGATGCTGTCGGCCACCTTCTTCGCTTCCTGGCTCGGTAAATCTTCAGGCAAAGGGAGAGGAACACCAAACCCTAGAAAACCCTAGAAGAGAGCGTCTTGTGGAAGATGAACAGAGAGAGAGAGAGAGAGAGAGAGAGAGAGAGAGAGAGAGCACAAACAGTACGACGGCAGAAAAGCTCCAACATGAGCTTATATAGCTAGGTCACCAAAGGAGAGCACAAACAGTACGTCTTGTGGATTTAGGGTTTCAGCTGGCAGCGAGCTCAAGCTCATGGGCTCCTCAATCCAGTCCGACAATCATGGGCTTCTCTCAGCTAATGGGATAAAGCCCAATAACGAGGTAAGCTCTTATCTCTTGGTATATACATATAATACATATAGCTATATCATATATTATACATATGTATTATCACACCATACTTTATACATATATATTCGTTAGAGGATCAAGCTACATAGCTCAATACGACTCAGTCGAATATATGATAAAGTATGCATCCATACATAGTATATATATATATATATGTTACCTATATGTAATATGTACAATCATCATATACATACATGTTACAAGCATACACACAACAATACATGTAACACATAAAGCAAACAAGACATAGGAAATTAACACATAACATTACAAGGTGATTAGAAAGTGATGAGATGGTTAGGAGCTCGTCTATTGGCCTCCAATGGAGCAATGAAGCTCTCGCAGGTTGAAGCCCCTTTTATAGTCGATCTCAAACCGTGTACGAAATATCAAATTAACTATATCAATCTCTTCATCTCCTTCTGGTGATTTATTTCGTATACTCAATTGTAAGAAACGGTTGCATAACCATCCCAAATGACACCGATTTTAATTTTGGCCAAAATGAATTCGGACGAGATTGAGGTTGAATCCTTTGATTAACATTCAAATCGAACACTTGATTGTGATGAGAGGATTGAAACGAACTTAATGGAAGCGTTTTGGAGGTGAAGCGAATGAACATTAAAACCGCCATTGAAGGGGCTTGAACTGTGTAAACGGGAAGAGGAAGGAGGAAGAAGGAAGCGGTTCAACTGAACCGGTTCTCTTCTTTTTTTGGGATCGGTTCACCCGGTTTACAAATTCAAATGCTTGCGTTTTAAACTTTTATGTAAGTATATTAAGAATACGAAAACATATGGATGAAAAAGTCCTTTATTATTTTTTTGAATTAAAGACAATCCTTCTAATGAAAAAAAATAAAGTTAAATTAATAAATAAACATAATTTTTATATAATTAGATAAATAATTGAATTGACAATTTATTAAATTGATAAAAAAAAATGAACATTATATATTATATATTACATATATAAATTTAATGACCAACAAAATAATAAAAAGATGTACCTATGAAGAAGTGGAAAATGAAAATAAAAAATGTAGCTATGAAGGTTCGAACCTTCAAACAAGTTAAAATGCTTGCGTTTTAAACTTTTATGTAAGTATATTAAGAATACGAAAACATATGGATGAAGAAGTCCTTTATTATTATTTTTAATTAAAGACAATCCTTCTAATGAAAAAAATAAAGTTAAATTAACAAATAAACATAATTTTTATATAATTGGAGAAATAATTGAATTGACAATTTATTAAATTGATAAAAAAAACGAACATTATATATTACATATATAAATTTAATGACCAAAAAAATAATAAAAGATGTAGCTATGAAGAAGTGGAAAATGAAAATAAAAAATGTAACTATGAAGGTTTGAACCTTCAACCAAGAGGTAATCCCCAACAACTATAACCATTGAGCTAAAGAAAGCAAGTTGATTCAAATTGAATAAGAAAACAAAAATAGTGTAATTTTTCATGTACTTAATAGTAGCAATAAATGGCTCTTGAACACAACTTTTTATGTTTTTATTTATAGATTGTGTTCAATTTTGATTTTTTAGTTAGAATCTACATTTTTTTTTATGGATTTAGGGTTTGATTTGGGGCAAAAATGTCAGAATTGTGCTTTGGCATGGTTAGAACTTAGAATCTACAATTTTGATTTTGTACCTATGCTTGCATTTTTACTGTATGATCCATCTTTGAGAGGGCATGAAGTTGTTTGAGGTGTCACTGATGCATTGATGCTATATTAAGTTTTGTAACTGCATGTTCTCTATTTAATTTGTTGGTGACTTTTTTGTGTTGTGATTGTTTAGGAGGAGAGAAGCCAATAGAGAATTGGCCATGGAGAAGCTCAAAGAAGAAGCTCAAAGAAGGACATGTTGGTGCTGCCATTGAGCTTTTTCAAGTAAATTTTGTCCTCAAGACTGCAAAACATTAATATATTTGCTCAACACATTGTTATATGGATGCATCAGTTTTATTGGCTCAAACTGTAATATAGGAGTTGCTTATGGACTTGCTTCAGCTTTGGTGTTGCACAAAAATAATGCATTTGTTTGAATTCTTGGAGCTTTCTGGATGTTTGTATTTGACTGATTTAGTAATTCTATGCTTAACAATTAGCAATCTCAATATCTCCTAAGAATTGTTAGTTTGATCGGTTAAATAACCATTTCTTGCTGGTCACTTTGGATAGTTGAAATCATATTGATGATATTCATGAAGATCCTTGGTTGATTTAAGCTTAGTTAGGTGGCTGTTAAAAACAAGTTAGTTTTTTGAAACGCTGTTTGGGGCTGTCTGCAGTCGACCACTTTCTTGTAGTTTGGGGCTATTTTTAGTAAAGAAAAACAAGGGGTTTATTGCTGAATTTTTTATGCATGAAATTGGCTGTTTTTTATGGGGTACTTTCTACTGCAACCGTTGCCAATTTTTCTGTCATAAATTGATAGGCACCTTGTTGCTGATTTTTCTGTCATAATTTTTTTATGCATGAAATTGCTGATTTTTCTGTCATAAATCGTAGGTTCGTCAAAGCTTAAGCCATGAATCGTGATGCACATAGTTTGTATAGATGCTTAGTATCGTGCACAAGTATGATTTGTCCATCAGTGCATAGTGGTTGATCTGAGGTCTTTCAAAATTTTCTTTGTAGTTGATAAAAATGTTAATATTAATGACAAGAATTTCACACCTCTCTTTTAGTATCAAATTGATGGAAATGCTTAACTTCCGATTTCAATTGATGACAAGAAGTTCAATGAACATGTCACCATAAACAATTGTGATTAATGAAGCATAATAACAAATGTCATCCATGAATAAAAATTTAATGAACATGTCACCATAAGTGATTGCATCAATGTGTAATCACAAACGTGTCATCAGTGAATGAAAGTATAATCGATGAAAATAAATTGATGTACAATTGATTAAATTAACAAAGCTGGCATCAAACGATTTGATTAAAAAAATGACATCAAATAATTACATTAGAAAAATCACATCAAAACACTACTTTCAAAAAGTTGCATCACATTAAACAAAAAAATGTCATCAAAACCCTACTTTGAAAAAATATGGTATCACGGTAAAAAAATATCATCAAAAAAATTGACGTAAAAAAGTGTCATCGGTAAAAAAAAAATAGCATCAACGCGACATCACAGTAAACAAAAAAATGTCATCAAGGTTTTAAAAAGTGGCATTAAAAAAGTGTCTCCAAACATTTCATTAAAAAGTGACATCAAAGTGAAAATAAAATATAATGAAAAACGGCATCACCGGAAAAAAAAAACCAGAAAACCAAATGAGTTAATCAACGTTGATCGGTCAATGGTCAACCGTTGACCGGTCAACGGTTAAACGGCTGACCATTCCCTTCTATTTGGATGGGTATACCAAAAACTAATTAAATTAGTTTGGGGTCTAAGTATCCAATGAAACATTCAAAATGGGCTATCTACCAAAATCACCCTAAAAACTACTTAAATATTAAATTTTTATTAAATCTTTTTTAATAATATTATAGTTATTACTAATAATTATAAGATTATCAAAAAATATTAAAAAAATAAATATTTTATATAATTTTTTATTACAGTAAAAAACATACTACCTCCGTATCACAAAACTTGTAGTTTAACTTTTTAGCACGTTTTTTAAGAAGCGAAAAAATCTATAAAATATTATTTTTTTTCAAAAATTTTTAAAATAATTTGATAGATAATTATATGAGGGATTTTGGTGGTTTAGATCCTTTAGTATTTTTGGCTAGGTAGTTAGCCCCCTTACTTTTTTTATTAGCCGCACCCAACCCCTTTAATTTTTCATTAGGCGCTTCCATTCTCAGCCCTTTCTCGTTCCTCCTTCCAATCGATTCAACGATTCTTCCTCCTCCAATGCTCCATCCATGGCCGAAGAAGAAGAAGACATTGAAGGCGCTTCTCCTCCTGATCTCCGGCGACGATTTAGGAAGCGGTGCCTCCTCTATGGGGCACTATCAATGGTGATTCCATCTCGGATTTCAGATCTACCTAGGTTTTCGAATTTCAGATCTAGAACCATTGTGATTTCGTTTTTTCGATTAGTGTCTGTATTGATGGAGAGTCGCTGCAATTTTCAGATGCAAAAGGTGAGATTTGTGTGTATGAATAGGGTTTTACAGGACTACAGGAGACACTGACGGTTTCTGTGGGAGTGGCAAGCGACGCGGTGGAGGCGGCCGGAGATCCTGTTGCGATGTCGGCAATGCTAACGACTTCCTGGAAGCACATCGGAGAAAGATTCCATGCCGAGAATCTGTTGGCTTCTTCGGTCTTCCTCACCAGCGTCGGATCCGTCGGCGTCCTTCGTCAGCTCAGGCTAAGGCTCAACCCCCCGCCCTCCTCCGCCGGATTCATCTCTTTTGCATCCTAGAACGCCGCCCAAGCCGCCCCTCCATAGTCGCCGCCGCCGCGCTCCTCCTTTGTAACTCCAAGGTCATGTTCTTCACCTCCTCTTCTTCGATTAATTGATTGAATTGCTTAATTGATTCGATAACTAGGGTTTTGATATGAAAATTAGGGATTAATTGTTTGACTTGAGCTTCCATTTCAGTTTGTGTTTGTTTATCTCCTCAATTTGATTTGGCATCAGTAAAGATTGGTGTTTGAATCCATATTTCTGCTCATAAGATGTAATTCTCCATATGTGACCTCATATGCGATTTGTGATTCCATATTGCATGTTTTCGATTGCTCTGGTTGATTCTGAATTTTTTAGATGGAATTTGAAGCACCATATCATATGTTCTCTCTTGTTGTTTATCATCATTGAATTTGAAGCACCATTGCTTCTGAGATTTCTGGGTGGTTGTGTTTTTTTTATATGATTTGGTACTGTTTTTTGGATTGTTGGTACTTGATGGAATGTTTGTCTTTGGATCTTTGTGTGTGTTTTTAGAGTATGATTTTCTCTTTAATCAATCTTGTAAAGCATTGCAAATATCTTAAATGTGGCTTGTGGGGTTAGTCTTGATTCTTGACTGAATGAAACAGGACATCTATTGCAAAGAGAGTAATTTTTATTATTGAAGACTTCATTTCTATGATAAGTTGGTGAAGTAAGATAGTTGGAGTTAATCAAATTAGGTTCACTTAGATTGCCTGAGAATTGTTTTTGTTCATAGAATTGGAATTGCGCCAAGTTTATTTTGGCCATTGTAGTTTAGAGAAAATCATGCAAGTAGTCTTATCAAACAAAAGGCTTTTCTGCATTATTCTTAAGTTTTCTGTGTTCATTTGGCTCAGTGGCTTTGCACTATCAACTTTCTTTTTGCTATGTTAGCTTGCATAGTTGCATCATTGTGTTGTGAGGGTGGAAATCTAATTGCATTTAGCCTTGATTTGGACCAGTAAAAACATAGCTAGCATAGTTGCATCATTAAGTCCTTGCTCTTGTCTCATACGCTCTCATGATAGCTTTTCTATTGACTAGTTTAGAATTACTTGTTCTAGTATCACACATGTTAATAGCTCTGCCATACAAGGTACTGTTTTACTTCTAGCATGATTTTTATATTCAATAATTACAGGTGAATTGGGCATCAAATTCCAACAATGGCATTTGAACACAAAATTTCCTGCTTTTGCTAATTGATTCCTCTAAAAGCAATGGCAGTGAGCAGCTAGGTAGGATGGCATCTTTAGTTAATCCGATTAACATCTCATATGTGGACTTGAGATTGAGTTTTTTATATGGTTATCCACTCGGTAGAACGCAATCCTCCCATGGAAGAAGTTGTACATCTTGGTGTTGTTCCTTGTTTTATTAAATTCCTCGTTTGGTGACACTATTTTGATTTTATATTATATTAATTACGTTGAAGCCTTTTTGAGTTTTTTTTTTACAGTAGGCAATAATTGATGCATGTTTTTGAGTTGATGACATGTTATAATAAGTGTTTATATATGTGCAATAAGGTGACAATATTTTGATTCCACATTTTAAGCTCTTATGTCATCAATTATATAAAATTGTCATCATAAACAATGGTGATTAATGAAGCGTAATAACAAATGTCATCCATGAATAAAAATTTAATGAACATGTCAGCACAAGTGATTGCATCAATAAAGAGAATCGCAAACGTGTCATCAGTGAATGAAAATATAATCGATGAAAATAAATCGATATACAATTGATTAAATTAAAAACATGTGGCATCAATCGATTTAATTAAAAAGTGGCATCAAATAATTACATTATGAAAATGACATCAAAACACCATTTTGAAAAAGTTGTATCACATTAAAGGAAAAAATGTCATCAAAATACTACTTTGAAAAAATATCATCAAAAATATGGCATCACGTTAAAAAAAAATATTATCAAAAAATTGACATAAAAAAAAGTGGCATCAGTCGTTAACAGTAAAAAAAATGGCATCAATGATCAACGTGACATTACTGTAAACAAAAAATGTCATCAAGGTTTAAAAAAAGTGACATTAAAAAGGTGTCATCCAATCATTTCATTAGAAAAGTGGCATCAAAGTGAAAATAAAATATAATAAAATTTTGGCATTAAAACGGTAAAATATGACATCACTAAAAAAAACATGTGGCATTAATCGATTTGATTAAAAAAAATGGCTTCAAATAATTACATTATAAAAATGACATCAAAATACCATTTTGAAAAATTTGTATCACATTAAAGAAAAAAAATGTCATCAAAATACTACATTGAAAAAATATCATCAAAAATATGGCATCACGGTAAAAAAAATATCATCAAAAAATTGACATAAAAAAAAGTGGCATCTGACGTTAACAGTAAAAAAAATGGCATCAATGATCAACGTGACATTACTGTAAACAAAAAATGTCATCAAGGTTGGAAAAAAGTGACATTAAACAATCATTCCATTAGAAAAGTGGCATCAAAGTGAAAATAAAATATAGTAAAATTTTGGGATCAAAACGGTAAAATATGGCATCACTAAAAAAAAAAAAAAGTTGGCATCAAAATTGGTTGACCGGTCAATGGTCAAACGGTTGACCATTGACCAACCCACCCTATTGGGAAGGGGGCTAGGGCAAAACTAATTAAATTGATTTAGGGTCTCAGTGCCCAATTAAATATTCAAAAAGGCCCTCTACCAAAATCACCCTAATTATATTGATGCGGAGGAAGGACTTGCGTAGTAAAAGGTCAAATAAAAGTGAACGGAATCAACTCCATCTTCATCCTTTGGGACCCCGCTCCTCTGCAACTAGGGGGAAACAGGATCGAATTTGAATCAGTCTTATCCACGTGAATTAATTTGGATCCACCGAAAATGACAAGTATTGACGTTGACCAACTACAAGTTTACAAGTCTAAGTTATACTTGTCATTTTAGTTTAAATAAATTAGTTTCTTCAGCAAGCTAGTAAACCACCCAATCTCCTCTGTAACACAACATATTTGAAATCAAACAAGTTCTTCCTATTCCTAGAGTTTCTATTTGGAAATGGCAGAAGGTCTGGCTATTGGAATTGATCTTGGCACTACCTACTCCTGTGTCGGAGTTTGGCAGCACGATCAAGTTGTGATCATCGCCAACGATCAAGGTAACAGGACCACGCCTTCCTACGTGGCATTCAACGATACCGAGCGTATGATCGGAGACGCTGCTAAGAATCAGGTTGCCATGAACCCACTCAACACCGTCTTTGGTGAGATTTCTTTCTTTTCCTTGCTTTCATTCTGTTTGTGCTGTGTTGACGCTGCTAAGAATCAGGTCGCCAAAAAGTTTCTAATCAAATGAAAAAACCAGAACTTGAAATCTATGAAGTTAATTTGATCTCTGTCACCTGGTTGCTTTAGGTGAAATTAATTAATTTCCTTGCTTATGATCTCTCGGACTCTTAGTCTTAGTAATTCTGTTTGTGCTGTGTTGACTCTTTCTTTTGGAGTCGGCCGAGTATACAATAAAACCTAGCTAATCGAACTAGCATCTGGTTGCTTCTATTTTGTAATTAGTTTTAGATGTAACATATTCAATTCAACATGTTGGATTTGTTTACTGATAAATGTTTTGAGTGTAGAAGTTATTCAATTTTAACTATTTCAACTCGGAGAAAATTCGCAGACCTTAAGTATAGCTAGTTATGATAAATGACAGATGCGAAGAGGTTGGTCGGCAGGAGATTTAGCGACCCATTGGTACAGAGTGACATGAAGTTGTGGCCATTCGAGGTTATTTCCGGAGCTGCTGACAAGCCGATGATTGCTGTCACCTACAAGGGCGAGGAAAAGCAATTCAGTGCTGAAGAGATCTCATCAATGGTGCTTACCAAGATGAAGGAAACTGCAGAGGATTATCTCGGTACAGCCATCAAGAACGCTGTAGTGACAGTCCCTGCTTACTTCAATGACTCCCAACGGCAGGCGACTAAGGATGCCGGGGTTATCGCCGGCTTGAATGTGATGCGTATCGTCAACGAGCCCATAGCTGCTGCCATTGCCTATGGCTTTGAAAAGAAATTGAGCAGCAGCGGCAGTAAGAATGTGCTCATCTTTGATCTTGGTGGTGGCACATTTGATATTTCTCTACTTACAATTGGGGAGGCCAGTGACGAGAAGGATGCGCTTTTGTTCGATGTCAAGGCAACTGATGGTGACACCCACCTTGGTGGAGAGGATTTCGATAACGAGTTGGTGAACCACTTTGTCGAGGAGTTCAAGAGAAAGCATAAGAAGGACATCAGTGGCAATCCGAAGGCCCTTAGGAGATTGAGGACTGCTTGTGAGAGGGCGAAGAGAACTCTTTCGTCTACTGTTCAGACAACCATTGAAGTTGATTTTCTATATGCAGGTATAGATTTCTACACTACGATTACTCGTGCCAGGTTTGAGAAGTTGAACATGGACCTGTTCATGAAATGTAAAGAGCCCCTCGAGCAGTGTTTGAGGGTTGTGAAGATGGACAAGAGTGATGTCCATGATATTGTGCTTGTTGGGGGCTCAACTAGGATTCCGAAAGTGCAACAACTTCTGCAGGAGTTCTTCAATGGTAAAGAGCTAAGTAAGAGCATCAACCCGGATGAAGCTGTGGCATTTGGTGCTGCGGTACTGGCCGCGAAATTGAGTGGCCAGGGTAACCAAAGGGTTCTGGATATTCAGTTGTTGGATGTCACTCCCTTATCACTTGGTGTGGAGATTGGTAACGAAGGTGTGATGTCTGTTGTGGTCCCTCGGAACACCACCATCCCATGCAAGAAGGAGGAGGGATACACTACTTCCGCTGATAACCAGACAAGTATCCTCTTCCAGGTCTATGAAGGTGAGCGAGCCTGTACAATGGACAACAACAAGTTGGGCGAGTTTAGGCTCATTGGTATTCCTCCTGCTCCAAAGCGTGTTCCTAAGATCAAAGTATGCTTTGACATCGATGCTGATGGCATATTGACTGTGTCGGCTGAGGACAAGGAAACTGGGGATAAGAACAAGATCACAATCACCAACGACAAGGGAAGGTTGTCCAAGGAGGAGATTGATAAGATGGTACAGGAGGCGGAGAAGTACAAGGCAGAGGACGAGAAGTTCAAGAAGAAGGTGAATGCCAAGAATGCACTGGAGAGATACGCGGACAATATGAGGAACACCATCAACAATGTGGAGATTCAGTCCAAACTTGGTGCAGACAAGAAGAAGATTGAGGAGGCCATTGATTCCACGATTATCTGGTTGGAGGCTACCCATCTTGCCGAGTCGGACGAATTTGAGGACAAGATGAAGAAGCTGGAGAACCTCTGCAACCCCATCATCAGCAAGATGTACCAGGATTGACACAGAAGGCCCAACCAGCGGTGCTAGTCCCAAGATTGAGGAAGTCGACTCAGCTAGGTAGTTTCCTTTTCAACTACTCTTTTGACGTTGTCATCCCCTATTGTTGATGTTGTAATGAATCAGCTGGTATTTCTCGTTCTACACTTATATTCCGTATGACACAAGTATTGGTTTTCTATCCTATCAAACCATAGGTTCTTTTGATTATGTTCTGCGTTAGATAAAGGGAAACTTAAGCTACATTTAAAGTTGGCAGGATCTTACCAAAACTCAAAAACTTGATTGACCCGAATGTCTGGAAACTTAATATACACAGTGCGTCATCACTATTTTAGTAAAATTTTAAAAATAAATATTGAGATAAGCAAAATTCGAAATAATCAAAATTCAGAACAACCAAGCCCCATAATGTGTATAAATCCGATTCAACATTCCCCAACTCAAATGACAAAATCACATGACATTACATGAAATCCGAATGAACCAACCCACCTGACAACCAACTACATTTGTAAAATGCGGGTGTTACGATCTAATATGTATTCTTTCTTTGAGGAAGCTTAATTATCATACACGAATGTATCATCAAAGCTTTTTGATTGCCAAGACTTGAGATCAGAACCGCTACAATGCTCCTAGATAACAAGGACGGGGCAGTTTTAAAGACCACTACAACTTTTAACCTTCTTCAGGTCTTCTTCCATTCGAATCTGCATTCTTTCCATTTGGTTACACCTCTAGAAGCCAGCAACCTTTTGCCAACGGATCAAACCCTTTGCAATCATCGGGTAGCATATATGTATCCTCCATGAACAAACCACCAAACGACATTTGGCAATGGGAGAAGGTCCGGCTATTGGAATTGATCTTGGCACTACCTACTCCTGTGTCGGAGTTTGGCAGCACGATCGGGTTGAGATCATCGCCAATGATCAAGGTAACCGGACCACGCCTTCCTATGTTGCTTTTAAGGATACCGAGCGTTTGATCGGAGACGCTGCTAACAATCAGGTGGCCATGAACCCAACCAACTCCATCTTTGGTATGATTTCTTTCTTTTATTGTCTAAAAAAGCGTTGATTCTTGCTCTCTGTCACCTGATTTTACTACCATTATGTTTGTTTCTAATCAGGAGATCTGTCTCAATGAATCAACCAGACCTTGAAATCTATTTCATGGAATCATGTTTGTTTGCTTTTTTATTGGCTTAGTTGCCAATTGTGACAGTGTACTCTAATTTAATGTTTAGTTGTTTACTAGTTCAAACAAGATCATCTACACAGCATTTTCCTACTCCACTTCCTTAACACTAAATTATTTTTACATTTATTTCATCTTAAAAAACTTATATTTATATTCCTAACATCTATTTTAATTTATTTTGAAAAATCATGTTTTAAATTTTTTAATAATTACATTTTGTAAAATATTCCCTTTTAAAATTTTAAAAATTCTGAATCATGATTTTTCAAAATAAAATTTTAAATTTATAAAAGTAAATGTTAGTAATATAAATATAATTTTTAAATTTTTTTAAGATTAAATAAATATAAAAATAATTTAGTGTTGTAGAGGGTTGACTAGGGAATGCTGTAGACTTGTAGAAGATTTGTAGGGTTACTAGTTGGTTTAAAAGTAAACAGGTTAGCTTGATTACTAAAACGATGACTAATTTACCATTGGTGATGACTAAAATGATGACTAACCATTGGCGTCTGTAATCTCAAAAAAAAAAAAAAGAAGAAGAAAAAGAAAAGAGGATAAATGCTTGTTATGATAAATGACAGATGCAAAGAGGTTGATCGGCAGGAGTTTTAGCGACCCATTGGTACAAAAAGACATGAGGTTGTGGCCATTCAAGGTTATTCCCGGAGCTGATGACAAGCCGATGATTGTTGTCACCTACAAAGGCGAGGAAAAGCAATTCAGTGCTGAAGAGATCTCATCAATGGTGCTTACGAAGATGAAGGACACCGCAGAGGCTTATCTCGGTAAAACCATCAAGAACGCTGTGGTGACAGTCCCTGCTTACTTCAATGACTCCCAACGGCAGGCGACTAAGGATGCTGGTGTTATTGCGGGCCTGAATGTCATGCGTATCATCAACGAGCCCATCGCAGCTGCCATCGCCTATGGCCTTAACAAGTCGAGCAACAGTAGGAAGAATGTGATAATCTTTGATCTTGGTGGTGGGACATTTGATGTTTCCCTCCTTACAATTGGTGAGGGTAGCTGCAAGAATGATTTGCTTGTTTTCGATGTCAAGGCAACCGCTGGTGACACCCACCTTGGTGGAGAGGATTTCGATAATGAGTTGGTGGACCACTTTATCCAGGAGTTCAAGAGAGAGCATAAGATGGACATCAGTGATAATCCGAGGGCCCTTAGGAGATTGAGGACTTCTTGTGAGAGGGCAAAGCGAACTCTTTCATCCACTGTTCTGGCGAACATTGAGATTGATTGTCTATACGAGGGTATAGATTTCTACACTTCGATTACTCGTGCCAAGTTTGAGATGTTGAACATGCACCTGTTCAAGAAATGTATAGAGCCGGTCGAGCAGTGTTTGAGGGACGCCAAGATGGAAAAGAGTGATGTCCATGATATTGTGCTTGTTGGTGGCTCAACTAGGATTCCGAAAGTGCAACAGCTTCTACAGGACTTCTTTAATGGGAAAGAGATATGCAAGAGCATCAACCCGGATGAAGCTGTGGCATGTGGTGCTGCGTTATTGGCTGCAAACTTGAGTGACCAGGGTAACCAGAGGGTTCAGGAACTTGTGTTGAGGGATGTCACTCCCTTATCACTCGGTGTGGAGGTTCGTGATGGTGTGATGTCTGTTGTGGTCCCTCGGAACACCACCATCCCATGCAAGAAGGAGCAGGAATACCAGACTACCGTGGATTACTTAACAAGTGTGTCCATCGAGGTCTATGAAGGTGAGAGAGCCAGGACAAAGGACAACAACTTTTTGGGCAAGTTCAGTTTCTCTGGTATTCTATCTGCTCCAAGGGGTGTTCCCAGAGTCAATATCTGCTTCGAGATTGACGATAACGGCATCTTGAATGTGTCAGTTGAGGACAAGACAACCGGGCAGAAGATCAAGATGACGATCACAAATGACAAAGGAAGATTGTCCACGGAGGAGATTGAGAAGATGGTGCAGGAGGCCGAGAAGTACAAGCTAGAGGACAAGGAATTCAAGAAGAAGGCGAATGCCAAGAATACATTGGAGAACTATGCGAACAAAATAAGGAACACCATCAACGATGAGGAGATATATATTGGGCCCAAGCTTGGTGCAGACAAGAAGAACATTGAGGAAGCCATTGATTCCACAATTAACTGGTTGGAAACCAACAAGTTGGCCAGGGTAGACGAATATGAGGAGATGATGAAGAAGCTGGAGAAACTCTGGAACCCCATCGTCAGCAAGATATACTAGGGTGCTGATCCCAAATTTATAAATAGCACTCCTCGATCTTTTAATTAATGTTAATTGATTTCCTCTTCAACTACTCTTTCGAGTTTGTTATCATCCATGAATAAAAACAACAGTAATGTCCTGCTTGCATATCCGAATGAATCTATATCTATCTAGATTCTATGTATCTATCTATACTAGGTGGTGAAGCGTGCTCTGCACGCAGTATTTGTATAAGGAAGAATCATGGCACTACAGGATTAGAAGGCAAAGGAAATACATACAATGTAAACATTATTGTTACCACTATCATTGAAAATATTTGGACACCTGTCCAAACATAAACACAAAACAAGCCTGAGTTCAATGGAGGCCTAAAAACATCCATGTGAACCAACTTCCAGCATGCTTCTTCCTCAGCATTGTCCTTGGTTTCCAATTGGTTGTAGTTGCTTATGTCTAGACACAATGTTCTCATCATGATCATGGCTAAAGCATGCAAAGATTTCATGCCTAAATTTAAAAGAGAATTATTACAGTAAGAATCTGAAAAGGAGAGTGAAGCAAATTTAAGCAAGATTAGAGCAATACCTCATTCTAAAACTGCTAATAGACGACCAAGAGGAGTCACCTTCATATGATATCTTTGGATGATATTCAATTGGTTTGAACAGGTAAGCCAGGACACCTTGAGGAATAACAACCCAACTTCGTCAAGCTATTGCTTGGCCGAGCAGGGAATGTTCATACAAAGCTAGATTCATAAGATAGAAGAAAAGTTTAAAAATCCCTCTTACACCATATGTATAATTTACTTGACCACAACAAAGAAAAGAAGAGAAGACAAAACATGTCAACTGTCAAGAGTTATAATAGAGCTATAACAAGTAGTTCAATTTTTTCAGTTTGAATGAGATATTAAATTATTATGTGCAATAGCAAATGATCATTTTATATGTTTCAATGTACTTTGATCTCAATCAAATGAGAACACTAAATGGTTGTATATAAGATCTGGTGGTATTTAAAATCAATTATTTGCAATTAAAGAGAAATGATTATGCTTACCAAAAAAGTACCACCAACTATCAGTGGTTGACAATTCATGATTGTGATTGAACAGAGCTAAACAACTCTAGCACAGGGATGCAGGTAAACTGGCAACCGAAATCAGCAGTTAACAACTAAGATAATTCAACTGTAAATGAGCCTAAGCCTGCCCAACTCAACAAAAGCTCCAATTTCCAGAACGGATTACAAATGACTCAATGTTTACTTGAACTATTTGACAATCAACTTCTCATGATCTCATCCTACCAATTCAAACTTCTCCTATCCGTGGCGGCCTATCCAAAAGAAACAACTCAAGAGAATTCTCCAAATTATTGATGGCCCAAAACAAATTAAAACAACATTGACCTCTAATACTTAAATGTGCAAACACTTGCATATTAAGGAAAATTTTAAAGTGATAACTGCTGATCGAATAAGGCAAATAAAGAGACCAAATGCAATTAGGGAATAACACCTCCAGAAAATTCTGTGCCTCAATAACAGCAAATACTATTTTATCACTGCCCTAGACAGTAGTCACAATATTTTCAACACGAGTCACCTTAAAATGTTGAAGATTAAATTGGATAAGAAATCTTAATCTCACTTTCTTAAATGTAAATTAAATTTGCATTGGTTGCAATGTTAAATGGTGTATCAATATTAGAATAAGATAAATAGCGGGGATTTAAGGGCTAATTATAAACAAAAAGCGGGAAATCATCAAGGTAATTTTCATAGCCTAAATAGAACTCTCGTATATAGTATAAAATAATGAAATCAAAATCTTTGAACAACACATGATATCCCATGAGTTTCATTATACTTCTAATATAAGGTTCAATCTTTCCCTTTCCATTGTCGGTAAACCTAACTACCAATCTAAGAAGAGGAGTAAAAAATCATCCATTTGTCTAAAGAAGAGAGAAGCCTTCGAGATTTTAAAGAAAAGCAATAGGAAGTATGGTAATAAGTTCGTCAGTTAATGGATCACATGGAAGTTAGTCTTGACGAATGCAATTACGACAGGAACATAAAAAGCAAACAACAACAACGGTGTTGATCCTCTACTGGCACTAACATTTCAAACTGCAATTTAACAATATAAATCTTAAACTAATCCAAATAAAAGGATACAACATATTAGAACAACGAAATAAATACTACAATCAGAAGAAAATGTATGGGCGGAAACCCATCGAAGGGCAGCAAGCCAAAGGAAAGAGATGAAAGCTGAAATCCCAACAACCACTGGCGGGTCCAGGGGTAGGCTCGTGTGAGCGCGAGCCCACCCCGATCCCGGAAAAAAATATGAAAGGTTAAAAAATAAAGAAAGTATAAATTAATTAGAAGTGAAAATGAATCACAAAGTTTACTTTGCTTAGTTGGTAAAGGATAGATGGAAAACTTTTACCTCTTTATTAGAGTCCAAGGTTCAATTCCCACTTTTGACATTTTCTTCACTTATTTTTAACTATTTTTTTATATATAAGTTCAAAGATCTTTTTAAATTGAGAATAATTAATTTCAATTAGTATTGTTTGAATTCTATTTTATTCATTCATTAGGGGTTTTCTTGAATTTTTTTTTAACTAATTATAAATTTTATTCACTTCTAATAATATGGATATATAACTCTTTGATTTTTTTTTTACATAATCTTTCACAATTAAATTTATTTAAAGTTTTGCAAAACTCGTTTCCTTATTACTTAATTTTTAGCCTAAATCTCGCCCACCCCTATATCACGGGCTAGCTCCGCCACTGCCAACAACCGAACTTTAACTAAGACCATGAAAAACAGTGGATTTGGATATCAATTTCATAAGAATATCAAATTTAATCTCTTTTTTTTTTGGTCTAAATCAAATTTAATCTCTAATTTAAGAATCAAGCAAATGGCTAGAAGGTTGTTCATACACAAATTTAGAACCCTTTCTTTTTTTCTGTCAAATAGCATGAGAATTGAAAACAACTATATTCATATTTTGTTAAAAAACAATTGAGCTCACCTAAAAGATGCAGGTCTTGCCATTAGAGCATTCCCAATAGATTCTCCATCTTCATTTTTTGGAGAATGTTGGGGTGGTTTTTGCTCCAAGAGCTTCCCCATTATATTCTCCAAAATAGAGAATGGATGGAAAATATAGAGTTCATTCCCTAAATTTGGAGCAAACTCTATATATTTTGGGGTGAATTCTATAATGGGGAAGCGGTTGGAATGGGGCAAAAAAATATTTAGAATATTTGATTTCTCATTCTCTATTTTGGAGATTGTTTTAGGGAAGCTCTTGGGAATGCTCTGATATAGGTAGCTTGCCTACACACATGAATCAAAATTCGAACCTCAAAAGTAGTACATGAGAATTCAGACAAGCCATAATTCCTTGTGGTAGGAATCATCGGAGATCCATAAAGACAGTAAAACTCACCCACGATATAATAGAGTGAATCTATTGAGCCGGATCCTGATTTATTAAAGCTACCAACTACATGAATACAAATCAAATAAAAAATTAGGATAACATATCAGTATGTGTAATAGTAGAGATAGGTTTCCAAAACTTCCAAGTGAAGCATGAGCCAGGAAAAAAAAAAATATAACTTCCAAGTGAAGTGACCTGTAGGTCTTTCTTGTTAAAAATAGCTTTAAACTTTGACATATGCATTCATGTACGTTTATTAATTTATATTGATAATAAATGAGCACAGCCCCAAATTAAGTCTCCACTTAATTATAGCTTTTACTCCCCTTACATCCGTATCACAATGACAAGCTAGGTGATTTCAAGTTCAGCACTTCCATATGCAGCTTAATCTTTGTGAAAAATAGGAAATAATATAGAACTTCACAATGAATAAATAAATAAAAGATCTACCTGCCCATATTTTTACATTCCATGCATGTTTTCAAGTTCAACTCAGATCTATAGCAGTACATCTTAATCTTTTTTTTTTCCCCCTAATCATACTATTTGTTGCATCAAACAAGCACCTTGCTAATTAATTAAATACTACTGTAGTTCAATTTTAATGTTAAAATGGAGAAGTAAGATGATTAAGTTCATCTTCTATGCAGTCGCAGACTATATATATTCTACAACGAAACCACCAGATTTGGCAAGATAAAAGGGAATAAGTTCATCTTCTATGCAGACTATATATATACCACTAAAAGTTTAATTAACAACAGAAAGCATAAAAGAATTCAGAGGGATAAACAGAGAATTACCATACCCAACTGGTCGTCAACCGAAGAAAAACTGAAAAAGTGAAGAATCTGATCGATCCGGAAGGTAAAGAGAACTAGCAGGAAGGACCACCAGTCCTGCTCTCCTCATGTCCTGAACCACATGGTTGCTCATGAAACAGGTGCTCTGCCGGCTGCTGCTGATGTTCAATTGCCTGGACGGCCTCCAATTCCGACTGCTGCGGTTGCTGAAGCAACAACAGCGGTTGCTGTTCCTGCTGGTGTTGCTGCTGAATCTGATAAGGGTTCCCTTCAAATCCGCTCCCACCCAGTGCCAACAATGGCGACGTCGAGGTGCCTTGGGTTCCCATTTGACAACTCGACACCGTCACCTCCACCACCAGCCTCGTACTCACTCCCATCAAACCTCAGAAGCTGCTGTGGGTGTTGCTATTGCTGGAGCAGGAGCTGGTGGTGAGGATGTGGATGGAAGTGGAACAATGCGATGATTGATTCAAAATTGATTTCAAAAGTCTCGAATCCTCAATTTGAAGGTAGCTCTTAATTCGAAGACCCTAATCCTGGATTTGAATATTGCAACAGGCCATGAAGTTCAATCGGAAAAAAACCTAAAACAAAATCTATATTGAGCATTTCTACGAACACCTTGGAGGCATAAAAACAAATAACTACAACTACAACTAAAACTAAAGCAAATCACAAACATAATTATTACAATGCAATCGTGATTCAATACAGGACTACAGTTCAGACCAGGTAAACCGAAGCAGCGAATATATGCAGAAAGTGAAATAATGAATCTGGTGAATTGCTTAAACAGAAAAGAAAGAGAAAGAGACCAGGTAGAGAAATAGGCAATTGGAATTATCCGATCAAATTCAAACCGATATATCAAGAAGAAGAAGAAGAAGAATTCAGACCTGTTGGTTGGGGTTACTGATGAGCGAACGACATGTTTGAAAGACAGGAGAGCTGGTGTAAGATGTGTGGATTTTAATGGAAGAAGAAGAATGAAAGCATTTAAAAAAAGAGAGGAGTTAGATTGCCTATACCTTTCCGACACTAAGGTTGCCGACGGCGGCCGGTGGTGGCGAAATCCAGACCCGACGACTCGACCGCGATGTGGAGATCAGGGAAGGCGGAGATTAGGAAAGGCGGACAGAGGGTTTTAGAAATCATGAGGTGGAGAGGCAGCGATGATGATCGATTAGGAAGTAGGAGTTTGGAAGGAGGACATAAGGCGGGGGACAAAATAAGGTCGAAGGCGGCGAGATTGAGGAAGCAGGAGTTGGAGAAAGGAAGGTGGCGAATTGTCCAAGACGACGAGATTATGTAAGCAGGAGGTGGAGAAAAGGCGCGAGATTGAGGAAGCAGGAGGTGGAGAAAAGGTGGTGTTGCAGAGAAACGCTGAAAGATAACTGACTGGGAACTACGGATAAAGATGAAATCCCTTTTGGAAAACGTTTTAGGTGAAGAAAACAATTTGCTTTCTGATTTTATAATGATTTCTTTAGTTTTTTTTTTTTTTTGCCCGTCATCAATTCTATTCAGATTATTGTCAGGAGTGATAATGAATTTTACTAATAAGTAACATGCTGCTAGTTTGTGCAAGAAAAATTGCAGAAAAAGAACATATAAGGGGATCATCTGGCTAGATTTCACCACATGGATGACATGTTTTATACTAGTGCATAAACATGTTTTATGCTAGATTTCACCACATGGATGACATGTTTTATACTAGTGCATAAACATGTTTTATACTAGTCTGTTTAGCTTATTCTGAAATGTATGTTCAATTCTGAATTTTTTGGGCAAAGGATAATCAAGGTCTCAGGGTTGAAAAAGTTTCTGGTTGTTCACTTTGATTCTAAAAACAAGATTGCAGACCGATCGAGCTTTGTGTCAAACTCATCTTTTTCGGCATATTATAAGTGGCTATAGGTCTTTACAGTTGTGACACCTTGCAACTAGTAAGAAATTGTTTCAAATATTGCTTTTGCACCTTTGTCTTTTGAGACCTTGTAAGACCATGTTTATCAAGGGATACAAGAGATACTTGGAATACTAATATTTTATTCTTCTCTTTCCGCCACATTATCATAGCATCTCATTCTCACTTTTCCTACCTTATCAATAGCATCCCTAGAATCTCAAAACTCATTTTTTTCTATCAATTCAATTTACCATTATACCCATTTTTCATAATTATTTCCATCATTTCTTACTAAACCAATTCACGATTATACCCCTCTCGACTAATTTATTCAAATCTAGATTAATTTATTATATTCATTTTCCGTTAAAAAAATAATATTAATAAATTCATACTATTATTTATAAACTAAATTGGTGACTATATATAAGCTAATATATAAATTTTATTTAAATAAGTCAAAATACATTGATTAATTCAAAAGAGATTACATCATGGACAATACATAAACATAAACTTAAATTCCAGGATCCGATGAGAGAAAACACAAAAACCCCTTTCCCTTCTGAAACGACGAACCCTAGAAAAACAATCTCGTCCAAATCCCCTTATCTGGTGATCGATTCACTCAAGAAGTATGGGGGTAATCCCCACCTCATCCTCATCAATGGAGCCTTTCCGATTGTTCGGCTGTTCTGGCTGTGTTCGAACGCTTTGGAGGCTCATGTATGGTTTGAAGTGCTTCACACCAAAACGGTTGAAATTCGCCTGCCAAGCCATCCTCAAGTATTCAAGCCGGTGGTTCGAGGAGTAAATGATGGTTTACGCTTCTGGTGGTGGTGGATTACTAAGTGGTGCCTTCCCCCTCAGGGTGTGCTCAATCCGGCGGCACCCAGTTCGAGCTATAAGGTGTGGTGGTGTTCTTCTCCAAGGCCTTTTATGAAGGTTCTTGGTGTTTGGACTCCTATTCGGCCGACGGGGTATGATCTATGTTTCTCTCTTCGGGTCAATTTCGCCTTCTTCCAGTTCGGTTCGTGGGCTGGGGTTGATTACGTTTCATATTCACTTTTTCCTAACAATCCATTCTTCCTGATCACTAATCTCTTTCTCTCCTTGGATTTGTGTTCGGTAATCAACGAATTGGTGAACAAGCGAAAAATAAACAAAGACAAAAAAGGGGCGGGTGATTCAACTATGCTTGAATCTCTTGCGCAGTTGCATCCGAATAGGGGCCAGAAACCATTCTCTTCCAAACAGATGTCCAAGGGGGTACCAGGCCCTGAGGACGGGAGTGAAATCCCAAACTCTGAAATGTCAAAGGGGACGTACTCGCTTTCCTTTGATGGGGATAAATACATGGCCAGATTGGCTGAAGCTAGAGACAATACAATCACTCTCCGAAACACTCCACTATATGCTACCATAATTGCGGAACCCCTCGATCGGGAAGAGATTCGGAAAATAATCTACTCTGTATGGATTAGGCGTCAATCCCTTATCCAGAGTCAGCCGCTGTTAGTGAAACCATGGCGCCAGGTTCTCGACCCTGCAACCGAACCAATCTCTCTGCCTCCTACTCATGCCGGGTGGATATCTTTCATGCGTAGTTGGGTAGAGCTGTATGAATGCATGACTAATAAAACTTATGATTACATCTTCTACCATGAAGATGCATGTTCTATTAATTCAAGGAATAACTTAACCTTCGCTTGGTCAACAATTGGCAATAGATCATGTTCTGACATGACAATAGCAATGATTTTAATAACTCAATGTGGTATAGTGGTATGCAGGACAATGTATTGCCTACAAGAATGTAAGAATGCTGATGCATGCTATATGTATGATATATATATGGAGATGATTATTATGATGTATTTGGTACTCTTAAAACACCCCACTGTGATTATGCATCCATGGATTTACCATAAGGGATACTTTGCTCCACTAAACCCATTATTAACCCATGACAACAGGGTGCCTAGCACCTCTCCTAACAAGCGCACAAAAAACACTAAAACCACTTGTGACCGAGTGGTGGGAGATGATCCCAGGTCGTGTTATGGGCCAAACAAACTACTGGTGTTAAAGAGTGGTCTCTACTTCTCTTCTCTTTGCACCAGCAAGCACCTGGACTACTGTAAACTCAAATCGCTTCGCATCAAACCAGGATCACAGGATATCAAAGTTGAGGCTCGAATAACGGACTCGACCTCATCCCAGATGGTTAAAAATGAAGGTTAGCTTCTGGAACTGTAGAGGAATAGGGAAACCGACGTTCTGGATCAATATAAATACATGGTGTAACTCTGAACACATCCAAATGCTGGTTCTAGCAGAAACTAAAGCAGAAAATATTCCAACTGACTCTGTCTGGAGGGGGGCGGGATTTGACAGAGCAATCTGGTCCCCTTCTATTGGAAAATCGGGGGGTATTGGACTCCTCTGGAAAGAGTATGCGCTAATCCAAGAAACAATTGAAGTAATAACCCAATCAACAAGAGCCATTAAAATCAAATACACAAACCTTACTGACAATTTTTCCTGTTTGTTTTGGTTTGTATATGCCCCACCCCATGAAAATGGGAAATCTGCATTATGGGAAATCATCACAAATGACATTAATACGGCAACCCTCCCATGCATAGTTATGGGAGATTTAAATGAAATCGGAAACTACACAGATAAAGAAGGGGGAGCAACCACCCTCCCGGGAAGATTTAAACGGCTAACAGAAATCAAAAATAGTTGCTCCCTCCTAGACATCCCGTCTTGGGGAAACCAGTACACATGGAGAAAGAAACAAGCGGGAGAAGGCAACATCAAAGAAAAAATTGATCGCGTTCTGGTACAGCACGACATCCTACAAAAATACCCGGCTCTGTCAACAAAAAATGGGGCCTTCTCGCTCTCGGATCATTGTTCGATCACCATAGAACTCACAACCAACCAAGCATTTAAGCCACCACCATTTAAACTTGAAAACATCTGGCTACAGCGAAAGGATTTCAAAAACATCGTTAAGCAATCATGGCGCCAGAACTGTCATGGATCTGCTATGTTCCAATTAACACGAAAAACAATGCTATTGAAACAGAAAGCTAAGGAGTGGAACAAAAGCACTTTTGGAAACATTTTCCGGCAGTTGAAAGTAGTTGAAGAAAAATTACTGCAGTTACAACAGAACACTACAACTAGTACGAATACAAAAGTCATTGGACTCGAACGGAGCCTTATAAAGAAAAAAGAAAGACTATTACTATTCCAAAAGTCTTATTGGAACCAAAGAGCAAAATCAAAGCATATTAGACTTGCAGACTCAAACACAGGATATTTCCATAGGGTAGCGTCTGGAAGAAGAAATCGGAAATATATTAGACAAATCAGAACAACGGAAGGGACACAAATCATCGGAGAAACAAATATCAGTAATGAAATACGCAGAGATTTCCAGCAAAGATTCCAAAGTCAGCCGATCAACAAAACAAAGCTACAGGAATATCTACAGATGATACAGCCAGATGTCACATCAGAAGAAAACAACCGACTAATTGCTATTCCAACCAATAGCGAAATCAAGAATGCGGTTCTCAATCTGGGACATAATAAAGCACCAGGACCTGATGGTATGACAGCAGAGTTTTATAAATCTGAATGGGAGATTGTTGGTCCCTCTGTTATACGCGCAGTCAAAGGTTTCTTCCTATCTGGGAAGATGCTGAAACAAATAAATCACACTTTCATAACGTTATTACCCAAAACCGATAACCCAACAACCACAGGTCATTACAGACCAATTAGCCTCTGCTCAACTATATACAAAGTAATCTCAAAAATCATTACGGAAAGATTAAAGACAACAATGGGAAAGCTGATTCACCCACTCCAAGGAGCCTTTGTATCTGATAGAGCTATCCAGGATAATGTCCTAATCGCTCATGAAATATTCCATTCCTTCAAGTCCAGGACCGGAAGGGATGGATGGTTAGCTTTAAAATTAGATATGGAGAAGGCCTATGATAGGGTTGACTGGGAATTCACAGAACTGATCTTACTAAAATTTGGGTTTCATCCGATATTTGTGAATTGGGTTAAGGAGTGCATCTCATCCGTCTCGTTCTCTGTATTAGTCAATAATGGCCCAACGGATTTGTTCTACCCATCGCGAGGGCTAAGACAAGGCGACCCGTTATCACCTTATTTATTTATTCTTGGCGCCGAGCTGTTAGCCAGAAAACTAATGACAGAAGCGACATCTGATGCACACCTGGTGGGCTTTAAATTTGGACGTACTGGGCCCACTGTTCCTTTCCTTGCGTTTGCGGACGACATAATCATATTCACAAAAGGCAGCGCTTCAGCTTGCCAAACTATCAAAAATATCCTGGAAGACTACTGTCAAATTTCAGGGCAGAAAGTCAATTACCATAAATCTGCCTTCCAAGTCACAAAAGGAATTATGAGAAACCGAATCCCTGAACTTGAGAGCATACTCCAAGTCAAACACACACAATCTCTAGACAAATACCTAGGGTGCCCAATTATAAATGGTAGAGTTAACTCTGACACATTTGAAGAAATTGTGGGCAAAACACGAGAACAACTGAGTAAATGGCGAGCAGATTCTTTATCGCAACAGGGGAGGTCTGTGCTTATTGGGTCGAACCTGTCGGCTAAACCACTGTACACTATGCAGAACTTCATGCTACCAGCATCCATGCACAAGGAATTAGATCAGATCAACCGGTCGTTCTTTTGGAACAAGGACGCACAACATAAACCACTAATTGGATGGGATAAAATCTGTAGATCGAAAAAATCTGGTGGTATGGGCCTAAGGAAAGCAAGGGATATGAATGAAGCATTACAACTTAAGCTACTATGGAAAATTATTGCAGAACCCAATAACACTTGGGTCCAAATTATCACACAAAAATATTTAAAAAATGAGAGCCTATTAAATTACAAACCCACAGGCGTAGCATCTTGGCAATGGTCTAAACTAAGAAGCCTCGTCCCTCAGTTCAAGAAAGGAGTTATCTGGTCAATAGGAAATGGAAAGTCTGTCAAGTTCTGGACTGACAACTGGATATCCCAGATTCCACTCGCTTATAGGGCGGAGTGTCGTGATTCTCTTATCAATGATGACAGAGCCAGTGACTACATAATTGGCGGACAGTGGTGGCTGGAAAAATTACAAACTGTACTTCCTGCAAAAGTGGTTGACGAGATTCTGGCCATCCCATTACCGGTTTCGGTAATGGAAGATAGACTATATTGGTGGCCGGATAAAAAGGGCTGGTTCACCACATCATCAGCACATAAACTAATAACCAACACGACGAATGCCCGTGAGCATGCAAATGCGTGGATATGGCGTCTTAAAATACCTCCAAAGATTCAAAATTTCTTGTGGAAAATTGGGTTATCCGGACTTCCCACTCGCAATAGGCTTTCTGGGAGGGGTGTTCCGATCCCCTCCAACTGCCTCATCTGTAAGGACTGCATCGAGGATGATATTCATATTCTCCTTGAATGTTACCCACAACTAACGATAAAACATTTAACTCCAGCGGAAACCAAACAGCTAACAGGAATTATCTCTGGAAACCGAGACATTGGGACTGTGCTCGCATGGCTACAGACTTTAAATAAAGAAAAAATTAAAAAAAATTGTAACTGCCTGGTGGGCAATTTGGTATTTCAGAAATGGTGTTGCTTTTCGCGATAGACCGTCGCCGAATGACGCCGCCATTGATACCCTCGTTGCCCAAAACCTTACATTATGGGACAAGGGGTGCATGTTTGATGATGAAATTGGAATACAACATAAAACCAAACCCACACATAAGGAATACCGAGATGGGATAAATAAGAGGAAACAAGGGACCCGGAAATGGGCCAAACCACCGTATGGGACTTATAAACTTAATTTTGATGGCTCCTCTCTTCAGTCCGGCAAGAGCAGTGCTGGCATTGTTATCAGGGATTGGGAAGGCACTGTCTGCAGCTTAGCTTATGCCAAGCTTGGAAAGGGAACCCCGTTGATGGCCGAAGCGCTTGCTCTTCGGCTTGGCGTTTCTGAACTCAGGAAGACAAGAACCAACAAGATCATCATCGAAGGTGACTCGAAAATTATCATTGATTACATGAAACAAAAAACAAAATGCCCATGGGAAATAGAATTAATTATGTCAGATATCCAGATAATGATCAGAGACATGGGCGATGTGGTTTTCTCCCATGTACCCCGTTCTGGTAATCGAGTGGCTGACAAGGTTGCACACCTTGGCCACTCTACCGAGGGGACCAATATACACACAGACCCAGTCCTCCTGGATCTCATCCGTAAGGATGCTATTGGATAGCCTCCCTATCCAAATTCTTTCCTAATCAAAAAAAAAAAAAAAAAAAAAAAAAACTTAAATTCCAACTTAACAAGCATAATACTAAAATCGAAAACCACTCAATCCCCACTTAACAAACATAAATTATCAAATGTTAATTACTACGGTACCAATGAAATTTAATTACATTTTTTTTAGATATTATTACATATAATTGTATTAAAAAACATATTTTTTTTCATAATATAATAAAACATATTCAAAGTTGATGTCTATGGGTAGAGAAAAATGAATCTAATATTTTGGTATAATTTTTTATTTTTTATTTTTACATTTTCATTGTCAAAATTTACATTTTCTAATTGTAAAAAAATAGTCATCACTTTCAATCTCAACCGTCCATATTCGGAAGATCACAACCGTCCCCTCTTCTGCCTCTCCTAGCGTGACATGTGTCCTCTGCAAGGCTGCAAATTGCTGTCCAAGCTTCAAGTGAAATGCAACGTATCTCACCAAAATCACCCTCAACGACGTCGTTTTTGCCTTGCGTTTCAGAAATTAAAAAAAGCGTCTGACACCCCATTAAAAGCATGGATACTTGGGGAGATACTAGCCCTGGTATCGGAAAGCACGGATACTTGCCTTCCAACCTATTTTTTATTATTAAAAATACCAAGTATCTCTCCAAGATCCCCGTTAAACATGTCCTAATAACTTAAACCTTGCAAATCGATCATCAATATAATTAATTGGATTATTTCATGTGCTGGGTTTTTTTATTTGTGGTTGTGACTTGATTTATAGTTACCAAAGTCTTGTTTTAGTAGAAGATAAATTATAGGTTAATAGGTGTATTCTGAATATATATGAATGCACGAGATTGAAGTGCAGAATAGGCAGACAAATAGTAAACAAATACTCTAGAAGGGGGGTGAATAGAGTTTGGCAACTTTTCGCAATAATAGAATTGTAAGACCTTATCGCCAAAGATAAGACCTTATCTGAAAAACAGAAACAAGTTAATACTCTAGAAGGAGTATGAGGTAGCGAATAATTTGTAAGGAAGAGACAAGCATGAATGTAAAGAACAGAAGGTAAAGGACACGATAATTCATAACGAGGTTCAGCACAACCTTGCCTACGTCCCTGCCTAGGGTTATCCAGCCCTTATGATTCAACACAACTTTATTTCACTTTATCCTATGAGTTCTAAATACAACCTCTAGAAGACCTTCACTCTTCTAGACTAACTTCCTATCTAGCAACCCAAGCACACTAGCTAGTGAAACAAAGTTCTATGGATACCGAAGTATTCTATACGTTTGGGTAAAGAACCCTTAATTAGTATAACCTAAAATGAATTGTACGATAAATCTCAATGTAAACCTCACACTCTCAAAGAAATAAAACGCTTAAACCAAAGATAGATGCGAGATCGATTGGTGCAGGAGACGAGATTGCAGAAGACGTTATGCGTTGTACGTGGTGAAGACTTGTCCCGACTGCAATCCTCTTCTTCTCTTTATAAAGGCCGCCCGTCCAAGTAGAAAGAATTTGAACATTTGAATGTTTGTTGAACGACGTTGCAAAAGATCCGCTGAGAGAAGCGCTTGACGTTCCTTCCAGAAACTTCGTCTGAGATATGCTGAGATTTGTTGAATTGGAACGTTGAAAGAGCTGAGGTCTTGTTCAAACAAATCCCCTTAAAATCTCAACAAATAAAGAAAACATATATACGTAGTTAATTAGAAAAGATAGAATTTTCAACATATAACCCAAATAAAATGTGGCATATTCATTTAGGTCCAATAACATATTGGTCCTAAAAATCATAATGTGCAACACTCAATAAAATAGGTCCATTAAAAACAAGCCCATTAACGTTGAAGCAAGCCCATTCTTGTAAAACTTGAGCCACTGTCGGTATGGTCTTACCAGTGTCGGTAAGGTCTTACCAGTGTCGGTAAGGCCTTACCAAAACCTGGAAACCATGGTTTTGGCTTTCTTTTCAAACAGTAAGGTCTTGAAACTGTTTTGGTACTGATGGTTTGTTTTAAAACGGTGAAAACAACTTGAAGATTGGTTCAACCAAATCTCTTGAAG
Organism: Persicaria tinctoria; assembly: GCA_037127255.1. NCBI lineage: Eukaryota > Viridiplantae > Streptophyta > Magnoliopsida > Caryophyllales > Polygonaceae > Persicaria > Persicaria tinctoria. Next base: position 12,620,015 of record JBANSL010000004.1, read on the forward strand.
ATCTCAACAAACCAACAAGCTTTTGAATTTGAAGATTGCTCCACAAAATCTTCGAAGAAGCTTCTAGAAAGTTAACCCCAAATCTTCAATAACCAAAACAAATCTTGCACAAAATATCAAACAACTAATTAAATATAAATCCCAATTGAAGAATCGAGTACTTAATGTAAATAATAATAATAAGACAAATACTCTAGAGGGGGGGGGGGTTTGAATAGAGTATGGAAGATTTTCGCAAGACTTGCTGCAGTGGAAACTTCAAGGCCTCTAAACTGGATCTCAAGGTCTTGAACTGGACTTCCAAGGTCTTGAAGCAGAACTTCGTTTTGCTGATGCCAAGACAGTACAAATAAACGTAAGTACACAAATTAAATATATAAACACGAGAATTGTTAAAGAGGTTCGACATAACTTGGCCTATGTCCCCGCCCAGGGTTATCCAACCCGTAGGATTCAAACAACTATTATTTCACTTCTTATGGATCCTAGATACAACCGAGAAGATCTTTCCTTCTTCTAAACTCTCGAAGCCTTACCCGCTCCTACCTAGTCAGCTCAAATCCCTTAGAGTCTTAGATACAATTTAGAAGAACTACCCTTCTCGTAGCCTCACCCGCTACTATCTAGTCAACCCAAGCTCTCGTGAAATAATAGCCATAACCACACCAACGTGTGTATACGGTTGAGTATACTCTTAGTATAACAAGAATGATTTATCCTATAACGCTCAAATTTTTTCTTCTCTCTCAACTAGAAATAAAAGCAATTACAACGAGGGAGAGAAAGAAAATAAATAAGCTTGAAGATGATCGCTTTGACTTTGAAGTGCTTGCTTGAATGATGAGCTTGTGTTCCTTTTTTTCTTCACCACTTGCTCTCGTCTTTTATAGGCGCAGGGGCTGTTTTTTTGAAGCCATTAAATCCCACCAAATATGATTTTTTGGTTGCAAAAAATCAGCCCTTCAAATTCAAACGTTGGAAGCCAATTGATTTCCTTCTCCCGTTGAACTTCTTCCCATAAAATAGGTGCATTTGAATTTGAATTTCCTTCTTGCTTTTCCACAAAATCAGCACATGTACACTCCCTGCAAATCTTATTTGAACTTGTGGCAAAAGGTTAATAACAATAAAAGGATATAATCAAATCAAAGCTTATTCACCAACTAAAACCAAATCTTCAAATAATTAAATAAAAAATAAAAACTCTTTTAATCAAATCTGAATTTTGAATTCAAAACAAAATCTCAACCACCTTTATTTTTAAATATATAAATAATAAAGCAAATAAATGAGTATATATTCAACACAAAAAACAAAGAAAAAATTTACAAAACAGGCACTTTATTTGAACATATTTGCAAAATGGTCGAGTTTTTGGACATTTTAGCAAAATGGACTCTATATATATTAATTCTCAACCGCTAACCCTGGATCTTCCCCTCCCTCTCCGGACCTTTCTCCTCTCGCTCTCTCAATCTGTTCCGTCTCTCTCTCTCTCGACGCCGGATCCGGCTCCGATGGCGACGAGTCTCCTCCTGCTGGCCGGACCTCCATCCTCCTCCTCTCCTCCTGTTAGCCGCAACCGCGCGCTCCTCCTCTCCTCCTGTTCGCCGCCGCGTGCCCACCAGATCTACTCCGTCCAGATCTGAATTTGGGAGGTCGGAGGCTGGAGGCGAGGCGTTTTCAGGTGGCATCTCGAATCTGAGAAAAGCAGTGATCGGAGGATCCGAGCAACAACTGGAAGCCTGCATCTTCATCGCTTGGTGGCGGATCTGAGAAGCCAGCGAGCGACGGCCCCGGGGACCAGATCTGTATCGAAGAAGAAAGAAGGCGGGCGGAAACCACTGATTTATGGTGATCGACTGGTTTTATGAAGCCTCCTGTGCAAATCACTTAGTCTCCCCTTCTCGAGCGAGGCGAGCAAGGCCGAGACCTACTTTGGAATGAGATATCAGTGCATTCCAATTCATTTTGCCTTTTTTCAAAAGTAATCCTTAACATTTTATTGAATTGGTCACTTGATGATCATGATTCATGGTGTACTGGATTACTTCTCTTCACTGTGAAATTCCCTGTGAAATTCCCTGTGTTGAACTGCTACAGACATTAGCACGCAGTTTATCATTCAATTGAGTGTGTTGTTGGAATGTGAGCCTCTGTCTCATTTGGAAACGAATTGGTGGTTAATTCCGAATACTTTATGGTTGAATGTCTGTTGTAGGGTGCTTGTGCGTATGACGTTGTTTGCACTTTGCTTTACTGTCATAGAATTACCTGATGTGCTTGCCAATTTCTAGTTGCAAACTACTAGTGCTTACTCTAAATTTTCTACCCCACCTCTAGTTGCATTTGTAACTTGCTGGACTCCCCTTAGTGGGGAATTGATTTCTTATTGATTTCTTAATAATATGTACTGGCCATTAGCCCGCTTACTGATCCAAAAAAAATATATAGAATTAGCAATGTACTCATTAGATAATTAGTTTACATTTTTTAGTAATTTGCACAACATATATTTATATTTGCACAACAGATTAGTATATGTGCACAACATACATTTATACTGTGTTTTAAGAGTTGCGCGACTGTGTTTTAAGAGTTGCACGACTCTGTTGTAAGAGTTGCACGTCTCTGTTTTAAGAGTTGCACGACTCTGTTGTAAGAGTTGCACGACTCTTATATTTGCACGACAAAATATTAAAAAAAATAAAAAAAAAATTAGATTTGATTCATATTTACACAACTTACGGTTATATTTGCACAACATGCTCTTATTTTTGCTCATCAATACTTTATTTTTGCACAACATTCGAGACTTGTGAAATTGTGTCTCGCTTTTTTAATAGATTATTGCACAACACGGTCTTATTTTTGCTCATCAATAGAGTAAAATTGCACAACACGGGAGATTGGTGAAATTTTGCTCAGCATAATCTTATTTTTGCTCACTAATAGGTTATTTTTGCACAACAATCGAGACTTGTGAAATTGTGCTCAACATGATCTTATTTTCTCTCAATATAATTTCATTCGTTCTCAATAAATTATTGCACAACATGCTCCTATTTTTGCTCATCAATACTTTATTTTTGCACAACTAGTGGTGAAAATTAGTGCTGACACTGATATTAGTTACAATTAGTGCTGACACTGATATTAATTACAATTAGTGCTGACACTGATATTAGTTACAATTAGTGGTGAAAATTTGCACGACTCTGGTGTAAGAGTTGCACGACTGTGTTTTAAGAGTTGCACGACTCTGTTTTAAGAGTTGCACGACTCTGTTTTAAGAGTTGCACGACTCTGTTGTAAGAGTTGCATGACTCTTGTTTTAAGAGTTGCATGACTCTATTTGCACAACTTTCGGTTAAGTTTGCACAATGTGCTTTTATATTTGCGCGACACAATGTACTCTTATATTTGCTCATCAATAGACTATGATTGCACAACATGGGTGGATTGATGGAATTATGCTAAACATGTTCTTATTTTTGCACAACAAATTGTAAGAGTTGCACGACTATGTTTTAAGAGTTGCACGACTCTGTTGTAAGAGTTGCACGACTCTCTTGTAAGAGTTGCACGACTCTGTTTTAAGAGTTGTACGACTCTGTTGTAAGAGTTGCACGACTCTGTTGTAAGAGTTGCACGACTCTGTTTTAAGAGTTGCACGACTCTGTTGTAAGAGTTGCACGACTCTGTTGTAAGAGTTCATTTGCCTCTCTACCTTGATAACTCTGTTGTAAGAGTTTCTTCCTTGCAAGTTACTCCGTACAACATTTTAAAAACTATATAAAATATCAACTTTTTATTATTTTAAAAAAATAATATTATACTTTTTAATACTAACTATAATATTATTTTAAAATTTTAATAAAAAAAAATTATGAGTGATTTGTGTGACTATCAAATAACAATATACAGTTAGTGTTGCTAACACTCACTAAAAGTGATGAAAGGTGTACAACAAGGCTATCAGAACTCTCAGAAACTTCATCCTGTATTCAGAAACATTGCTGATACTTATGAAACAATAAGTACAACTACAAGATCACGAGAGAGAGTTACCGATAAAAGGGTTCCCTGTAACAGCTTATAGAGGCGAGACAACCAATGAAATGAAACAAGAACAGAACAGACACCTAAACAAATATCAACAACCGACGAGCAGCCATCAGAACTGGGGAAAATAAGGAAAGAAAAACACAAATCCAAAGATCATTACTCATCGCTTCTGGATGAAAATCTCACTTTCTTCGATTTTCTTCCCGATGAGTACAAGGATGCTGAAATCAGAACAGGCCAACAAGACGAAAAAACAACCACCATTGCATTATTGAAGAATGCCCGTTGAAGTTTCTATTGTGTAGTTCTACACTTCCACTGCACACTCAGTAACCCATCTCCGCCCTATGTGTATCAGTTCCATATCTGGTTTTGCAAGCTAAGGCACCTGAATCATGCCTCCAAAGCACGGTTGTCTTGGTGTGAAAGTTTGCCACTGAGGCTGAGCCAACACCAAATCGGAATGTGCAGCCTGTGTTGTCTGCTACTAAGGCTTTACTTCATTGTATTATTGGTATAGTGGTTTGTCTGCAATTCGCAAAGCAGCGTGACACAAGTAACACAACTACATGTTATTCATATTGTTTGATGAAACAACAAAACAATGGGCAATTAGAGCATAAATGCCTAATCCAATATAGCAGGGTTGAAGGAAGTAAACATTAACAATTTGAACTTTACCCTAGAGGAATCTAAACTAAAAGCCACAGTTTTTTTGTCTCTGCTTTACAATCTGTGATATGATATGGCGTGGCAATAGGCAGAGAGCTAATAGAAATGAGAGCTTAAAACCTAAGCCACATCCATAGCAAAAGAAATAAGCAAGACAGACAATTATTAAAGCAAAGCTAAACACACAAAAAAAAAGCAATTGATCCTTCATAAAGTCCCTTGTTTAACAATATATATCTATTCACCTTCAAAGTCTATATTAGACAGTTCGTAGCAGTGAAGCTAAGGATTAACAGCTAACAATTTATGGATCTATCATTGCTGCATATTGCAGCATCAGAGTGGCTTTTCATAACCTAAGTGTCTCTATTATGCAAGCCACTGGGATGGAGTTCAGACATTATAGCATGTTTTACCAAGTAAATGTGGAAACTTACTAGAATAGCTCTGGACGGAACTGGTTCCCTTGGTACAAATTGGAGCCTCCCGTCTACTTTGGCCTAATGACAGGAGTTCATGTACCCTCTCGGGCCAATCTGAGTTCAATCTACGAGCAAAATCTTCTACCTCCCTGCATAAGAAAAAATTACAGGTATCGTCAAGGCATTCTAGTCCTCCTTGCAATCAGTTTCAAGCTTGAAGGGACTAAGGATTGAGGATATATTACATAAGAAGCATCACACCATACAGAAAGTTGCCCGATGCCAAGAGGAAATGTGCCGATGACACCGGAGATCCAAATTGCAATCAATTGAATCGAAATCAAACATATGACAGAAACGCAAAAACCCTAAACAATCGAGCACAATCAGCAATTACAAATTTCATAGAGGTGGAGACAGATCTACTTACCTCCATACAGCCAGATCGATTGGATGTCTCTCTCGAACAGATCGAAATCCTAAACAATCGGACAGCTAGATCTACGAAGCCAAGTAGCCAGATCTACGAGCGAGAGGACCAAAGATGGACGGAGGAGTGCGCTGGATTCAGGAATCGCCGGAGATGGGGTAAGATGGACGGAGGAAGGAGTCGCTCGCAAGATGGACGGGAGAGAGAGCGTGCGCGCGTGTAGGAGTCGCTCGTAGGAGGAGAAGCGCGGAGGAGAGCGCGTCGGAGAGGGAGAGCGAGGAGGAGAGAGAACGGCGCGTGGGAGAGAGGGAAAGGTTTATATTGCGTCCATTTTACAAAATTGTCCCAAAATGCGGACATTTCGCAAATTACGCCCATTTTGGTGGCTATTTTGCAAAACGCCCCAAAAACAAATCTCTAAAAATCAGATTTAAAGAAATCAAATAAATCTTTTGAACCAAATATGATTTTAAGTAGATATACCCGCATAATAAATATATCCGCACAATAAATCAAATCAAATAAAAGAACTATATAATTGATATTTGCATAAAATACTACCTTATTTGTCTTGCATCATCCCTACAAAAATATATCACATACATTCATCAAGGTGGAGTCAACACCAATAAATAATCTAATTGATATTTGCATAAAATAAATACTACCTTTCTTTGTCTTCCATCATACTAACAAACATATAAAATAAAATAACATCAAAATAGAGTCAACACAGATATTACCAAAAAAAACATTATATAGCCCAGACCTCTTTGATTCGGTATAAAAACGATTTGAAATGTGTGATCACGGGGGAAATATACCCCGGACTAAACGTATTTTATAGCTTGGATTGGCAATAATTATAGCCCGAAATGAATGTGTGTGTGTATATATATAGGTAAAGGTTCAAATGAAAATGAGGCTTAAAATGAAAAATATGCTTAAAGTGAAAATGGGCATCCGGGCTTAATTTAACCCAAAAAATAGGGTCAAACAGGCCCATCAGAAACAAAAACCCTTATTCGCACTCTCTCTGTCTCTCGACCTTCTTCTGCTTCTCTGGGAGGCTGGATAGCGAGCAGATATCGATCTCGTCTTCTGCTTCCAGCAATTTCGTCGACTCTCTCTGAAACATCTCCTTGATGTGTTATGTTGTTGTAATTGTTGTTATAATTGTGTGTTGCAGCTCAACCGATGGATTAGCTCTTGCCATTTAGGCTTTGTTTCAGTTTTTTGTTTCAAATTTCCTGATAGAATCAATTATTCGAATGAAAAGATGGAGGTTGTTTGCTTTTGATTCCGTTAAACTGCATATGTTAAATGCTTGGTAATTTGATTTTGAAATCTCTCTTCCATGGCCTTGTGTCATATATTGATTTCAACTCTACAGTTACAGACTTATAGATAACCCTAGATCACAAAGAAGCTAAATGAAGTCCTCTGATTCGAGGTCGGATGTGGCAAAGAAGTTAAATGTTTTGGTCTTGCTGTTGACCACTACATATGGTGTGAATTAATCTAATTTTATGGTGTTGGCTGAGGATTCAAGAGCACTTTGAAGCTGCTGTCCATCTGTTCAAGTGCTGACTTCTTTATGTGTTGCTTATGGTCTTTAAGAGTTTATTTCGAGCCGTTTTCAATAGAAGTCCTGCACCAGTCACTTGCTCCCCTGAATTTTTTATCGTTTCGGTTGATTTGTATGCTTTTTGAGGAGGTTTCATGTGGTCTGAGTTGGTTACCTACGATATGGCCTTGCTGTTAAAGACTTAAAGCTTTACTTGGTTAGTTTCTTGCTTGCTTTTGAGATTTTTTGCTGCTATTCTGAGCTGTTGGGTTTATTTGAAGTTGGAGTCCATGTGTTTACATAGCTACTTGCTTCTCTCCATGCTTGGGTTTAATTAATGTTTTCGTTTTTTTGTGCTGCTACTTAGTGCAGTGTTCTGTCATATCACTGAAGCCGCTGGCCATTTGCTTGCTCAGCTACTGGCTTCGTCCCAATATGAGGGTGATGAGCTCTCATATTGTAAGATGATGGTGATGAGCTCTCTTATTGTAAGCTGCTGGCCATCTGCATGTTTGATAATCTGCATTTTTTGTTGTTTTTCAGTGTTTAGTGTAAGCTGCGTTTGAAGTCCTGATGTAGTCCTACATTTTAGAGGATGTTATTTTATTGCTTTTCTACTACATTAGGACTTTGGATTATTAGTATGTAAGCCATGTATAATGTGTTATTGTATTAGTATTTCATTGCTTTTAGTTTTTTTGCCTTGAAAAAATTAAAAATGTAGTAGGTCTGCTACTATGATGGTCAAAATTTCGTGCTGTGGCTTTTTTTTTCCTTGGAAAAATGCAATAGGTATGCCTTAAAAGTTGAAATTCAAGGTATGTCTTATTTTTTCCTTGTGTTATAAAATTGCATTAGTATGCACGATTAAAAGCCTATTAGCTCAAAATGGTAGAGCAATGTGTCATGCACAAAGATGCGGGTTCAAATCCCGTATAGGCTATTTCTGGTTGTCTTCTTTGTTTCCGTTCATGAATAAGCTTATGAAGTGCAAGAATAAGATGATAAAGTGCATATATAAGATGATAAAGTTCAAGAATAAAATGATGAGGTGTATGAATTATAATATGAAGTGCATGAGTAAGATTATGACGTGCACAATTAAGATTATAAAGTGAATAAATAAAATGATAAAGTGCAATAATAAAAGGATAAAGTGTAAGAATAATAATATGAAGTGCATGAATAAGGTTATGAAGTGCACAATTAAGATTATAATGTGCAAGAATAAAATGATGAAGTGCACAAATAAAATGATAAAGTGCATGAATAATGCACAAAATAGGCTTTTTGAAATCGTTGTTTTAATTTTGCTCTTTTATTTTGTTTCCGTTGAAATATGATATATAAGGCACTTAAATTTTAGCATTGTAATCAGAATTTTAAACATCTATTTCTCAACAATGTAATCTATTTTTTTTTTCAGCACTATGATTTGATTTTTATGAGGAATAAAATCTAATTTTTAATAACCTATCTTTCAGCACTATAATTTGGATTTTTCAGTACTATAATTTCTCTTTTTTCAGCACTGGAATCTGATTTTTAAACAACTATGCTTCATCATTGTAATTTGAATTTTAAACATTTAAGTTTTAGCACTACAATCTAATTTTTTTCAGCATTGAAATCTTATTTTCATGAGCACTGAAATCTTATTTTTAAGTACTTTAAGTTGAACATTTGTATTATAGAATTGCATGAATATGTCTTACTATTGAACTTTTGTTATAAAATAAGTCGAGTCATCAAAATTATGCACTTTTAGCCTATGTAGGAATCGAACCCACATTTCTGTTTGGGTGTTAAAAGTGTACAAATAAGATGATAAAGTGCAAGAATAAGACAATGAAGTGCATGAATAATAATACGAAGTGCATGAATAAGATTATGAAGTGCACAACTAAGATTACAATGTGCAAAAATAAAATCATGAAGTGCACAATTAAGATTATAAAGTAAGACTATAAATTTTGGAAGCTAGGGTTAAGGTTCTCACCAACCATGCCAATTTGACAATTTCCATATGAAATTTAGCTCCTTTTCCCTTTGTTTTTAGATTTATTTATGGGGTTTAGTAATTGGCTTTTTACATCGAGTGTTTTAGGTTCTTGTCTCAATTATTTGTGCAAAAGAGTGAAGGAATCGGACAGATAAATCTCAATTAATTGTGCAAAAATAAGATATAGTTGTGCAGATTTAGAATACAATTGCGCACATTTAGAATATAATCGTGCATACAACAATTACTAATATTATAACGTGTAAAAGCAAAATACAATTGTGCAGATTTAGAATTCAAGTGTGCATACAACAATTACTAAAAAAAAAGAGTGAAGGAATCTGTTAGATCTTATCTAAATCAATTGTGCAAAAGTAAGATACAATTGTGCAGATTTAAAATACAATTGTGCACATTTAGAATATATAAGTGTGCATACAACAATTACTAATATTATAACGTGTAAAAGCAAGATACAATTGTGCGGATTTAGAATTCAAGTGTGCATACAACAATTACTAAAAAAAAGAGTGAAGGAATCTGTTAGATCTTATCTAAATCAATTGTGCAAAAGTAAGAAACCATTGTGCAGATTTAAAATACAACTGTGCACATCTTTCCACCAACCGAGTGGTGGGACTAATAACATCCTAGGGGAGACATTTTCCATTCTTGATAGATAGTTTTTTTTGATGAAAACCCCCTTCCTTTTTATTCTATTACCATCAAATCCTCAAAAATAATATCAAGCAAGCGAGGCGGTAAATCGTCCTCCGAAAAACTGAAAAAACAACTAGATTTTCTTAGTTGAGCGAGAAAATGAGCAGCCTGATTTCCCCTTCGTTCGGCGCACAAAACTCCATCTACACTCCCTAAATGCATTCGAGATTTTGGTGAGTTCCTTGAGCAGAACCCCCACCACGCCTCCAGGTAGCTTCGTCTGCTGCTTACTGTGCACAAGTGTTTCACAATCAGATTCAATAACCACCGGCTGCACATCCCTCTCAGCCAATCGTACCAGCAGCTGCCCACACCAGAGCAGAGCACCGTCCGAATCCCTCGCGATCGTACCAGCAGCTGCAGATTCCTTTAATCTTTTTATTTTCTTTTTAATGGAAAGACATAATAATAAAAATTTATTGAAAATCAAAATTCAACCAGCAGGAGGAGGATCGGCTACTGCTACAGCATCATCAGACTCCTCTTTCTCCTCCATCTTATCTTCTTTCTTTGCCTCAGCGGCAAGCACAGCGCCACCAGCAGGAGGATCAACTGCTTCTACATCAACTGTTCTCACAAAAAATCAATACAGGAGGCAGTGTTGCTACAAGATTACAACAAGATTAAAAATTGCATAAATCAAAGTATAAAGTGTACCTTTAGAATACATATGTGCAAAAACAAGAGATAAAAGTGCAACTTTAGGCAGTTTCAAGTTTTGACTTTTGACTCCCAAAAATAATTGAAGTTTAAAAAATTAGAAGATAATCTAAACAATAGTTAAACCATCTCTAAACTGTCAAACAACAATTTCTTGGCATAAACCACACAAGAGATAACAAGTACTATCGGATTATGTTATTAATTTCGGTTTTAAATCAAGCATGCTAATTCAGAGCCACACAAAAGCAATCGAACAATAAAAATTGGCTAATGACCACCAGACTCGCACATTTAGAGACCAACACAGTAATTCAAACAGACCAAAACGAAACACTAACTTTTGCTCTAATTAAGCCAATATGACAAGACACACCAGCAGATTTCAACATCAAATTCTAGGGTGTAAGGTAAATGCACGCTTTTAAAACACAAACTGCCAAATGCATAACAGAAAGAATAAACCGCAGACACCAGAAGCATAAAAAAAATTAAAAACTGACAGTATTTCGGGTATTCAAAGCAAGCAAAACCTAATCAGAAACCGACAGCAGTTCGGTTTTAGAGAACAAGAGTGCAAAAATAAATACAGGATAACATCCTTTTACAAAGGAGCCCGTAAGCAAAATGGCCAAAATAATAACATAGAGAGTATATACTATAACAGATTTAAAGTCTAAATATAAGAACTACATTTACAAAGTTAAACTATAGAAACATCTTTTTTCTCCTACCAAGATACATAGTTTTGGTATTGTGCCCTCTATTGACAACCAAGTGAAAGAGTTTGGAATGTGTACACATTACTGATCTTCCAATATTAATAAAGCCTTAATATTCTATTAAACTAAAATCAAGTGTGGCTAGAGCAAGCTATAAAATTATTTTAAAAAAAACACTGAAAAAGTCAAAGTAAAGAAGAATGATCATCAATATTCAATACTTCATCTATATTATCTAAGTTGTAGATAGCTAAAGGAAGATCAGCTAATCAATTTTTCATTATCCCCTTGATTCCTATGAATGTAGGAAACTTGTATTTCTCATTCATTGACACATGTTAAACAACAAATGCAGTTCAATTCAATTAGAACAAAAATCTAAATTCACAAATTTAGCTGATAAGAAAACTTGCACACTTGACACAGACCTGATGCAAGTCCTTTACTTATATAAAATCATGAAATAAATAGAAGTAGGTATGGATACTAAACAACAAATGCAATTCAATTAGAACAAGAGATAGTAATTAATCACCATTCACAATTTAGTCACTCCAATTAACTTTTACAGCACAAGAGATTCAGTGAAAGGGAGTTAACAAGAGCATTAGATGATGGAATCACGTGACATATGACAGGCATCTAGCATATCTCCTACAAGGAAGTAGCTAACTTTTACAATGACCATTGCTTTTTACAGCTTGTTTCAGTTAGGCACACGAGCAAAAAGGTGTTTCAGAATGCCTAACATTACAGTACAGAGCAATAACTCCAATGGCAGATGGACAATATCAACTAACAAAATTGGCACCATACTCAAACAATTATAAAGCAACAAGCTCTTCAAAATTGGAAAATCACTTCCTGTGCCTCACAAAGCATTCCCTATGTTTAGCAGCAGATTTCAAACAGATTGTGCAGTGTTGGAAATGCAATTCCTGTAGCCAACAATCTTTCATGAAATTCAATCAAAACAACAATGTGGTAATCAATGGCAAATGGTGAATTACGCACTAATAAAATTCATTCCATACCTATTAGATGACATCTCAATAGCAATAAAATCTCGGCGCAAATGATCTAAATCATATATAAGCGCAATAAAATCTCAGATTTAGGGGGGGGGGGTGCCCTAATTTGAAGATTCTTTTTCAACGGAAGATATTTCCTCACTGCTGACGACGACAATATCATCGGTGGTCACCTCTTCGGGAGATTTCGTCCTGAGAGACGCGGAGGACGCGAGAGAGCCAAGAGTTGGAACTGGAGGTGCTATGTCGAAGTTGAATGAGCCGATTGGTTAGGCGAAGAGGGAGAAGGAGCATAAGAGGGAGAGTCCGAAGCATTTGAGTCGCCATGGTTGCGAGTTAGGGCGAAGGATCTCAGGACGATTGGGGAGGCGAAGAGGGAGAAGAAGGAGCGTGTTTAATTGCCCGGTTCAGCCCAATTTATTTTAAATGGGTCCGGTTCGAAATTTTTTTTAATTAAACCCGCGTGTGGTTCGCGCCATCTTATTCCCCATTTTCACTTTAAGCATTATTTTCACTTTAAGCCTCATTTTCATTTTAACCCCACTATATATATAGGGTGAGGTTAAAATGAAAAATGGGCTTAAAATGAAAATTTGGCTTAAAGTGAAAATGGAGGAAAACAACACACGCGCTCCGGTTCGGCGCCGGTTCATTGATAAAAAAACAAAAAAAAACAGAAGCGGACTAGACCGGCTCAAAAAAAAAACCCTTCTTCCTCTTCCTCCTCTCGCCTGCAACGCGTCTTCTCACACCTTCCTCGGTTGCTCCTCCAGCCGCCGTCCCTCTGACCTCACCAGCCGCCGACGGCAAGTCCCCAAGCCCCGATCCCAAGAAGACTCCGACCTCTCTCCCCAGCAGCAGCGAGCGTCCGAGACTCCTCCGGAATGTCGAGCAGCCACCGGTGGTGCCGACAGCCTCCTTCTGAGCTAGGCAAATCGAGTCCAGCTTCCGAACAAACCACCGATGGACACTGTCCGACTAGCCTCTCCTCCTCCTCATCTCCTCCATTGAATCACAAGGCAAGTTTCTAATAACCCCCAATTTTTAGGTTTTGCTAAATTGAATAAATTTGTAAAATCTTAAAATTTAATGAGTGAAATTGAAAGTTATTTATGATGATTTCTTATTGAATTAGATTGATTGAGAGTTTTTTTAGTTGGATTTGAGATTATTGTTCTTAACTGAGGAAAAGGCAACACAAACTGGAATATTCACATAGTAAATGCTCATACACAGGATTCATGGAGTTGCACAAGTATCTTACAAATAATATCTGAATGGTTGCTACTACTTGATTTTTCAATTGCGCCAAGTATAAATCTAAATTATTATTATTTTTCTGCAATTGCTTGTTGTAGCAATCTGAATTTTTTATTCAAAATGATCGTAGACTGAATGTAAATGGAGCTGCTACATTCATCGTATGATTTAAAGTTTAGTTTGATTTGATTCTCAACTGCTTTCTCTTTTGTTCAGTAATGATGGATCTGATTGATGTTGTAAAACCTTGACATTTGCTTTGCTTCTGGGTTTGATGTGTAGTTACTGTAAATGTCATCCTTTCTTCTGCCTCTCCATCACATTCCATGTTTATTTAATTTCAGTAGTTACTTTCCTCGTATCTGCTAAAGAAGAAAAGGTCTTGTTTTGTTTTGTTTTTTAATTTCAGTAGTTAAATTGTTTTTGAAAATTTAGAAAATCCAAAACCCATTTTTGGAGTTTTTGAAACTTTCAAGTGCCTGATTTTCAAATAAAAGATGTATGTTGATCATCTAGTTCAATTCATAACTAATTCTCAATTGCACCGAGACTTTAGTGATTGAAACAAATTGAGGTTTGATAATTGTGAGTTGATTTATGCATCTTCCCTGCCATCACAACACATCAATCTGCTGTACTTATTTATTTTTTTTGACAGAAGACAACATCTCCTAGGTATTCAGTTTTAAATGTCACAATAGAATAAGCAACATATATTCAAAACTGATTATTTAGGTTTCTACTCTCTTTATTGATCAAGTGTTGCAGATTCAAGATGCCGAAATTGGCAGATACCTCAAATTTGAAGTTGACATTTTTTACTCTAGTTGATTCATCATTTAGCTTAGACTTAACCTGTTCGCATTCGTTGTTTTACGATACATAATTTTCCATGTTTTGTCACTGCTGTGAAAGTATCGACAAATACCTCAAATTTCAGGAGAATGATCCAACATGATCTCCCTCCTCAAGTTCAATATGAAGCAAGACATGGCCAAAGCCAAGACAACAAGGAAGGAGGTGGTGACAGTGAAGTAGAAGATAACGCATCTTGCTACAATGGTCGGGCCATTGATTTCCATCTGATTAGCAAGGACGTTAGTGATGCAAAGGGGTTGATGACTTGTAAAGCTTGTAGATCAAGAGAAGTAAGCGTGCTTTTGTTTCCTTGTAAGCACTTGTGTTTGTGTAAAGAATGTGAAAGTCGGGTTTCAGTTTGTCCGTTGTGTCATTGTTCAAAGATTCTTGCGCTTGAGGTTCACATGTAAAATGGTATGTAATGACATTTGTTATGTACAATGACCTTATTCCTTGAGCCTTATTTTAGCATGGACGAATGGAATATGGAGTTAGGCATCCACATTTGGATGTTTGATCAGGAAGAAAAAATGTAGTTTTATGTCTCTATTTCATGCTGCTAGCTTATGTTGAGGTGAACTGGAAAATAGTTTTATGTGAAACATATTGACATCTGCATCAGTTTGGACTTCAGTAACAACTTTTTTGTGTTCATATGACAGGTCATCATGCTATCAGATTGCAATGTTGTTTAATATATGCTGTCATACATTGAGTTATGATTCTTATGAATCATCAAAATTTTAAATGGAAAAATAGCCAAAATAATCCCACTTATCCCACACTTCAACCAAAAATAATCCCAATTTTAAAAATAATCAATTTATTTCCAGCCTATCATAGAGTATATATCGAAAATGAAACATTGTCAGCAAGTGACATTGACATATCACTACTCACAAAACAAACCATTAAAAAAATACAAATACCAAATAATTACAATTGCACAACTGTATTTTACTATTGCACAATTGTATTTTACAATTGCACAACTCTAATAAAAGACTCTTGATTTAAAAATTAACCTTTTAATAATGCTATTTTGGTATGTGATGAATTAGCAAGATTGGATTAAGTTAACTACTTAACTTCTATTTTTTAGTAATTGTTGTATACAATTGTATTCTAAATCTACACAATTGTATCTTACTTTTGCACAATTAATTGAGATAAGATTTGCCGGATTCCTTCCCTCTTTTTTAGTAATTGTTGTATATACACTTGTATTCTAAATCTGCACAATTGTATCTTACTTTTGAACGTTATAATATTAGTAATTGTTGTATGCACACTTGTACTCTAAATGTGCACAATTGTATTCTAAATCTGCACAAATGTATCTTACTTTTGCACAATTGATTGAGGTAAGATCTATCAGATTCCTTCACCCTTTTTTAGTAATTGTTTTTTGCACACTTGTATTCTAAATCAGTACAATTTTGTCTTACTTTTGAACATTATAATATTAGTAATTGTTGTATGCACACTTGTACTCTAAATGTGCACAATTTTATTCTAAATCTGCACAAATGTATCTTACTTTTGCACAATTGATTGAGGTAAGATCTGTCAGATTCCTTCACCCTTTTTTAGTAATTGTTTTTTGCACATTTGTACTCTAAATGTGCACAATTGTATTCTAAATCTGCACAAATGTATCTTACTTTTGCATAATTGATTGAGGTAAGATCTGTCAAATTCCTTCACCCTTTTTTAGTAATTGTTTTTTGCACACTTGTATTCTAAATCAGTACAATTTTATCTTACTTTTGAACGTTATAATATTAGTAGTTGTTGTATGCACACTTGTATACTGAATGTGCAAAATTGTATTCTAAATCTGCACAATTGAAAATTAACCTTGTAATAATGCTATTTTAGCACGTGATGCATTAGCAAGATTAGATTCAGTTAACTAGTTACCTTCTATTTTTTTTTCAATTAAGTTAAAATGTCCATATATTTGTACCAGGAATTTGATTTTTTTAGAAATAGAAATTTGATTTGAAAATTAATCTTATTCATGAACAGAAATAAAAATAAGACACCCACGAATAGCTTATGCGGGATTTGAACCTGTGTCTTTGCGCATAGCACATCGCTCTCCCATTTTGAGCTAATAGGCTTTAATGGCACATCACACTTATTAATGCAATTTTAGAATACAATTATGCAATTTGAACTATATTAAGTGCAAAAATAAGATATATTAGTGCAATTTTAGATATAAATTATGCAATCTGAAGTCAATAAGTAGTGGAAGCCAAATATTAAACTTGGTTTCTAAAATAGTAAATTATTTCACATGTTTGATCACAACAAGCGACGCCATATAATAAGGTGAAAGAATAAGAAGATATGTGTAAATGATTAACAAGGGTTTCAAATTTTCCCCTAGTTGAACTTTTTATTTGCAAGGAAAAAGAACCTAAATTCTTAACCTAAAAACACCAATATTCTATTTTAACATAGTTTGCTGTAATAACCTAAAACAACAATCAATATAAAAGTGTCCCTAGCATCAGCTTCGCTTGCAATCGAACACTAAGTGGTTCATAACAAAGGTAGCCCTCAAAATTGGTAGATTGCAAGTGTACACCGGAATAGGTATGAATTAGATCTTATCTTGAGGGTATAGGTTACTTTAGGTATAGTATGGGTTTTTATTATTTGAAAATAATAAGAGTTTTGAACATGCTAATTTTCTGTTGAGAAAAAATAAAGCCAGTCCTTCAGTTTTTTCCAAAAACGATGGTTGTAAGCCAATAATTTCAGGTGTGTTATTTTCGCTAGTTCTTTCCTTTTGCCAAAAAAATTGGTTTGAACCTAATCAAAGCTACAGACAGAATAAAAGGTGAACAACATTTTCGACATGCAACAAATGAACAAACTAGCAAGTCTAGCAGAGGAATCTCTTCTTCGATTGAACAACAGCAACAAATCATCTTCAGACGAGCTTAACAACCCCCATAACAGCTCCACAAATAGTTGTACAGTACAATACAACCCAACAGCAAAGCCACACAGTTTAAGAGTGCAACAGTAGCTACGCCAGAAATAGTACAGCTTAAGCTAATATATGACACGATTTAATGGCAGCAAATGATTATCAATCAACACACTAAATGGTAACCATAGAACTCAAGATAATGAATTCAACTAATTGTAACAGAACAACCTATAAGGCCATCAGGAAATAAAAATCTAAATTACAAACAACACATTCCTTGTTCAGTTGAGGTCTATAATGAAACACCAGCTTATTAAAGAAGATCCACACAATAGCAGCGACAGAAAAATGGAAAATCCATGGATAAAGAACCACATCACAAAACCAATTCGAAATTCTTATGGAAGCAATTGAACAATTCGAACAAATTCCTCAAGAAAACATTAATCAAAAACCATAGCAGAGGAGGAAATGGAAAAAAAATCCAAGAATTAATGAAATGCTAAATGCAAACTCACCTCATCAGTTGAAATTCACCTAGACCGGGCTTCATCCTTCATTAGTAGCTCCAGGGAGGCGCTGAGGCGGTGTCAAGGAGGCTGCCTATGCCTTGGACAATCGAAACCACAGGAGAGCGGCACGAGAGGAGAGGGATATGGAATCACCGTCCTCGTCGCATCCTAACCAGCGCCGCCGCCGCCTTCAGGGCACCGCTCAATCGTCTGGAATCGCATCTCCACCATCGTCATCAACCTTCTATGTTCGATGGAGCCTGGAGAAGGACTAAACGAGAGCGAATTGAACAGAGACAAAGAAAGATCGGCGATTTTGAGAGAAAGAAGAAGAGGGCGAGCGAGAGAACCAACGACTCAATGAGAGCGAATAAGGTCAGACCATTATATATATATATATATATATATATATATATATATATATATATATATATATATATATATATATATATATATATATATCCCGGATATTGGAGGCATATACCCCCAGTGTAGTTTCCACCTCATTGTATTGAGATTTTTGTAGGAATCTATACCCTAGATTATTTTTGTTAATACCCAGGGTATAAATTCAGACCCATTTTTTACCCCAACCTACCTGAAGTCCGGAGCAAAAATCTGTCAGATGCGGGGTATACGTTTCAAAACGCCCGGGTTAAAAAATGGTTTTTGTACTAGTGGTGGGACTAATTGGATGTGTAGAAAGTCAAATTATATGTTAAATATCGACTCGTAGATTGATATTGCATATACTACTACATTAAAGGCCTATTGTAGCGGCTAAAAAGTGCTACAAGAAAGCAAAATACCGCTACCTAAAGGCTAATGTGGCGGTTTTATAGCTGCTACATCTGCTGCCGATGCCTTTGCTCTAAAGTGGCGGTTTTCTATAGCTAATGTAGCGGTTTCTCAATGAAAAACAAAACCGCTACAATATCATAAAAAACCGCTACATATAGGCCTTCATCTGGAGGTTTTGAGTATGTCCTTGGGTGACACATATTTAAACCTAGGGTAGCGGTTTTTTTACACAAGGCAACATCATCCCTCATCTATTGTGGCGGTTCACAAAGCTTCAATATTCCTATACTTTTATATAATTATATCAATTATAATTATTACATGCAAATATGTGGTTGTAAATAAAATAAAATTACACATTAACAACACAAGGTCAAAATTACACATTATCACCGGTTTATACTTTCAACAATTAGAAATAAATAAAAAGGAGCCAAACACAGTGCATCTCAAACTGTCATAGATACATTGAAACACATAGGCAAAACCAAAGCCCTACAAACTGTCGTCTCTTCTTTCGCTATAACTTCTAATTACAGCACCATATACCACATTAACAGCACAAGGTCAAAAGAAACAAAGGCACCGCAATTATCCTGTCAAAAAAGATACGATTAGAGATAAAATCAAAGATAAATTCACAAATAGTAATATAGTATTAAAAGCTGAGTTTTTAAAAGCTGAGTTTTTAATCATTAACAGTGGATGGAGGGAGTCTTCAAATTACAATTTAGAAGATACAAAATACAAACCGCAAGCCTTGTGTTTGCCATGAATGAATGAAAAATGTATAGCCTTAAAAGCCTTGTGTTCCCTTTTCCAAGTTCTATCTTCTTCTACTTTCATCGAGAAGTTCAAATTCTTATATTCTAATGCTCACACCATGTAACTGTTACAAGAGAATACTAAAAAATAATATGATTAATGTATGCTATTCTAATGCTCACAACATGTAATTGAAGACTGGCATATATAAAAAAATTCAAGAGTGACTCAAGATAAACTATTCAATTAGATTCCAAAATCTCGAAGCTATGAATTATTAGATGTTAAATCATATAATGAATGCAGAAGGATAATAATTATTAGTGTAGTTTATAACCATTGAAAGAGCATTAAAGATTAGCAACTTAGGATAAACTATTAAAATGATAGCTATTGAACTTTTATATCAAAAGTGCAAGTTAACCCAAGTATATATTGTCTACTGGAAGAGCATCTAAGTCTAGATTAATTGAGAATTGCTAAAGGATCTTGTAGGATGTTCAATGTCATAAGTACTTGAAACAAAGGGTGATTCACTCCAACTTTTAAGATAACCTTGTTAGAGATACATGAACAAAGACACCAGAGACAAAATTTCAAACATAAAAAACACATGTGCATCTCTTTTCTCAATAACTTCTCAGAAACACATGGAAAGGAAGAAAATATAAGACAAAGATCACATGCACCTCTTTATATAAATGGAAGGCCACGACATAGTACTTTTGTTTTGAGTAACCGGATTTTCTCAATTTTTGAATTACATAGACCCTTTCAAGCTGTAACAAAGCGAGAAATGGAATAGACAATGCCCGTGAAAGAAACAACAAAGCAATATGCAATGCCAAAGAATTAAGAATAAACATATAAAATAATGATGATTGAGAACTTAAGGATAATAATGTTATGATATTCTAACTCTATTATGATGTCCTCCCTGGTTCTGCACCATCAACTTCTAGTGAACCACTTAGCACACAGAACAAAAGCTATGAGACCGAACAAAAATAAGAATACACATATACACAAATGATGACTGGGAGAAAACTATCTAATTCAGAAAACATGTCACCTCTTCCAAAATATGTCTCATAGACAATTCCAAGGCTCACGATAGACACAATTGCATAGAACCTTGTGGTTGTAGTTAAGTGAAAATATGATTACGTTGACAAAAAAAAAAGACAACCAATATTTTAGAAACTAAACTAAGGTATATCTAAAAACTAAACTAGTCGAAATTTAAGTAAAGAGTCCATATAAAGCAAATACAATTAAAAGGCAACCTCAACTATGACACATTCAAAACCTTGACTAAAGTTTTATCCACGAAATTTCTTCACCAAGCCAGCCAACTACACAGAGTGATAACTGGTGAGCCCTAGACCCTTTATTCATGAAATGACGCTTCACCAAACCAGCTGACTACACATAGAATGATAACAAGAAATAATAATATGCTTTTTTTCCTACAAAAGATCACAACAAGCACCATCCTCACAGTAGTGCTGCCCTGTTGGTGACCTTGGCCAATAAGGGTTTTCCACTAGCAAGAGACCATAAGCATTGATCTAAAGACAAGTCAAACTATGAATGCCAAAGTATGATAGTTAAAGACAAGTCTAACTATGCTTCAATTGAAAATAAAAAAGGGCTTGTGAATGAGAACGTTTCCAAAGCTACGACAATTGGATCAGGAGCTACAAGAAAAAGAATTACAAGTGATAATGCTATTATCATGGTGCAACACGAGGGATGTAATAGAGTTTCACCCAAAATAACAGCTACAAATTTGAATAAGAGGCCTCCCAAGGACTATTTTATGCATTTACATAACAATTAAAAATCAACAACGATCAGAAACCAACAACAAGCACTAGCAATCAGACATAACCATTAACCCACTCCAATTTATCAGTCACCAACCATTCAAAATATTTTAAGAAAAAAAAATAAATTTTAAAACCAACCTACAAGAAAAAAAAGTGTACTTACCTGCCATAAATCCTCTCAAAAGGGAATTCGATATCAAAGGATTGTGCATTAGTCTTGGTTGGGCCTACATTTATGATATAGAGGGAAAAAATGTTAACCTATAAAGAAAAATATATCCTAGTAAGCTCTATAATCAAGGATTGTTTGTGTTGCTTGGACTAAGGAATTACTCTAAAAAGAAGAAGAGAATTATACAAAATGTATCTAGTAAATAATAGATTATTAATTCACATAGATCTTCTCATGTTTCTCTACTAACAGACCCTTAAACAATTTGTGCTAGAAAAAATTACTCCTAGAAAATTCAGGCAAACAAAAATCTATACATTCTTATTTCACATTTGAAACATGTACTCAAGTATATCTATGCCACCAGACCTCCGGCCTGTCACAAAAGCAAAAAGTTAGCCTGAGCTTAGACCAAGTGCAACGGAGCACCATGCGAATCAAAAGCAGCGCCAGCTCAGCCAGTTTGGCATCTTGGAGGAGAGAGAAATTTTTGATTCGCATGAAACGCTGCTTGCATTTGCTTCGACTCATCCGGATTTTATTTTTGTTTATTTTTTTTTGCCAACCAATGGGAACATGACATATGGCAAAGGGATTTTAATTAAATTACAAACCTCTATTTATTCGCTAAATAAATTTATTTTTTTTATAAAAAATTATTTTTGAATAGGATTTATTTTTCTCTATCCAATGACACCCATTTTGCATATGTTTGGAAGAAGAAAAAAATTCGCTAAGTTTACCATATGTTACAGATTTATAGTCACATAAACAACATTAAGTTAAATCAATGTAAACTTACACCATAAAAATACATAAATTTTAACATTAAAATTAGTATTGGGTTACACATAGTTAGCCTTATTTTTTTTGTTTCCGCATTTTTTCAGTGTATAAAGTTAATAAAATATTTATAAATTTAATCGTATGCCTTTTTATTTTAATGATACGTATTAATATTAATAATATCATTAACAAAAAAATTAAGTAAAATAAATCAACATTTAGCCTAATAAATATAAAAAAGTGTAAAATGAGTTTTGATTCGCACGACTCTCTGTTGTGAGTGAAAAATGTAAAAAGCTGAAAAGTTAGTGGAATGCTGAGGTGGCAGGAATAGTTGCTGATGTGGCTGAAATGAGCTTTGATTCGTGCGACTCTCTGTTGAACATGGCCTTAGTGTTGACGGATAAAATTTTATGAGTCCCCAGATCATTAATTAGCCTCAAAATGCTAATATAATCGGTTTTGTGCCTTAGTCTCAAGTTGGACATTTTTTTTACCACACTACCTCCTACTCCCTCCTAGTCATCGATTAGTGGGTGACAATCTATTAAAATAATTGTTACCCCTAATATTTGTTATCTAAACAACTCTATGGATATGTATTCCATTTGTTAGGTAAAGATAAAAGATGACTAAAAAAATAAATAAAGAAATGAGTCCTAAATAAAAATGGCGGAGGCTTTTAATCCATTAAAAGAGGCTAATTGAAAGAGGGTCACCAGTTACAAATTGATGGCCACCGGTTACAAAGGCTACCGATCGTAACGCATGGGCTAAATGATGGAGGTGCAACAAATGCAAAGGGCAGTTACTTGCCATATGTTGATGTATATATATACATGCATGATGGAGAACAGAAGGAGGGTGGGGGGAGGCCATAGTTCTAATTCTTCCCAAAACAAACTAGAGGGGCCGGGGGCCATAGCTCAGCACATCTTCACCAAAACAAAATGGAGGAACATGGGGGCTTCATCCTTTTTAAAAAAGGGACGGCAAGTGAAGGTTTCCGAATTCAGTGGGAAGGTCGTCGTCAACTTCACCAATGGCCAAATCAACAAGCCATGAAGCAGTGATCACCCATAACAAAGGCAAACTGCAGAGATTGCCTTTACCAAATTAAGGCATATGACGTCTCCGTTTTGCGCGTCTCCGGATTTGGCATCCTGGATGCAAGTTCACCCTCACACCATATGGATGATCTCCATGAAAAGAAGGGCTTGCCAGCAGAACCAAGCAGGCCACCACAACGGTGCCGGAGTTCCCGAGTTCTTACCATCCGGTTGTCGTCGCTGACCAAAGATTCATGTCAAAGATCGATCGAGCCCCGTCGATAGCCACATTCTTGGTTCTCGGACAATAAATGAGGCTACAATGAAGATGGAGGTGGTGACGAGGCCCACTGCTACTACCAAGAAGGCGGGGATCGAGTGTCCACAAATGAAGTCCGTGCATGGTGACAATGACCATGACTTGTAGTCGGGAGGATCCGAGTAATCTTTCGAGATTCGTACGGTTCCAAGTTCCAACCACTACGCGATGTCAAAGACTCGTGGGCTGGCTCGAAACATTCGATCACGAAAAATACATGTATGTGTGATCGATCTGGCAAATGAGAAAAAATAAAAATAAAGGGAGTGTGAATACATGTGAATATATAGGGCAATCTCCAAACATTCACATATGAGCAAAGCACGCCACGGAGCAGTAGGAAGGGCCCATCGTCATCAACAGCTAGCCACCGCACAAGGAGCCTGTCAACATTGTCAAAAGCTTGCTCTCGAAAGCCGGCGACTCACAACGGAGCTCCCTCGGTGATCCCCAACAGCTGCACAAGGCAACCCCCGCTCTCCCGCAGCCTCAAAAGTCACTAATATGACGCCAAGACGATCATCAAATGCAGCTCAAGGATATACATGATACATGGCCAGCAGGGCATCTTTCCGCGACTCTCGATCGGTCACCGATGGTCCCGGCATGCCTGCGACCCAAGTTCTCTAGCCTATGCCATGCTACCTGCCACCGAAGGTCAACAAATCCCTCTAAAGAATGGTCAAAGCGGCCTTTAACGCCCGACAAAAGGAAGTATAAAAATTGAAATCATACTTTTACGGAGGGAGAACAACTGCTCAGACAGTCAAGCTCTGGACGTTGGTCCGAATAGCTCAAAGGGTATCCAAGACCGTGGAAAATTGGTACCAAAAGAAGGCTATGCAAGGAGTATGTCGGAAGAAGTAGAGACAGAAACGGAGCACTGTAATGGCCCCAGCTGTTGTCAGAAGTTGACCTCCCGTCCACGATTTTAAACGAACTTGTCAGCAAGGTTTCGGTTCTCTTACGATGGCCCACAGAATCGATGTTCGTGAAGGGTCATGGAGTGAGCTCCATACCTTCTCGCTACCTCCAAAAAAGGAGCCAATACGACCTTCACATACAACGCAAGATTGGTCAAAGACCAGCTTGGGTTGATATGCACACAACAAGGCGTCTTTACACGCTCCTCGAGCACCCGACGATGATCTCTGCGTGTCCCCGACCCAATTTTACGATATTATGTCATGCCAACTACATCCCAAGGCTCACAAATGCCCCCGAGGATCGATCGACGAAGTCTCGAAAACCACGCAAAAGGAGCCACGAAGAGCATATATATGCTATATAACAAATATATATATATATATATATATAGCAGTCAAGTTGGCGATACTATTGTGAACAACTCCATCTATGTCTAAGTGTAAAAAGAGTTGAAATCAATAGAGGGCACTGCAAAGAAGGCGACCAAAGAAAGAGAAACAAAAAAAACGGAGCTTTGTAGCAGTGGTGGTGAAGCTGCGAAGTTGACACGTTCATGCAATTTTTGCGAAAGAACTGCCCAGCAGCCCATTTTAAGGCACCATTGTGTTCAGATCCGGGTGTCTATAAGCAAACAAAAACTTGTGATCGATAGAGGACATCACGAGAAACATGCAGAAATACAAATCAACCAAAGCAAAGTTTTGTAGAAGCAGCAGCAGGGCTCGGAAGTTGACATATTCACGCAGTTTCTGCGAAAGAACTGCCCAGCAGCCCACTTTAAGGCCGTATTGCGTTCAGCTATAGAAGTATATGAGCCAACAGAAACTAGTGGTTGATAGAGGACATTACAAGGAACATGGAGTAACAAAAATCAACAAAAACGGAGCTCTGTAGCAGCAATGGCGAGGCTCCAAATTTGACATGTTCACACAGTTTCTGCAAGTTCTTTTGCAACGGTTCGGGTCCGTTCATGGTGAGCTGCTGCGTCAGCACTTTCCAAGAGCCTCCTATGATGATGAGAGAGTATAATTGCGGTGCTTGGAAGCCTTGGTCATGCCCGTCCAAGTGTCCCTCGAGCTTGTCACATACACAAGTCTAGTTCGACAACTAAGTCGGATGAAGTTCGACACACGATCACATCAGGCCAATTTGAAAGTGTCCGCAAGAACTTTGGTGGCTTAACGCTCTCGACAAGCTACTCGATCTGCATCAAGTTCAACAACTATCGAGTCTCACCTCAAAGCTCAAATAAAAAAAACATGTGAAATGCAACAGGAGGAACTACTGGTGATTTGATCCCTTCAAAAAGGTACGTAGGACACTCGATACAAAGTCAAAGCTCATCGAGTTCAATTGCCAAAAGCAAATCAAATAAAGTTGTTCGTGTAGAACTACGTTAAGATTTGATGCTCTTTACGAGCTACGTAGGAAATCCGGTAAAAGCACATGTCTATCGGATTCAATCACATGCCCCAAAATCAAAT
This sequence comes from Persicaria tinctoria, assembly GCA_037127255.1. Taxonomy (NCBI): domain Eukaryota; kingdom Viridiplantae; phylum Streptophyta; class Magnoliopsida; order Caryophyllales; family Polygonaceae; genus Persicaria; species Persicaria tinctoria. The sequence goes on from JBANSL010000004.1 coordinate 12,646,024, forward strand.
GAAGTTATCCAAAGCCAAGAACTACGTCATGACTTGATGCTCTTGACGAGCTACGTAGGAAACTTGACCCGAGTCAAATTCTCGTTGAGTTCAGTCGTTCCAAAAACCAAATTTCCATCAAATCCAAAATATCCACTCTTACTCGATACAAAGCTTCCGCTCGTCGAGTTTGATCACACCAAAAATCAAGACTAAAGTCCACCAAATTCAAATTTATCAAGAACTACATAGGTTTGATGCTCTCGAAGAGCTACGTAGGAAGCTCGATAGCAAGTCATACAACAATCGAGTTCAACCCCAAATTCCAAAAGAAGAGATCAAATGAAGTTGCTTCCAATTCCAAGGCGGAACTACGGAGACTTGATTCCGTCTCAAACGGATACGTAGGAAGCTCAATACAAAGTCAAATTCATTGAGTTCAGCCGCGATCCAAAGTCAAGGATCATACCCAATATGTCCGAACTACGAAGGCTTGATGCTCTTAAACGAGCTACGTAGGGAAACTCGACATCAAGTCATACAAATGTTCAGTCCAGCCGCAAGTTTCAAATCAAATTCATACCTTTGAACTACGAGTGATTTGATTCCGTCATCACGGATACGTAGGAAACCCATATCCGGGTTCAATCACAAACCTCAAAGAAAACAAATCAAACCCGATACTCTATCGAGTAGAAACCCAAACACATACCCAAACTTAAATCAGACACCATGTCTAAACCAAATAAAATCCAAACGCCCTACCACATACCAAATCAGACACAAAGTCTAACCAAACCAACCCCAAATACATAAAACCTATTACTTCGAACTACGTTGGACTTGATCCTTCCCATGAAGGTACGTAGGCAACCCTCATCAACGGGTACAGTCCAGACAACCAAAAAACCCAAATCCTTGTCCTTTTCAAGTATCTGTATAATTTGAGATTGTGAGGAAGTACAGATAAGGGTCGAACTCAAATAAACAATTCAAATTGAAATGTGTTCTGCAAGATTGTTCCTTTAACAATTTTTGCCTAACACTTAGTTTTGTTATTCATTCATGAGCATGTTTGAGAAACCCCAAAGACAATAAGCAAAAGCTAAAATAAGAACAGGCGGATACTAAGATAAGCTATCAATATTGCGGAAGACCATCTAATCTCTTTGCCGCAAAAGCATTATATTGTTCAAACGCCTCATCTTTAAGAAGTATATATGCACATCTGGAATACGAATTAATATTAGCATGCATTAGGCTACTTATAGCTGCCCCTTAAATACTTATTTACAAGTTTCTGTTATGTTCTTTTTCTTATTTGGGAATAAATTTGTTTGTTTGGGGATCGATTATGTTATTTAGTGCTCTTGTGGACTTACAAATCTAAAATCTACTTTTGTTTTTATCTCTTCTTGCCTATAGAACTAAACAATACAATATTTAAGTGTTTTATCTCCATTTTATTGTGACGTATACTCTAATTCCCTGGTGCTTGAAGATTAGCATTCCATTAGCACGCCAAATTTGCATTCTTAATATTATAATTTTGTAAGTCATGCAATGAAAAATTCAATAAAGAGAAAATATTATATTGGAAAGTAAGGATCAAACCTTGTCAAGCGTATTCATGAGCGAGAAAAAACAGAGAATCGGTAATCTTCGTACCCTGGCTCGGAGGTATCATCTTTAACCCCCACTCAATCGCATACAATCGACCTATTTGAGAAAATTCAGAGGGGAAGGGTAAAAAAAATTGAAATATGGGTTTAAAATAAAAGAGTCTAGGGTTTGTAGGTAGGAGATGAAGTTGAAGGGATGAAGGAGAAAAGAGTTACAAGTAGTAGACGAATGAGTGGGCTCACTGTTGTAAAGCTCATCTGCGCATTAGAAATATGAAAGCAGCAGCTTTGCGGGTTCGTTATTGCTCGCCATTGATTCCTTCCTTCTTTCAAGCTTGAGGCCACTGGAGCTTCGAAATTAATTGTCCTTCAAACTCTGTATTCCCCTCACCCTCATCGCTTTCCTAATCTCTCTCCGAGCTTTAATTTTCTGAGACCGATAATCGTTTCTACCCCCCCCCCCCCCTTTGAATTCTTCCGTTAATGGCTTATCTTTATCTCCCTCTTCTGAGTCTTATCGCTTCTATTCTTCCAAACCCTAGGAGTAATTGTTAAAAAAATAAAGAGTAAAGTGTTTTATTTGAGCGGCATTTTAAATTTTTTGGAAAAATTGAGCCGAGAAATAAAATGGACCCGCGCTAGTAATTTTCATTCCAAAAACCGCCTCCTTAGATACCTTTAAACCGCCACGTTATACAAGGGATTAGAAAACCCCTTCCACAACTGCCCCAATAAGTTGAACCGCTACATAAACAGCTGCCTTATCCTAAACCGCCACTATGAACCGCTCCATTAGAAAAACCGCCACTAGAGACCGCTGGATTAGATCGTAATTGTAGTAGTGATATGTATCTTGATTAATTTATATTCTTAATGCTATTTCTAGGTTAAATTTTAACCGTGTTAGAGATAAGGGTTGCCAGGACTCGTAAGACTAGTAATCTACGTAAGATTTGAACAAGAACATTCGTAGAAAAAGACAAGAACTAGAGCCTGAAACAAGGATCAAAACTCATCAACATAGTGTACGTGAACCTAATTCTCTCAATTGCATTCAAAACACACTTTAACTCTATTTGCTCGTTTCCGCTTTGCTAAAAGGCGGATTTTTTTTTCTCACTAAAATTTCCCCATATTCTTACCTGTGTTTAGAGACAACGAACCTCAGAGTACCCGGTGACAAGAGTGCTGTCCATGATAAAAGCAAACGGAGTCAACCCAATCTCCTCTGTCACACAACATATTGGAAATCAAACAAGTTCTTCCGATTCCTAGAGTTTCTAATTGGCAATGGCAGAAGGTCCGGCTATTGGAATTGATCTTGGCACTACCTACTCCTGCGTCGCAGTTTGGCAGCACGATCGGGTTGAGATCATCGCCAATGATCAAGGTAACCGGACCACGCCTTCCTACGTCGCCTTCAACGATACCGAGCGTATGATTGGAGACGCTGCTAAGAATCAGGTTGCCATGAACCCACTCAACACTGTGTTTGGTATGATTTCTTTCTTTTCCTTGCTTTCATTTTGTTTGTGCTGTGTTGACTCTTGCTTTCTGTCACCTGATGCTACGCCAAAGATTCTAATCAATGAACAAATCAGAACTTGAAATCTATGAAATTAATGTTTGTGTCCTTGTATATGTTTAAATATATTTGTCCCAAATTTGATCTCTCGGACTCTTAGAAATTGTAAATGAAATATGAATGGAGTCCTTCAGCAGTTGAGCTGATTTTGGTTGCTTTTGGATCGAGGGATTTATATAGTAGGCCGAGTATCCATTAAAACCTACCTAATCGATCGAACTGGGATCCGTTTAATTGCTTCTATTTCGTAATTAGTTTTAGATGTAATTGAATAACATATTCAATTCAACACGTTGGATTTTTTATGTTAAATGGCAGATGCGAAGAGGTTGATCGGCAGGAGATTTAGCGACCCATTGGTACAGAGTGACATGAAGTTTTGGCCATTCGAGGTTATTCCCGGAGCTTCTGACAAGCCGATGATTGTTGTCACCCACAAGGGCGAGGAAAAGCAATTCAGTGCTGAAGAAATCTCATCAATGGTGCTTACGAAGATGAAGGAAACTGCCGAGGCTTATCTCGGTACACCCATCAAGAACGCTGTAGTGACAGTCCCGGCTTACTTCAATGACTCCCAACGGCAGGCGACTAAGGATGCCGGGGTTATTGCGGGCTTGAATGTCATGTGTATCGTCAACGAGCCCATAGCTGCTGCCATTGCCTACGGCTTTGACAAGAAGTTGAGCAGCAACAGCGGGAAGAATGTGCTCATCTTTGATCTTGGTGGTGGCACATTTGATGTTTCTCTCCTTACAATTGGGGAGGCCAGTGAAGAGAAGGATGTGCTTCTCTTCGATGTGAAGGCAACCGCTGGTGACACCCACCTTGGTGGAGAGGATTTCGATAACGAGTTGGTGAACCACTTTGTCGAGGAGTTCAAGAGAAAGCATAAGAAGGACATCAGTGGCAATCCGAAGGCCCTTAGGAGATTGAGGACTGCTTGTGAGAGGGCGAAGAGAACTCTTTCGTCTACTGTTCAGACAACCATTGAGGTTGATTCTCTATATGAAGGTGTAGATTTCTACACTACGATTACTCGTGCCAAGTTTGAGAAGTTGAACTTGGACCTATTTGTGAAATGTAAGGAGCCCCTCGAGCTGTTGGGAAAAATACGCTGAACTTTTCCGAAAATCAGAATAATGAGAATGACAATGATAGAAAACACACACAAGATGTTTCTAAGCTGCCGCAAAACTTTGATATAATGAAAACGTGATTACAACTAAATTACTTGACACCCACACCCAAAACTACACTCTGGAATTTTACGCAGAAAATTCTCCCTGAAAGCTTCTCTCTGTTTAATGCTTTAAACTAAGCTTTTCTCTCTGTGTTTTTGGATTGGATATATAACAAATCAAATCCTATGAGTTTATATAGGTTTACAAGATTTGAAATGGACGGTGGAACTCTCACACACCCATTGTAATTACCCTTTTTACACACAACCTAATAAAAGAATGGTTGTTATTTTCTTTTATTAAAACTAAAATTAGAATTGCTATTTCTTCAACAATCTCCCACTTGAAGACTGATTTCACTCTGTCTTCACACATATGGTCTTGTTACTCTTGTAGGCCAACTGAAGTTGAACACAACTTCAATTTATCAAGCGTCACCGTCTTTGTTAACATGTCTGCTGGATTCTTACTACCTTGGATCTTCTCCAGTTTCAATACATCATCTTCCAACAACGATCTGATGAAATGGTATCGAAGTCCAATGTGCTTGGTTCTAGAATGAAATGCCGAATTCTTCGCCAAGTGTATTGCACTCTGACTGTCACTGTACAAGATGTTATTCTCTTGCACGAATCCCAGCTCTGTTAACAAGCCTTGAAGCCATATCATCTCTTTACTAGCTTCAGTCACTGCTACATACTCAGCCTCTGTAGTTGATAAAGCAACAATCTTCTGCAGTTGTGACATCCAACTAACAGCTGTATTTCCGACAGTGAATATGTATCCGGTTGTGCTCTTCCGGTGATCGACTTCGCCTCCAAAGTCAGCATCTACATAGCCTTGTACTTTTAATTCACCATTACCAAAGTACAAGCATTTTTCTGTCGTTCCTTGTAGGTACCTTAAAATCCATTTCACTGCTTCCCAGTGAACTTTTCCGGGATTTGACATAAACCTACTTACAGCTCCGACTGCTTGTCCAATATCTGGTCTTGTACAGACCATTGCATACATCAAACTCCCGATGGCTGAGGCATAAGGAATCTTAGCCATGAGAGCTCTTTCTTCTTCTGTTTTAGGAGATTGATCCTTGGATAAGCGAAAATGGTTAGCCAAGGGTGTCCCAACTGGTTTTGCATTGCCCATGTTGAACCTTTGCAAGACACGTTTGATATACTCTGACTGAGACAACTGCAATGTCCCTTTCTGCCTATCTCTTGTAATTTGCATTCCAAGAATCTTCTTTGCTGGACCCAAGTCCTTCATGTCAAACTCTTTTGATAACTGGTTCTTCAACCTTCTGATATCATTCATATCAGAACCTGCTACCAACATATCATCAACATATAAGAGTAAAATGATATAGCTGGACTGATATCTTTTGACATAGCAACAGTGGTCGGCGTTACACTTCTGGAAACCTTCCTTGTGCATGAAGCCATCAAACTTTTTGTACCACTGCCTCGGAGCTTGCTTTAGGCCATACAAGCTCTTCTTGAGTCTGCACACCATCTTCTCTTTTCCCTTTTCTGAGAAACCTTCTGGTTGATGCATGTATATCTCCTCATCTAAGTCTCCGTGAAGAAATGCAGTCTTCACATCTAATTGTTCAAGATGGAGATCTTCAGCGGCAACAATACTCAACACTGATCTAATAGTAGTGTGCTTCACAACTGGGGCAAAAATATCTGTGTAGTCAACACCTTCTTTTTGCTGAAAGCCTTTGACTACTAGTCGAGCTTTGTACCTCTTAGAGCCATCATGCTCATCTTTTACCCGGTACAACCATCTATTGTGAAGTGCCTTCTTCCCTATGGGCAACTCAGCAAGTTCCCACGTTTGGTTAGAAACCAAAGACTGCATCTCATCTTTCATTGCAAGCTCCCACTGGCTTGCTTCACCGCTCTGGCAAGCTTCATCATAGCATTCGGGCTCCCCTCCATCAGTCAACAATAAATAATTCATATATCTCCTGTTAGGCACATGTGGCCGAGAAGACCTTCTCAATACATGAGTTGGAGTAGAAGGTAGTGTCGTGTTAGTCTCTTGTGCACTACTTTCTCCAACATGCTCCTCTGACTGAGGATTTATTGCGACCGGTTCTGTCATAGAACAATCTGGAAGATAATCTGCATCTGCAAATACTGGGCCATTCTGCTTTGAATTAATGGCGTCACTTTTTGTCAAGTCCTTATACATGACTGACTCATTGAAAATCACATCTCTGCTACGGATAACCTTCTTCTTTTCATCATCCCAAATGCGATAGCCAAACTCATCCTCGCCATAGCCGATGAAAGTGCATTTCTTAGATTTCGGATCAAGCTTATTCCTGCCATGATCACTAATATGCACATATGCTACGCAACCAAAAACTTTTAAGTGCGAAAGTTTTATGTCTTTACTGCTCCATACCTCTTCTGGTATTTGGTAATCTAACGGAACCGAGGGACCTCGATTGATCAGGTAACATGCCGTATTGACTGCTTCTGCCCAGAACTGCTTCGGTAGACCTGACTGTATACAAATGCTTCTGGCTCTTTCTGTCAATGTTCGGTTCATACGCTCAGCTACACCGTTTTGCTGAGGTGTACCTGGAACCGTTCTCTCCATTCGGATCCCATACTCATAACAAAAGCTTTTGAACATGGTGTCTACATACTCGCCACCATTGTCGGTTCTAAGCCTTTTAACTTTCACACCTGTCTCATTTTCAACCATAGCTTTCCATCTTTTGAAAGCCTCAAAAACTTCAGACTTGTGTTTCAGAAAGTACACCCATACTTTCCGAGAGTAATCATCGATGAAAGTCACAAAATAGTGCTTTCCGCCAATGGATGCTGTAGTGGTTGGCCCCCAAACATCGGAGTGGACAAGCTCTAGCCGATTCTTCTTTGGAGATCTGCCATTTGTTTGAAAGCTTACCCTCTTCTGCTTTCCAAGTATGCAATCTTCACACATGCCCATTTCAACTGAGCGTAGACCTGCAAGCTTTCCCTTTGAATGCATGAGTTTCATCCCTTTCTCACTCATGTGGCCAAGTCTCTGGTGCCACATTTTGGAATCTTCATTTCCTGATGCAACTGCAATTGAGCAACGTGCCCCTGCTGTCATGTAAAGAGTACCACTCTTCTTTCCATGAACTATTGTCATTGCACCCCTTGAAATCTTCCATTTATCACCATTGAAAATTGTATCATAGCCTTCATCTGCCAACTGGCCTACTGATATCAAGTTCTTTCTTAGATCAAGAATGTGTCGAACGTCTTTTAGCTCCCATACAAAGCCATTCAACTTAATCTTCACTTCACCTTTACCGATAATTGCACAAGGTTGATCATCACCAAGATATACATTTCCAAGGTTCCCCGGGACATAGCTCTCAAAGAGCTCTTTCTTTGAGGTAGCATGAAATGATGCTCCAGAATCTAACACCCAAGATTCGTCCTTTCTCTCCAAGGAACATATCAATGCATCATCTGCTCTAGGATTAAAGCTAACATTTGCCTCCACCTTCGTCTCTTGTTTTTGTGGAGCGCTCTTGCATTGATTTTTGTAGTGCCCGGTACTCCCACAATTCCAACACTCGATGGTCTTCGAGCCAGAGGAACTGTTGGGATTCCTTGACCTCGACCTCTTGTCTTTTGGTCTGCCTTGATTGTTCGATCTTCCATGTCCATTTCCTCTGGTTGAATTTCTCCCTCTTGACTCTGTACGTAAAACTGAAGAGGTTGATGATTCACCCGACCCTCTCCGTCGGATCTCTTCACTGAGCACCAGATCACGAACATCATCAAACTTTAACTTATTGCTTCCCGTTGAGCTACTCACAGCCGTGACGGTAGCATTCCAACTATCTGGAAGAGAAGACAAAAGTATCAAGGCTCGTACTTCCTCATCAAATTCAATCCCAACTGAACTCAACTGGGTTGTGACTGTGTTGAGTTCATTGAGATGTTGAGCTACCGATGCGCCTTCTGTCATCCGCAAATTGAATAACCGCCTCATCAAATGAACTTTGTTAGAGGCAGATGGCTTCTCGTACATATTAGAAAGGGCTGACATAAGACCTACCGTGGTAGTTTCCTTTGCTATGTTGAAGGCAACATTGCGTGATAACGTAAGTCGGATAACTCCAAGGGCTTGTCTATCCAGGAGATTCCAATCTTCATCCTTCATGCCCTCGGGCTTCTTTTCTGACAGAGGTTGATAAAGTTTTTTCTGGTACAAATAATCTTCGATTTGCATCTTCCAAAATCCGAAATCTGCACCATCGAACTTGTCTAGTTTCACCTTTCTATCTTCTGCGGCCATTGCTCCCACTCAAATCTGACTTTATGTGGATTGTTTATAATCTGGCTCTGATACCAATTGTTGGGAAAAATACGCTGAACTTTTCCGAAAATCAGAATAATGAGAATGACAATGATAGAAAACACACACAAGATGTTTCTAATCTGCCGCAAAACTTTGATATAATGAAAACGTGATTACAACTAAATTACTTGACACCCACACCCAAAACTACACTCTGGAATTTTACGCAGAAAATTCTCCCTGAAATCTTCTCTCTGTTTAATGCTTTAAACTAAGCTTTTCTCTCTGTGTTTTTGGATTGGATATATAACAAATCAAATCCTATGAGTTTATATAGGTTTACAAGATTTGAAATGGACGGTGGAACTCTCACACACCTCTCATTGTAATTATCCTTTTTACACACAACCTAATAAAAGAATGGTTGTTATTTTCTTTTATTAAAACTAAAATTAGAATTGATATTTCTTCAACACGAGCAGTGTTTGAGGGACGCCGATATGGACAAGAGTATTGTCCATGATATTGTGCTTGTTGGTGGCTCAACTAGGATTTCGAAAGTGCAACAACTTCTGCAGGAGTTCTTCAGTGGTAAAGGGCTAAGCAAGAGCATCAACCCAGATGAAGCTGTGGCATTTGGTGCTGCGGTACTAGCTGCGAAATTGAGTGGCCAGGGTAACCAAAGGGTTCATGATATTCTGTTGTCGGATGTCACTCCCTTATCACTTGGTGTGGAGATTCGTGTTGATGAGATGTCTGTTGTGGTCCCTCGGAACACCACCATCCCATGCAAGAAGGAGAAGGAATACACTACTCTCATTGATAACCAGACAAGTATCCTCTTCCCGGTCTATGAAGGTGAGCGAGCATGTACAAAGGACAACAACTTGTTGGGCGAGTTCAGGCTCTCTGGTGTTCCTCCTGCTCCAAAGGGTGTTGCTAAGATCAATGTCTGCTTTGACATCGATGTTGATGGCATATTGAATGTGTCGGCCGAGGACAAAAAAACCAGACAGAAGAACAAGATCACAATCACCAATGACAATGGAAGGCTGTCCAAGGAGGAGATCAAGAAGATGGTGGAGGAGGCAGAGAAGTACAAGGCAGAGGACGAGGAGTTCAAGAAGAAAGTGAATGCCAAGAATGCATTGGAGAAATACGCGGACAATATGAGGAACACCATCAACAATGAGGAGATTCAGTCCAAGCTTGGTGCAGACAAGAAGAAGATTGAGGAGGCCATTGATTCCACGATTATCTGGTTGGAGGCTACCCATCTTGCTGGGTCGGACGAATATGAGGACAAGATGAAGAAGCTGGAGAACCTCTGGAACCCCATCATCATCAAGATATACCAGGATTGACACAGAAGGCCCAACCAGTTGTGCTAGTCCCAAGATTGATCGGAAGTCGACTCAACTAGGTAGTTTCCTTTTCAACTACGTACTCTTTTGATGTTGTTATCCTCTATGAATACAAGTTGTTGATGTTGTAATGAATCCGTATGACACAAGTATTGGTTTTCTATCCTATCAAACCACATGTTCGTTTGATAATTTTATGCGTTAGATCAAGGGATACTGAAGCTACATTTAAAGTTGGCAGGATCTTACCCAACCTCAAAAACTAATTGTCAAAATATTCGTTGAGAAATAAATAATTATACATTTATTCACTACCTGAAACTATTTACAAAAATATTCATTTTTTTAAAGGAGATCAGAAACACGCGGTCTGAAACCGCATTTCATTCGAAAGCTGTAAAATTTAAAATCTATATCTATATAATATCTATATCAATCAATCAATCAATCAATATATATAATAATAAAACAGAGACGTGGAAATCATATGTGGCGGACTTTGGTCGATTTCGCTTATGTGTCGTTTTCGGGTTCAATATGTTATATGACAGAGTTTTGTTGACAAGTCAATTAATGATGATCCAATAAATTTAAGTCATGTTTAAACAAAATAAAAAAAAATTTGAGTCATGTTTAAACAAAATAAAAAAAAAATTAAGTCATGTCATACAACGACTCAATTTATCTATCCACGTGTGTCTGTTAGGATTAGAATATTAGGGGTTATAGTTGTAATTAGTAGAAAGTGGGGCTTGAGGATATAAATACCAATCTCAAGGTAGTGTACGGGCATCTTTGAATGAAATGAAAAACCCAGTTACCGGGCATGATCAGAGAGAGCGTGAAGCATCATCGATTAAAGGGGATTAAAGTAGCGCCGGCAGCACCTTCCATCTCACATCTTTTCTTTGCTGATGATTGTGTTCTGTTTCTGGAAGCATCCTGTCAACAGAGTTTGGAAATGATTCATATCCTCCATACTTATGGAGCAGCGTCAGGACAACAGGTAAACTTCTCGAAGTCAGAACTGTCTTTCAGCAGGAATGTTGATGAGGAGAAACGCAAGGAACTGCAGGAGATTTTGGGAGTGCGCGAGGTGTCGAAACACGAGCGCTATCTTGGATTGCCTACTATGGTGGGGCGATCCAAGAAGGTGATTTTTCAGCATATTAAGGAGAGGGTATGGAAGAAGGTCAAGGGATGGAAGGAGAGGACGTTGTCAAGAGCGGGAAAGGAAGTGTTGATCAAGGCAATTGCTCAGGCCATTCCTACATATACTATGTCTTGTTTTCTACTACCGGTGGGATTGTGCAGGGACATTGAGATGATGTTATGTAATTTCTGGTGGGGAGATAAGGGGGGTAGAAACAAAACTCATTGGATGAAGTGGAAGAGGTTGTGTCGGGCTAAGGATAAAGGAGGAATGGGCTTTCGAGACTTAGAGATATTCAACAAAGCCTTATTGGCGAAGCAAGCATGGCGCATCTTGAGAGATCCTGACTCCATACTAGCCAGAATTATGAAAGCGCGGTATTATCCTAGGGGTTCGTTCGATCAAGCTCCTTTAGGATATAATCCGAGCTACACTTGGCGTAGCATCATCAGTGGCCGAGATGTGCTTTTGGAGGGGCTGAGATGGAAAGTCGGCAATGGTTCCGAAATCAGTGTTTGGGATGATAAATGGCTGCCAAGGCCAACGAGCTATAAGGTGGTTGGGAACCTTCTTGGAGGTGATCCGGATATGAGAGTCATTCAACTGATTGACTGGGAGACTGGTCGGTGGGATGAGGAGCGACTAAACCAGGTGCTTCTACCGTGTGATATAGATGAGGTACACCAGATACGCCTCGTTGAGCCGGGTGTGAAGGATCAACAGATTTGGGGCTGGACAAAGAACGGAGTCTTCACGGTACGGTCGGCGTACTACATGCTTCTCGAAAAGGTGCAGGATGGTGATGGAAGTGCTGGTACTTCGGACTCTCCCCAAATGAGCAGAGTATGGAAGGGGCTCTGGAAACTGAAAGTGCTACCGAGAGTGGTGTCGACGGTTTGGAGAGCGGTCTCCGGGATTCTTCCGTGCATGAGGAACCTTGTTAGGAGACGCATCACGGATGTTGGGAGCTGTGATTTGTGCGGTAAGGAGGAAACAATTGAGCATGTGTTGTTCGAGTGCACTCAAGCGAGGAAGGTTTGGCGATACGCTCCTAAGCTTGAGAGAATCTGGAGGTGCTCAAGATCGATTCTGGATGTGTTTGCTACGGTATTTACTGACTGCAATACAACGGAGAGGCAAAGATGGGCAGTGACGGTGTGGAGTTTGTGGGGCAACAGGAACAAGCGTATTTTTGAGGGAACTCGACACTGGCCTCGGGAGATATTTCAAGAGGTGGAGGCCATGCTGCACGAGAATGAGACGCACCGAGATGTTATGGTCAATCCGAGAACAATTCAAGAAGCACAAGTGGGAGACAGAAGGTGGAGAAAACCGTATGGATCCACCTTAAAGCTCAATTGTGATGCCAGTGTCACTACAAAAAAAAATTAATTTTGCCACGCCAGTTAGCTTCGGCAAGCGTTTGCCGTGGCAATTTATGCCCTTTTGCCATGGCAGTAGCCACGGCAAGCATTGCATCTGAAAAAAAAAACAAGATATTAGCAACGGGGTGAGTTTGCCGTGACTATTGGGTCGATTTTGCCACCCCAGTTAGGTTTACCGTGGCCATTAAATTGGTTTTTTCAGGACTTAGCCACGGTAATAGAGCACCGAAACTAACTTTGCCATATACCTAACCCGAACCCTAATAAACGCTCCCCTCCTGTTCACTCAGACAAACCCTCCCTTTCATCTCTTTCTTCTCTCCTCACCTACCGTCGTCGCTTCCTCGAGCTCTCAAACCCCTCTTCAATGGCTTCCGCATCCTCCCCTCCCCTCATTCCGTCTCCCTCACTATGCATCCTTCACTTTCCTCATTCAGGGTTCTTCCTCCCGCGACCCTGCCTTCACCGGCCTCTCTCCAAACCCTCACCCTCTCGCCTCTCTCATTGGTCGCAGCCATTGATGGCTCTCTCGATCTCCCTCCAAGCACCCATAGTACCCATCATCCTCTCATGGCTCTCCCTTTAGCAACGCCACCGGATTGTAGGAGGCTAAAGCCTCCTTGTTTGCTGAATCGACCCCTCGACGCCAGATCTGAGGCCACCTCTCTCTCAATCTCCGATTCGAACAGCCCCGCTCCTCATCTCCCTCCTTGAACGCCCCCGAGTCCTCGCGCTCACGCACGCCGCTCCTCCTCGCGCTCCTTCGCCTCGTCGCTGGGGACCCAAGGTCGCCTCGTCGCTCCTTCGCCTCTCTCTCACTCTCTCTCACTCTTAATGTTCTTTGCTGAAATTTTTTGTTTGATTTATAAGGGTTGTTCGATTATGGTTGTCTAGTTGCTGCTCGATTGCTGTTCGAAATCAATGTTGATCGATTGTTGCCTGTCGATTGCAATTAGGGCTCCAGATTTTTTCCACTGATTTACAGCATGGTTTATCGGTTGAATCGGGGTTGCCTCATCTGTCATGGATTGCTGCCTTGCGTACCTCCTTTCGAATGCTGCTTTCCGTTTACTGCCTTGTTAAGTTGTTCGTGACTAATACATTTAGCCTTGCTTTTGTATTTTGTTTATTCCTGCAAGTTAAAGTCTTATATATTGCTTGTGTTCTATTAATATTTTTGCTTCATTTTGAGTAATGTCATCTTGCTCCTATTTGATTGTTGCCTTGTGTTTACGTACTGCCTTGTTCAATTGTTTGTAAATGATTTCTTCAGCTAATTGTTGTTCAATTGTGGTTGATTATTCACTGATTTCTCTTTGATTTATTTGGTCTCATAATTTAGATTTGATTGTTTTTACTTAATTTCCATAATAAATGCATTTATTATATTAGAGATTTCTATATTTATTATAGTATATAATAAATGCATTGATTGTTCAATTGTGGTTGATTGTAGAGAAGTGGTTGGAGTTTGAGTGTAAATTTTTTTAGAGATTTTGGTATTTTCATCTCTATATTAGAGAATTTTTACAAGAACGGTTGGGGTTGCTCTTATTTCTGACATTTGTTTCCTGGGTTTGTTTGAATAATGTTTAGGCTCTTGCTAGAGAAATTGTGAGCTCAAGAAAAACTGTGAATCGCTTGTATGAGAATAAAGCTCAGCTAAATTCAATATCAATGCACCTTGGAGAAAGTGTTGGTATACTTTTTTTAAGCTCTTATTATCCATATTTTAATTGTATAAATGCTTACCATTATATACGGAGTATCTTATTGAATGCTCTTTTTGTTTGTTGTATCTCGACCCCGTAATCCTCAATCATTCCAAGATTGAAATTTCAAAATATTTGTGTTTTATTTGTGTGTGGATGTATTGCTTTTGTTGATGTTTTTGGAAATTGGTTCTTCTGGTAAATTACATCATGGTAAAAGTTCAGATCTTATCATATGGACGTTGATATTTGCTTTTATTTTATGTTCTCAATTATTTGTTTTTTTTCCCTTCCTGTTTTGCACTTATTTAGCATTATGAACAACCCTAAATAATGAAATATTAGTTTTAAACTTGAAATTCTCGGCAGACTATCTTACACTTTAAGAAATCTATCTCCACTTTATGTTAATGAAGAAAGTAGGCGCCTTCTTAATTTCATTTTTGGTTTTAGATTTGAAATTTTCAGCCCTTCTTTTTGCCTTGTCTCTTATCTAAATTTTTCTCTATGTCTTTCTTGGAATGTTTATACTTCTAAGGCTACTTTCTTGTAGTGATTAATTTTCATTAAGAATAAGAATTGCCTTGACAACTTAGTATACTTTTTTTTATGGAGGTTGTACCTTTATATATTATATATGTGACTTTGCGTGTTTTTCTCAACTTCATCCAATTGAAGGCTTGCTTGCATGATGTCTTCCACTTTCTTTTTCTGCTAATGGAAGCTGATATTCTCCTCCTCTGGTCCTTTCAGTAAGTTTGAAGTTAGAATTCTGCTATTAGAAAGTTTAGAGTTAGAATTACTGTTGTCTTTTAGAGCTACTGGCTGGTTCTTTATTTGTTGAATTCCGTCAGAAGACATACTAAATAAGTGTTACTTTTGAAGATCAGGAGAGCTAAGATCCAAAGGGAAACACTCTCTAGAAGGTGCACATTCTTTAAGGTACCTGTAACTAGTTTGCTTTGCTGACAACACAAATTTCATAATGAGATTACCAGCTAACACTTGATCATTATTATTGTAGCTTATCAGAAGCTTTGAACGCCAATATCTTAAACTAGATGTGGGGTTTGTTGATCAAAGCACACCTAATAAGGAATCTATTTGGGGCGTCTATGTGTCTGAAGCTCTGAAATGGCTAACAAGATTCTTATCAGCAGTCAAGAGTTATCACCATCAAGTGAGTGACTATCTTCTACCCACCTACCCACCCTTTCTTCCTTTGCTACTTAAATTTACACCGTGTTACACAGTCACGCAGTAAGCACAAAGCGAACTATTCTTTTACCTTTTATTAAATTTAGATCATGTTATAAGATGCACTCTTATTGTCTGTTTCGATACTCACTTTACAGTTGCAAGCCGTTGTAAGACGGGATGCAGAGGCATGTTGTCACAACTTCTCTTGCCAATGCAGAGCTGGTCTTTGTTATGGTATGTTTGAGTACCAATTCAAGCCATACCTATTTAAACTTTCATACCAGTGATGCTGATTCCATCTTAATCTGGATGTCGCAGGCTTCTGCTTTTATACTCTTCCCCATAATGAGTGCTTGGATGCTTTTGTTATCACAGTGGAGTTAGCTGATTTTGACACGCCCCATACTGATACAGGTTTGACACGCTTTCCTTTTTTCCCTTTTCTGTTTCGATTTATAATGATTAGAGGGACAAGAACATCTGAAGGAAAATGAATGAAACCCCACTTTGCTCCTCTTACATATGCCGAAATGGGTTTATTTAGCCTTTAGAAATGGCCGAAACATTGACAATCACAATCAAGAGGTCCTGAACTACCGAAGGTGAAACCGTGTCCTGCACTAAAGCTCCCACACCATCTCATCTGCCCAAGCACCTTAGAGAGTTTCTTAGATGTTCCACCAACTTTGGTGGGAGACAGATATGAGCATTTCTTTCCTAAATTCTCTATATGCATATTTATTTTTATTTGCTTTAGGAGTACTGAGCAGTATTGATATTCAATTCTTATATACTTGCTGATTTTAAAACAACTATGCATGATTTTGGTATGATAATGTTTGTTATAATTTTGGTAGTGTTTGTTTAATGCCCTGCTCATTATATGTTGTCTCCATCAAGTTCATGGTGTTCATTGGTCTTAAAGTATGTCATTTGTTTTTTTTATCCAGCTTGTCGATCTCCATCAAGTTCATGGTGTTCATTGATCTGCACCAAGTTCTCGTGAGTTGAAACAACCATATGTTATTCTTTCTTTGTTTCTTTTTTTTTTACAAGAGCCATGTTAATCTTGCTTGTTGAAGTAATACTGCTGTCTTTTAGTTAAGTAAGTTTGGAGTTAGAATTACTATTGTCTTTTGGACATTTTATTTTTGGTTAAAATGTAGTTTTGGACATTTTATTGTATATGTATGTTTTGTAATTATGTATTTTTATTCTATATAAATTATGTAGTTTGTTGTCATTTTATTATAAATGTAAATTTTGTATAATGAATGAAATTTTATTATATAGGTAATTGTGTGTATTATTTGATTTTTTTAAAAAAAGTATTGGACTTTTTAGCCCGGGTCTAAAGAATCCGGGCTAAAAAGCAGTTTTTTTTTTATTTTCCACCCAGACCTTAGCTACGGCAACCTACCGTCGCAAATGTGTCGTGTCTTTCATACGGGGTCGCTTAGCCGTAGCTATGCCGTGGCTAGGTTGGTCGCCACGGCAAGCATCCGTAGCTATTAGCATTTTGCCACCGCAGACTTGGCCACCCCTAGTTTCCCGTGGCTACGTCCGTGGCTAAATAGGTTTTGCCACCCCAGATCAGCCTTTCGCCACGGTAAATTGCCGATGCTAAATTGTTTTTTTTTTTGTAGTGTGTACTGCCTTCGGGACAGGCGGCCATAGGTGTGGTGTGCAGAAATGGATCGGGAGAGATGCTGTTTGGAGCCCAGCGACAGATTCAGCACACAAGCTGCGTAGAAATGGCCGAAGCGGAGAGCGTGGTGTGGGCTCTGCAACTGACAAAGCAAAGGGGAATGTATACGCTTCAACTGGAGTCCGACAATCAAGCTCTGGTGAGCAAGCTAAAGCATGGCTGCGAGGGACTGGGCTCGTTGTATGATGTGATAACAGCAATTATGAGGTTAGCGGAGTCCCTTGACACGGTTGAGTGGTCTCATACTAGACGGGAAGGAAACAAAGTGGCGCATGGTTTAGCATCCTTAAGACCCATTTCACATACGATGTTCTTTTCAATTCATGATCTTCCAGTAGATGTTAGACTAATTTTATTAAGTGAAATGGAATGAGGTTTGATTTGTGCTAAAAAAAAAAAACCAGTTACATTCTTCATCCTCTTCATCTCTCGCTCTCTCCTTCTCCAATCTCTCTTCTCTCTCAATTCTCCATGAAAGTAAACTCAAGGTCCTAACAAGTGGTATAAGAGCCTCTCGGTTCTTGGACCAGAGACGCACAATCGGAATCGCGAATTCGTCGGATAATGGCAACCTTCAGCGAAAGTTTCAGTTTTTCAGGGAGCGGGACGAACGCTCCATCCTCATCAAGATCAGGCTTAAGCTCCATGAAATTTCGACAGAAGTATTGCTGGAGGTGTTCTCCACCTGTGGCCATATAGAAATGGTGGAAATTTTCAGATCTGGAGAGGAATTTCATTCCAAGGTTTGCTTTGAAGACCAAGACTCAACCATGAGAGCTCTCGATTGGTACAATGGCTGGTGCATTTACGGTAGTTTTTGCCAATTAGAGTTATTTCAAGCATCACAAGTCATCGATCGATCCATCAATATCGAAGTTCCGACCCTAGAAGTTATGCCAGAAATTGGTGAGAGACATAGTAGGATGGAAGAGATTCCAATTAAGGGCGACGACATTCAAATCGCTCAGGATTCACCAAGAAATTTCGATCAGAAATTCGAGGAGTTTTCAGAGATTGTTCTTGGGGATTCAAAATCGGAATCGCGCGAGGTCCAGGAATTCAGTGTGGAAGACGACGACGAATCAAGCGAGCCAGAAATCGAAGAAATCAAGGCCCCAATGACAGAAGAAAAGCGAATGGATGACCCGATTGCAGATGGGCAACAAGAAAGAAAGTCTTCGCTGAATTCGTCTGAGCCATCGCCCTTGTTGATGTCGTGTGCGAGTGTTGTCCTTGGAGATGGGCAACAAGGGTGCATCGATCCTACAATGTGTTGGGGAATCAGCGTTGGAAAAAGTCGGAAAATCAACCTGGAACGGTTCTCGGAGTGTTCGTCATGGCAGCAATTAGAAAATGCAACACAAAGGCAAGAATTTCAAATGCAATCCGGCTCTTCAGAGGTAATTCCCTATCCTCTAGCAGTTGTAGTGTTGAAAGAACTTGACGAAAAGGACGTTTTAATGGGTACGATAGCTGTCCGGGCGAAAAACAGTGATGCCTATAACCTGTTTGTGGAAATGCCTAGGATAGATATGGAACCATTCCAGGAAATTGATGCAGTAATAGGTAAACCAAGGATGGTAGAAAGGAATTTGATCTTTGATCCAGGAATTAGTGTGTTGGTTATTGGAAACGGATTTAGAAAGGGGATATTTGGGTTGTTTCTTGATCTGAAGCTTGTAAAGATTGGACTAAGATTATTACCTTATGATAGAGGAAAATCAGGAGGTGCTAGCATTCAAGGTTGGTTTCAGCTAAAACAATCCGCTGCTAGCATTCCAGGAAAAGATTGTGTTGTTCAAACTGAGAAACCTAGACTTGTAGCCATTCAGATTTTTGATCCGGGTGGAGGTTTTGCTCTGATGGTTACTCTGAGATGCTCCAACTGTTACACAAATGTTTGCTATTTGGTTTATAGGCTGCTACTTGCTACAGAATGACATGTACTGATGTACACAGCACTTTAATTGATCCAAATATTGTGATGGATGGGTTAGGTGGACCACAAGTATGGAAGGATATGTGAAAAGACATGGTGTATAATTTTTTTTTTAGCTTGGTAAAGGATAAACAGTACATGGTGTCACCATGTTGTCCTCAAATTTTGCAAATGAGAAGCATTTTGGGTGACTGATCCGGGTGGACACCAATTGCATTTTTGAGAAACTGGCTCTTTGTACTGTTTGTGTGTGGGCGTGGCTTGTGTTGCTGCAGAATATGCCCTCGTGTGTGAAGGATACCTGACAGAAAGTGTGGATGAGGAAGGGTTAAGCAGGTTACTTGTATTGTTGATGCAGTTACTGCATTCATGGCAGGACTACAAGGAAGTACTGGAATTTGTTGGTTCTTGTGATAAGTGTGGAAAGCTACTGCAAGCCAAGTTGATGGGAGCTTTTGACAAGTTTTAAAGGGGGAAAGCTTGCTTGGAATTAGTCCATGGATAGTGCTGTCATAAGCTTCCAAGTAATTGGAAGATGTGTTGATTTGTTTTCACTTTTATATTGTATTACAAAGAAATTGTCATATCTTTGAATGGTTTGTATTTTTTAATAAGCTTGAGGACAAGCTTTCTTAAGGAGGGGGAGTATTGTTAGGATTAGAATATTAGGGGTTATAGTTGTAATTAGTAGAAAGTGGGGCTTGAGGATATAAATACCAATCTCAAGGTAGTGTACGGGCATCTTTGAATGAAATGAAAAACCCAGTTACATTCTTCATCCTCTTCATCTCTCGCTCTCTCCTTCTCCAATCTCTCTTCTCTCTCAATTCTCCATGAAAGTAAACTCAAGGTCCTAACAGTGTCATCCTAAATATCTATCATAACTAATAAATGAAAGTTATTTTATCAGTTAAACAATAAAATCATCAAATATATATTATTTTTAAATATAAATATAACATTAACCCCATATATTAATCGGGGAATAAAAATATTATTATTAAGATTTTAAGTACCCATGTACAAATTATCAAAAGTTATCATTTAGTAATATTATTCTATTATTGTTAAAAAGCACGGACTAGAAATTATTATTGTTTTCAATTAAATAATGCTACAATTCATAACAATGGTAATTGTTGATTATACACCAACTTGAAACCACCATACCGTTTTCAAATCTTAATTGAAAGTACCTTTCAAATCTTCAAAAATAATCATAACCGGAACTTGGTTTTTAAATCTTATCAAATGTTTTTTAATGTCATAACATATTTTAAAAATATTAAATGGTTTCGTGCCTCTTAAATATTTAATTATAGTTTTATATATCATATGTATATATTGATTAATTAATTGATAATAAGATTTTATATTCAAATAATTTCTTTAAAATATAGAAATGTGATGAATTTGACAAATCAATAATATAACATAGCATAACTAAAAATTATTATATGATTGTTCAAAATTAGACCACATTAACTTAAAAATCAATATTAATATCAATAACAATATATAATAAATAATACGAAAACAAATGATGAGATATATATGTACGTACTCCATTGAAAATGTCGTATAAAATAATCTATAGTTATAATTTATAATCTAAAATATTGGGATATTGAACAAGGTGAGTTTTGTACTCTCTAGAAAACAAATTAGTATACTCTGGATCAAAATCCTAATAATAAACAATAGACAACTCTAAAATCTATGTTCATATATATTAGTGAATGATTTTTTGTATTTTGAAATCAAAATTTATAATAATGTAAATAGTTATCCATTTTTTTTTGAAAAAAAAAAATTTAATGTAAATTTATTAGTGGGGTTATAGACGAAACTAGAATTATTAAATAATAATATAAGGTGATAGATTTTTTTAAGTTTCTTGAGTTTTATACATTTTTATTAGTCGTAACACAATTTTGTTTATTTTTATCTTTAAATTTATTAATTATGTTATTTATTTATTTACAATATTTAATAGATTGTATATTCAATTATATTATTTATTTTAATCTTCATAATTTCATTAAAAAAATCGATGATAACATATATTAATAAAATAATATTTATTAAAATGACGTGTAACACACGCGGACGCGGGTAATAAGACTAGTTAAAATACTAAAACAGAGGTTTGAAACGACTTCTGGTGCGATCTCGCGTCCATAGAATTTTCTAGATTAAAACGGAATTATTTTTGGTTACGTGTCATATTCTGGATTAAAATAGTACTAGTATAATCCCCGCGTCATGGCGCGATATTTAATAAATAAAATAATGAAGGTTGATTTAAACCCAATGGTTAGTCAATGAGTAAAAAATTAAAAGCGGGAACATGTAAATGTATAAAAAAGATGAAGAGAGTGATTAGTTTAAAAAATTTAAATGAAGGAGTTGTTGACATATCATCAAAAATATTATAAATTAAGATATTATATCGATAAATATTTTGAATTAAACTCAATAGTTAGTAAATGGGTAAAAAATGAAAATTAAAAGAAAAACGTGATTGGTTAAAATGGAGTGGAATAAAGAGAGAGCGCCACGTCAGCGGAAAGTATACGAAATTAAGTAGTTATATAGATAGTTAGTAAATGGGTAAAAAATGAAAATTAAAAGAAAAAACGTGATTGTTTAAAATGGAGTGGAATAAGGAGAGCGCGCCACGTCAGCGGAAAGTATACGAAATTAAGTAGTTATATAGATAGTTAGTAAATGGGTAAAAAATGAAAATTAAAAGAAAAAACGTGATTGGTTAAAAGGGAGTGGAATAAGGAGAGCGCGCCACGTCAGCGAAAAGTATACGAAATTAAGTAGTTATATAGATGGTTAGTCAATGAGTAAAAAATTAAAAGCGGGAACATGTAAATGTATAAAAAAAGATGAAGAGAGTGATTAGTTTAAAAAATTTAAATGAAGGAGTTGTTGACATATCATCAAAAATATTATAAATTAAGATATTATATCGATAAATATTTTGAATTAAACCCAATAGTTAGTAAATGGGTAAAAAATGAAAATTAAAAGAAAAAACGTGATTGGTTAAAATGGAGTGGAATAAGGAGAGCGCGACACGTCAGCGGAAAGTATACGAAATTAAGTAGTTATATAGATATAGATAGTTAGTAAATGGGTAAAAATTAAAAGAAAAAACGAGATTGGTTAAAAGGGAGTGGAATAAGGAGAGCGCGACACGTCAGCGGAAAGTATACGAAATTAAGTAGTTATATAGATAGTTAGTAAATGGGTAAAAAATGAAAATTAAAAGAAAAAACGTGATTGGTTAAAATGGAGTGGAATAAGGAGAGCGCGCCACGTCAGCGGAAAGTATACGAAATTAAGTAGTTATATAGATAGCTAGTAAATGGGTAAAAAATGAAAATTAAAAGAAAAAACGTGATTGGTTAAAAGGGAATGGAATAAGGAGCGCGCCACGTCAGCGGAAAGTATACGAAATTAAGTAGTTATGTAGATTATATTTTTTAGCCACCCACCTCGGTTAATAAGTCAATATAGTTAGGATCTTTTAATACTTCATATCTTATTTAAGATTCTTACTAATATAATAATAATATAATAACTTTGTTAAGATATTATATATAATAATTTAGTTATTTTTTTTTATCTTTATTCAATCCATATTCGTTCTCAATTATTTTAATTAACAAAGACTATCAATTTTATTTTAAAAAAAATCTATTTTCTACGCACCACAATTTTACAACACAATATAATGTATATCCAAATTTTTATTCAGTACGTGTTTCAAATCTCCAGTTTTTGGTGGAGATTCCATGATTCATGAAATCGTCAGAAAAGACTATCATCGTCATGTTCTTGCCATGATTAGTTTATTTACTCGATCAAATATTATATAAATCAGCTTTAAATAATCAACCTATATTTTTTGAAAGAGAAATTAAACATGATTAGGATGACTTTATTGCAAATAATATAATAATACAAATTAATACAAATATACAAATTAAAAATAAGTTCGAAACGATGATATAGCTTCATTGAAGTATCAAGATGTTGTATATTCTCTTCTTTAATCAATTTTTTTATTATTTAAATTAATACGAATTATAACAACACTAATGCTATATAAAATATATATACCATGTCGTAAAATTTTGTTCAATTATTTTACCTTTTACCATCAAATTTTGGTAATATATTATTCTACATTTTAGATCAAATTGAATCTAATATATTTAAATATAAATATGCACCATCTTAATTTGATGATAAAATTTGAGAAGATAAATATGTATATAATTCTATATAAAATATACCATGCCGTAAAATTTTAGTCAATTATTTTACCTTTTAGATCAAGTTTAATATAATATATTTTAATATAAATATGTCATTAAATTTGATGATGTAATTAAATATTATTTTTTATTAAGAAACCCCACAACGGCTCGGTGCCGAATACTAAAATACTAAAGTAGAGGCCTGAAACGTTCTCTAGTGCGATTTCACATCCATAAAATTTTCTGGATTAAAACGGTATTATTTTTACTTACGTGTCATATTCTGAATTAAATTGGTATTATCTTTTAGGGCCACACCAATTAATAAGCCAATATAGTTAGGTAAAGAACTTATCTTTTTAGATCAAATAATCTATCCAATATAACTTATATCTTAATTAGGTTTTTTTATACATATTCAACCTCATATCTTTTTATTTTTTTTTTATTTTTTTACAGTATGCAAACAGTTGGAGTTTGCTACGAAAGACGTAACAAACTACCAGGATCATCCCTAAAGATGATGGAGTACATCTCCTTAGTAAGAGGAGATGTAGAAGTCAGCTACATAGTTGGCTTCTCTATAACAATGTCTAAACTGTATAAAGTCGAACTCTAGAGCCATAATCATAATCTTCTCAACTTGATGGATGACTTCCCATGCAGTATTGATTTCCTTGTTTATTGCCTTGATGATAGTCTTCTTATTGTAACGGCCCAGAATTATGATTTCCGGGTTACGTTTCAAGGGATAAAACCCCTTGTTCGGATCTTGCAATCCAGGTATGGGTCGAGGTTTCAAACTCATTTAAGATTAGTGGAAAAAGGGATTTCAACCCTAAAAGCCTCGAAGGGCCGTTGGGTACCCTTAACTTGTCCTAAGACTATGTCGCGAAATCCATTCCAAACGGAAGTAAGGCGAAAGCAAAGTAAGGATACAAGTGTCACGGCAGAATCAGTCAAAAACCAAATCATGAATGTGTAATTACCATTTTACTAAATTAGGATATTAGCCAGATTCTTCGATTCGCCAAAAGGGAACCCCGTCATATAGACATCGAGCACTCAAATCTGCAGAGAATACCTTTAAAAAAAGAACGGGGAAAGGAATCAGATCGAGCCACTCATGCGGGACCGGCAGTCCTCGCTGAGGCCACATAGTATGTGCTATACCTAATAAAGATGCTCTAATGCAGTACGAAATTCAAACACACTAGCATGCTCCTAGTTCATAATAAAGTGCAGAAATACTGTAAAGGGCCCAAGACAATGCCAAGTGGCATATCCCTCTCCTACCTCCACCCCTTCCGATAGGTGGAGACTGGCCAGCTCGTGAATGCATTCCATCATAATCGGGGGGCACGCATGCCTAACCCGCTCCACAATAAAGCCCGCATGCATATCATAATATAAGGAAGTTCATGACTCGATTGACTCAGGGTACCCGATGAGGCTGGGCTACCCTATGACCCTAGCAAAGACTCTAGGACTATCACAGATAACGGCCGTTCTGTTTCAAACGCATAAAGTAAACAGATGCTCAATCAATTAGTGCAACCTAAACATGATACTACATGGCATGCTTTTATGCATATGCAACACCTAACATAAAATGCAACAACAGGCATGAATGTCCAACCTGAGTAAGCCCCCTAGGGAACTTACCTGAAGATGCAGAACAACAGGATAATACAAGCAAGGGCCCAAATGCAAGTCCAAAGCAATCCAAAAGTAATACACACCTATCATCAAGCCATTTCCATAAGCCACCGGACCAACATTCATATTCACACAAAACCCAAGTTCTCAACATACTCAAAACCAACCGATAGTAAAACCGTTTCCCAAAACCTTTTCGATACGATTGACATCAACCAAAAATCATTCTTCCAATCAAACCCATTGATAAAATCATACCAACCATATTTTCCCAACTCTTAAATCTCAAATTAAGTCAACTCATATTCAAAATGATTTCTCAAATTATACTTGGTGAAATCCCAAAACCAATCTCTCAATATCATATTATAAAATAATTCCGGCATTCTCTAGTTCAAAATCATTCTTAATGAATTCCGACCATTTGGACTTTTGTAAATTACCCAAGAACATTTAACTAATACCACATCAAAATAGATCCATTTTACAACCATATTTATAAGTCAAAACCAACAAATTACTTCAAAATTCCTAAAGTCACATATTAAACATCACAAAATATATTTCCAAATAATATTACCTTTAAAATCATTTAAAGATATAAAATCTCGGAATAATCATAGTAATAATGATAATAATGATAATAATAATTACCAATAACAATATATAATCATAACATATTAATATATAAATACATAACACTCCAAATAAATAATAACCCATAACACACACCAAAAGGCCCAACTCTCACAAAAATCTGGATCCAGAACCAGCCCAAGAGAAAAGAAGCTAGAGAGACCTGAGCCCATACCCGGAACCCAACCCAATCTCCCACGCTTGAAACCTGAAGGGAAGATCCGACCCAGAACCGAACCCGAATCCAGAAGGGAAAGAAGGGAAGCCCGAAGCCATCTCCCACATTTTATAACCCGGAAGCTCGAACCCGGATCCGGCCCAGTTGAGGAAGCCCAATCCTAGAACCTGTCTTCCTCAAACAAAAAGGCCGAAGAACAGAGACGCCGAACAAGGCGCCTGACGGACGGAAAACGGAAGAGAGGGAAGGAGAAAACTCAGGCCTGCCGGCGGCCAGTTCAACAAGAGACCCTCCCCACCTGAACGACAATGGATTCCGACCACACCCACACACACAGACTCAAACGCGAGGGAAGGAGAGGAAGAAAAGAGGGATTACCGAGATCGACGCTATTCCGGCTCCGAGGGAAGCTCAGGCTGCAATGGCGGCGCTCCGGCTGCAATTGGCGGGGAAGGGGCTTCGTTCGATGACTAGGAGAGAATAAGGAATGAGAAACAATGGATTGAGATCATTGGAATCGGAATCGATGTGAAATCGAAACTAAACCTTGACGGGAGGACAGAGCAAGTCGACGGCGTTCTGGCCTCCGGCAACATCTGGACTCCGTCTTGGTCGTCGGAATGCTACTGCTTCTTGACGGGAAGAGCAAGAGAGAGAGAGAGAGCTGCTGCTGCTGCTTGGACACGAAGGAGGTGGAAGAGGGGGGTTGAATGTCGGTGGCTTCGACAGAGAAACAATGGTGGCGTGCTGGTGGTGTTGCGGTGCTCGGGAGAACAGAGGAGGAGCGGTGTGTTTGGTTATGGAAATCAGAATACAAGGGAGATGCTTGGGGTATGGTTTGGCTCGACATTCTGGCCTCAGTTGGGGGTTCCTTGGGCTGATATGGTGAAGAGGATAAGAAGAAGGGGGAGGGTGAGCTGTATGTGGGTTGTTTTTGAACAAAATGAAGAAGGAGACAAAATAGGTGTGCAGGAGGTTTCTACCTCAAGTCACGGGTGAGAGAGAGAGAGAGGGAGAAAGAAAAAGAGAATACAAATTGAGAATGGTCCCCACTCAAAGAATTTAAAATAGCGGAATAGACTCGAAACCCGCTCACCCGACAAATCCCGACTAAACTCAAAACGATCTTCAAATTTCAAATCCGAGGTTAATAATGAACTCCGAATACTATACTCAATTTTCGCATAAGCACCCGGAATAAAACATATTTTAAAATTTTAATTTATTAATGCCGGAGCTTGTTTTAAGGATTTCAATTTCGATTTAGGAAATTAAGGACGAGTTTTTCTTGAAATATCCGAATTTTTATTTTATTTTATCTTATTATTTTTTTCGGCTTAAATCCATTTATATTATTTATTGAAATTTATTATTTAAAATCCGGGCCTTTACACTTATCACTTTCAAAGATAGCCTTCCGAATTCCTCTTCTTGTTGCCTGTTGCATGCCTACAATGACTGCTTCTGCCTCTGTCTGTAAGATCGAACCTTTTGATGTATTTTGAAAGAATACATCTAATAAACCGCTCTCCGAGTCACGAATGACTCCTCCCACTTGGCAAGAACCCGTGGGCTTAACCGAGTCATCTATATTAATTTTATAGATATTGCTCGGGGGTTTAGTCCACTTGATTTTTCTTCTATTGGTGAGTCGTGTGGTTGGTTTATTTTCCATCTCTGTTTCCGAATTCCAGCATCTTCTATATGTAGTAGGGTTTTGCCACATGCAATTTCATAGTTTTGGATAAGTTTTTTAGCAAAGTTACAATTGATAAATAAATGTGTAGCATTCTCATCTTCACAATTACAAAGTGAGCATTGTGTTGGTACTCTATTGTAATGTTTATTTAATCTTTGGGTTGTGGGTAATCCGTCAATCATTAGCTTTCATATAAGGTTCTTGATCCTTGGTGGTAAATCAAGGTTCCAAATCCATTTGAGATCATCTGTGTTTCTGCTGTTACTATTAAAGTTTATAAGCGTTGTAGATTTAGTTGAGAATCTACCATCCTTTTCAAATTTTCAGATTAATTTGTCATTGGTGTCCCACGGGGGTATTTTAATTTGTATTATTTGATCAACAATATGATTTGGGAAGATTCTCTGTAGTAGTGTCAACTTCCATTGTTTCTCGTTATTTATTAGTTGGGATACTTTGAGATTTGGATCTTCCGAATTTTGATATTGGTTTAAATTAGCTCTATCATGCCACGAATCTCTCCATACATTTATTTGTTCTCCATTGCCAATTAGCCATTGGAGTCCTAAATTTATTTTTTCTCTTAAAGATAGAAGTCTCCCAAATTGTCGTGATGTATTTTGTGTGTCCCTTTCATTTATACCCGAGGTTTGTAAGTATTTTTCCTTTATGATCTTAACCCACATGCTATTTTGGTCTGTATAAATTTTCCAGAGAAATTTCATCTGTAGTCCTTCGTTTAAGGACTCCGCTTTTCTGATTCCAAGTCCTCCTTCCTTTTTTGGTTGACATATAGAGTCCCAACTTATTAGTAGTGTATATCTTTCATATTGTAGTTTGTTGTAAAAGAAATTCTTGTTAATTTGATCTATTTGGTTAAGTATTCCTTTTGGAAGTAGAAAGTTCTGCATTAGATAATTTGTCCTTGAGCTCATATTTGATTGGATTAATATGGCTCGTCCTGCTTGAGATATGGAAGAGGATTTCCACTTTGAGAGTTGTTTCTTTAAATTTTGTATGACATCTTCAAAAACACAGTTTTTTACTCTGCCTTTGACTAGAGGGATTCCTAGATATTTCTCAATTGTTTTAGATATGGGAATACACATTTGGGTAGCAAGGGATGTAGCTAACGTTGGATTGATATTTTTTAAAAACTGGATAGAGCTTTTACTATAGTTTATAGTTAATCCAGAATAGTTAGAGAAGTTGTTTAGTGAGTTTTGGATAGTATGCAGACTCATATGAGATGCTTTTGAAAAAATTATAGTATCATCTGCAAATGTAAGGAACTAAGGAAGGGTATAGGAGTTCCATGTTTAGTTAAGTTGATGCCCACAAAGGGTATAGGAGTTCCATGTTTAGTTAAGTTGATGCCCACAAGGGCATCTTCATTCATTGCTTCTTGATGTAGTTCTCTTGCCAGATTTTCCATTACTATTACAAATATGTAAGGGACTAAGGGGTCAACTTGTCTGATTCCTCTGTTTGACTTGACTAATATTGAAAATGTTATGGTAGTAATGCATTTCATGGTCCAATTGATCCATATTGGATGAAATCCTATCTTTTTTAAGATTGCTTCTATGTATGACCAATTAATTTTATCGTATGCCTTTTCCATGTCTAGTTTTAAAGCCATCCATCCCTTTTTTTGCTTTTTTGTTTATTAAAGGTATGAAATACTTAATGCGCAATTAGGGTATTGTCTTGTATTGATCTTCCTTCTACAAAAGCACCTTGAAAGGGGCTTATTATTTTCGGAAGAATTGGTTTTATTCTATTTGGTAAAAAAAATTTGTTATTACTTTGTACACAATGTTACTGAGACTTATAGGTCTATAGTTATTGATATTATGTGGATCTTCTGCTTTAGGGATTAAGGCTATAAAAGTCTGGTTAATTTGTTTTCGAATGCTGCCTGAATGAAAGAATGCTTTAAATGTGTTACAGAAGGAAGACCCCACAATATTCCAGTATTCTATATATAATTCTGGAGGGAATCCATCAGGACCCGGGGACTTATCTCCTGCCATGTTCATTAATGTATTTTTAATTTATGCATTTGTTGGATTTTTTTATCAGTTGTTGATTTTCCTCTATTGTAATTTGTGGTTGGATATTTCTAATTTCATCACTTGTAATTTTTCTCTTTTGTTCCCCAATAAATCTTTCAGCCATTTCCTCCGTAATTTGATATGTTATATCTTGCTGATTAGTTATGACCTGACCTTGTTTGGTGGTAAATGAGTTCATGGCCCTCTTAAAATTCCTTATTTTTGCATTGATTTGAAAGTACTTTGTGTTTTTATCTGTTATGTGTATATGTTTAATTCTTGCTCTCTGCTTCCAAAATTTATAGTTAAATTCTAGCATTTTCTTCTTTTTATTTTCAAGATTAGCTAGTTTTGCTTCTTGGCTTGCTATTAGGGAACCCTAGGGAAGTAGCTTTTGTAAATCTAGAATTTCTGGTTCTAATTTTTGCAATTGTTTTTGGATATTATTATTTTGGTTTTTGGACCAGTTTTTTATATTCTTTTTTAACAGTTGTTGTTTTTTCATAAAATTATAGGCTTGAGAGCCATGAAATTTGTTACGCCAAACTTTCGTGATTATTTCATTCATTTTAGGGTGTAGAGACCAAGCCATCTCAAATCTAAATGGTGACCCTTCTTTTTGATCTTTTGTTCCTAGTGAAAATGTAATTGGGCAATGGTCCGAAGAGGAAAAGGTATGATGTTGAACTCTTAAATTGCTAAATTTAGTAACAATCTCTTGCTAAGCTAGAACTCTATATAATCTCTCGTAGGTGTTGTTTGTAGCTGATTTACTTTTCCTCCATGTAAAGGTGGAGCCGATGTAAGAGAGAATGTGTAGATTAAGCTCTTGTTTGATACTGAGTATCCTTCTAAATCTTGTTATAGCTGGATGGTTACCTCCAATCTTTTCTGTATCCTTCTCTATATCATTTAGATCTCCAATGATTAAGACTGGAAGGTTGTATTTGTTTACCACTGTGAAGATTTCTTGCCAGAATTCATCTTTTTCTTGTTCTATAGAGGGTGCGTAGATAAAGAGTAAAACTAATGTGAAGCTTTCAATAGTTACTTGAATCATGTAAAATCTTTTACCAGATTCTAAACAATGCATTTTGTTTAGGATAAGGCTATTTTTATATAGGATCCAGATACCACCCTTGTGGCCAACTGAACTTATCGATAGAGCTTGATGGAAACATGTACTTCTTATTTGAGCTTCGGTAGGTGCTTCTTCTGTTTTCGTTTCAGAGATGACTAAGATATCCAGGCAATTGCTACATCTGAGTTGATTGATTTCTTGGAGAAGGAGGGGGCGTCTAGACCCCCTAACATTCCAATATCCAATCTTAATCATAAGTATAATTGTGATTTTTGCCTGTTAGGCTGGTACAGATTTGAGGTTTAGCCTTGGTGTCTATAGTATGCATGAGAACATGCTTCCCTACATACCAGTCAAGACCAATCTTTGTTATTGTAGAACCACTAAGTACTGTCTTTAACTGCTCGATTTGTTGATTTGTTTGCAATTTTGTTTGAACAGAGTATACTGCTTGTTGATGCTGGATAAAATGTTTATGGTTGAAGGTTTGGATAAAGTGTTAATGTGTAAGGGTGGGGTGGTTTGCCACCACTTCACCCGAGGGTAAAGATATGGGGCTCAACCAAAGTTTTGTTGGAGTTCTAGTAGAAAACATACCTTGAGTTTGCATGGTTATGTTGCTACTGTAACCTGGATAACCTCTCAGTAAAACTCCAGTGAGGCCACACACACATATTCAAGTAACAAGTAAAGAGAAAGGAGATCCAGTAGTAGTTGTAACTTGTAAGTATGAAAATAGAAGCATTAATATGATTAAGCATAAGGCTATAGATAGAGGTGTTCCTAAGGCTGTCCCCATCAACATTGGAAAATAGGGAGGAGCATATTCTAGGAACAGGCAAACCACCAGAGATGCCTAGCCAGTTCCGAGGGTACAACCATTTCACAAAAGACCAACCAACAGAAGTTTCAAAAGTACAAGTACTAGCATAGCAAAAGATAACAAAATAGGAAAAGATAATCTTAGCATCATTGTTGCCCAACTTCCAGACAGAAAGATCCTTAATACCACCTATCAAGACTAATTCTTCTTCTTCTTGGACTTCTTGTTGGCATGGGAGGAGACTTCATTGTTGTCATCTTCATCCTTACATTTAGCTTGCTCAGAGATGTTTATGGTGGCATCATCATCATCCTAGCGGATGACAATGTCTCCCATCTTTCTCACAACAAAGGTGTCAGATCTTAGAGAGTGGTAGAAGTCATCAGTATCATTACCTGAGTCAATCATCTTGCCTTTACCCTTAGTATTAGCCATCAGATCATTGGTGTTCTCAACTTGGACATGAATGGTGATAGAGTTTGTGTTGATAGAGGACAAGATAGTGTGAAGGATGGATGGAGCAATGGTAAAGGGATGAGTGGAGGACTCACCAGTGATTTTAGCCACATGAGCATTATTCAGGTTAATCGGGTGGGATATGAGCTCATTGGGGTATGAAGGCATAGCCAGAGATTGACTAGCAGACTTGGGAATGTAGATAGTAGGCATATTGACAGGGAGAAGATCAAAATCTCCAGGCCTAGGTATTCAACCTCATATCTTAATTAGGTAGAAAACTTATCTTTTTATATAAAATAAGCTATCCACTATTTGGTCAAAATTGAATATATATATATATAGGGTTTACTTCAAATGTAAAAAGTCCTTAAAGTGTAAAATATGCTTATTGTGTAAAATTTGCTAATGGGCCTAATTTAATTACTAATGGGCCTAATTTAATTACTAATGGGCCTAATTTTATTAGTAGAATATCTGCCCCCCCCTTGCCCATGTGTGTGCCCCCCCTTCTCGGACCCGATTTTTTTTTTTTTTAATTCTTTTTTTTTTTGCCCAGAATTTTTTTTTTCGTGGTAACACTTTCTGCTGTGCAAGTATAACTTGCTTTTGTGCACATATAACATCTTATTGTGCAAATATAAGTTTATTTTGTGCAGACAAATAATTCATTATGGGGTAAATAGGTAAATGTGTCTATTTCAATTATAAAAATTTATAATTGAAATATGTTTAATTTATGGGTAATTGGTAAATATGTCTAATTTTATGGGTACATGCACTTTTTCCCGTTTTCGATACCTTTTGTGCAACTGTGAAGTGCATTTGTGGAACTGTGGAGTGCATTTGTGCAACTGTGAAGTGCATTTGTGCAACTGTAAAGTGCATTTGTGCAACTGTAATTGTGCAAATTTAAAGTAGGATACAATTGTGCAAATTTAAACTACAATTGTGCAAAAGTAAGATACAATTGTGCAGATTAAGAATACAATTGTGCAAATGTAAGATCATAATGTGCATTAATAAGTCAAAAGATATGCTTTTGAAATCGATGTTTTAATTTTGTTTTTTTTTTACTTTTGAGAGTTTGGGTTCACCTCTCGGATAATTTAGGTTGATAGATGTAAGTTTGAAATCGATTTTTTTACGTATAAGCTTTTAAAATTAAAGTGCATAAATAAGATTAAAATGTGCATAATTAAGGTTAAAAAGTGCATAACTTAGATTATAATGTGCATGATTAACAATTTGCGATTGTTGCGCTCTTGTCTATTATGTAACCTATGTGGGATTTGAACCCACATCTTTTGTGCAAATGCACATTGCTCTACCAATTGAGCTAATAGGCTAAATTATGATTTTTATGCTAAAATAGAAGAACCTAATTGACCTAAAGCATATTGCAATAAAATTCTAAAATTCAATTAGCTCATGATTCACAAACAATTTGACATGTTATAAACATGAAATTATCTCCAAATCAACCCAACAACACAACCATATCATCAATTTCAGTCAATTTGGTTGTTTTTAACAAACTTTTAGATCAATAAATCAGAAGGCTTAGGAAAGCAGATAAAAAGAATTCTATGTTTAAAATTCACACATTTAATCAACTTCTGATTGCTTCTTCAGAGAAGATTTCCAACAAATTCTACTCCCTATATTGAGATTTTCAAAGTTGTTCCTTTCAATTGATCCTGTTCTGTTGCACTGAGTAAAAAAAATATTACACAAGTGAACAAATGCCAGGCAAAATGGCCCTGAAATATAATAGAAAAGATAGGACAGTGCGATATTACAAACCGACCTTGTACATTGGATACACCGAGTCATCACAGTCTTCACTAGAGGGCCCAGGTTCTTATCGACCACAGATCTTTTCATTTCAGTGAATCTGCTCCTATCAAATCCAAATGCCATAGATTGATCATGAAGATCACACTCACCTCCCTGATCACATATAGGACAATCCAGTGGATGATTCATTAGCAGGAACTCCATCACCCCTTCCCGTGCCTTCTTGGCCATTGGCGTGTCTGTTTTAATCTTCATGCCTACATTTGGGGGAGAAATCTCAAATTATCTCTAAGAAATATATGAAAGGAAATAAATCAGCCACAGAGAAAGTGCAGAGCATTATTTTCATTGAAGACAAGTTGAATTGATTCTTGACGCGGAACTTTGAGATTGACAGAAAATAAGCCAGTAAGATAACAGCGTGTAAAGCTCAATATTATGAATGTACGCTGTGTTCGACAGGGATCTTCAATTGATATGTTCATACCAGAAATAGGGGCATATCAACCGGTCTGCATTAGTATCAAAAGAAATTGGAACTTCCGTACCATTATGGGATGAATAGGAATTCACCTACATAAAACCTAATTACCTAAAAACTTTGTTTAAAAAAAAAGGGGGAACCTGGGTACATATTGTGTCTTTTAACTTTGGGTCATTTACCTTTCTGATTCAGAATCATAAGAGAGAATGTATTAACATTCTCAAAGTGATTAATTTACCAAACACAGAGGTTGCAAGGGGAAAAGAACTGATTTCCAGGCACCCATTCCTTCTGCCCAATAGTATGCTGATTGACCGCCATACAGCGAGCGCAAGGTGTTGAAGATACTAAAAAACCTAGCCTGGTGGAGGAAATAATGGCCGAGTTTTCAAAACCTAGAAGTTCTGAAAATTCTCATAAATTGATGCTACTGAGAATGAGTACCTTATAACGGGTCAGTATGAGGCATCCAACAGTGCTGACAAACCGATAAAAAGCCAAAATGAAATCAGCCTATCTTATCTCACTTTGATTTTGAAATAGACAAAATTTCCAATCTTTTTTCACTCCACTCAAACCATTGTAAAAAACCTAAAAAGAAAACTACATAATACAAATCAACCAAAATTTCATTGGAAACTTTAATTTGATAATGTAATAGTTAAGAGGTTTATAAGAACCAGAAGGAAAACCAGTCAATCTACTATGATCTAGCTCTTTGATTCCCAGAATACAGAACACTGAAACTA
Source organism: Persicaria tinctoria (assembly GCA_037127255.1). Taxonomy (NCBI): domain Eukaryota; kingdom Viridiplantae; phylum Streptophyta; class Magnoliopsida; order Caryophyllales; family Polygonaceae; genus Persicaria; species Persicaria tinctoria. Next base: position 12,681,068 of record JBANSL010000004.1, read on the forward strand.
TCTAGTACTTCAATTTCCCTAGAACTGACAGAAATGAGCAAAAAGAACATACACGGAACAAGAAGAAAGAGATCGATCGATATGAAACAAGATTACCTGGCAAAGCGGGCATAGCACAGGAAGCAACGGGTTTGGGAGATTTCTCAACCTCAACAAGACACATACGGCAATTACCAGCAATCGAGAGGCGGCTGTGATAGCAAAACCTAGGAATGTCAACGCCGGCGACCTCGCAGGCCTGGAAAACGGTAAATCCCTTGGGGATTTTAACAGCATAGCCATCGACAAAGACCTCGATGGCGTCCTCAGGGTTAGCGAAGTGAGCCCTGGCACCGGCGACGGGATGACGGGGCGCAGCCGGGGGCGGATCTGGGGTGGGATCGGCCTGGGCGGCCTCGGGACTCTTAAGGTCGGAGGTGGAGAAGATAGGGCGGGCGAAGGTGACTGGGAGAGGAGATCTCTGGAGAACTCCTCACCTCGCCGACGCCGAGGCTCTCGATGCCAATGCTCCGAATCCAATGCTCGCTCGCTCTCTTCTCACTCAGGGAGGGTGGGGTGACGTGGTGGAGCTTGCGAAGGTAGTAATGGCGGTCGGAGCGACGGACCGACAAAGAAGAGGAGAGCACATATGAGAGAGAAGATCCATGGCTTGTGGCTCTTCCGCATCTTCGATCTGGATATCGGAGATTCCGAGGTCGAAGAAACAGAGAGGCGATGGGTAAACGGAGAGATCCAGATCTTGTACCGGCATCGCCGCTCCCTCGCCCTACCTTCCGCCTTCAATCAACGAGCAAAGAGAGGAGCGTGTTTTATTTTTTCGGTTCAGGCTTTTTTTTTAATGAAACGGACCCGGTTCAGTTTTTTTAAATCAGACCCGCGCGCGGCCCAACCCAAAATTTTACACGTTAAGCCAATTTTACACGTTAAGGACTTTTTACATTTTAAAGCTTCCCTATATATATATATATATATATATATATATATATATATATATATATATATATATATATATATATATATATATATAATTGAATATATAGCCGTTGGATTAATAGGATGTAACGTGTAACGTAATTATAGTTGTTGGATTAAAACATATCAATGGCTAATATTCATTTAAAATAAGACAAATTGTGCCTATGGTAGGTGTATTATACAAGATTAGAATTCAAAAGCTGCATTAATTAAAAGGAGCTAAATTCTCTCCATCAACATATGTAACAATTCATGAAATATAAGGAAGTTAGTATACGATAACCTACAGGAACTAGCAAAATAATAATGTTGAATTTTTGTAATCTAATCTTTATAGAAGAAATATGTGAAAAAATAAAGTGTCATTTAAATCTATTGAATTTACAAGGAATATATTTCACTTGATAAATGAATAATTAGTATGTCTAATATGAATATAGTATTCAAACTTTTAAATTAATATTTGGAACTACAAGCATGCTTAATATTTTCTATAATTAACTTTAAACACTCGATATATACTTATTCATTTACAAAAGGGTGAATATTCATTTAATTATCTACTTTGAATAATTGATTTAGTAAAATTAAAATTTTGAATACTTTGTAATGTAACAAAATTATGAACCCATAAAAAAGTTTCAAATTTTATATAAATTTATGTTCACTCATGATATATCTATATGAATATTAATTTATTAAAATTAAATATTAGATTTTCTCTCTATGCCTCTCCCTTAATTTCTATAATTAATTCAATCAACCAATATATACGTAATATTCATTTTGAATAGGTTAAAGATTCATTTACAGTATTGAATATAACAATATAATTAAATGAATATTCTGTCTCTTTGAAATGAATATGAAGTATATATTTCATGAATCATGGCTAGTTCTTTTGAATAAATTGTATGAATTTAGCTCCATGACTATGCATACATATACATACTTTATAAATTAATAGTGAGTGTTTTTGTGAATTGTATTCATATGGTGTGTTTGAATAACAAACTTTCTTTTGAATAAATTGTATTAATATGGTGTGTTTGAATAACAAATTAATACAACGGAAAAAGAAAGTTTGAAAGTAGGAGTTAATTAGGAGGGTTGGGGTGGAGGCGGTAATCAAGGACGGTTTATAAATTACAATGGAATTTGGTATATTGTATTTTTGTGTTTCTCCATCTTATACCATTCATTTTATTAGATCCAACGGTTCTAATTATGTTACACGTTACATCCTATCAATCGTTTCATTGGAACCTCTACCTATATATATATATATAGGGGATGGTTCCGGAGTACTCATCCCTTATTGTGTATCAAGTACACAAATCTAGGCCCTTGATTTAAGAAAATGGGTGGTTGAGATTAAAAGGCAATTTTAGCTTTTTTTTTTAAATTAAAAATCAGTGGGATCCACGTTTTTTCTTGCTCACTTGCTGAATTGGGGGCGTGTGTGATGCACTCTCTTGACATTATTCGATGGTATATCTGGATTATACGATCGTATCGACGGATTATGCGATGGTATATCTGGATTATTCGATCGTATATTCGATGGTATATCTGAATTATTCGATCGTATCGACAGATTATGCGATGGTATATCCAGATTATTCGATCGTATCGACGGATTATGCGATGGCATCGACAAGATTTGGGTTTTTTCATTATTTGTGATTTGGGTTGTTTCATTATTTGATTGTATCGATAGATTATGTGATGCTATCGCTAGATTATTCGATGGTATCACAGGATTATTCGATCGTATCTACAGATTATTCGATGGTTTCACACGAGTATTCGATCGTATCGATATATTATTCGATCATATCGATAGATTATGCAATGGTATCATAGGATCATTCGATCGTATCGATAGATTATTCGAAAGTGTTAATATATTATTCTAAATGCAAGCTGAGTTATTCAAACTCTATACACTTATTTCAATCAAAAACCTGATGCCACAAAGGACCAATTCATGCTAGAAAGTTACATTCTATATTTTAAATGAGGTCAATAGAACAATCACAAGGCGAGAAACGATATTCAACTAGGACACCTGAAAACCTAAGCACGGAAGTATACAAAACTCAACCGAATTTGCACTACCATGGGAAATCATAATTCAATTGAAGAAAAGAAGAACTGAAATTCCAAAAATTCAGCAACAATACATTCAACCGCCATGGCCGGGCAGAGAAACCACCGAGGAGCCTGAGTTATTTTTGTAATTTCACAAACAACCGCCATGGCCGAGCAGAGAAACCACGGAGGAGCAGCGGCGGCCGACCTTGCCAGAAATCGATTGTGGTTGATCAAATTCAACCACAAATCGGTTGTGAACAAGTTTCAATTTCACCAAAAATTGGGGGTTTATAGAAAATTGAGGAGGAGAGAAGAGGAGGAGAGGCTTACCGGTTGTGTTATGCTCGACGGGAAGACTCGGAGGCACCGCGCGCTCTGTAGGATTGGCCGCCGCTAGACCTCCTGAATCGAGCACTCGCCTACGCCGATGAGCAGGAGCCTCTTCTTCGCCGTCCTTCACCTCTCGCCTCCGCTCTTATCCGCTTCGAATCGCCGTCGGTTTCACCAAGACGAAGCGCCCTCGCCGCCTGTGAAAAGATGGGGTCGCCGCCTGTGAAGATGGGGCACCGCAACCGTCGAAGCTTCAGAGGGAGGGGCGTGAAGAAGACAATGGGCGACGATGGCTCATGGTGTTCTCTAGGGTTGAAAACTGAAAATGGTAGAAAGTAGGTAGGAGGGATACACGCGCCTTTGTTGAAATGGGGGGTGTGATGTTTTATTTTTTTTACAAAGTTACCCCCTTATGTGGCATAATCTTGACCTTTAATTTCCTTTAGATCAATGGCCTAGATGTGTGTACATGATACACAATAAGGCTTGAGTACATATGATTCATTCTCTCTCTCTCTCTCTCTCTCTCTCTCTCTCTATATATATATATATATATATATATATATATATATATATATATATATATATATATATATATATATATATATATATAGAGAGAGAGAGAGAGAGAGAGAGAGAGAGAGAGAGAGAGAGGTTAGGTCTAGTGTTAACAACCCTTAATGTGTTTTGTGTTAACCCTTTATTGTGATGAAATGGAGAGTTGAGATTATTCCAATTTTTCCTTATTTATTTTATTTTAAAAAGCGTGGGTCCCATTGCTAATTTGGTGTTTAACCGTGCGTTGCAATATTTAAGCGCGTGCGTTGTAATTTTTGTTTCTTTTTCTTTGTTTTTTTAACCGTAATACCTTGTTAGATATTTTTTGCCAGTAATTATTCATTAAATTGATCGTTATTATTCGTTTGTAAAGAGGAGTTATCGTTTGGATAATAACAAAAGGGTTGGTCAATTTTGCAACTATTCACCAGGTTGATAGTAATTATTCGCTAGGTTCAAAGAGTATGTAAATGTAATTCTTGATTTTCCACATCTAATTACCCAAATACAAATGAATAATTCCTTATTATCATCGAATAGTGACTATGAACTTGTCGAATAGTCGATAAATTAATGAACAATTTTACACAGCGTTTGAATTTCAAGAAACCCACATCTATTTACCGACATACAAATGAATAATTCCTTATTATTAACGAATAATGACTCTGAACTTGCCGAATAGTCGATAAATTCACGAACATTTTTAGTCAGAGTTTGAATTTCAACAAACCTCCATCTAATTGCCCCTATACATATGAATAATTTCTAATTATCAACGAATAATGACTCTGAACTTGCCGAATAGTCGAAGTCGATAAATTCAAGAGCTTAAATTTAAAGAAACCTACATCTAATTGCCCCATATAAATGAATAATTCCTGATTATCAATGAATAATGACTCTGAATTTTCCGAATATTCAATAGACTCATAGCAATTTATATATGAATAATTCCTGATTATCAATGAATAATGACTATGAATTTGTCGAATATTTGGTGAATTAATGAACAATTTTAAATAGAGTTTGAATTTTAAGAAATCCACATCTAATTACCCATATACATTTGAATACTTACTTATTATCAACGAATAGTTACTCTGAACTTGCCGAATAGTTAATAAATTCATAAAAAAAAAATTAGACAGCGTTTAAATTTCAAAAGACTTCAAATGAATACCTCTTTAAAAAGTATCAATCATCCTCCGTAAATATATGCACATGAATTCATTTATGTATCCATCGTATTCCATGAGATTAGCTTGGAACACATAATTAAAATTGAAAGTAGTTTTCTACATGTATTCTTTAGAATCAACCATGGAATCAATCGTCCATCCCAAACTCAAAAACATATATTTGTGGTGAGTAAACATGAAACTCACCCAAACAACTCCTAAAAATCCAACCAATTTAACAAATTTATAAAAACCTAAAATTTGGGGATCTTTGAAAACTTACCTCACGCCTTCAATGGAGGAATCTAATGCAATTTCAATTGAAAAAACAAGAAAGACTTTGCATTCGCCTAACAGAGTAGAGTAATATAACGGGCTAGCACCGACGGCGGCACAAAAAGGGTGCGGAAGGAAATCGCCAACACTGCACCTCCGATCACTACACCTTCGTCGCACCTCCGTCGTTGGATCATCGACTGTCCAGTACTCTGCCTTTGTCGCCCGCTTGATCGCCTCCCTTCCTCGCTTCTCTGATTTTTTTACGGTTTGTGGGGGTGGGGAGTTAATAAGACTGGTTAGGGTTCACGCGCTATTTGTTGGGGGTGACTGTTTTTATTTTTATTTATTTATTAATTAAGGTAATATATTGGATTAATCTTAGCCATCTATTTTTCCTCATCCTATGGTCAAGATTTGTTAACACTAAACATGTTAAGAGTTGTTAACATTTAATCCATCCTCTTTATATATATATATATATATATATATATATATATATATATATATATATATATATATATATATATATAGGGAATAGGTAAATTGTGCACAAGCCTTACGGTGTATCTTGTGCACAATTACGGACTGTTGATCTGATTGGGATGGATTGACAAGATTAAAAGATATTTTCTATTTTTTTAAAATTAAACTCAAATGGGTCCCACGGCTAAATTAACTATACTCCATTCCAAATGTGCGTGGATACACCCGCCTATTTATTTACCTACTAATCCAATCGTCTCCCTCCTCTCATAGGGTTTTTCATCGAAGTCGATCGTCTTCCTCCTCTCTTAGGGCTTCTCAACGAAGCGGCGAGGCGGAGCTTGAAAAGGAAGGGATGCTTCCGTACACCAGAGCCACCGCATCACAACTGCGGGCTAGCGGCGTCGTTGAGGGCGGATTTCGGGCGAGACGAGGATGTTTCCGGCGCCGCCCTCTCCTACAGATTTCGAGCGCCGTTGAGCGAAGATGAAGGCCGCCCAACAACAATTTCCAACCTGTTGTACTTGTCCGGCTCCCGTTATGTCGCGGCGCCGCCCTACCCTTGTGTAATTGTCTGAGTCGCCATTCTGTACATATGAGATTCATCGACACTAGAAAGAGGTATGACTGAATTAATCTCTTCCTTTGTTGGCCTTGGTCTTAATTTTTTTTTGTGAAATTAATCAATTTGTTATGAATCCTTTGGGGAGACACTAAAAGATCGAATGCTAAAATGTTGGGTAGATCTATCAATACATAGAGATATAATATCTGTAATTGATTTGAGGTTAATTAGTTGTCTTCAATTTTGATTTTGGTGGTTGATCCAAGACAGGCTACATGACGAGAGGTAGCAATTGTAAGGGGATGCAAGCGGCATAGGATTCAACACGGTTTGGCTTTTCGCTAAGGACGACGCCAAATCGGGTTAAGGTTGAAATTTATTGCTTAGTCAATCTGATTCCCGCATTATTTGGGAAAAAAACAAAGAATTATTCAGATGTATTAGAATTATTCAGATGTATATGTTGAATTTAGTGTAGGGTTTTTATGATTCATAATTTGATTCATTATTCGTCAATTATTCAGATGCATGTGTTGATTTTTGGTTAATTATTCGGTGAACATGATTCATTATTCCTCAGTACATGGAGTTTTCGGTTTGACAAAGAAAATAAAAAACCAATCACGCGTGTATAACTACACCATTAAACATTATTCGGTGAAATGCGAAACATTATTCGGTGAAATATAAAGAATTATTCATTTAAATCGTCAATATTGTTTAGGGTTGGGGTTTCTTTTCTCTGAAATTGATGAACAAAAAAAATTATTCGGTAATATGTGACAAATTATTCAACGAAATTGGTAAATTTTAATATGAACTAGATGAAAAAAGTTAACATAACATTATTCGGTAGAATTTGAAGCATTATTCGGTGGAATTGCGAAATTTTTAAAATGTACGAAATCAAGTGGGTAATTATTTGAAAGAAAACTAAATTTATGGGGTTTTTCTACAATTTTTATTTTAAGAGTGATTTTGTAAAAACTAACATATTTTATGGATGATTTTATATAATTTTATGTAAATAGTATCAAATTGGGCCCCTTTTCTTTGAAAAAAGTCTGGTACTAAAAAAAACAAGAGGGGGAGGGGATTCCGCATCACGCTCCAACAAGAGGAGTTATGGGTGGTTTTTCTCAGGTGGGTCCCATAATTAATTAAAGTAAAATAAAAAATCCCATTTAATCATAGCCATCTATCTCTTCTCCATCTATGGCTAGAATTTGTGCACAAGATACATTATAAATGCGCACAAGATACATTATCTCTTCTCCATTTAATCATGTATCAAGTGAGCAAATCTCTGCCATTGATTAGGAGTATATGGATGGTCACGATTTATCCAAAATTACAATTTTATAGAAAACAATTTTTGGGATATAAATGAATTTAGGTGTATAGAAGCGTGTGCATTGCAATTTAGGGGTTAAAAAAACGCAGATTTCGCTCTCACCTATCCGGAAAGAAATCGACAATGACATCGCTCCCGAATCGGAACGGAAATCACGAAGATTCGGCCGGAGTCGCTTGCTTTGAGGGGAGATTTTCGATTCATCTGCAAGGCAACTCCACTGAATCTGCTAATTTCCAATTCGTTGTGTTGTGTGCAGGTCATCAGCATAAAGCCTAATCTGTGGAAAGAGGGGTGCAGGGATTCAAAAGCGTATCAAGGGATCGACGGTGATTGTGGGACATTTGATTATCATGGGTAAGTGTAACAAATTGTGAGTTGAATTTTTTTTGTTCGTTTTTTCAAGTTTAAAGTTGAAGTTGGAATTGGTCTGGTGAGAGTGGGGTATATTCGTTGTTCAATATTTGTGTTGTCAGAAGTCCAACGTTTTATGGGAATACTTTTGCACAATTGTTCTTTTTTCAAGTAGAAATTAGATGGTGGGATTTGAATTTGTCAAGTGGAAGTCTAGTTTATTTATTTTGAATCGCAAGCCCTGTTATAAGTATTGGTAGACCAAACGAACAGAACACTAGTGTATTATTAAGGAATTCGAGATTCATAAACTATGAATCAGTAATGTATGTGTAAAGTGACTTTATATTCGTCTATAATTGAAGGGTAATCATAAGATTTTGAAGTTTATTCGCAAGAAGTGTTACTATATTCACAATAAATTGTAATTTTAGTAGTAAGGATTGATAAGTGATGCAGGAGGAGTGAAATGCTATTCGTAAATAAAGCTAGATTATTCGTAAGGAATGTGAGTTTATTCGCAAGGAATGTTAGATTAGTCATAATGAATGCTAGATTATTCGTAAGGAATGTGAGTTTATTCGTAAGGAATGAGAGTTTATTCGTAAGGAATGTAGATTAGTCGTAATGATTGCTAGATTATTCGTAAGGAGTGCTTCTATATTTGTAAGGATTGCTAGATTATTCGTAAGAAATGTTGGTTTTAATCGGTGTTATATTTGTAATAATTGGTTTTGTATTCGTCTATATATGGAGTTTATCGTAAGAATTATAACTGTATTCACAAGAATTGATAAATTTATAGGTTTTAGTAGTACGGATTGATAAGTTCCTCATAAGAAGGCTAATGTTATTACTACGTATAGGAGAGGATTATTCACAAGCACTGATAAATTTATTAAATTATATGTGCAGGGAAAAAAGGCACTTCCACAACAAGAGGAAAAACTAAAGTTGGTAGTGAAAAATCGATCCAAAATGCAGGAATTTCAGTTGATGAGCCGAGAAAAGGGATAGCCTATTCGGACGATAGCGCAGATGACTTTGAGACCCAGCTAGCCCCAATGGAAATTGTAGTACACAATCCATCTAAAATCATGGCAACTGGTCAAAGTAAAAGGGCGAGGATAGTGAGACACACCAAAGAAGGTAAAAAATCCTAATTGTATGACAGAATACATTGTGAGTATATGTATTATAAATATTAAATATTTGTTGAAAGTAGATGCAGTTACTGATGACACACGGATTGGTAGAGAAATTCAAGTAATAGATATTGCAGCCCATGATATACATCCACCAGAACAGAGAGACGATAAGAGAAAGAAAAAAATGAATACAAGGGGGAAACTATCAACCTACAATCATATGGAGACACGATCTTCTCCTTGTACTTTTGTCGAGGCGATGCAACAATTGAAGAATTCGGCAGGGAAGGAGGCGAAAATAAGAACACTGAATTACATTGGGTTTGGGGCACTGTTGGAACTAGACTTAAAGAAGCAACCCCTATCACTGGCATCCTGGCTCGTAGATCATTTTGACCCCAACAAGTGCAGTATCGAGTTCCCCGATGGTCGAAGCATTGAGATTAAGGATGAGGATGTTCATAAATGCTTTGGTATTCCTTTAGGAAGTAAGGCTGTTGTCATCGGGGGACAAAATGATAACAAAGATTTGGTGAAAAATTGGAGGTCGCAGTATGATAAGCAATATGCTAGCTTGAGGCCATCACATGTTATGACTGCATTGCTGAAGGAATGAGATGGTAACTGGTGGGTTTGGGAAGGGATGAATAGAACCACCTATGGAAGTAGAATGGATTGACCATACTACTGTTTCAAAAGAGGTTCGTGGTATTTAATTTATGTAGAAATATGATCTTCTGGTGTATATTGTTTTTGGGTGGAGAATATATCTATTGATATTTGATGCATACTACATGTTATTTTTTAATGGAAAGTCGTATTGTGGACAACATTATTATGAAGATCTGTTGAACTCAGCGATTGAAGTGAGTCGTAAAATGAAGGATTTTGTGGGTAAGCTGAACAACATCCCCATCGAAATGAGACATGAGCCAGCAATACTTTCATGTTATGAATTGGGGAAAACAGTTCTAGGTCGAGGATATCCAGATGCAACAGGACTAGATTCCATTGCCTCAACACAAGTGGAAAATGTGATTTCTCAAGGAACCCAAGGGTTGTTCAATGATCCCACGTTACTTAAAAATATGAAGATGATTGACGAAGCATTGAAGGAGAGAGATGAGTTGTTAGCTGTTGGAATTGAAAGCTATCAAAGAGAACCATCCATGGCGGATGTGCGAGGAAGAAGAGAGCGTTTTGTGGAGGGAAAGTTTGTTTTGATTCTTGATTGGTTGTTACAGAGGCCGGTTCACATTATTTATACAAGACCGGAGCCACGTGATACGCACGTGCTCAACTCTATTCAACATAAGAGTCGAAACGACGCCGTCTGGGCTTGCGTCTTCAACCTAGCTCTTGATGACGCTTCAATGAGTCGAATTGCAGCTTCAGTGGGTTGCCGAGACATGGTTGATCCCAACACCCCCCCTCAAGTTGAAGGTGGTGAAACCAACTTTAACTTGTCAAGGAGCTCAACATGGCGAGGACCAGGCAGAGCTTTGGTATAAATATCGGCGAGCTGCAATTGAGTAGGGGTGTAGGACAAGCTGATGAGGCCTTCACTAAGCTCGTGACGGCCGAAATGGCAATCGAGGTTCCGAGCAATGTGAATCGCTGCCTGACTGTCACATTTGACTGGAATTGGGAGGATGTTGGATGCTCCCAATTCAGACAAGAGCCGAGACAACCAAGCAAGCTCAACAGTGAGGCGACGCAAGGAGCGATACTCAGCTTCAGCAGACGACAAGGAAACAATAGATTGTTTCTTAGCTTTCCATGAAATGGCACAACCACCGAAGAGGATAAAGAAGCCACTGACCGATCTTCTGGTGAGTGTACAAGCAGCCCAGTCACTGTCGTTGTAACCGAGCAAAGAGAGATCGGGGGAATTATTCAATAAAATTCCCAAATCAGGGCGGCCCTTCAAGTATCTCAAAGTATGGATTGCAGCTTTCCAATGATCCATGCGAGGAGAGTGCATAAATTGACTCAAAAATTGGACCGAAAACGCAATGTCTGGCCTGGTGTTCGTGAGGAAGTTCAATTTGCCAACCAAAACTTCCTATATGCAGTAGCATCAGACAACAAAGGACCGGTGGAAGTATGTAATTTCAGATTGACCTCCAGGGGAGCCACAGTAGGGGATGCATTTGAAATATCATATTCAGTGAGCATCTCTGAAAGGAACTTCTTCTGGCTGAGAACCAGGCCATTGGCAACTGTGATGAACTCAATTCCAAGGAAATAATGCAGCTCACCAAGGTCTTTGATACGAAACTGATCATCCAAGAAGGCCTTTAGAGCAAGCATAGCAGGCATATCATTGCCAGTTAGAAGGATATCATCGACATAAATGGCCAAAAAAACCACAGATGACTCACTCCTTTTGTAGAACAAAGAATGGTCATTTTGAGAATGTGTGTATCCCTGAGATCTCAAACAATCAGAGAGCTTGGCATACCACTGTCTGGAAGCCTGTCGTAAACCATATAAGGATTTATTGAGTTTGCAAACCAAAGAAGGATTTGGCACATCCAAACCAAGAGGCAGTCTCATGTAAACATCCTCATGTAAATCCCCATGTAGAAATGCGTTGTTGATGTCCAATTGAAAAACCTTCCACGAATTTTTCAAAGCAAAAGTGACAAGGGCTCGGACAGTGGTCATTTTAACCACAGGTGAGATAGTCTCAGTAAAGTCTATGCCAGCTTTCTGTGTGCAACCCTTGATTACCAAACGAGCCTTATGTCTATCTATAGAACCATCTGAACGAAGCTTTAGCTTGTACACCCACTTACAGCCTATAGACTTCTTACCAGGTGGGAGAGGAACCAAATCCCAGGTTCTATTAAGCTCTAGAGCTTCAAATTCCTTATGCATAGCATCAACCCAAGCCTGCTCTTTCACAGCTTCTGCATAGCTGACAGGCTCTTGTGTGCATGATAAACTGGCTAAAAATTGGTGACTTAACTTGGAAATTGAACTGGCACATATGATTGGGGGATGGAAACAAGCTGAGGTAATTGTGTGGGCACAAATTGAGGTAGAAACAGATGTACCACAAACAAAATCATTAAGGTAAGCAGGAGGGTTGTGCAATCTGGAAGAACGTCTAGCAACAGGCAAAGGAGGGTTGACTATTGGAGGAATGACAGGTGTGGGGAGAGGTTGGGAATGATCCTCAGAAACTGATGCAACATCATTGATAGGAATGGGAAAAGTGGGTTCAGGAGTTGAAAATTCAGGTGTAAAGGGGACTGTAGGAGAGACTGGTGTGGAAGAATTGGCAAAGGGAAAAACAGTCTCATAAAAAACCACGTCTCTGGAGCAAAACACCTTTTTGGAATGAATGTTTAAAAGCTTGTAAGCATTCATTCCAAAGGGAAAGCCAAGGAAAACACAAGCTTGGGCACGAGGCTGAAATTTATCCCTCCCTTTGGTGAGGGTGGAAGCATAACACAAACAACCAAAAGGTTTGATGTGGGTGTATGAAGGGGGAGTGTGAAACAACATCTCATAGGGTGTCAGGCTCTTAAGGACTTTTGAGGGAAATCTGTTGATGAGGTAGGTTGCAAGCAAGACACACTCGCCCCAATAAGCAATTGGTAATTTGGATTGAAATAGGAGGGCTCTAGATGTTTCAAGTAAATGTTTGTGTTTACGTTCCACTACTCCATTTTGCTGGGGAGTATAAGGACAACTTGTTTGGTGTAAAATGCCATGCTTGGCGAGAAAATCAATAGCAGCATTGCTTGATCCCAACTCAAATGCATTATCAGATCTGAGGATCTTAGGTGTGCAAGAAAATTGTGTTTGGGTCATATGTACAATGTTTTGTATGACAGAAAAGGCAGAACTTTTGGAGTTCAGTAAATGGGTCCAAGTACATCTAGTGTAATCATCAACAATGGTCATGAAATACTTGTAACCATTGTAGATAGAGGTATGATAGGGGCCCCATAAATCGACATGAATCAAATCAAATGCATTGACAGTTGAAATTTTACTGTGGGGAAAAGGCAGTTTATGTTGCCTAGATTTGTGACAAACATCACAAGGAACACTGTGTTTAGAGACATGCTTTACATTGTCAAGATGCAAAAGACTGAATTTATGAAAAGGCAAGTGACCAAGTCTTAAATGCCACAGTACAAGTGGATCAGAAACACAAGAGAAAGATTTACAATGTGAAACGTTGGTGACAGAAGCTAAGTCTGATGCTGGTTTAGAGTGCAGGATGTATAATCCTCCTTGGTGCTCACCAATTACCAGTGGCCTCTTCAGAGAAGGGGCCTGCAATAGGCATGAATTTTGGGAGAAATAAGCACCACAATCAAGTTGCCTAGTCAATTTGCTGATTGATAACAAGTTAAACTTGAAATCAGGAACAAAGAAAACATTCTGAAGAATGAGATTAGGAAAAACTTTCACTGTGCCAAAAAAATTGACAGTGATAAAAGATGCATTTGGAAGTGTGATTTTGAGGGGCTGAGGCAAAGGTGCCATGGTTAGAAAGGACTCTTTAACAAAGGACATATGATCGGTTGCACCAGTGTCAATAATCCAAGATAATTCACCAAATTTAGGATGAAATTGTGCACTCAAAGCAACATACTTATCATAGTTGTGTAAGCCAGAGCTCTGTGCTCTCATCCGCAAGGATGCGCTAGGAAGGAGTCCTGCTACGGCCGACCCAACCTAATTTTTATTCTGCGTCAAAAAAAAAAAAAAAAAAAAAAAAAAAAATCATAGTTGTGTAAGGTATAGTCAATACTTGCCATGGAGCAACCAGCCAAATCAGGACCTGTAGATTGTCCTCCAGTACCAGCATGATGTCCCTTCAATAAATCCATGAGCTGATTACATTGTTCAATCGTGAAGCCAGGGATAGGTGAGGACTTCTCACTCTCCTCACTCCCAGCTTGGGCTGCAAACTTCTTGCCTTTACCACTCGGAGCCTTCCCATCAGTTGGATAACCAATAAGCTTGTAACAGAACTCCACCTTGTGACCAGTTTTCTTGCAATGTGTACACACATAGGCTGGTCTCTTTGTAGGGATTGTTCCCTCGGATTTCTGCTTCTGGCTTTGACTATTCATGGCCGAAGACTCAGAGCTGGGATGGCTCTTTCCTCTGACCTGACGCTGCTTCTCCTCATGGTAGATCATATAATAGGCCTGTGAATCACTGGGAGTGGGATTCATCATCAAAATATTGCCTCTGACATTGTCAAAAGACTCATGTAGCCCCATCAGTAGTGCAGTCAACTTCTGTTCTTCCTCAATCTTGCGAGTGACCTGAGCAGCATTGCAAGTGCACCTTGGAACTCCCTGCAAAGCCTTTAACTCGTCCCACAATCGCTTAACCTTTGTGAAATAAACGGGAAATGAATCATTTCCTTGACTGATTGTGTACAGATCCTTACGAACATCGAAAGTTTGAGCAAGATTCGGTTGCTCAAAACGATCGCAAATATCTGTCCATATCTCAAAAGCTTCATCGTTGTAGATCACGCTTTCAGCTATGGTCTTATCTAGGCCATTTATGATCCAAGACACAACCATATCATTGCAACGTTTCCACATATGATAATCAGCAGAATCTAGATCTGGCTTCTCTACAGATCCATCCACAAATCCTATTTTGTTTTTCGCCGACAAGGCAATCAAAATAGAACGTTTCCAAGTACCAAATCCACTTCCATCAAACTGTCTAGAGACCAGGACCATACCTGGAGTGTCTGATGGGTGGAGGTAAAGCGGATCTTGAGGATTACCTTGTGGAACTCCATTTCCCGGATTCACGATGTTCCCAGGCTCCTCCATTTCAGATCTTCAAATTGCGGAATTGGTGATGACAATACGAGAAATTGGATACAGAAAAGGAAGCAAAACGACTGAAATCAGATCGTTTGCTCTGATACCATGTTGGAATTGAAAGCTATCAAAGAGAACCATCCATGGCGGATGTGCGAGGAAGAAGAGAGCGTTTTGTGGAGGGAAAGTTTGTTTTGATTCTTGATTGGTTGTTACAGAGGCCGGTTCACATTATTTATACAAGACCGGAGCCACGTGATACGCACGTGCTCAACTCTATTCAACATAAGAGTCGAAACGACGCCGTCTGGGCTTGCGTCTTCAACCTAGCTCTTGATGAAGCTTCAGTGAGTCGAATTGCAGCTTCAGTGGGTTGCCGAGACATGGTTGATCCCAACATTAGCTGAGAGGAACAAATGGCCTACGTTTGATTTAGGGATACCAGGATGTGGCGTCAATATCAGAGACCCAGTTAACGTGGTTGTTGAGGAAATTAACAGAGGGTATATGGACGCACCAATTGCGTTTGAGGTAAAAATCATGTAGTTTAGGACTGATACTGATGAAAATCGATTCCATATTATTTTATAATGTTCCACATTTATTTTAATTTAACTTTATATCATGATAAATCGTCTTTGTAGAGCAACGATAGGCCATTTGTCACGAAGGAAGCTGTTGAAGATGCTGTGGCAGACAATATACAGATAGGAGAGTCATCTGCAGAACATGTATTCATACGAATTTATGTGAAACATGTTAAACAACGGCGAATGTCAGATATCTCATAATTTAATTTAGTTACAGGGCAAAGCAGTGGCGGATGCTCTTGGGAGCAAACCCAGCCCTTGCTGGGACAATTTTCCTGGGGTTAGGTTAAAAAAATAAAATTTGCTGGGTAGAATTATTTTTAGGTAGTAGTACTAGTGGGCTTAATATTCAAAAGCTTTGTTTTTTTTTTTAATTTGGAATCAATTACACCGGCTAGTTGAAAAGATTTTACACAAATTTCCCCCTAGTTGATAGATTGATTCGTTTGCTCCACTTTCTGTTTCCGCTGCAACTACTGAGCGCACATTTTTCAGCTATGAAGATTATAAAGATCATGCTCAGAAACAAGATTGAAGAAGGATATCTTTCAGGTTGTATGATACTCCATATTGAAAAACAATACGTTGACACGTACTATTGACACAGAGGAAGTCATTGACCATTTCGAGTCGACGGGAGATCGTAGAGCGCAATTTCGTTGATCATATTTTATTTTTTATGAAACTATTTATTATTACGAATGTCAAATACTCCGTAACTCTAATTGATAAATCTTGAACTTCTTTTGTATTTTTTATGAAGTATTATATAATAATCGTATTTTGGCTTGTTAATTTTTTTTCTCTTTGTCATGACCAAAATATTTCCGCTCACCTAGCTTTGATACACTAGATCCACCACTGGGGCAAAGTTATAGCAATTGTGGTTGAGGGAATTGCTCAAGATGTATTGAATAGCAAAGTACACGTGGAAGATTTGAATAAAGGACTATGGTGTACTAATTATGTTAAATGACAGTATTCGTCCGAAAGAATTGATTTTATTACAAGGAAAAAGCTTAGTTTTGTGTTTGATTTACAATTGTCATAGGTTGATCACATGGGAAGATCAGGTTATGTTGTGGGAGGTCCAGATTTGAAATTGGTTGAAGATCGTACAGAT
This sequence comes from Persicaria tinctoria, assembly GCA_037127255.1. NCBI lineage: Eukaryota > Viridiplantae > Streptophyta > Magnoliopsida > Caryophyllales > Polygonaceae > Persicaria > Persicaria tinctoria. The sequence continues at coordinate 12,697,924 of JBANSL010000004.1, forward strand.
GTCACCCACGAAGAGGTAAGTATATATGAGACATAGACCATTCGTATGTATCGATATTATGATATGATGTATTCAAATTATTTACAGAGTAATGAGATCGCATGGTTAGAGAGGGGAGTTGTTGGGAATGTTGAAAATGCCCCCAAGAATAAGGTAATTTCGTATATCGTAAATATGAAATTAAATTTGTCAACAAATTCGGCATAAATAATGTAAATTTGTCACCTTCCACGCATTCGCTTTGAACGTTGCAACCGAAAACTCCATCTGCAATCTCATTTTGCACCTTCTCAAACACTTTTAGAGTATAAATCGATGATGCATGCTGCTCGATATCAAGGCGTGTCTCATAAACGGGCACCATGGAGCTAGACTCTACATCAAGCTTAACTTGAGCGTGTCTCTGAGCATCCATTGCACCATCAAAGTGCATCATCAACTCAACCATACTGAAGTGACGACCTAAATAATGACCAAAGAAGCTGTTTGCCGATTCTGATATAGAAGTCGTCCGAATCAAACCGCCGAGTAAAACATCTCTGAAGTATGCCGGTATCCACAAGTTCCTCTGCTTAAACATAAGTTTCAGCCAACGGTTTTCCTCGAGTGAGAACTCTCGCATCAGCTCATGCCATCTATGTTCAAATTCTTTGATAGTGATCTCAGAGCTCCAAACTACGTCGTTGAACCGCTTCCTGAAGTCGGTATTAGAGCACACATGTGAAGGTACCTATGGTGTACAAATGACTATCAAATTTTGCATATATAAATACAGTAAGTGAATTTGATATCTTATTTATTCGTATATTCTCACATAATTCATGTATACTTGTCATAGTAGTGAATGTATGGGAAGGGAAAATTTTCTTTTCGTAATGCAATAATCTCATACCTCCCTAGGCACTTTCATCATGATATGCCACATGCAGAATCTATGACGAGTATCTGGGAAGACTTTGGGGACAGACTCTTTCAGAGAAGGATCTTGATCCGTGACAATCACAACAGGGTCCATACACATTGCCATCTTGAAATGTTGCAACAACCAAGTGTAGGATGCCTCGGTCTCCTTCAGCAATAACCCAGCTCCAAAAGTGACTGATTTCTTGTGATTGTCCAGTCCTGTAAATGGTGCAAATATACTGTACCTATAAATGCAATATAGACGACATGTTACACGTGAAGAGAACAAAAAATTCTTATAAAATATGAATGTGGCCGAATAATGAATTGGTAAAAAAATCATTCAAAAAACATTTGTAAATTTGTTCGGATGAACACATGGTGAATCATATAGTACTTACTGTTGGGAAAAATCGGGTTTTCCCTCTTCGTAGGATTAAGATGGGCAAGACTCACTTTGTATAAAAGTGGACTTTTATTATATAGTGGAACTCTTACAAATTACAACTCTCACTATATAATTTTGTGGCTCACTTTACACTCATTCTTACTAGGATACTTGATCACTCTACGCTTGCTCTCACTTGAATTGCTTTGCTTGGATTGGATGATTTGGATGATGCTCCATGGGGCTATTTATAGCCTTGCATCCACAATTCTAGAGTGAAGATATTTCACTTGATAATTCTAGACTCCTCCTCCCTAGATTGTTCTAGACTAATCAAGGGGATTCTTTGTAAGAATAATCTAGAGACCTCTCCAACATTCTTGATCTTGGTCCATGCCCAACAACAACTAATTGGGCTAATGATCCTTTGACCCATAAATTATTGGGCTTTATAGTGATTAAGGAGGGAACCCAACAAATCTCCCCCTTCCTGACTTAATCATGGGCGTGTCACGATGCCGGATCCTTGACAGCAGTCTTCAAACTTCTTTGTCGGGATTACCTTGGTCATCATGTCGGACCAGTTCTTCTCTGTGTGCACCTTGTCAAGCTGTAGAAGCTTCTCTTCAAGGATGTCTCGAATCCAATGATATCGGATATCGATGTGCTTCGAGCGAGAGTGATAGGTCGGGTTCTTCGCTAGGTGAATAGCGCTTTGATTGCCACATTGCAAGACATATTTGTCTTGCTCTACTCCCAGCTCGAGTAAGAAGCTCTTCATCCATATCATCTCCTTGCAGGCCTCCGTGGCTGCGATGTACTCTGCTTCAGTGGTGGACAAGGCAACGGTCTTCTGTAACTTTGATTGCCAGAAAACAGCTCCCCCTGCAAAGGTAGTCAGATAACCGGATGTTGATTTCCTGGAATCGTTGTCTCCGACCCAATCTGCATCTGTGTATCCTTCTAGCACAGGCTTCCCATTGCCGAAGCATAAGCACCGTTTAGAAGTACCCCGTAGATACCGGAGGATCCATTTCACTGCAGCCCAGTGTTCCTTCCCCGGATTTGCCAAGAAGCGGCTTACGACTCCGACGGCGTAGGCGATATCAGGCCTCGTACAGACCATTGCATACATGAGACTGCCTACCGCGGATGAATATGGGGTGTTCTTCATCTCTTGCTTCTCCTTCTCACTTGTTGGACTTTGCTTCGAGCTCAGCTTGAAGTGTCCAGCAAGTGGCGTGCTCACCGGCTTGGCTTTGTGCATGTTGAATCTCTCCAACACCTTCTCGATGTATCTTTCTTGGGATATCCATAGTAGCTTCCTCGTTCTATCACGAGTGATTGTCATCCCAAGGATTTGCCTTGCCGGTCCCAAGTCTTTCATGGCAAAGCATTTGCTCAAGTCTTTCTTTAGAGCAGCTATTTTGTTGCGGTCCTGCCCTACTATTAACATATCATCAACATAGAGCAAAAGTATGAGAAAGTCGCCGCTTGCGTACCTCTTCATGAAGACACAGTGGTCATTCATGGTTTTCTTGAAGTTGTGATCCGCCATGAAAGAGTCAAACTTCTTGTACCATTGTCTTGGTGCTTGCTTTAGGCCGTAGAGACTCTTCGTGAGTCTGCACACCAGATTCTCCTTGCCTGGAACTTTGAATCCTTCAGGCTGCTCCATGTATATCTCCTCTTCAAGGTCACCATGGAGGAATGCTGTCTTGACGTCGAGTTGTTCAATCTCCAAGTCTAGGCTTGCTGCTAAGCCCAGAACAACTCGGATAGATGACATCTTCACGACTGGAGAGAATATTTCTTCAAAGTCGATGCCCTTCTTTTGGTTGAATCCTTTCACGACTAGTCGAGCCTTATATCGGAGCTTCGAGTTGTTGTCCTCGGTTTTCAGCCGATACACCCATTTGTTCTTCAAGGCCCGTCTCCCTTTTGGTAGCTTCACCAGCTCGTAGGTGTGGTTCTCATGCAGGGATTGCATCTCCTCCTGCATGGCTCTTAGCCACTCAGCCTTGTGGATATCATCCATAGCCTCCTTATAGCTTTGAGGCTCCCCCTCATCTGTGAGGGTCACATACTCATCTGAGCTGTATCGGTTGGACGGTCGCTTGTCTCTAGAGGACCGTCTTAGCTCAGGTTCTGGTGGAGTGTTGGATTCTGCTTCTGGCTCAACTGAGGCATCTTCTTGATCATTCTGGTCTTGAGAATGATCCTCATCGTCGGATTCATCATCGCTCTCAATCGGGGCTTCTTGTGAATCATCCTGGTGCACATTCGAGGGACTTTCCTCTTCCCTCCTTCTTCTTAGCGTCGGCTTTGTTGATCTTCGGATATCTTCAAGCGTTTGATCTTCGAAGAACACAACATCTCGACTTCTAATCACCTTTCTGGTGGTTGGATTCCATAGCCGATAGCCGAACTCATCTTTGGGTGAACCAATATAGATGCACTCCTTTGTCTTAGCATCAAGCTTGGCCCGCTCGTCCCTAGGAATGTGAACGAACGCCCTGCACCCGAACACCTTTAAGTGCTTGTAGGAGACCTTCTTCCCTGACCAAACTTCTTCTGGGATATCTCCGTTTAGAGGGACAGAAGGTGTGAGGTTGATGATGTCGACGGCGATCATCAAGGCTTCTCCCCAGAATGACTTGGGTAGCTTGGCATGAGAGAGCATGCATCGAACTCTTTCTGTGAGAGTCCGGTTCATCCTTTCAGCAACCCCATTCAGTTGTGGCGTCTTGGGTGGCGTCTTCTCAAGCCTGATCCCATAGGAGCTACAATACGCCTCAAAGGGTCCTCGGTACTCACCACCGTTGTCTGATCGGACACACTTGAGCTTCCGACCAGTCTCCTGTTCCACCTTGGGATGGAACTCCTTGAATGCTTCGAGGACTTGATCCTTTGATTTCAGCAAGCGCACCCAGACCTTTCTTGAGTGATCATCAATGAAGGTCACAAAATATAGTGCACCTCCATTGGATTTTTCGGTCATTGAACACACATCCGTGTGTACAAGGTCTAGGACATGCTTCCTCCTTGTGGGTGGAGATGACCTCTGGAAAGCTACTCTATGTTGTTTACCGACTACACAATCAGAGCATGGGTCGAGGGAAGTACCTTTCAGGTTAGGGAGGAGCTGCCTTCGAGCGAGGATTTGAATTCCCTTCTCGCTCATGTGTCCAAGTCTCCGGTGCCAGATCTCCATGTCAGTGCTGGCAATGTTCACCTCTCCCTTGTAAACCTTTGCTTCTGTCCAATACAATGTGCCTTCTTTTCTTCCTCGAGCCACAGTTAGGTTTCCTTTAGTCAGCTTCCATTTGCCTCCGCCATTTTGACTAAGATAACCATCATCGTCTAGCCTTCCAGTTGATATGAGGTTACGTCTCATATCAGGGACATGTCTCACATCTTTTAGGATGAGCTTGCATCCTGTGTTGGATGTGAGGATAATATCTCCTCTCCCCACGATCTTGCTCCATCCATGATTTCCCATCAGGACGGTACCGAAGTCTCCACTTCGGTAGGATGAGAAGAAGCTTTTGTGTGGGGTAACATGAAAAGAGGCACCAGAATCGACAATCCAGGAGATATCATTACATTCAATGTTTAGAATGTTACCTCCTTCAACGAGATATGAATCCTCGCCTTCATCAGCCATGGCGGTAGTACTCCTTTCTTCTCGCCTCCTCATAGGATTGATCTGGTCTGGCTTCACATTTCCGGCCTTCTGATCTCTCTTGAGGATGCAGCATTCTTGCCTCTTGTGGCCTGGTTTGCCACAGTAGTAGCACGTGACCCTGGTGCGTGACTTGGACCGCCCTCGAGACTGATCTCGGTCTCGGCTTTGCTTCCGTCCACATGCATCATTATTCCCACGGTTGTCAAGGACATTGGCCTCGGAATGATTGGTTATTCCTCTCTCATTCCTCCTAGCTTCTTCATTGAGAAGACTATCGCAGACGGTATCCATGGTGAGCTTCCCGTCCGGTGATGAGTTACTTAGAGTAACTACAAGAGTATCCTAACTCTCTGGCAGAGAGGTGAGGAGTAGGATGGCTTGTAACTTATCATCAAACACCATATCCACCTTACTTAGCTGATTGACAAGCCCCTTGAAATTATTCAAGTGCTCAATCATGCTTTGGCCATCCTTATACTCCATCTTCACCAACCGTCTAGCTAGGAGGGCCATGTTACGAGGTGATTTCTTTTGAATCATGGACTCAAGCTTTGTCCACAATTCAAAAGCATTTGTATAATTAGAAACATGCTCAAAGAGAGTTTTATCGATGTACTTACGGATCATGGCGACCGCCTTCCGATTAAGGAGCTCCCACTCCTTATCGCTCTTTCCTTGAGGCTTGTCCTTGTTGAAGACGGGTTCGTACAGGTCCTTGCAGTAGAGATGATCTTCCATCATCGGCTTCCAATAAGAGTAGTTGTCTGCCGTGAGCTTGAACATGTCACCCTCGTAAGTGACGGTAGCCTCCATCTTGATCCGCACGAGCTAATATCTTCCGAAAATGAACCTGGCTCTGATACCACTGTTGGGAAAAATCGGGTTTTCCCTCTTCGTAGGATTAAGATGGGCAAGACTCACTTTGTATAAAAGTGGACTTTTATTATATAGTGGAACTCTTACAAATTACAACTCTCACTATATAATTTTGTGGCTCACTTTACACTCATTCTTACTAGGATACTTGATCACTCTACACTTGCTCTCTCTTGAATTGCTTTGCTTGGATTGGATGATTTGGATGATGCTCCATGGGGCTATTTATAGCCTTGCATCCACAATTCTAGAGTGAAGATATTTCACTTGATAATTCTAGACTCCTCCTCCCTAGATTGTTCTAGACTAATCAAGGGGATTCTTTGTAAGAATAATCTAGAGACCTCTCCAACATTCTTGGTCTTGGTCCATGCCCAACAACAACTAATTGGGCTAATGATCCTTTGACCCATAAATTATTGGGCTTTATAGTGATTAAGGAGGGAACCCAACACTTACTTATTAGTCCTATACATTGAGTCGAATGAAAGCACATCACCAAATGCCGCATAATTGGCCCTTGCAATAGGATCACACCAAAACAACCTAACAAGGCATTTATCACTATCAAGATCATATGCAAAGTAAAACCCAGAGGATGATTGTTGTTTTTGCATAAATCGATCAATGACCATTTGTGCATCAGCCCAAGAAATATAGGCCATGATATCTCTTTTAAAGTTCTTGAGATCATGCAAAAGAGGGCCAATACTAGACCCACCCCAATTTTCCTTCATGAGCCGATGAGTCCTAGCAGGACCTAGGTGAGCCTTTGCACAATTTATCATAAAAAGTTGATGACTGAAATCTAATTTTATGTGGGCTTTCAAAAAGTGATTAGATTCATCTTGAAGAAGAGGATGAGTGTGTCTCTCCTCCATATTTTCAATAACATAACCATCGCTCCCAACAAACTTCAAATAAATGTGAGCGTTGCATCCTACTCGATTTGAATACCGGTTGCGTTTGCCCGTACTTGTACTCGACTCCTTATACCCTTGTCGATGACATCTCATGTAACGGTTGACATATGACCCATCCTTGTACTTGCGGGATGTACTCTTTCGAGCATCAAAGCCCACAAGTGCGCCATACTTTTTGTAAAACTCTATACCCTCCTCAAGAGTACTGAACTTTTGACCGACCTTTGGCTTTAGAGCAATTTCACATGTTGGTACCCAATATTTGGTTTTCCCCGGAGATAGGGAAGTTTCAAAACTAACCGGAACAACATCTGATGCAGATTGGTCAAATAAGAAGTCCATTGCTTCCGCCTCTCTAGCCCCATCACCATGATCAACATCCCAATCTCTGCCATTGTCTGGGTCTGTATGTAATACATGAACATTGTATGTCATTAAAGAAATAAGTTGGGGAATTGGCAAACAGAATGAATATAAACACCATCAAGCTAGGTTGAAAGCGACGTTAATTACCTGAATCCATCTTCTTCAATTTCAGTACAGATCGATATGAGTCGTAGTTTATAGACGGTATGAGTATGCCCTATTCTTATAATTAGGTCAAAAAAAAATTGGCCTTCTTATGAATAACTAATTCATCCGATACTGTAATTGTGAAATATGCGAATTCCCGTTCCAAATCACTCCGCAATTCCCGTTCCAAATCTCCACACACTTGGAGAGTGGATGCAAGTATGTAATTAGGCGAGTGATTGGCCCACCGAACCTTTTATTTACAATATTTTATTTGAATTTTAGATCAATCCTATCCATTAATTTACACCGATCCAATGATCACCATTTGCTCACATGATACACAATAACCCTTGCTCTCATTTGATCCTTCCTCTATATATATATATATATATATATATATATATGCTATATGAGGTTGGGTCAGGTGTACACACCCCTTATTGTGTTTTGTGTTAACAAATATAGACCATTGATTGATTAGAAATGGATGAGTGAGATTAATTGAGATTTTTTCTTTTTATTTTTAAAAAAACCAGTAGGCCCCACCACTTTTATAGGCAACTTGCTGAAACAAAGCGCGTGTATTTTTTTTTAGATAACGTTTTTTTTGTAAGGATGATGAGATTTCGGTTGCACTGTGTGTTCAATGAATAATAACGAACAAATGACCGAATAACTCCAGATGATCAATGAATAATGACTCTGAAATTGTCGAATATTCGATAAATTCATTGTTAATTTCAAACAGAGTTTGAATTTCAAGAATCTCACATCTATTTACCCACCTACAAATGAATAATTCCTTATTATAAACGAATAGTAACTCCGAACTTGTCGAATACTCGATAAATTCACTCACAATTTTATACAGGGTTTGAATTTCAACAAAACTATATCTAATCACCCACCTACAAATGAATAATTCCTTATTATAAATGAATAGTAACTCTGAACTTGTCGAATACTCGATAAATTCACACACAATTTTATACAGAGTTTGAATTTCAACAAACCTATATCTAATTACCCATATACAAATGAATAATTCCTCATTATAAACGAATAGTAACTCTGAACTTGCCGAATACTCGATAAATTCACAGACAATTTTATACAGAGTTTAAATTTCAACAAACCTATATGTAATTACCCACCTACAAATGAATAATTCCTTATTAAAAACGAATAGTAACTCTGAACTTGCCGAATACTCGATAAATTCACACAATTTTATACAGAGTTTGAATTTCAACAAACCTACATCTAATTGCCCCTATACATATGAATAATTTCTAATTATTAACGAATAATTACTCTAAACTTGCCGAATAGTCGATAAATTCATGAGCTTGAATTCCAAGAAACCTACATCTAATTGCCCCCGAATAATTCCTGATTATCAACGAATAATTACTCTGAATTTACCGAATATATGGTTCAAACCACTTATATACTACACGGTTCATACCATTTAAAAGTGGTTAGTTAAATGAGCTTTTCATCCCCATTAGGCTTTAGCAGCTCTCCTTGATTGCAAATTTGAGTCGGGGTCTAGCAACTCCCCCTACATCGTCATAGAAGCCAAGCTGGATAAAGAGGAGATTGGAATCCAATCCGAACTCAAAATTGAAATAAATTGCAGCAGTAGATTGGAATTCAAGTCATGGATGCACTGCAATAAGAGAACAAAGTTAAACAAAACAACAACAGAAAAAAAAAATAGAGTGAATAAAGAAGAAGTTATTTAAGGGGGCGATCGATCTCCATCTTTAACTGTCTCTGAGTTTTTAAAGGCGATGGGATGGTTTGGTGTTCATCCGCTTTCGTTTCTATCGAACGCGGTTACTGGAGAGAGCGATCTCCTAGCAGCGCAGCACCAATTGTCGTTGCCGACGATCACGTAATTGTCGCCAAGCCTGATCAACTTTGTCCGTTGGATCGCCTCGAGCGCACCTCCGAGCGCTACACCTTCGTCACACCTCCGGTCGTTAGATTGCCGATCGTCCACTCCGCCTTCAACGTAGCCTTTGCCGTCCGCTGGATATCGCCTCCCTTCCTCACTATCTCTCTCTCTCTGACGTTTTGGGTTAGTAAGAGTGGTTAGGGTTTTGATGGATATCACATGCTATTGATTTATGGTGGGTGTTCTTATTTTTTATTTAATTTACAATTTAGTCAATAAATTGAATTCGTCTTGGGCATCTATTTTGCCTCAATCAATGGCCTAGATTTGTTAACACAAAACATGTTAAGAGTTGTTAACATTTGATCCGTCCTCTATGATATATATATATATATATATATATATATATATATATATATATATATATATATATATATATATATATATGCAGATTGATCGATATATATCACATTATGGACAATAGAGTGTGGATGTATGATATGTACTTGTCATGCGGTAGAGGATTGAAACCCGAATACTACGTCGGGGTAGAAAAGTTTATACAATTTGCATCTTCTCAACCGAAGTACATGGATGAGGGCAAGATAAAATGTCCATGTAGAATGTGTTAACTGCAAATTTGAGTCGATAGATGATGTGAAGGGACATTTATATAAATGTGGTTTTCTGCCATATTATTATCGGTGGACAGCGCATGGTGAATTAGTGCAGACATTCGTTCTTCCATCAAACTATCCCGAAGAAAAAGGGTAGGAGATTAGTTGTATGGTGAATTAACTGCAGAGCAGAGGATGGTGTTTGATGTTGTAGGCCCGAATTTTGTTCCTCCATCGTGGTTTAGTGTTCGCAATGATCATGGTCGTACGAACACTACGGATAGTGAATGTGGATTCCAACCGGCGAAAGACATAGAGGTTGATGAAATGAGAGAAGATCTTGTAGGTGATCATGGTACTGATATCGATATTGATGGGGTCTCCATGCTATTTGCAGATGTGTTGAAAGCGGCCGATGAACCGGTGTTCCCAAGGTGTAGTACTCATACACAATTGTCCTTTTTGAGTAGGCTCATGAGTTTAAAGTGTGAGTATAATGTTCCTCAAAACCTCTTCAATGGGTGCGTGCAGTTGTATGATGAAGTGTTGCCTGAAGGACACAAGATTCCGACCAGTTACTATAAAACAGAGAAAGTCGTTCGCAGTTTAGGTTTGCCTGTGGAAAGAATATCCATGTGTCCAAATGGTTGTATGTTGTACTGGAAGGATGATGCAAATGAAGAATCATGCAAGTTTTGTGGTCATGCAAGATACGAGGAGGTTGGAAGTAGTGCAAGACGCACACCGCTTAAAGTCTTATTCTACCTACCTTTGATTCCGCGATTGCAGTGATTATATGCGTCTGAGGTGACTGCTATGCACATGACGTGGCACGCATGTCATGAATCGGATGATGATGGAGAAGCGTGGAAACGGTTAGACACCAAACATCCTGAATTCGCTTATGAGGCTCGTAATGTCCGTTTGGGTTTGTGCACCGACGGGTTTGCACCCTTTAATAAATCTGGATAGAATTATTCTTGTTGGCATGTTATTGTGATGCCTTACAATCTCCCTCCTAGCATGTGCATGAGAACCGAGTACATGTTCTTGTCGCTGACAGTGCCAGGTCCTCGAAACCCGAAGAGATTAATTGATGTTTGCCTCCAACCACTTATTGACGAGTTGATGCAGTTGTGGTTCGATGGCGTGACCACTTATGACGCCTCAACGAGAGAGCACTTCACCATGCGCGCATCTTTACTCTAGAAGATTAGTGACTTTCGAGCATATGCAATGCTGTCAAGATGAAGTACTGCAGGGGAGTTAGCGTGTCCCATTTGCACGGAAAGAGGAGTGGATGCTTTCCGGTTACAAAATGGTAGAAAGCCTTGTTGGTTTAATTGCCAAAGGAAATTTTTAGAAGTCAACCATCCATGGCGCCGAAATAGAACCGACTTCTACAGAGGGCATGTGGAAACATCATTGCCACCCCATTGCTAACAGGGGAACAGATAAGGGCATGCCCATTTATAGTGGCGGATTAGTTTCAACGACCGTAGTTAGAGATCGACTGGTAAGTGTTATGAACTTGTTATTACGTACTCTGGAAGACTAACACTATTGTAACTACTTACGTTGTTCGTACGTACAGAAGAAGGAACTTGGACAAGATCCAACACCAAAGCAGACATTTGAAAAGTGTCATAGAAAGAAGGATGGTTCTTGGACTGGCTCTCAATGCCAAGAAACTGTGATAAGTTCGAATCCTCCTCCCCCCACTTGTTTCTTTGATCTTCTGGTATTGTTGTGGTTTGAAAGCATCACCATGTAACTACTTAAGTGGCACGGCTTGTTGAACCATGTGTTTCTGTCTTGCAAAAATGTGGTGCCTGAATCCTGTGTTTCTGTATATATATGATGCAATCTCGCAGTTACTTTTTCTCTTCATGTTACTTCTCACTAGGTGCAAACAATGCTGCCACGGTTTCTGGCTTCTTTCACTTATTCCAATATTCATTTCATTTAGTCAACTCTTTATTCAATTCAGTTAAAGTACGGACTTTGGTTGGATATCTACTTTATTGAAGTCATTATATACTGTCTTCCTTAGGACAAGTTTGATCAACTGCTAGACGAAGCACTCTCAAGGATGGCGAGCTGTCCGATAGTGGTTCCCATGCGGTTGACGAGAATGCCCTGTGGATCAAAGCAAAGAGAGGTGTCAAAAAAAGGAGGAGGATTGTAGGCATGGGATCAAAGTCCCTAGCTATCTTGCAATCAACCCCAGGTATGTCTTCAGCTGCTGTACAAGTTTCTGGTGGTCAAGATTATGAGAGCATAAGAGAGGAGATGCTCTCGCAAATGTCAACTTTCAAGGAAGATGCGAGGAAAGAAATGACAGAGTTAGGCGAGCAAGTTCAGGCCAATGTGACTGCAAACATTAGAGAGGAAATGACATCGTTCGGAGATAAGGTTCGGGAGCAAATGACTTCTAGCTTGAAGCATGAACTGAACGCCTTTGGGGAACAAGTCATGCATGAGACTAGTAAGTGTAACGATGAATGACAGGAAAAGCTTATCGCCACCATGATGCAGTTTTATCAAGGCAAAAGACCTCGCAAGAGTCCCCGCACCAACATACATACATACATGCATTTTGTATGTGTGTATGTTTGGACTTTTCTGATATGCTGGACTACATGCATTTTGTATGTGTGTATGTTTGGAGTTGTTTGGACTACATGCATTAGTACAATTCATTTTAATTTCTGATCTGCTGTGCTATGGCCAACTACTTCATGTTTTGTATGTGTGTATGTTTGGAGTTGTTTGGACTGGTTGGGATGCAAACTATGGCATCTTCTTTTGTATGTGCAGACATTTATGTAATTTTGTGTAGGTGATTTGTAATGCACTACTAATGCAACAATGATGTAATATATATTTCTATGCTTTATTTATATTACCAACGAATTTACTAACAAACACAACCACAACTATTGGATGACATACGATGATCGACTACCATATTGCCACGAAACAACCAATAACATCAGCCACGACTCTCTGTACTAGCTACATATTCATTTGCCAATGCAATTACCAACAAATATTGCCACGATGATGTCCATCCAGTAGTAATGATATCAGCAACGAATTCTACCTCCAAGTCAACAACTACCAACATAGCAACGACTTTACGTATGGAACCGGCCACAAATTCGGGAACACCAAATCACCGAACGCTATAAACTTAGCAACGACATTGGCAATATACTTATCCACGACATAGGCCACCACAAATGTTTGCCCCTAGAGTCTTCGCTACAGCCACGACCGTCCACTTCTCCAACTTGCCATGAACTTGGCTACGATAAATGTGGTCGTGGCCTTGGTCGTTGCAATAGCCACGACTAGTGATTCTGACGACAAGCCACGGAATTCCCAATGACTACTATATTCGTGGCTGTTTCCATGGCTATTGGCCATTGTTATCAGCTTCGAGGTGAATTGCTACGGTCGTACTGTTCGTGGCTGAGTTCAAGGCTATTCGGTTTAGCCATGGAAGTTCGTGGCTATTTCCATGGCTATATGTCGTTGCTATTTGACCGTTTTTCAGTAGTGTTATAAAATTATGAACTGGTAGGAAATATATACACTAGTGGTAGGATAAATTTGTGAATCTGGTTGAACAAATTTATGAATGTCTCTGAACTTCTAAAATTATGAACTGATAAGAAACAAACCCAAGAGCCATCAGTTAAAAACTCTTACCCTTTTCAGTTGTCTCCATGGCCACGCATTCCTGGAATTTTCTCTTCTTGATACCCTTTTCTCGCACCATCATACTTGCATCCTCCATTCAAGGCCCCAAATAGTTCATCTACAATATATTGTTTCAAAATGATGAACTACTACATTCTTTCTCCCAGGAAGCCTGCAACTCACCTTTGATTTTTTCTGACCATCAAACGAGTATGTGTTCATATCTTTCTGGACTTACACGATTATGAACATAGTAGGACATATTTTTGAAATTGGTAGGAAATATACGATATTGGTATGATAATAATGTAATTACCGAAATTCCTAAGTGTAGAATTATGTCAAAAAGTACCAGGAAACTTGAAAACTAATAGTAGGATAGATGGAAACTAATGGTAGGAGACAATAACAATATTGGTAGGATCGTAATGGAAACCCAGTAATTCCTGTATAACTTGACACTAATGGTAGGATAGATGCACACTGATGGTATGATATATTTATATTATTGGAAAAATGTAAATGCATAATTGACTTTACGAAAAAAATGAATGATAATGAATCTCAGAAAAGCAAAAGGAGAAGGCAGACTCCACAGGCAAAAACTGAAGTTATATGAACCACAAATGCAAAAGCTATACATGGATATATCATGTGTGATGATGAATCTCAAGCTATGATCCCTATCCTGGATAAAGTTAATGCTGCATTGAATGACAGGATCCAAGTAGTGAAGATTGACACTCAGAAGTACCCAGTCATCGCTGACAAGTTCATGATCATCATGTGGAGAAAGAAAATTGAGTAAAACCTAAACATCGAAAAGAAAAGGGGGAAAGTGAGACAGTGGAAAAGAAAAGGGGAAATTGTCCCTACCAGATTCACAAATTTATCCTACAACTAAATGTATATATTTCTTACCAGGTTCATAATTATACAAGTTTAGAGAGATTTATGAATTTGTCTTACCAGGTTCACAGATTTGTCCTACCACCAATGTATATATTTCCTGCCATGTTCATAATCGTATAAGTTCAGAGAGATTTATGAATTTGTCCTAACATGTTCGTAAATTTGTCCTACCATTAGTATATATATTTTCTGTCAGGTTCATAATTGTATAAGTTTAGAGAGATTCATGAACACATACTCCGTATAAGCCTATGTGAGAGTCGAACTCACATCTTTGTGTGCAAACACAACGCTCTACCAATTGAGCTAATATACTATTTTCAATGGGTCCTTATGATCGTCTAGGCATCAAGAAGTGATAATTTCGCAGGAAGCAAAAATAGCGCTTAAATTTGTAATCTTAATTTGCAAGTTATGCAATTGATCAAAAAGAGAGAGTATAAATTACGAACTCTCTGCAACTGGTCTCGTGAAACCGTCATCTTTATTTACTTCTTTTATTATTAGTTATTTAGGGAATAAATGTGAGGAGATATTTTATCTTCATTCTCTTTATCTATTTATATTTATTTTTAGCTAGTTTCTAAGATAAATAAAAATTAGTAAGATTTATCTGTTATTTAATTAGTTTAAATGAGAGAGCTAAAGTTCCTTTGCAACGAGTAACTCTCAATCACCATCAAACCCTATTTAAATTGGTTGTATTTTTATTCTTTTATTCTCACGTTGAATTGAATATAAGAGCACTTGGCTAAGTGTTTCTTCTTTCAATCCTAATTACGCGTTTCACGTTCTTTCTCAATCAGTATTAGTTTCGTTTAGCAAATTTGGTCAAGCTGCTAGTGTTGACTCAATTTATTAATTTCCATTCGTTTTTGCGTTGATTATATTCCAATTGATTCAATTTGGTTTCCAATGGAGTCCAACCGCAATCGTTGACTTGATTGCATTCGGTCGATCAAAAAGGAAAGCCCATTTTTGGAAATCGCTAGCCACTCCTCAATCGGGGATTTGTGAGGGCAACCGTCTTTGTTGACTAGGCAGATCAATATCTCTCAATGAATTATTTCGGAATAGTTCACCGAAAATGACTTGTGAATATAGTACTCATAGGTCCCTGACTCGAACTCCGAAATGGACGCTCTTTATTTACCAATTTAGGGATCAATATATCTCAAGAACAGGTTAAAATTCAACTTAAGGAGTCGTTGGGGAATTACAACGCATCAAATATTTTAATTGTTTTTTCAACAAATGTGTTTAATTCAAAATGTTTAATTAACTAAACTTTTAATATTATTTTATAATATTAATTTAACATTTCATTAACATTTTATTTATATAAAACAGCGCGGGAATATGCATACTCCATATTTATTTTGAACAGGGTTTTAAAAACTCAGTCATGTTTAGTGATTTTGCTCGATTAAATTAGGCCCTACATTTTAGTGGAATAATCAGATCAATTCATTTCTAAATACTGTAGAATTTAGAGAGGGATAAAACCCTAATAGATTGGTGATGAAAGCCTCATATTAGAGAAGGCAAACCCACGTTTAAAATGTTATTATTCAACCCTTTATATAGGGATTACAATGCTTAGAGAATAAGTAATATAAAGATATTGATAAACTAAACCTACCAAAGATATATATCTCTAACCTAATATAACAATATCAAAGATTATATCCTAATACAATCATATCTAATATACTATTCCTAATTTATCTCCAATAAATACTCCCTACATTTTAACCACCGAATACAACTGAAAGTCTGAAATAATGGAATAATCAGATCAATTCATTTCTTAATACTCCGTACATTTTAACAAGTTTAGCATGTTTTTGAGGTTGAATATTTACATAATTAACATTTGATTAAATGAATTGAATATTTGGATAAATTCTTTACAGTTTTTTTCACTTCTGCTCTCCAACTGATTTGCAAATACTTTTTGATATGGAAAATCACTTGTTATTATGCAATTGATTATGTTTGCAAAGAACCCTTTTAGCATCGATCATCTTGCCAATAGGATTTTAAAAAATAAGTGTACATTATACAAATTGAAACGGAAATAAGCACGGCCCGCGAAATTACCGTTGACAAATTTGTCATTTATTTTGTTTAAAAGTTTGAACTTTCCGAGTTGACTTGGGTTGGTCGCACTACTCGCAACCCCCTTATAATTCGGATGGTGGAACAAACACTTCTCTCTGATATACAACAACATATTTGAAAACAATCAAAGATTTTCGAGATGGCAAATGGAGAAGGTCCGGCTATTGGAATTGATCTCGGCACTACCTACTCCTGTGTTGGAGTATTGCAGCACGACCGGGTTGTTATCATCACCAATGATCAAGGTAACAGGACCACACCTTCCTACGTTGCCTTCACTGATACTGAGCGTTTGATCGGAGACGCTGCTAAGAATCAGATCGCCATGAATTCCGTCAACACCGTTTTTGGTATCGCTTTCTTTCTTTTGCCTATATCTTACGCGTAATACACTTGATTGCTATACTTGCTTTGAAGGTCAAATTATTACTCGCCCGTTGTGCGATTTTTTAATAAATTGTATTATATAAAACATCTTTGAATTAATATAAACTAGTACGATACCCGCGCCATGGCGCGTTTTTTTAAAACTAAAATATTATATATAAAAATATTAATAAATTTTAAGATAAAAATCATTATCTTATAATGTGATGTGTCATAATCAATAGTTATATTCAATATTTTGAATTAAGCCCAATAGTTAGTAAATAAATTTGAGTTAAGCCCAATAGTTATATTAGATTGAATTCAATGGTTTGAATTAAGCCCAATGGTTAGTAAAATTAAAGAAAAAAGAGAATTAAAAGAAAAAGAAGAAAAAAAGAGAATTAAAGAAAATAAAAAAATGGCAAAAAAATATGATTGGTTAAGACTCCTACATTGCCTATAAGATTGACATATCATCCTAAACTCTTCTAAATTAAGAGTTTATATAGATATAGATGGTTAGTAAAATTAAAGAAAAAAGAGAATTAAAAGAAAAGGAAGAAAAAAGGAGAATTAAAGAAAATAAAAAAAATGGCAAAAAAATATGATTGGTTAAGACTCCTACATTGCCTCTAAGATTGACATATCATTCTAAACTCTTCTAAATTAAGAGTTTATATAGATATAGATAGTTAGTAAATAAATTTGATTAAACCCAATAGTTATATTAGATTAAATTCAATGTTTTGAATTAAGCCCAATAGTTAGTAAAATTAAAGAAAAAAGAGAATTAAAGGAAAAGTAATAAAAAATGAGAATTAAAGAAAACAAAAAAAAATAAAAAATAAAAATTAGTTAAGACTCCTAAAATGTCTCTAAGAATGACACATCATCCTAAACTCTTCTAAATTAAGAGTTTATATAGATTGCATGTTTTAATTTCAATATATTTATCAAATTAAATATCTGTCAAACATTCTATCTTTTTAGATATAACTATTTTATTTATTTATTTATTTATTTATTATTATTATTATTATTATTATTATTATATTGGTAAGAATCTTAACTAAGATATGAAGTATAAAAAGATTTAAAAAGCTAAGTTTATATCTTAATCAGGTTTTTTGACATGTCAATTATAACCCAACCGATTTAAGCTCATCTCAATTAATTTACATATCTTTGAATTGAGTTAATGTTACTACTTAGATTACTTTTTTTTTACCGTACGATCATACATACGCTTAGAATAGAATTTTTTTTTTTCAAAAAATTTACAAAAAAATAAATAATTATCAAAGTGATTACAGTTTGAAAATATTTACAAAATGTTCAAATTTTGCTGAGATGTCAGAAATACACGTACAAGTTCATGCAGTCAATCTGATATGAGAAAGAAATTATAATTTATAAAAGACACGCGGATTAAATTCGCATTTCTCTATTTTATTATAATTTCCCCATGTTCTTGGTGGGTATTATGAAATAACAATAGACACGCGGTTTGAACATGCTGGTGAAAAATAAAAAATAAAAACTGAGGGAAAGCGGTAAACTGGCCGAGGGGTGCCTTTTTTAATTATTTTTTAAAATGATTTTTAGTTACTACGTACAAAAAAAGGAAGAGTAGAGAAAGAGAAAAGGAATGGTGAGGACCACATGATCAGCGGTGTGAATCTTCTGTCCCACCTCTCCGCCCCACAACCCAGCTCCACATAATTTTTTTTTGCCATTAAATTAATCTTAAAAAAATATATTCAGAGAGTGAGAGGGAGTCTTTGACTCTTTGAAACAAAAAGAGAGAAAGTGGTGTCATGGTGGGGGCCACACCAATTGATAAAAGAGAGGACCGGCCACCAATAGGGCTGGGAAACGTACCAGGACAAAACCAAACCAACACGTAGCAACCGAACTAAATTCCGAAACTCACGATAATGATAATGAAAACTAAAAAGTTGGTATTACCATTACTAACCGATTTGAAATTAGTTAGTAAAGATAATACCAACCAATTCCTACCAATATATATTTAGTTATTTTATACTCCCTCTGTTAATTAAAACTTGTCGTTTACTATTCATGCACGCTTTTTTAGAACGATAAAAACTATATAAAATATTAACTTTTTTTTAAATTTGTTTTTATAAATTCATACTTAATAGTAATAAGTATGATATTATTTAAAAAAATTATTAAAAAAGTTGATATTTTATATAGTTTTTAACACCTAAAAATGCGTGCGTGAATAGTAAAACGTCAAGTTTTAATTAACGGAGGGAGTATATTTTTTTAATTTATTTTTTAATTCTTTTATATATTTTTTTTACATAAAATGCTTTTAATCAAAGGAGAAATACTAACTCGACCTTGGTTCGGACGAAAATCTAAGCGTTCGTAGGAAGTTCTCATGTGGACATCTTTAATATTGCCAAGCCTATTTGTATTTTAGGTTGCTTTAGTGCTTAAATACGTTGTAATTACTTATAAGTTTTATGTTACTTTAGTGTTTAAATATTGTCGGTTTAGACGAAAACCTAAGCGTTGCAGTAACTTTTAAATTTTAATTAAGTTGTATTGTATTTGTATGTTTTTTTTTTCTCAACACACAAAACATGGTAAATTATCATTACCAACATATACCAACCAACTTAATTGGTAACCAATTAAATTGGTACAACCTCTTCGGTGGTTGGTAATGGTATGAGTTTTATAATTACCAATTCAAATTGGTTGGTACATGGTAAACGAAAAATAAATTGGTAATGTACCAATTCCACCCTTAACCACGATATATGGAGAGAGAAGGGGTGTGAATTGGGGTAAACTGGAGAGTCGCTCATATTTATATTTTTTTCCATTTTTTTAATTATGAATTTTATCAAAAAAATAAATAAAAAATACAAAGTCACTGTTTCAAACCGCGACTTTGTTATTTTTTTTTAAAGTTGGGTTAAAGTCGTTGTTTGAAACAATGACTTTACCTTATTTTGGCTAAATACCAAAATAGTTTTGGACTTTGGCTATTTTGTAAATTTTCCCCCGTTTTTTGGCTACTTTGAAAAAAAAATTATGTATATAGATGAGGGCCCCATCGCCCCGGCCAGCTTACCTTTTATTTTTTGGGAATCACTAAACACGCGGGTTCAAACCGCGTATTTATGGTTATTTTATAATACCCATAAAAATATGGGGAAAATTATACTATTAAAATAGAGAAACGTGAATTTAATCTGCGTGTCTTTTGTAAATTATAATTTTTTTCTCATTTCAAATTCACAAAATAAGATTTACACATAACACGCTGGCTGAATTCATGTGTTTCTGACATCTCTGCAAAATTTGAACATTTTGGTAAATATTTTCAAATTGTAATCAATTTGATAATTATTTATTTCTTTGTGAATATTTCGAAAAAAAATTCTTATAAGCATTTATTTTCTATGGCATTTTTTATGTTACAAGTTATTATAGAGTAATTCACTAATTTGTTTATATCAATTGTATATCCTCATTTAAGTTTTTTTGTTAATTTAAAATCTTCAATAAAAAGATTTTAGAAATTATTTTAACCTCCACAATTTAATATTTTTTTTTTAAAAAAAAGACTAATATAATAAAATATAATATATTAAGAAACCGCACAAAAGTGCGGGTAATAAGACTAAGGTTTTTTAAAGCAACGAAAAAAAAAGAATAAGTGAAATTTATTGGTAACAACTCATTTATTTATTAAAAAAATCATAATTACAACAACTAATAAAAACAATAATTATAACATAAATAATAGACCCCTAACCTTGGACGAGTGAAGCGAATAAGGAAAATGATTCGGTGTATTTTAAAATAAACTCAACTAGTACGATTCCTGCGCCATGACATATTTTTTTTAAACTAAAATATTATATATAAAAATATTATAAAATATTAATAAATGTTAAGATAAAAATCATAAACAACTTTAAAATAAATGTATCTTATAATTATTCCAGAAAATTATTTTTTAAAAATCTTATGTAAAGTATAATACATAAATATAGATATTTTAAATTACTCAGTAATAATAATAATATTAATATCATTATAACATTGTTTAAATGTGATATATCATAATCAATATTATATTCCTTGTTTTGATTTAAGCCCAATAGTTAGTAAATAAATTTTATTAAGCCCAGTAGTTATATTAGATTGAATTCGATGTTTTGAATTCAGCCCAATAATTAGTAAAATTAAAGAAAAAAGAGAATTAAAGGGAAAATAAGAAAAAAGGAGAAGTATAGAAAATTAAAGAAAAATGGCAAAAAAAAAATTGTTAAGACTCCTAAAATGTCTCTAAGATTGACACATCATCTTAAACTCTTCTAAATTAAGAGTTTATATAGATATATAGATATAGATAGTGAGTAAATAAATTTTATTAAGCCCAATAGTTATATTAGATTGAATTCGATGTTTTGAATTAAGCCCAATAATTGGTAAAATTAAAGAAAAAAAGAGAATTAAAGGGAAAATAAGAAAAAGGAGAAATATAGAAAATCAAAGAAAAATGGAAAAAAAAAAAGATTAGGTAAGACACCTAAAATGCCTCTAAGATTGACACATCATCCTAAACTCTTCTAAATTAAGAGTTTATATAGATATAGATAATTAGTAAAATTAAAGGAAAAAAAGAGAATTAAAGGGAAAATAAGAAAAAGGAGAAATATAGAAAATCAAAGAAAAATGGCAAAAAAAAAAATGATTAGTTAAGGCTCCTAAAATGCCTCTAAAATTGACACATCATCCTAAACATTTCTAAATTAAGAGTTTATATAGATATATAAATATAGATAATTAGTAAAATTAAAGAAAAAATATAATTAAAGGGAAAATAAGAAAAAATGAGAAATATAGAAAATCAAAGAAAAATGGAAAAAAAAAATGATTAGTTAAGACACCTTGATACGACCCGGGGATCGATCCAACAAGTTTCAAATCTTCAACCGAGCATGAGAACAAAATTTGACGCACGCGACTCTTTTATTTGGATTTTTCTAGATTTATGGGAAAATAAAAAATGATATGGATGACTAAATCTATGAGCATCTCACCCATAGATTTACCAAACTCGCTCTCTCACTCGTCGGCATCTCACTCCCGAACAATCAAGCCTTTGTTTGAACAACTCTAACAAGCATCTCACCGGAAAGAGTTAAACAAACGGAACCATTCATCGACCTCTCACTCAGGAATGGGGAGTCAAAATGGCATCTCACCAAATCAACAAGACACGCACACTTTTTCCAAAAATTCTCAACTCTAATCTTATTTCTCATGACAAAGATCTAGCCATTTTATAGCCATAAAACAAAAATAATCAAAATGACGAATTAAAGACGGAAACGATGAAAAGTTTCTCGGAAATTGATGGAGAAAGTTGGCCAGTCTCCTAGTGGAAAATGGAGGGTTGGATGTCATCATGAAGTGGCAAAACCATCAAGTTCCATTGAATGAATCCCGTTCAACGCTTCTTCATCTATTTCGATTTCATCCAATGCGTCAGGAAAACTGTCTAGATTTCGAACTGCTGGAGTATTGCCAATTTCGGACCTATTTTTGGATGATTTCGGTATTTTGGTCTTCATGAAATATGTAGCCCTTCGAATTAGCTTTCTAGCAAGTACTCATGGACCTTCATCGGACAAATATAGCTCCTGTTATGACTAAAACATCGAGCATGTGTCGAAAGAGTTCGGATCACAACACACCTAAAATGCCTCTAAGATTGACATATTATCCTAAACTCTTCTAAATTAAGAGTTTATATAGATATAGATAATTAGTAAAATTAAAGAAAAAAAGAGAATTAAAGGGAAAATAAGAAAAAAGGAGAAAGGAGAAATATAGAAAAAAAAAAGGATTGGTTAAGACTACTAAAATGCCTTGACACATCATCCTTAACTCACATCATCATAAACAATTCTAAATTAAGATTGAGAAAATTGCATAATAACTAATTAAAACTTTAAAAGATGAAGGATATCATGATACAATGATATGAAAATTGCATAAGTTTTATTTTGTTTAAAAACTGAAAAAAAAAATGAAAATGACATTTTAAAGTTTTTATTTTTGCCACTAGCTAATAAAGAAATGCGATGTTTTTAAACAAAACAAAACTTAAAAAGGGTCAATACATATCAAGTGAAAAAAAAAACTAAAATCAAAATGATATACATTACATTTCCCTCCTATTTCCACAAAAGAAATTTCTCTCCCTCCAATTCGCAACATACGGAGTATAAAATTATTTATAATGTGATTTTTTTTTAATTTGTCAAAAAAAATAGCCAAAGATCCAAAGCATTTGGGTAAATAGTCAAAACGGGGTAAAATCACGGTTTATAACATCGACTTTACCCCAATTTTTTTATAAAAAAAATAATAAAAAAATAGAGAAGACGCTCTATTTTTTACTATCCGTCTCCATTTTAGAGAATGAGTTGGAGAAGCTGTTGGGTTGAAAATAAGTCAAATATTCTTCAAAACCCCAAAATTCTTCAAAATGGAACATATGTTGGGCATGATCTTAATTACCCAATTCCGTTCTTTTTCCCCAAATTCTTCGTGGGCCCCACCCCTCATCATTTCCACACCCCTCCCTTTGATTTTGTGGCCCTCGGCCCCTCACTCTCCAGTGTGTGTGAATCCTCTTTTACTCCCTCCCTATTGTACTTCGTGGGCCCCAAACCCACCTGCCCTCTGCTACTCTCTTTCGAGTCGGACAAATGTACACCTACACCAAACACCAAGTGTACAAGTCTACACCACCAATTCACCCCTTATACTTAATATTTTAGAAGCAGGCTCTTTGTAAAAGAATGAGTCACGTGTCATTCTCTGAGTAAAGGTAAGAAATACAGTTTTCACTTTCTCCCCCACGTTCTCACTTTCTTCCCATGTTCTATTGCTTGCCAATACCAAAAACTGAAATTGGGCGTATCAAAACTCTCTCTTTTGGGCGATTGTTTGGGCGTTTCTTCCGTACCCTGCGCGTTGTTGTGTGCCGCCCGATTCACCAGCCCAGTGGTCGTCCGATGGCAGTCCCGTTATGCCGAAGAAGAATGGTAGAAACAGTGGAGCCAGATCTGGATTGGAGTTCGAGGAAAAAGAGAGACTAGAACGGGATCTCCGCTCGGCGCTTTTCAAGTCGGTTGCGAAGTTGGGTTCTCGGTCAGACCAGGGGATGGCGCCGCCACCGAGGGGTTCCAGGCCGGTGTGGGTTCGTCGGCGGCCTCGGAACCGGTTGCTCGGCGCACTCGCTCTAAAAAAGAGCTTGCCTCTGGAATTGAAGGATTGAGGGGGTCCGAGGGAGGGATGGGCAATTCCGGAATGGGCACGCCGAGCACTGGAGAAGGGAAGAAGAGATTGAGAGTGGGTCGGACTTGGAGCAAGAGGAGAACTAGAGAATAGAATAGATCGAATAGAAGAAGAAAGGTGATCACTGCTTCATCCGCCATGGAAGAGAATAGAATAGAAGAAGGACGATTGTTTAGTTTGTGAATAAGGGCGATTGTTGCTTCCAGGGAGACTAGATATTCCTTCTTGGATTCCGACGCCATCGCTGCTTCCATGGTGATTGGGAGCACAGGAGAACTGGAGAAGATAATGGAAGAAGAGATCTAGAAGAACAGGAGAACTATCGCTCAATTGAGTTTACAAGAGAAGAACGGTTGGCGGTAAGAGATTAGGGTTTTGTTTAATCGGCAGATAGTTTAGGGCCTTGTAAGACTTTGTTTAATTTGGGCCTAAAATCAGTTTGGGCTTAAAAATTTAACGAAAAATGACTCTAAATAATAACAACTATTATTCGTGAACCAAAAATAATACGGACTTTAAAAATTATAAATTTATATACAAACTATACTCATATTAACCAAAAATAATACAAGTCATCTTTCCGGTCAAAATTCCGGCAATATTGCTGATTTGGCAACCTAAAATTTACTTTGGGCTAAAAATGTAATTAAGAATGAAGTGAGGTAAAAAAAATGAAAAATTAAGGAAATAAGCCCAAACACAAACTGTTCGTCTGTTCATCTTCTTCCTCGGGCAGTTGTAGTCCCCTCTCCAAAGATGGCAATAGGCAAGGTCAACCGCCAACATCTCCTCTCCAACCACTAACGGCTCCTGCTGCCCACACTCTGTCGCCTTCATTTCTGGCGGGTGAACCCGATTTCACATAGACAAATAATCACCGCCATATTCATAATAAATTTTCACTAAAATATTACCACGATTTGCGCAATTTTCACCATGAAAATGTAAATTAACAAAGGCAACTAACAATAAACTTATAATTTCATCAAATTCCTCGATAAATTTCAACAAATTCATTGGTTTATGAGTCGAATTCGAAGTTAACAAATTTAGGGTTTTGTAATTCGCACTCGAAAAATCAATCAAGGTTATTCCAAATTATACAGTGGCAATAGTCGATGTTTTCGGGCAACGCAAGGCCCACCCGGCCTCCTTGCCGCTATCCAGACATAGTTGGTTCAAGCTCTCCTTTAATTTGTAGCATATTCCCGACGGCTGGCAATGGCTCAACAGGAAGAAGATGAAGATTGAATTTTTTTTAGATTTGTAATTTTCTACCCAACTTTATTCTTAATTACATTTTTAGTCCAGAGTAATTTTTAGATTGGCAAATCAGCAATATTACCGGAATGTTGGCCAAAATGATGACCCGTATTATTTTTGGTTAATATGACTATAGTTCGTTTATAAATTTATAATTTTTAAAGTTCGTATTATTTTTGGTTCACTTAAAAAATAAAAAGTGGAGAAAATAGATAGCATTAGGACTCGAACTTGAGATGGGTTGCTAACACGCTTAAGTTCAATACCAACTAGGCTATCAGACTTTAATGATATTCTAAGGATTGTATATATATTAGTACTATATTACCGAACCTATAAATTTAAAAA
Organism: Persicaria tinctoria; assembly: GCA_037127255.1. Classification (NCBI taxonomy): domain Eukaryota; kingdom Viridiplantae; phylum Streptophyta; class Magnoliopsida; order Caryophyllales; family Polygonaceae; genus Persicaria; species Persicaria tinctoria. Next base: position 12,723,824 of record JBANSL010000004.1, read on the forward strand.
AATTAAACGGTTCGTGTCGGGTATCCGACAAGGGGATATGCCCGAACCGTATCCGAACCGTTTAATGTCGTGTTTTAGCGGTTCGTGTCATTATCGTGTCATGTCTTTTCGGTTTCGTGTTTTTTCGTGTCGGGTTTTTCTGCACACCCCTAACTTTCCTCCTCCACCTTCTACTGATGGTGCGGGTTTGGAGAACTCGACGACATTTGGCATTTTTTTCTTCCAATTGTACGTCTTGACTTCCGATGGCATTTGACAAAGCTTAAACCTTTTTTATCCTGGGTTTTTTGGATTACAAGTTGTTGTAATTAAATAGATTGAATTGGTAAATTAGGCTCGCTTTCGATTCTAAATTCTCCAGACTTCATAGTAACATTGAAAGGGAACCTAAGTAGTATGCGTGAGGAGCTCAAAGTCTCGAACCTTTGTCTGATCGAGTCATGCTCCCGCAGGTCCTCAAGTGTCTCCGGGGTATTCAGTCGTCAATGGAGGCATGGAGGTGGTTAGGAGGTTGGGAATATGGTGGTACGGTGGTGTTTAGGCTGCCCCATCAATGGAGGTGGTGAAGAAGTTAGGGTTATACTGGTGGTGGTGGGTAAGGCGGAGAAGTAGGCAAGTAGCAGGGTTTGTTGGTTTTTTCTTATTTTTTTTACAATTAATGGGTTAGTTAATAAAGAAAATCTAGACTATTGATTTTTAATTAGGAGGATATAAGGAGATCTCCTCTTATGAGAGAATCCCATTCCGTAAAATAAGGTTAATTACAATACTAAATAAAATAAGAATAAATAAATCAAAACGCAAAAACATCTAAAAACAAATCGTATATTGTATGCCATTCCGTAAAATAAGGTGCAACATGATGTGTAATAGATAAAGTATCATAGAGGATCCAAACTCAAATTTCTTAATTAAAACAGTATAAGGTTTCTTTTCTTTACCTCGATCAGGACGGATGTTAGGAGAAGCGTGGAAGAGGTTGATTTACTATTCCTCACCAAATTTGAAGTATCGATCATCTCAAGAAAAGAAAATTTAAAGAACAACATGATAAAAATCATGTGCAATATGTTAGTAGAAAATTGATGTGTCGAATATTTTGTTTAATACACCAAACTCGATCGAAAATATTATGAAAAAACCCGAACAAGGTTCGGGAAAAGAACTAGTAGATTTTTTATATGTGTATTTAAATGTTTTTTTAAATTTTCAAAAAGCCACAATTAATATAATTGGCTAGAGATAAAAACTGTCAAAAATTGAAATTGATACCGTTAATTTTCAAAAGCCCCATTTTCAAATTTCGGCCAACAAATAATATTATTTAAATGATTTTTTATAACTATATTTATTAATTATATTGCTTAAACAAATTCATTTATTTACATGCAATACTTAATAATAAAATTTATTTATCATTTCGAATTATCATCATTTATAAAGATGAATTAAGTTGTCAATATTTTATACTCCGTAATTGATGATCCATATAATATAAAGGGAAAACTAATTTAAATACCCCCATCTTTAGGGGTATGGTAAAAATATATCCCCAACTTTCAAATGTAATAAAAATATCCCGATCTTTGAGCGTAGTGGTAATATATTAACACGAGTTTTCTCATGTGTTAAAAATGCTGATAAGGTAGCCTACATGTATTTTTTTTTTTGACAAGGTAGCATGCGTGAAAGCCTTTTTACAAATTAGCACTAAATTGGATTTTTTTTGAACGATTTCCTTAGAAAAAAATAAACCGGCAACAAAATTAAACCTGAAAAGCAAAACTGATTCAACCAAGAAACTAATCCGGTCAAAATTGCCTAAAATTAACACAACATGACTATTCCTAACATCGAACCGACAATAACACTAAATTGAATACAATAACAACTACAACAAAGAGGAAAAAAAAAAACTTACTAAGTCAAGTCTGTGAATGAATCAAAGAGGAAGAAGATGTGAGGGAGACAGCTCAAGATAGGCGACCACGAGGAGGAAGACTTCCATTGAAGAGGAACCATGAGCTGCCTGTAACGGCCCGGGATTATGATTCTCGGGTTACGTTTCGATGGATGAAACCCCTCGTTAGGATCTTGCACCCCGAGTACAGGTTGAAGGTTTGAAATTTCATCTTAACGTTTTTAAGTGGGATTTCGTACCCAAAATTCGAAGGGATCGTTGGAATCCACGAGGAAGTCCCCTGTGCCTGCCATAAGTCTAAGCGTGGAAAACTAGCAATCCTGCAAATATCAGAATCAATGTGTAATACAAGAGGGTGCCACGACAGAGTCGGGTCAAAACCAAATCAATAAGCGTATTTATCAAAATATAAGGTTAGACCATTACTTTTCAATCGCCTAAGAGAGTTCCCACGTCATGGAAGCAAGGAATAATCATGTTGCGAAACAAACCTAAAAAAATATGTATGTGGGGCGGTGTTAGATCGAAGCCCTACGCAAAGTAATCCCAAACCAGCAGACACATACACACGCAAGTCTTAATAAAGATGCTTCTAGATGCAAGGCGAAACATTAACACACTAACATGCTCCTAAGATCAAGTGCATAAATATAATAAGGCCTTAGCACCGAATACCAAGTGGTATATCCCTCTCCTACCTCCACCCCTTCCGATAGGGCGGAGACTAGCGAGCTCGTGAATGCATTCCATTATAATCGGGAGGCACGCATGCTCAACCCGCTCCACAATAAAGCCCGCATGCATCTCATAATATAAGGAAGTTTCATGACTCGGTTGACTCAGGACGGGACCCGATGGGACTAGGTCGTCCTATAACCCTAGCAATGACTCTAGTTACTTCACAGATAACGGCCGTTCTGTTTACAAAAGCAATGAGTAAACAAATGCTCAATCATGAGTGCAATCCTAGCAGGATACTACATGACATGTTTTATTATGAATGTAGCACCTAGTATGCACATGGTTACAAGCAGGGAGATCTCTTTTCGAATCTAAGTGAGCTCATATATGAACTCACCTGGCTATCCAGAACAGCATAGTAGAAGATTCGGCATTACACCAATCACAATCACAATTTATCATCTAGATACATATCAGAACACATATATAAGTCTACATCTAGCCACTCAATCACATAAACACACATCATTCAACAAGTATAACCACATCATAATCATCATCTCATCAAGTTCAACCGCTCATCATGTTGCCACATTCCATAAGATCACATCATGTATTCACCACAGTATATCCCCGCAATAATAATCCGCATATCACATATATCAAGTTCATCATTTTCATCATATCTCGAAAGCATAAATTAACGATACACAAGTCTAACACTTCATCATGCCATTAGTCAATCACCAATCATGATATTAGTCAACCATTCACATCAACCATGCTAGTTAGTCACCGATCACATAATTCCCGAGTTAGTCCTGAAACCGCTTTAAAATCCGAATCAACTAGTTAGAAATTCCGATCCTTGAAGACGCTCATCAAATTCCTTTTTCAATGTAATCCCGATAATATACTTTTAAATCTCCAAGTCTCAATAATAATATTATTATATAATATTTTAAATACCATTTTCGTTTAAACACTCTCATAAAATATTTCCAAATCCCTTAAAAAAAATCCCAACCATTTTTATCTCATAAAATCAGCCCCTTTGAAATTGACAAAACCGACCCCTTTATTTATAAAATCCAAAATCGACCCTCCTTATTCTATTAATTACCAAACCGAGCTCTCATTTTCTTAAACCCCAACCAAATCCCCCTTTTCCCAATTTTTCTTAAGACTTATAGGAATATTTTAGAACAAGGATTGAACATAAAAATCAAGGTTTGAACGGATTTCTCACCCAAGTTCCTTCTTTTCCTTCGGTTTGCTCGTGAAGCTTCATCCGGGCTCCGATTGGACTCGTTCTTGCGCGAGGGTGCCTAGGATTGTTAAATGGTGTTAAAGGTGTGAACTTTGAGTTAGTATGAGGTGGAAGGAGGGAAAAACGAGCTGTTACCTTCTTGAATCCGAAAATAGCGAGTTTGAGTCTCCTAGGGCTTCTCGGGGCTTCTCCGACTTCTCCGGGCTGTTGGGGCTTCTTCTTCCACTTTGAGGACCTCATAGGGAGGCTAAGGGAGATGTTGTTGCTGCTCATGGAGGGAGGAAGAGAAAAGGAGCTTGCTTTGGCTTGCTTTGAGCTCAAGAGGTGGAATGGAGCTCTTTTGGCATGTAACGGAGGAGGGAGTTGAAGGGGATGATGAAGTAGGAATGTTGTGGGGAGGAGTTGAGCACGAAATGGTGTGTTAGGGCTGCTGGAATTCTCAGCAATGGAGGAGGAAAAAGGAGAAAGAAAGAAGGAGAAAGGATAAGGTTCCTTGGGAGCTTTTTGGATAAGCCTTGTGTTTGATTTTTGTGTGGTGTGTTGGTTGAGCCAAATCTGATTTTTGAAGAGAAAAAGGAGACATAGGAGAGGGCTGAAACGGATGGGGCTAAAAGGAGAGACATGGAGCTTGTCTCTTTGGCTACTTTGGGTATGGTCAAAGATGGGAGATGGAAAAGCAAAATGGGGGTGTTTGTCTTCTTTGGGTAAGGAGGAAGCTTCCTTTGCATTTCAAATTGGCTCCATAGGGACCATTGTAGGGCTGAGATTTCGGATCCCCATGGGAGAATGAGACGAGATGTGGTCCCGAAAGCGATAGTTTGAATTTCCGACGCTAGATCCCGATGTTAGTTTCCCAAATCCCGCTCTTTCCTTCGCGAAATTAGAATTTAAAATCTGAGAATCGAGGTTGCCATGTTAGTTCTCAAAATTTTATTTAGGTCGAAAATCCTCTTTGAGAGTTCTAAAATCCAAATTAGCGAGTTTTCCGTTCAATTCCGCTTTTAAATTCATTTTGTTTTTCCTTTTTCCGAAAAACTAAGATTTAAAAATCCGAGTCTTTACATCATCCACCTCTAAAAACAAGTCTCGTCCCCAAGACTAAAACCAAAACAAAGTAGGGGATGAAGTTTGAAATTGATGAGTCCAAGGACCATCTCCAAGGATCTTGTAATCATCTCGGTTGCGTCTTCCGGGATTCTCACAACACCCTAGTCACGACCATGACATCTCCGATCGGCATTGACAAGTATGCAATAAGCGCCCCTATCACATCCCCGCTTTGACTTTTCGGAAGTACCACAACTCTAAAAGTTCTACAATATCATCACTAGGTCTTAGCAAGTGCCCTCATAAAATGCATGTATCCACTTCGTGAAGTATTATAGAGTTGCCCGGGTGTGAAAAGTTCAAGCAGATTCCGCAATTGAAAAAGATTGGCCTCCAAATCGTGGAAATTTTCGATCGCGCTCGGTCTCTCAAAATCCAAGTTAGTCCTTTTAAAACATTATTCAAGATCCCTTAAACCCGATGTTAGTCAAGCAAGTTTCAAATTCAGAAGGCGGAATCATCCACCTCTAAGGGCTAATCCCATATATCCTTCTTAAGTTCCAAGTTAGAATCAAATTTCATCAATCTAGTTCTAGCATCCTAGCAATTCCAATCCAATGCATCATATAACGTAACAATTATACAACATAGTAATCGTATCACACATTCATAAACAGATCATATTCATGTCAAGGATAGTCATATACCATAACGGATCTAGCATAGTATCGTACATAGAAGGATTCATCTTATCACAAAAGTTTCACATCATATCAATAAGATAAGCACATCATACTTACGCTAACTACCAAACATTATCGCATTAAAGGCAACCAAGTACTTCTGCACACTAGCGTTTCATCAAGTTTAGGGGATTACTATGTTAGTATTAACAGTTCGCTATTGTCTATGTCAACACATCAGGGAATCACATCGTCTATAGCATATAATTTGCACAACATCGGCCCCAAGTATAACGCATAACACTAAGCCATATCCTCAAGAGAAACTGCCTATGACCACCAACCACAACAAGAAACGACCACTATTCCTTATCTTCTCGCATCAAGATCAACCTCATCTAGGTCTACCAACTCAATCCGACAGTAGTTCTAATTACCATTGCATCCCGCTCACATACAACTCTCTAGCCTCATAACTATCCGCAAATCAAGGCCTACATCCCAAGCCAATTTCTAGGCACCCCAACTCTTATGCAATCAAGCCATCTAATGATCAATCTACTTCAATACCCAATCTCAACCATCTAAAACCATATCTCGGAGTTCTCAATCACACAATTCCTTATCCCGACAAGCTTAACATCTCGACCAACTGCCAAGACTCTCTATAAAGCACACCCTCGTCCTAGGGGTCCTCTACCATTCCCATCTTTAACTTCAAAGAGTGAACCGCTCTGACGATCGAACTAGAAGCTTCTTAAAAATCTCGCTTACTCTTTCTAGGCTCTCAAGACTCTACCTCACCATCATCTCCCAAAGAGACATCTCGAATCACTTTCTAACCTGATCATACTTCCTGCACCACTTACCACTCTCACTAACCATCCACCTCTAAGAATCCAACTCATACTGACCATCTCACACCTGTCGCTCCCGATCAACTCTAACCCTGAAACCCATCTAGTGCTACTCCCAACCACGAATCACCAAGACCCTCATCACCAGCGCCTATCCCCAAAGACTAACCACAAATTCTACCTACTTGTCCCATTTCGATTCTCACGAAACCTGAACATCCACGATTCCTCGACCGACCTATTCTAGATCCCCGTCTCAGCATATTCCCAAATTTCCTCATTCCAAATCCTCAAATTGTCCTACTCTAGTTCCTCATCTCTTCATTTTCATAAATTGCCTCAAGCTCCTACTTCTTAACCATGACACATTACCGTCCAAAACCCTCTTTTACCGATCATCATTTCCGTAAATCCCTAAACAATCCTCATTCGAGTTTCCCAAGTACCGCCATTTTGCCAACCTCCTAAAATCTTTTATCCTTTAACATTCCCAATACCCCCGCTTTGCCTAGTTCCCAAATCCATGCTCGAAATCTCCCTATCTCAACGTCAAGCCCACAGTCTTACTACCAACCTCAATGACATTCTCGCCTAGCTACCAGCCTTTCCTCAAAGATTCACTCTACCTCCTCAAATACCTTGATAACAATTTTCACGCATTAGTTTCGATTTCTTCCCTATGCTAACGCATCTAGAAATCTTTCACTCATGACCTCGCCAAGCATTACCAATCCTATCTAACAACCCCAAATACTCATCACACGTACAATCCTGACAAGAACAATCTAAACCCTAAGATCGATGATTTCCCAATTCAAGCAACCCTATACTACTCATCCTTAGCACTTCATCAACCTCATTCTTTACCAAAACTGATCCCAATCCCGCACTTACAACCTAGTCTTGAATTCTACGATTCCTTGTACCTTCCTTAACCGATCATCCTTGACACCGCCCGCGATTCGCTCCTAGGCTATCTAGACACTCTTTTGGCACACTAACCCGTCTATCAACACATCCCCTCGAGAATCCATCCGATCCATTCCTAGCTCACTCATACACCTCTAGAACTACACTAATCACCTATACTTCCTCCCACTACCTACCGACACTTATAGCTAGGACCTCTTCCTCGAAATCTCGCCATGCTAACTCCACTCTTCACCTAAGGGTGTATTTGGGGGTGTAGGAGATCTTCACTCCTCTCTTTCTATCTACAAAATACGGAGTAACTAATATTTTTAAAGAAAAAAATTAAAAGAAGAATCGTTATTAAACAACGACTCTCCATATATAAATATTTTTATTTACAATTTTAAAATAAATAGTGTCTTTGAATATTATTTAAATATATATAAGTAGTTGTTTATAACAACGACTTTAATACTTTATTTTATTTTTAAACTTTGGGTTAGAATCGATATTTGTAACAACGACTTACCTTATTTTGGCTATTTGTCAAAACAGGTTATTTCACAATTTTTTTTTGTTTTTTTTACTATTTAAAAAAAAAATTCCAATAATGTATACTGAATGTATAGTATAACCATTTAGCCATATGGTTTAGATTTAAATTTTAAAAATTATCAATAATAAAGTAGTTAATATAAATAAAATGATTGATCAAATAGTTTAAAATATATATATAGACCCGGTTTAATTAGCAACTTGAATGAGACCACCCGACTCTTGACCCAAAACCGGAATGAGTCCAACCCGATTTGATCCGAAATCCGAATGAGCCCGACCCGATTCAGCCTGAAAATCGACCAAGCTGAAATTCATTTAGACCGAACTCGACCTGGCCCGACCAACGATTGACTATAAATTTTACCCGAACTAACCTAACTCATTAGTTACCTGATCTGAACGAGCTCGACCCGAACCCGGTCCGATCAACCGAAATACCGCATGCATTTTCTCTAACTTTAAACTTAGAATTGCAAGCCGGAACTTCTCTTACCAAATTCTTTCTACTTCAAAATAAAATAAAATCGCTAATGGCTTGCTACGTTAAATGACGCAGATGCAAAGAGGTTGATCGGCAAGAGATTTAGCGACCCATTGCTACAGAGCGACATGAAGCTGTGGCCGTTCAATGTTATTCCCGGAGCTACTGACAAGCCGATGATTGTTGCCACCTACAAGGGAGAGGACAAGGAATTCAGTGCTGAAGAGATCTCATCAATGGTGCTTACTAAGATGAGGGAAACCGCGGAGGCTTATCTCGGTACACCCATCAAGAACGCTGTTGTGACCGTCCCGGCTTACTTCAATGACTCCCAACGGCAGGCGACTAAGGATGCTGGTGTTATTGCTGGCCTGAATGTCATGCGTATCATCAATGAACCCATCGCTGCAGCAATCGCCTATGGCCTTGACAAGAAGCCGAGCGGCAGCGGCGGGAAGAATGTGCTCATCTTTGATCTCGGTGGTGGCACATTTGATGTTTCTCTCCTTACAATTGGTGAGGACAGCTGCGAGAAGGATGTGATTGTTTTCGATGTAAAGGCAACTGCTGGCGACACCCACCTTGGTGGAGAGGATTTCGACAACAGGATGGTGAAACACTTTGTCAAGGAGTTCGAGAGAAAGCATAAGAAGGACATCAGTGGTGATCCGAGGGCCCTTGGGAGATTGAGAGCTGCTTGTGAGAGGGTGAAGCGAACTCTTTCGTCAACTGTTACTGCGACCATTGAGATTGATTGTTTGTACAAGGGTTTAGATTTGTACACCTCGATTACTCGTGCGAGGTTTGAGGAGTTGAACATGGACCTGTTCAAGAAATGTATGGAGCCTGTCGACAAGTGTTTGAGGGACGCCAAGATGGGCAAGAGTGATGTCCATGATATTGTGCTTGTTGGTGGCTCAACTAGGATTCCGAAAGTGCGACAGCTTCTGCAGGAATTCTTCAATGGCAAAGAGCTAAGCAGAAGCATCAACCCGGATGAAGCTGTGGCATCTGGTGCTGCGTTACTCGCTGCAAAATTGAGTGGCGAGGGTGACCAGAGGGTTCAGGGTTTTCTGTTGTCGGATGTCACTCCCTTATCACTCGGTGTGAAGGATGATCGTGGTTTGATGTCTGTTGTGGTCCCTCGGAACACCACCATCCCGTGCAAGAAAGAGAAGGTATACTATACTACCTATGATAACCAGTCTAGTATCCTCTTCGAGATCTATGAAGGTGAGCGAACCAGGGCAAGGTACAACAACTTGTTGGGAGACTTCGAACTCTATGGTATTCCTCCTGCTCCAAAGGGTGTTCCCAAGATCAATGTCTGCTTCCGCATTGATGCTGATGGCATCTTGAATGTGTCGGCTGAGGACAAGGTAACTGGACAGAAGAACAAGATCAAAATCACCAAGGACAAGAGAAGGCTGTCCAAGGTGGAGATCGAGAATATGGTGGAGGAGGGCGAGAAGTACAAGGCAGAGGACGAGGAGTTCAAGAAGAAGGTGAATGCCAAGAATGCATTGGAGGAGTACGCGAACAATATTTGGAACACCGTCAACGATGAGAAGATTAGGTCCAAGCTTGGTGCAGACAGGAAGATCATCAAGAATGCCATTCTTTCCATGGATAAATGGTTGGCCGCCAACCAGCGGGCTGAGGCAGATGAGTTTGAGGACAAGATGAAGGAGGTGGAGAACCTTTGGAACCCCATCATTAGCAAGATGTACCAGGGTATCATCTTTTGATGTCGCTTTCCTTCTCAAGTACTTGTTATATATCCTCCATGAATGCAAGTTGTTGAATGCTGATGTTGTAAATGTAATCAAGTGTTGGTATTTTGTTCTACTCTAATAATTCTTATGATACAAAAGTATTGGTTTTCTATCCTGTCAAACCATTGTTTTTCTGTTTCATAATTTCTGTATTAGAACAAGGGAAACTGAGGCTATATTGACTATTGAGTACACAATACATCACCCAAAAATCGACCCGGCACATTTTGACTGACAGCCGAATAATCTGACAACCCAGACGGACCCAAATCCAAATGAACTGAAACCCAATAAGACTCGAACTGCGGTCTAACCATAACAAAAAATAACTCAAACTTTAAGATTGCACTGGATAACTAGCTACATTTGCAAAATGCAAGTGCTACACTCAGTTATGTATTCTTTCTTTGGAAAGTTAATTCTCATACACAGATGTATATCAAAGCATTATGATTGCCAAGACTGAACAGAACTGCTACAATACTCCTAGATAGCCATTAAGGATGGGGCAGCTTTAAAGACCACTACAACTTTTCACGTTCTCAAGGGCTTCTTCTTCCATTTCAACTAGTTGCCGGCAGAATGATTCAGCATCACGAGCTTCTTCTTGGAATGCAAATCTGCATTCTTTCCATTGGGTTACACCTTCAGAGCTCGCAATTTTTGCCAAAACATCAAACCCTTTGCGATCAACAGAGAGCATAAATGCGTCCTTCATGAACAAACCACCAAAAGACATTAGGTTGAAGCAAGAATTGCAACTCCTAATCTACTACCTCATATTGAGCTTGACAAATGTAAAGTTTGGAGGATACTTCTCAGGCAATATATTTCCCAAGTGTTTAAGACCTTGGTTCATTGGCTGGAAGGCTACAATCATATAAAACTCTCTAAATGAATCCATCTACGAATCCAGTTTGGTTTGCAACTCCACTACTCAAATTATTTGCAAACGGAAACAGCAGAGAGCAGAAGCAACCTAAGCTTACAGTTGCTAAACTTAATCATCTTCCCAGGAGACACTCACACAGTTATTTGTTCTCTGTATCATTCCAATTTTATCGGATGTCTCCGAAGAGACCAGTTATTTGTTCTAGTTTACCCTCATTAGACAGATCAGTACACAAGCAAGATAAACATGTACTAAATGCAGTCAGCATTTAGTGAAAAAAATCCAAGGTTTTAGGCTTTTCCCTACATCTGAAGGACGTCGAGTCAGTACTTATACTTACTATATACTAAAGCTGAAGACTCTAATCCTACGTTTTGTTCTCTCCTTAATTCTCTCAATTGTAAATATTAATTAAAATAATACTAATTATGAAATAATAATTGAAATAATACGTTTCTTCTATATAAAAATATATCCTTCGATGTAAAATTCTATCTATGTAAAAGAAAAGTCATATAAAATATAAATATATATTCTAATACATAACTGGTTGAATTTCCTTCTATAATAAATTCTAATTCTAATTCTACAAATAAAGTATAAACTCCTTCAATAAATTCAATTTTTCCTTCTTTTTTCTACCATGTCTTACTTTCATTAAACAACATTGGTCAAGACTCAAGACTCAAGAGTACATAACCAATTTTCTTTGTTGCCTGCCATCTTAATTCTATTGTTCTTCTACAATTTATTTTTATTTTTTATGTTCACATATCTGTGTAATGGGGCACCTGACATTAAACTAGTTTTTTTATAAATGAGAAATTGGTGGTCTTCTAAAGTACAGAAATGAAAGTAGTCAGATAGCCTATGATCACCTGTAATTCTTCAACTTCAGTGAATGTTAAGTTCATGCAACTAGCTAGTGAAGTAAGAAGATAAAGACAAGGAGTAACAGGATAACTGGATAAGTCCCTCACCTTTGCGCGGGTGTTCATGTATACAAAACAGAATACCACCAGAGCCCTACGTCTCACCTCGCTTTGATTGATACCGTCAATTATTTTTGTTGCAAATGAAGCTGCAAGAACATGTGGTTTGATAAGCTGCAACTTCATAATAGACAACCAAAGAAACCTGATTTGAAAGGAAAAACTTGAAGCCTCACATAATTTATCAGCCTTTGACTTGCCAAGTTGCTCCATATCTACTTTATGAGTGCCTCCATTTCCATCAATGAACATACATGAGCTAGGGGATAGACATGGTTAGTATCTATTATACACCGAGGGAAATCCCGAGCAAAAATTTAAATTTGTATAAAAAGAAGAAAAATAGATAGCTTGCTTCCAACAAACACTTAATCTGACTAAATGCACAGTTAAGCCTAGAAACTTTTGATTTTTAACGAAAGGCATGAATAATCAATTCTACCACCTGAACGAGATGCTTAGTTGAAGATAATTGGAAACAACGAATTTTAAACATGATAGTAGAAACTTACTTTTCCTTGTCCGTGAAGAACATACGGGGAAGGGAGAGAAGAAGAAAAGCAGTTACACAATTTACATTTCCTATAAATTTGTTAGATGTAACCGCTCTCGAGTGGACGGTAAACCAATAAAATGAAAATGACATTTCATAAAGCAACAATGGCCTGAGCAGCAGCAGACATGAAATTCGATTTATTTACCGAACTTTAGAAGAAAAAAACTTGGGTTGTAGTGTGAAAAGATTCAAATAAATAATTTGACACCAATACTAAGGAAACATCATAAGAGAATAAAATGTTATTAATATACCTTATGTCGAGCTTGTAAATTGTGTAACTCTCATCACTGTCAAGTATCTCGAGGAGATTTTCACTTCGAGATGTATTACCAAAAGTTGAAGAACTCAATATTCCAGAAACTGCATAGCTAGACCCAGCAAATGATTCTTGTTCAGATGTAATAACCTGCTGGAGATATTCCATAGCAGAAGAGACCTATACCAGATGCACAAGAAGAAGAAAAACGTCAAGGAATGACTTCGAGTGATACATGTAAACATTGTTGGATATTTTCTCCATAGCAGGAGAGACGTAATAACTCTTCGGAATCAAATCAAGATAAATTAAAATTACCTTCCCATCTTGAAGAGGTACAACTTCCCCAGACAAAGCAACTCGAGCTGGCAACTGCAGCAACATTGGATTGATAAGAAGCCTTTAAAGCAATTGGGATGGAGAGTTTACCTAGGTTGAAATTCAATATCAACCCTTGCACCAACCTTCTTCATTGATTTAAGTAAATTCCCAAGTTGCCCAGTGAAGGGACTAGCAACAGCAAATGAAGCACGTTCATCAATGACAGCATTCTACATGCAACAGAGGATTACAAGTGTCAGGTGAAAGGGTCAAAATACACTGTTCCTAAGTATTCCTTAATTGCTCAGATGTTCATGTTAAGATTGCAAAACATAGGAACATAAAAACTAAGCATCACCATGACAGCAAGTCCTATAAAGCACAAAAACATACTCTGTATAGTAGAAAATGATTAAACACGAGTTGAAGTTTTCACACATAACTCTGTAAAGAAGCAAAAAAAATGCATCACCTCATTATCGTCTAAAAATACATATCCAGTCTTAGTTTTTCCCAGACAAAGTAAGAGGCTCTTAAGCTGAACTAGTATATCATGAACATGGGAATCCATAGTACTTTTCTAAAGTCAATATCCTTAATACTTTTCCTATTTTGAAGTCTAAAATGCAATGTGTATCTCTTGCTGAGTAGTAACTCATGCTGATTCTCAACAGATTAAAGTACAAAACACAATGCTAAAATGAAAATATATATAACAGTCTACATACTGTATTATGCAGATCTTTCTCGGGCACCCATATGTACGGCTTTCCCTTCCTCAACAAGTACTTCACCCTTGAAGTGTGTATCTCTTGCTTACTGAAATAAGCGGCGGGGAAACGAATTACTATTTAGGTATAAGGAAACTGAAGGCAATTGATAGGATGAGGCTACTTTACCTTCCTTCGACATTAACTTTAATGGTGTTCAGCTTCCCTTGCCAATTTGATGCCAAAATATTCTGCAAATTTAAAGTTCTAACTCAAGTTAAGACAAGCTACAGATGCAAAGCAACATCCAGAAAGAGTGGGAGGGAGAGAGTGACACCTTGCATTTCTCCGCTATCGTTAACACTTTGGCACTTTGACCCCTCATCGATCCGATTGTTGGTTTCAGAGTTTTCGCCCTCAAGGTGTTCGACGAAATGTCCCTGAGAGAAGATGGCTTTTATTAGGTATTCGTTGTCTTCGGCATGAAAGAACGTGTCTTACAAATTGGGTCATTTTTAAAAGGCCCGAAGCTGAAAGGCTGCCCGACCCGGCCCCAACTCTCTCCCCTTTTTTTTTTCTTTTTTTTTTAGAAAAAAAGAAGAAGAAAATCGCAGAAGTTGATCCGTCAGTCCGTCTGTTAGAAAAATAAGCCATAGCGAGAAATTACAAACGCCAACGGCCGATTGCGGTGCGGATCCGGTGAGAGGTGACTGCGGTGGTGGTGTGGGGGATTCCCGCGAGTCCCTTCGGATCTTCCTTGCTCGATTCCTGGTGTCGTATCGGTAAGGTAATTGCTTGTTTGCTCCGCCTTATGAACTAAGCCCTAGCTGCTTGTAAGTGATGAGTGATTACTGATGCCAATTAACACTGATTGGATATCTTATATTTGTTGATTTTATAGTATGCTTACGATCTGATGAAACCATACCATTAGCTTTGCACGCCACTGATATGATCCTATCATGATTTCAACTTTAACTTATATGGAATTTAGGCCCCGTTTGGTATCGATATCTAGATATCAGATATCGGGGGTCGATAATTTCCCTCTTTTTCGGCCTGATATACTAATTTGAAGTTTCGTATCACGTGATATATCTGGATATGAAGACATCATTACCAAGCGGATTTATAATCACATCTGAATTTGTTATATGCAATTTGGAATGAAATTCCCATTTCTTGTGAGAAAATGCCTATAGAAGAAAGTGTTGATAAGAGCAAAGGAAAGTACTAATGTTCCATTTATGTTACTTATTTGTGCTTCTTGTTGGTGCTATTTCTGATATTCATTCTTGCCACGGATCGAACTGCTTCCAGGTGAGAGTCTGCTGTTTGAGCGGTTCAACTGTAAACTGCAGGCAGATTCGGATCCAGAAATGGACTCTGATTTGAGTTCATTTGACAAGAACCAGCATGTTATGTTCTTAGATATGATGTGTGAACTACTTCCGAGTGCGTACCAGAGCCAAGAGATCAACCATCTAACACTGGCCTACTTTGCCATTTCTTCCCTGGACATTATTGGGGCTTTAGATCATGTATGTCCTTATTGGTTCCTTTTCTTTATCACTTACCTCTCCTGGATGGGCAACTGCTGCATTTCTAGGTCCTTAACTTTGTGTGCCTTTTGGTTACAAGTATGCAGACATATTTTGGGAAAACAATAAAATTGTTTTAAAGGTTGGATTTATAAACCTGGAAAGTGAAATTGCATCAAGATTTAGTTAAACTACTTCCTATTCCCTAGTCCCTTCTTTCCTAGACAACTATGCCAAAAATAAGAAGGTTGACATTGTCTTTTGTTTTCATGCATCTCCCTGATAAATATTTAGCATCAAACCTAAAGATCAAACCTAACGATGTTTGATTTATAGGTTGACAAGGAAGAAATTGCAAACTGGGTCTTATCATTTCAAGTCCAGCCACCTGATGATGTTGGCCAGCAAAATGGTGAGTTCTGTATTATCTCCCTGCAGACATGTTTCAGTTTTATGTATCCAGTTGATGAACAACACTATTCTGCAGGACATTTTTATGGGTTTCATGGTTCGAGATCATCACAATATTCATCAGATGCCTATAAGGTATAAAAACAATTAGACAAGAGAACTTTTTATCCTTCATTTTTCTACCTTGTAGCTTAAACACGGAAAACGTTCTCCGTTCATTTTATCCCACCCCTGATTTTAATTTTGATCCTTGTAGCCAGAAAAATGCAATAGCAGTCACCTAGCAAGCACATACTGCGCACTTGCAATACTTAAGATTGTTGGGTATGACTTTTCCCAAATTAGCACTCAATCTATTGCAACATCAATGAAAAACATCCAGCTTCCAGATGGGAGGTACTGACTGATATTTCACTATCACTTCTTGAAAATCTTATGGTTTCCACTTGTCATTGATTAGGCTTCTCTCTTCTGGGTTAATTTTCTTCTTTCCCTTGATTCGTGTTTGATTATTCCTTGCATTTGTTACAGTTTCATACCCATCCATATTGGGGCTGAAGCAGATCTCCGTTTCTTATATTGTGCTGGTAAGCGAAAAACACAATAGATCTTTTACTTGTGTGCTTATAATTCAGATACTATATTCGTTATTGCTATTTCCATTGTCAGCTGCCATTTCTTATATGTTGGATAATTGGAGTGGTGTGGACAAAGTAAAAGCTAAGCAATACATAATGAGTTGCCAGGTTAGCATGATAACTTGTTCTTTTATCTAATTGCTAATTCCAAAGTTGTAACATTTCAAGTACTGAACTATTTGATTGTGTTTTATTCTGGTAGTCATATGATGGTGGATTTGGATTAAGCCCTGGTCTAGAATCCCATGGTGAGTAAGCACACCATATGTATTTTGATGCATCTCTTTTAATTTTAATTTTTAACTTCAGCGGTTACATATTTATAAATAAAAATACAAAAACAACAGCCTCGCTACATTACCTTGTCTTTATAATTGAGGATTAGATCAATTTAAATTAGTCATATTATCACTTTGATGATCGTTCTAGCATTTTCTTCCATTTAATTGAATTCTGCTGACATAAATAGTACTGTACAACTTCTCATTACGCTATCACTAGAAATTATTTCTGAAGTAGATTGAGTTAACCTGAACAGCCTCTTGAGATGTTAAGTTCCAATGAATTACCATGATTCTGAAATCTTAATTATTTTACCTATTCTTCTGGCTGAAATATCCTTATTGATTAATTCTTTAATCTGTTATGACTTATTTTGAATAGCCAAAAATTCATTTAGAATAAACTTTTCTTAGTAAAAATTACTGCTTTTAAGGAAAGATTGCTTCATGAAAGCTTTCCTCATTGTCACTACCTCGCCTCCTTGTATTAAGAAATGTTTTTTGATATATGATGCCATGTGTTAGTGTGACAGGTGGTGCAACTTTTTGCGCTATAGCATCTCTTAGACTGATGGGATTTGTTGAAGACAGAGTGACTCTGTCAAAAGATGATACATCCTCTCCCATTGACATGCCACTTCTTCTTGATTGGCTTATGCAAGTATGTTTGTAAGCCATCTTTTCTCTAATTATTCTGGGATACAACATGGGTCATTTTCTTGATGAAAATTTGCATTTCCTCTGTGGTCTCTGTTCTTTCAAGTGTTCAGATGGATTGACAGTTCAAATTTGGATTGTTTATCATGATGGAACTTGTTAAATCTACTGTTAGTGACTATTTTTCTAATTCAGAGGCAAGCAAGTGATGGTGGATTCCAGGGACGATCAAACAAACCCAGTGATACATGTTATGCTTTCTGGTGAGCAAGAGGAATATTCTATTGTTGGAGTTTGAATGTATGTTACTTTAGAGTAGCAATTTGCTTATGAGAGATTTGAGTGGGTTATTGATATCCAAGAATTGCTGATTGTAGGGTTGGTGGTGTTCTGAAAATGTTAGGGTGCTATGAATTCGTCGACAGGGAAGCCTTGCGTGGATCACTTCTGACTTGTCAGTCTAAGGTACCAACTTCTGCAATACGAAATCTCTTGCCCATGAATGCTACTACATGTTTTTAACATATTTGAATGTGGCATGAAATCCGGAAAAATAAACTGTTCTAATTCGTGCAATTGAATGGAGTGTCTAACGTAGATGGGAAATACCAAAAGTGCTAAAAATGCTATTTTAAAAGGCCTCACCCCATATTTCTCTATTCAGTTGGTTCGAACTAGTGTTAGTCTAGCGTTCTTGCGCTCTTGTTTCTGATCTTTGCATCTCATATGCAGTATGGAGGATTCAGCAAATTCGCAGGGGAGATGCCCGAGCTGTATCATTCGTATTATGGATTCTCTGCATTTAGCCTTTTGGAAGAGCCAGGATTGAATCCACTTTTCGTGGAGCTTGGAATAACACAGAGAGCTGTTCATGAAACATAACCCACAAAACGAGACAAATTTACACCTCCATAGTTCTGTGACATTCAATGGGAGGGATAAACTTGCGCACATCTTGCTTTAATTTTAAGCCGTCGAATCAGATCTCGAGATGCAAGAGCACACCGACCTAGATCTCAAGCTGCAAGGACTCTTTATTAGTTGCTTTAATTTTAAGTTTATGTATCTGTAATCTTAGTTTTTTTTTCTTTTGACCGACGATCCTCTGCTTAGGGTCTTTCAAGCCATCTTTTGATGACTTCAAGATCGCTGTGTTGATCTACAAAAAAGAGTGACAAGCGAGGAAGATAGCAAAATCTACAACATAATGTATTGAATTCCCAAGTTTGATACATTTACATACCAATTTAAAATGGAGAAGTTTGAATTTTTCATACTATATATATTTCCGAGCCATTCTTGTAGCACCTAAAATAGTAAAGCATCTTCATATATTGTTATTTGTTGCCCGGGAAATTGATTCCTGTTTGTGCAAGGCCCAAGGGTGGCACTTTCTAATCTAAATATAAGAGTTTCAAAGATTAATACAGTACTTCTTATTTGGGGTGGGGTGGGGGGGAATGCTTATTTGGTGATTTTTTAAAATAGAAATTACATATTTGAATTATAATTTCATAATTTTTGATGATTTTTATTTCCAATAACCAAATTACTAATAAAAGTGTATCTATTCTTGATTGCAATAATAGTATTTTAAAAAAAGGTATAAACTGTGGTAGGGGTTAACAGAAAAGAGAAACGAGAGAGAAGTATATATTTTAATTTAAGTAATTAAAATTTCAAAGTTTAAAATGCTCCTGTTTCTACTACAAGAGTGAAGGAGGAATGATGGATGGAGAAAATGAAGCAAAGCATTTGAAAAGAAACGTGATGGATGACGTGATGGAGGAACGGAACCCCTTGGGCGGTGCTACCTACGTGTTTAAATTAAAGGATTGGATTGGCTTTGCCTTACCATCCGCATCAATGCGGGTTTCTTGAGTTTTTTAATACCACTTTATCACTTTTTCTCTCCTTAAAAACCTCAACTTACTTTTTCGTCCACATCCATATGAGTTTTTAGAGTTTCTTAATTTACTTTTCACCCATTCTTAATTTACTTTTATTTAATTTTATGTTAGTGTCTATGAATAGATAATTTTTTTTTAATAATATCTAAAATAATTTTAAATTGTTTTATAATACAACATGCATAAAAATATTATGTTGTACATTATTTATGTATGTATTATATTTTTTTCAACATATATAATATTGGTGTTTATTAATAGCTTAAAATAAATTATGAATTTTAATAAAAAGATTATTTTTTATTTTTTATATTTAATGACTAAAAACTAGCTAAAATTATACAATATAGGTAGAAGGGCTCATCCAACAAAAATAAAAATAAAATACAAAAATCACCCATATATATACATGGGACCCACTTTAAGGGGTTTTAGTGGAGTTTGGAAGTTAGAAACTCAAGGTTGGGTTTTTAACACAATCCCTCCCTCTCTCTTCCTTTCCCCTGACACAAACCCACTAAAAACCCACTAAATCCCCTTGATGCCCATGCTCTTAGCTTTCCCCGCGGCCTGATTTGAAAATGGAGCAATCAAACAGCCGACCTCATCTCTTACAATGACATCTATGACACTACGAGCTACTCCCTCCGTTCGGCAAAACTTGTCGTTTACTATTCATGCACGCTTTTTTACAACGATAAAAACTATATAAAATATTCATTTTTTTATAAATTTTTTTTAACAAGTTTGTACTTATTAATAATAACTACGAAGTTGTTAAAAAAAATATTTAAAAAACTATATATTTTATATAGTTTTTATCTCCTAAAAAAACGTGCATGAACGGAGGTAGTATATAAATCTATCTTCAATTATTGGCAATTTATATATAATTAAGCTATTTGGGAAGCTCACTAGATAATATATTTTTATTCAGATCTATAATTAACAACTCATTGTATATGGAATACTAGTAATAAATATAAATTGTACGTATTCTGTTATAATGTTGCTCTCACTAAAAAGGAGAAAATATTACGACAGGGGGGATGGTCCGTGGTTATCTGAAGATCTAGTTGTTCACCTTTGAGTGCTCGTTTGGATAGGGTTAAAAATCCCAGGAATTAGAATATCCCAGGAAGTCAGCGTTAATACGATGAGAAAACAAAAATTGAAAAACCCTGGAAGTTATCTTCCTGGGATTTCTACTTCCTCCAAAATACAGGAAGTGGAATCACCTAGGGGGAGTAGGTAAGATTTCTTCCACCCTTTTGATTTTAATAAAATTCCTATTTTTACCCTCAATGTATATCCCATCTTTCAAATTCCGGATTAATTTTTGGCGGAAAAATTTGCCGCTAACCAGTTTGATGTTAAGGATTTGCCGCTAATTATGTCCTCCATATATATCCTGTTCTTCAATTGCGAAATTCTTCAACAAAGTGGGTTGAGAAGATTGAAGGTCGGCGAAAGCACGTGTTCAGTTTTGAGGTGGGTAAATTCATCTTCTTTTAATTTCTCATCAGTTTGATTTTAGTTGACTCGACACCTTGGATGAGTTCTGGTGGTAGTTGACATAATTTTTCAACGCTGAATTATACCTTCTTCGATCAATTGCTGTAAGGCGGCCGGTTAGTTGAATCTCATGAAAGATTTGTTACCTTTTTTGTTTATATTAGCCCTATCAATTGATGTAAGGCCGGTTAGATTAATTAGCAAGCGGTGCCTTCTAGCCCCACTAATTCATGTTACTGTAGTTGGTGTGTATGCATGTACAGATGTCCTGATTCAATCAATCCGAGCAGATGATGTTTAAAATTGATAGATAAAGGTTAAAATAGTAATTACACGCAAATTCCCATGAAATTCTTTTGTGCAACCAAACGAAATGTGGTAATTTAATCCATGAGAATTAAAAGTTAACCAAACATATTTTTCAAAATCCCAGTAATTTCAATTCCATGGAATTAGACTTCCCATGTATTGAATTCCCAGGAATTGTATTTACCCCTTTTATCCAAACGAGCACTGAGCTTCTTCAAAATTAATTTTAACAACTCTAAATTATCCTTATATAGTTATATATAGCACAACTACTACAGTATAACTTTTATTATCTTGCTCGTGGTTCTCCCAAGTGTTGTGTTGTTCACATGATATGTTGCGGAACTCGACTGAGTTGAGCCTCTTCTTCTCCAATATATCCACAACTTCCTGTAACCTACATTGGAGACACCCAAAATGAGTGTCTTAACCTTGAAAAAAATATTTTGAGCGTTTAACGTCATAATTAAGTTTTTAACAGTAAATTTACTGACATATTTATTATTTTTTTAATTTGAAGACACCCACAAGATAGGGAAGATAGGTACTCGTATAAAAAGGAAATTATTACTGTAGTTGTTAGACCATCTTCCTCTTGCTTGGATTTTTCACATTGATTGAAGATGGTGTAAATT
This sequence comes from Persicaria tinctoria, assembly GCA_037127255.1. Taxonomy (NCBI): domain Eukaryota; kingdom Viridiplantae; phylum Streptophyta; class Magnoliopsida; order Caryophyllales; family Polygonaceae; genus Persicaria; species Persicaria tinctoria. The sequence continues at coordinate 12,745,636 of JBANSL010000004.1, forward strand.
TGTAAATTAATTTTAGCGATAAATATTAGCTTCGATAATATACGGTGGTTAATTGATTAATTCAAAACCAAATTAAGGAAGGGTTGACAGACTGCTCACCACATCGTTAGAAAGTCTCTTGGACTGCTCAGTCCAATTCAGATCGATCTCACAATTATATTATATTATTGCGTGGCGCCCTCCTCTAACTCTAAGGCCGTATAATGTATACCTCCATCCATGTGACGCCCTCACTACTTACCTTTGTTTTTGTTTAGGTTATGAATGTCCTGCCCCGGTTCATCTCTTTTTTTTTTTTTTTGATAAACCATGACTTTCATTCCATACCCATTAAATCCTCAAAAACAATGTCAAGTAAGTCTTGTGGTAAATCAAATTCAGAATACATAAACATAGCTTCAGTAGGTCGTAGCTGCGCTAAATGATGCGCTGCATTGTTGCCATTCCTTCGAACGTGTTGCCACCTACAGCTGTTGAAGTTTCGAGCCATCCGTTTCGCCTTGTGTAGTAGCGTTCCTACAGCTCCCCTATACGAGCCTTGGCCTTGAAGTTGCGTTATGGCCTGTTGACAGTCTGATTCAATCAGCACCGAAGGTAGCTCTCTCTCTCTTAACAAACCTCATCTCAATTTTCAAATTTAATATTTCAATTATATATATATATATATATATATATATATATATATATATATATATATATATATATATATATATATATTTACGGATCAATTAAATTATTTTGATGCTCGATCCATGATGTCACGAGAGGTCATATTGCCTCCATATATGATCAATTTAATTAATTATATAAACTACATTACCTCTTAACTATCAACAAAAACAAATTAATCAAAATTCCCATCATGCAAACCAATTAAAAGTGTATCCACTCCAAAATATTACCAAATCTTTGGCCAGTTGTTGAAAGTCCACTTCCATGCCACACAGTCCAAACAAAAAAGGTTCATATATATGGGACCCACCTACATAGCTGGTCTACTCTATATAAACTCTCGCGGGCAAACAAGCGGAAACCCACTCTCATACAACAATTAATTAAACGTAGTCGTTTTCTGATGGGTATCCTCAGAAACGCGTCGTCGGCGTTGAGCTACACGAGAGTAGAGGAGTGGGACCAGGATGAGAAGAGGCACAGACAAGCCCAGTTTCTGATCTACAAGAATCTCCAGCAAGTGGATCGCGTCATCGGCGGCTTCAGAGGGAAGCCGGCTTCAAGGTCCGGCAGCTTGCTCCTTCGGCTCAGACTCTCCAAGCTTCGAGTGAAGATCGGAAGGCGGCTCATGCGGCTAAGGAAGACCGTCGTCTTCCGCTTCACCAAAGCCAGAGCCAGCCTCTGCCGGCAGGTCTCCGGCCGCTTCAAGGTGTGGGGCCGCCTCTTTCACGGTGGCGCCGCCGTTCCCTCAGCCGCTCTCCCTCAGCCTTTGGTCGCTTAATTCTAAGCTGGCCGGAGTTGGGAGTTTCTACTTCCTTTCGTTTTTTTTTGTGGGGCCCGACCGCCCGACCCGGCTGTTATGGGGTTGGGCTCTGCTTTTGGACGGCGGTCGTGTATACCGGTTTACCTTTTGGTTTGCACTTTGTGTTCAAATTATATATGTAAATTAGTGCAAGTTTCTCGTTCGCGTAACATAATATTTTTTTTAAATAAAAATTCTATCAAAATTTAATTTACAATATGGTAATAGTCATAATAAATGTAAATACTAACGAAAAGTTCACGCGAAAAAAACCCTAAACACTCTCTTTTTAGAGAGTTTGGGTTTTGCCGCCGCCGCCATCACCATGGCCTCCCTTCCAGCCTCCACCGCCTCACCGTCGGTTCTCGGCTCACCACCGCTCTCGGCCCACCCCAGCCTTACAAACGACCCTCCACCTAGGCTTTCCGTCGCTTTCGGCCACCGCCACCGACCATCCGCTGCCTCGCCCAGCAGCTTCACCGCTCAACAGCCCCGACAGTCCTCGCCCTGCCGGCATCTTTCAGCCCCGTCAGCCTCGGCCTCCGCGGCTCCGCCCTCGCGCTGAAGCTTCCCCGGCAAGCTCTCGTCCTGCAGCTCTAAGCCCCCTAAGCCCCGCGTCCTCAACCTCCCACGACTCCGCTCCTGCCTCCCTCGGCTCCGCCATCCAGCCACCGCTGTGGCACCTTCGGCTCCGCCATCCTGCCACTCTCCCCTTGGTTGCCAGCCTTCGCCTTGGGTCATGGTGATAGCGTTTGATCAACGCCTCCTTCTCTTCTTGGATAAACAAAATTAAAAATCCAATTTTCAATCTTGCTAGTCTGTATCCTTTCCTTTTGATTGTTGTTTTATTTTTTCGCCTATTGCTCATTTTGTCCGTCTCTATTTTGGCTTGCACTTGTGCAGCCTATTATGATCTTGTTATCATCCTTGAGAGGATAAGATGGGGTTTTAGGGTTAAAATGTGCAATGGTTTGGTTAGGATTTAGGCTTGCGGATTGGTGTGCAGTGTTGTTCTTATTGTCCTGCAGGCTTCATGTGAACGGTGGTCGATTTGCTATGTTCGTAGACGTCGTGGAGTGCGATCGATATCTGATGGCTCTACTGGAGTCCATAATCTGAGATATCCGCTTGGTTCCCCAGAGTTCTCTGTCTGTGTGCGTCTTCTCTTTGGCTGTTTGATTGATTGTTCTGCTAGCTTGTAGTTTCGGTGTAGGACGACTTGTACGTTTTATTACTGCTTTTATTTTTTGTCATTTGCTTCAGTCATTTGCTTCTGTTTGTTTTTCGATTGTAAATGATGGTTAGTCCATCCACCGACTTGCTCGGTCCCTCGGTTTCTCTAGGCTTGTCTGGAGAACCGAATTCTTATCTTGCTTCAAAAAAAAAATGTAAATACTAACAAATAATTAGACTATTAATACTACATAATTAATATATTTATTTAATGATATAAAAATTAATGTTAAGTTTTACAGTACTAGTTTAGCTGATAAGAATGATATGTAGTTAGCAAGAAATCAGCGTCGGCTATTTGACGTGGCAAAAAACCTATTTGATGTAGAAAAAGACAGATGAAGACGACTGTAGCGATGAAAAATAAGGCATGGCCATTGGTAGTTAATATTTTATGTAAAATATGGTTAGCATATATAATATATAGTTTTTTATATGCAATTAACGGGTCCAGGTAGGGGTGGGCACAAATTCCGCAAATCCCGGGCCCGTCCCGGTCCCGTCCCGGTCCCGTCCCGATCCCGGTGGGATTTAGAAAAAAAATAGTGAATCCCGTCCCGGTCCCGTCCCGCAAAAATTGTGCGGGACGGGACGCGGGACGAGATTTCCTTATCCCGCAAATCCCGTCCCGTCCCGCATATATATAATATATATTTATATTTATATATAATATATATGTATATAATATATATACATATACAGTATATAATAGCACACCCACTGTATACACACACACTACAGATATGGAGACTAGAGCGTGTATATATATACACTGCACAGTGCACACACATCAGTACGTGCAAATGTGCAACACAATGAGCACTGTTTATATATATCTCACACACAATACACTGTGTGTATGTATATATACGAGCAATTAAAAAATATAAAAAAAATTATAAATTTATACGTGTTACGTATGTAAAACCCGCAAAATATATAGGAATTTTAGATGATTTTTTATTTGAGGGACAGGGCCCGTCCCGTCCCGGTCCCGTCCCGTCCCGTGAGGGACAAGGCCCGTGCAGGACTACAAAAAAAATAGTGAATCCCGTCCCGATTCCGTCCCGCAAAAATTACGCGGGACGGGACGCGGGACGACCTCCGTCCCGTCCCGTCCCGTCCCGCGCCCACCCCTAGGTCCAGGTCGATGGGTAGCTGGGTAGGGGGGTTCGAGTTAGGGTCGACACCCCACCCCACCAGGTCGACTATTTTTTTATATATATATAAAAATTGAAATGTTGGAGAGTTGAAGGTGGGGCCAGAGGCCGGCTAGGTAGAGTTTGAAAAAAATAGTCATTAGGGGCTATATTTTCGGCTAGAGCTGGCAATTCGGGTCATCCGGTCGGGTTCGGGTCGATAACATTCGGGTTGGGCACTGATGAGTCGGGTCAACTCGGGTCAAAATTTCGATGTCGGTCTTGGTCGGGTCAGTTCGAGTCGGATTCGGTCAAAATGAAATTCAGATTGGTTGGGTTTCGGTCAGAATGGGGTTGGACCCATTCGGGTTTTCGGTCAAAATCGAGTCGGTCTCATTCGGGTTTCGGGTCGGTACTCGGGTCGGTCTCAGTCAGGTTTCAAGTAGAAGCGGGTGAGGTCTACATTTGTTTTAAACTTTTAATCGTTTGGATTGAATTTGTTAAATCATGTTCGTTCGGGACTTTCGGGTAATCAATTTTATTAAATCGAATATGTAATTCATGTTATTTATGTATAGAAATTGAATTTTATTAAATTGAATTTTTATTTTGTATAGAAATAGCATTAACTATCAATAGCTCGATAATGAATTACAATATCTTTTTTTTTATATAGTATAAATGTATAATAGATATATATATATATATTCAAGGATATTCGGGTTGGGAGTCGAGTCGGTTGAGAGTCGGGTCGGGTTGAAATTCGGGTCGGGTTGGAATTTGGGTCGGGTCCGGGTCGAGTCGGGTTTGTCTGTATTCGGGTCACTTCGGGTTTCGGATCAATATCGATCGGGCTCTGTTTCGGGTTCGGGTTATGCATAACGCCAAATTTTCGGGTTCGGTCGGGTTTTGGGTCGGGTGAGTCGGTCGGGTTTCTCGGGTCGGATCAGGAATTGCCAACTCTATTTTCGGCTATAAAAATGTCTCATCATCTATCCATTTCTTTTTTTTATAATCCAAAATTCACTTCTCAATTTGTTAATTTCATTATCATGGTTGATCAATCTCGAACCGAGGATGATATATATTCCACGGTAACATTTGTTCACAAGACATTTCGAGAAGGAGGAGATAAGGCATGGTTACTTCGAAGCGATTTGTAGGCATTGTGATCATAGATACAAGGTGAAAAACAACTTTAGCTATGAGAATTTGAAGAAGCACATTGTGAAGAAGCATCTCATGAAGATCGAAACAACGAGTAGTTAATTATATTGCATGTAGGAACAACCAAAATCCATTCTTTATCCGCCAATAAAACTACCAAACCATCAAATATTCACCAAGCGTCTTTTTAAACATTGATGAAAAATAAATTCCTAAAAGGCAAAATTACAGAAAACCACCCTTTAAATATGGGTGTTTTCACTTAACCACCCCTTAAATTCAAAATTACATAAAACCGCCCTTTAAATGGTATTTGTTTACAATTCACCACTCATTCAACTATTTTCGTTACTTTATCATTAAATATATTATATTTTAATATTTTTAAACTCAAATTTGATTGTAAATATATTCAAATTTTGAATTTAAGAGGTTGATCATATTTTAGGGATTATTTTATTTATTTTTTAAAAATAAAATAAATATAGCCTAGAATTATTATCTTAATTTATAGTTGAAAATGTTTATAGAATTTTAAAATATTATGGAAATTACTCTTATTTATTTATATTTTAAATAAGAGTAATTTACATAATTTTTTAAACATTTATAAACATTTTCACACATAAATTAAGATAATAATTCAGGCTTTATTGATTATTATTTTTAAAAATAAATGCAATGATCCCTAAAATATAATTGAGCCCTTAAATTCAAAATTTGAATATATTTACAATCAAATTTGAGTTTAAAAATATTAGAATATAATATATTTAATGATAAAGTAACGAAAATAGTTGAATGGGTGGTGAGTTGTAAACAAATACCATTTAAAGGGTGGTTTTATGTAATTTTGAATTTTATGGGTGGTTAAGTGAAAACACTCATATTTAAAGGGTGATTTTCTGTAATTTTGCCTTCCTAAAAAGCATACTTCTTATATACTTCGGAATTTTCGCCTGGTGCCCCGACCTGAGGTAAGGCCAAATTCGCCGGGTGTACAAAAGTTTGGGTTAATTCGCGAAATGCCCCTAAGGTTTGTAAAGTTTTCGCGTCGTGCCCCTCCGTCCCTTTTGTTAACATTTTCGTTTTAAAAAAATAAAATTAAATGAATTTAATGGACCGCAGGTAGAGAGAGAGAGAGAGAGAGAGAGAGAGACGAAGGGCGAAAAAGCGAAGAGGGGGGTTGCGAGAGAGGGAGAGAGCGAGGTGAGGGGTCCGATACGATGCCGACCAGATTGATGCTGGTGGTCCGGTGGAGCTCAGTTGGTGCCGAAGGTGGAGGTGAGTAAATCTCTCTCATGACAGATCCGATTCTTCTCAGATGAGATTAGATTCATTAGAAGCAGATTCACATAGTAGAGCGAGACAAGAGACGACTGGACAAGGAAGAGCCTTGGCGTTGACGAAGGAAGGAGTGGACGCCGAATGAGGTATGATCTCTCTCCGATGTAGCTTTCCATTCAATTTCTAGGGTTTTATTTTTGCGTTTGTAGCCTTTTTCAATTCCGCTCAATTTCTAGGGTTTTTTAGTTTACATTATTTAAATATGCGTTTGATTTGAGATTTAGAGCTGTTTATGATTATGCTCGAAATGTGATTCTGGGGCTGTGATGCAAAGCAAAAGGTGGATTTTGCTAGATTATCTTCTGGATTATTTTGAAGACACTGCAGCTAAAGGTAGAATGTAAGCCCTTTAAAAAAATTCATTAATCCGATGATTATTACAAACCTTGCTTCTGTTTTCATGGATTGGATCTTCTTGTTTTATACTGCAGTTTCTCCTTGAAAATTCTTCGTCAGAAACCTTTAGTTTTGATGCCATGTATGCTTACAGAAAAGATAGGCATAACACTTATTTTTTTCTCTGTTGTTTTCTTTATCATATGGATTCAGAAGCTTGAAGTATCAAGATATAGAACACTTATTTGGTTTGCATTTTTTGGATAATTTGATTTGATTCAACTCTAATATATAACTTAGATAGGAGCCGAATGTGAGATAAAAACATAGCAGTAGCTTAAACATATATCGTTTGAAGATTAATTGAAACCTATGACAATAAGTGTGTTGTTTTTAGCCTATTAGCTCAAAAGGAAGAGCATCGTGCTTGTGCACAAGGACGTGGGTTCAAATCCCACATAGGCTTATTGAATTCTGTAACCATTTAAGTAATAAATAATTTGACATTCTTTCCCATATGATTATTAAATAAATGATTGTGATTTAAGTTGTCTTACATCTCAGATACAATATATTACCCCATTTGTACATCATTGAAAAAATGCCTTGTGAATTATGTAATTTAACTTTCTAGGAATTTTTACAGTCATTCAAAAGTTCTACCGGAGTTAACAACTAATTTTTCTCTAACAGCTATTTTACTTCATGTGCATTGTCCATGGCTTCTTGCATTAGCACTTGATTAGAAATCAACCTTATATCTCTGTGTATAAACAATCTCACAGCAACCTCAACGGCTCCTTCTGGCTACCAAGACAGCCCCAAGATCTTCTAATGTCAATTAAATGATTTTACAATTTGCTGTCACAAAATCTGTAATTAAGCATATAATCAAATATGCCTCAAAAGGCCATAAAAGCCATAGAATCAGTGCATCTATCATAAAATGAAAATTCAGCATATAAACTGCTGTTAGTAACTCCTCAATTGGCTTTACATCCATAAACTACAAAAAGAACCATAGATAACCTATGTGGGATTTGAACCCACATCTTTGTGCATGAGCACAACGCTCTACCATTTGAGCTAATAGGCTTAAAATCGCTTCAAAACAAAATATGTGATGCTAATGTACTCGAGCGAGCATGTGAATTCACCCCCTGGTTCTATTACAGTTATTTTTAATCAACCTTGCAGAAAATATAGCCACCTGTAATGAAAGGGACTAGAGATTTTTTAGCATGTTACTTAGCAGGATTAATTGCATAATGATTGATATTTTTAAAAGGATAAACTGTGTACACACGGATTGGCTTCTAGAAAACTTAGAATTTATACTGATCTGATTATGGCTATATTCATTTTGCCATCGGTTCTTGTCGTGTTAGTCATTGCTACTGATAAATTATATTTAGTGCATAAGAAAATGATATGCTGAAGAAAATTTTTAATAGAAGTAGGGCTTTGTCGAATAGAATAACACGAAGCATGTGCTTCACATGAGTGCGCTTCCAAAGCATGGCATGTTAGGGTCAAGATTGGTCTAGAATGGTCAAGAATGTGTTTCAAGATACTGCTGTGACTTTATAATTATGATGATACAAATTTCACAAAAGACCGGATAAAAATATACTAGATTAAAACCAAATCATTGACAAAACAAATCTAAATCAGCAAAAGCCCCAAATAGAAATCTAAATCTGCTTATATATCTTTCTTATATATCAAATACCTCATTAGCCAGTAGTTCACAAATCAATTCAGATGGGAATAATGTCAATCCCTAATTCGCAATCCCTAATCGACAATCTTCAAATCCCAAAATCAAAATTCATAAATTACACCCACAAATAGAAATCAAAACCCCAAATCAACAATTTTTATTTATAAATCCCTAAGTTAGGCTTCATATATACATAGAAAATCAAAGAAACGTGAATACCACAACCCTAGAATTTTCACTTACCAGCAACCGCCTTTGGCTCATCGCCACCTATGTCGACCTCGGAAATCGCCTTTGATTTCGTCGGATGATACAGATTGATAGTTTTGTGAAACCGATTAGGGACGGAAGGTCCGAAATCAGCAATGGATAGCAATGGTGGGTGTGTGTAGGAAGAAAACCCAGCCAGAAATTGAGAGAAGAGGGAAGAGATAGATGTTGAAGAAGAGATTGATATTCATTAGTTGATTCCGTAGGTGGAAAATACAAGCTTATATATGAAAGGTAGATCGGTTTAGCTTCTAGAAAATACAAGATAAATGAACCGGGTTCGGATACCCCTAAAGCCTATCAAATTGCCTTGTATCAGTACTCCACCCTTCGAAGATCATTGTCCTCAATGATCAGCTTAATATGGCACCAGCAACAAATATGAGGAGCTTCATCCTTTGCAGTACATTTGTCCAAAATAAATCAAGAGCTTGAAGCACAAAACTGCAGTTCATATTGGTTGTTGCAAACACAGCTGCACAAACCCCTGTTATGCTCAGCTTCTCGTTTACCGAGTCAGCTCGACCTCCCCCAGGATCAAATATTTTAATCCTAAACTGATTAAGAACGAGGTCATCTCTCAGCTTAGTTGCAACCCTTATAAGTTGTTCCTTATCATCGTAAAGCAGCCCAAGTGGAGGTTCAAGTTTCTCTAGCTGATGAGTAACACCTTCTGCAGCCCGTAACATTGTAGCAATCTTGGGAATTTGATCTTCAACAGGAGCCACCACCCTATAGCTGTCATGATGGATATAAGCTCTTTGAACCCCTAAATTTGCAGCTACCGTTTGCATCATTTTCTTCATTTGATCAAAACATGGCAACAACATTTTTAGTCCCCTATTTGCTGATTTAACATGTAATGTTTCCACTGGACGGAGAGTTGTAATCATGAAGCTTATATTAGATAGCACCTTGTCAACACCCTGAAAGCTATTATTTTCTCGATCATTGACTCTCAGATCAAGGAGACAACTCACAATCAACAATCCTCCACCTCCGGGATCGAAAGTCACCACATCAGATTTAAGTTAAGGACATATCTCAAGCCTCTTGATCATAACCTGAGGTTGTAGTTTCTCTGGCTCCACAGTATTCATTCCCAAGGTTCCAACAGATGCCTTCTCAATCACCTTCTCTATGTCAGCAACCCCATTACAATACTCCCTCCTTGAAGGATCCTTGTCCTCAAGGATCAAAAGAAACAACACCGTAGGTTGCAACATTTGGTTCATTTGAACAGGGCAAGGCAACTGCATTTCACTCCTGATGTTTCTGATGCTCCGTCGTTCCTCTATCTCAAACGTTAATGACTCAATACACTTTGCCCGGTCTTGGGAGCTTACCGGTAGACGAACAACTTCAGACAGGGGCTGATGCCTAGAGAGTAAGCTAGCATCATGTGTCAACTCTTCAAACATGCTCCCAAGTTGTTGAAGCTTAGTTGGAACTATATCAGGGCTTGGTGGTGCCTCCTTACTGTAGCTCAGTAGCTTTAGAGGGGCTAACTGATGCTTAAGAATTCTGTGGTGAACACTATAATATATCTCCTCTTGATCTTCAACCAAAATCCATGTATCTCTAGGGGCAAAAATCATCACTTCACAACAAGGATTCAAACATTTAAAAAGCTCTATAAGCTTCTCTGTCATCTCATAACCCAACACAAGCAAAGTTTGGCAACGATATCCTCCCGGATCAAATGCCCATACTTCAGTATGCTCTCCCATATCTTGGTGGTTTTCTAGCTTTTTGACAACATCAAACAGTGACAAACATCCAAAAGGAACACTACCATCAAATATCATATGTGCACATATGATTCCAGGGTCGAAAATGCCCTGCACTTTAAACAAATCAGTCGGCTCACCTTCTGTAGCAGTGGATTCATTCCTGTGCTCAGCAAACACTTCTCCTTTTCCAAATAAGCAAGCTCTTAATAAGTTACCCATGGTTGTCGTCCTCTTGTCACAACTTAAGATCCCTTGCTCCTTGTAGGAACTCAAGGCATACTCAACCAGCATCGTTTCTTTAGGAAAAGTGTCTGGCATCTCATCGAATGACTGACTTGCAACTCGATTAAAATGATTCCTCACCAAGATTGGAGCCCTGTTCAACTCAACCTGCTTAAGCTCTTCACCTCGATTCAACCCAACATCAGATTTTGGGACCTCCTTGATCTCCACTAATGCAGGTGTTTCATCGAGCACTTGGTAGGCAGCTACCTCTATGCCCTCTGCTGCAATTGAAGGCTCATCTTCTACCTCTTCACCCTGATTTTCACTTGATACCTTGCATTCCTCAACTCCTTGTTTCTGAGTTATCTCTTCAGTTTGCTTTGAGATTTCAAATACCTTTGATGAATCCTTATGTGTATTGCTATGAAATTCATCTAGGCTTGATAACTCATCCATCTCAACTCGCTTCACATCCTTGTTTACCAGCTCGAGCACTTCATTTAAATGAGCATTAACATCGATTTCATTACTCTCACTTTGTACAGACATTTCATCGAACAATTGATGTGCGACCCAGCCTGAAGCTGCCTTTGCAACCATCTGATTATCATCAATTACCATGGGAGTATAAACTACCTCATACTCCTTCAGACCATCAATCATTGGCACATTCCAGCCGGTTTCATCACTCAGAGTACATGATCCTACCCGTCGATTACAATCTACTATGTCTGCGTCCCAGCCGAATCGAGCTGACATATCAATCATATATTCCGGCCATAAAGGGTATAGACCATACCTGTTTCAGATGTAGTCGTGATGCCATTGAAGCGCCTTTCCTTCGAAGTGAAGAGAGGCTTCACGAACCATCAACTCAGGAACTGTTCTGTTTAAGTAGAAAAATTCTTCACAGAGTGCGACCCACTCACGCATACGAGTTCCATCAAATTTCGGTATCTCCATCTTCGATAATCTCGTCGTGTGATTTTGTGGACAGATCTCACCTCCTTGATTAATCATTTGTTGACGATGTGCACCGATCTGTCTCACTTTGATCGGATCAGGAGGATCCGGCGTTGGCGACGCAACCCGAGATCCAGACGGGTCGGGTGCCTTCGGGGATCTAGTGCTCATGAACTGCACGAGTAGCTTCCGGATTTGGTCCATCTCAGCGTCTCTCTGCGCCTGAGCCGGATCTCCTTTCGCCTCCCGCAATTGAGCAACTGTGAAGACCTCTTGCAAACCTTCCAAGCGCCGGGCGACGTCTTCAATTGTGACCTTCGCAGGTGTATTGTCGGCCATGGAAACGAGGTCGGAGGAAATAACGCTCTGATACCAATGATGCAGATTGATAGTTTTGTGAAGCCGATTAGGGACGGAAGGTCCGAAATCAGCAATGGATAGCAATGGTGGGTGTGTTTAGGAAGAAAACCCAGCCAGAAAATACAAGCTTATATATAAAAGGTAGATCGGTTTAGCTTTTAGAAAATACAAGATAAATGAACCGGGTTCGGATACCCCTAAAGCCTATCAAATTGCCCTGTATCAGAGTCTGCACCGGCCTCGCAATCGACTCCACTGGCGTTAGGTCTTCAAGATCTGCAGGCAACATACTTTCTTCTTCTTCGCCCCATTATCTCTCCTAATCGCCTGTACTGGTTGAACTTGTTTCTTTCTTTCTTATATTTAACGGAATTATAATTTTTTTTAACCCATTTAACGGAGGGATATTTCGCGAAAAAAAGCGAAACCTCAGGGGCATTTCGCGAATTATCCCAATCTTTTGTACACCCGGCGAATTTGCCCTTACCTCAGGGACACCAGGCGAAAATTCCGTATATTTCATATATTTAACCAAACAAGCCCTAAATATATCTAACAACATTCCTATTTCCTAATACGAGGTGGCGAAGCAGTTAGGATGAGAATAAAAATAAAAAGCCCAAATTGAATACGAAGAGTTGATTTCGGCCTTCGTATCGTATCTTTAACCTCCACTTAAGCCGTTTTGGTTTCTCTCCAAACCTCAAAACCCTCTCTGAGTTCAGAACTTCAGACGATCCATCCATGGCTTCTCAATCTCAAGCAACTCTCCTCCTCCAAAAGCAGCTTAAAGGTACTCAAATTTCTACTCTTTGTTTTTAGTCTTCTTCTGTTTTCCTTTTCCTGATTCTCGCCTTGTTTGATCTCTTTGATTCGATTTCTTCTTTGTTCTGCGGTTTGCTGTCAGATCTTTCTAGAAACCCGGTCGATGGCTTCTCCGCCGGACTCATCGATGAAAGCAACGTCTTTGAATGGGGTGTCACCATTATTGGCCCTCCTTATACTCCCTAGTAAGTTCTCAATCCGCTCTGATTCCTTCTCCCCCTTAGTTTTTTTACAGTGTGATTTTGAACTGAAATTTCTTTGTTTGATTGATCTAATTGTTGCCTTTTCCCCCCTCTTGGGAATGGTTTTGCTTTGCACGATTCAGCAGTTGTTCAATGTATATGTTTAATTGTTCAATGTATATGATTATGCTGTAATCTTCATTGTAGATTGATTTGCTTGTGGGACCTGAATTTCTTGCTGATCAGGAACCTAATTAAGTCAACTGTCTGAAACTGTTTTCTGGTCGGTTGATGAATTTGATGAGTTAATTTCATTGCCTATTTAGCAGTTGGAGCGACGGATACAAAGGGAGAGTTATAAAAGAGTGTAATGTTCACCTAGAAATTGCAATATTGGACAATAGGACTAGCTATGTGTACTTATCTACATGTTGAAGAGATTCTCGAGTTATCGTTTGGGTTAATTTCTGCTAGAGTTGTTTGAGTTATGGAGGCTGATGTGATGCAATCCATCTAATGTTCTCCTATCTTATGACAACATCTTTGGTTTCGTTGCAGTGAAGGAGGCTTCTTTAATGCGATAATGAGTTTCCCGTCAAATTATCCCAACAGTCCGCCAACAGTAAGGTTTACATCAGAGATGTGGCATCCTAATGGTGAGTCATAATTTGGTGTTCTGATATCCTGCAGCACGATCCATAGAAAATGATTTTCAACTTTACTCTGTAGCGGATTTCTTATCTAACTCTGGCAATAACCGTTGCAGTTTATTCTGATGGGAGGGTTTGCATTTCAATACTTCATCCACCCGGTGATGATCCAAATGGCTATGAGCTAGCTAGTGAGCGCTGGTTGCCTGTCCATACAGTAAGATTACAGCATCCTGCGTATTCATTATCCGTCAAGGATAATGTATTTTTTTTTTAAAGTTAATTGTTGTTAATAGTTTGCATTTGTACTCTTGTGATGATTTAAACTTGCAGGTTGAGAGCATAGTTGTGAGCATCATCTCCATGCTTTCAAGCCCGAATGATGAATCTCCTGCAAATGTTGATGCTGCGGTAAGCAGACCTTTCTCCCCACATTTTAGACGCATGATTGTTGTAATTGGTTTATACATAACTCAATATATAGTGTGATTGAGCTTCCTATTTGGAGTACCGATTGCACGGTTATCCTTGTGCACTGTTTTGAGAATCTAAAACTGACCGGAAACACTTGATCCGTGGTTGCAGAAAGAATGGAGGGTAAACAGGAACGAATTCAAGCGGAAAGTAGGCAGATGCGTTAGGAAATCCCAAGAAATGTTGTGATTATGGATCGTTTATGGATTGTCGATGTGAATTTCAATCGGTTGTTCTCCTCATCTGCCATCCCCTTTTGCTTGCAGGATTGTTGGTTCGTATGGATGAAACAATTTTGAACAAATTGATTTTATTGTGAATTAGCGAAATCATTTAATGTTAGAACTAGTCGAAGACCTGTGCACGGATATATTAATTTAGTTGAAATGATAATTTAGAAAAAAATTCAAAATATATTGTTAAAAGTTAAAGGTCAATAAATAAATAAAACTAATATAAGTAATATAGTACAATATTGATTGTTTGTATAGGATGCATAGAAAAAGCTAAAGCTGGGTTTGAATGGGCGATAGTGTGGTTTGTGTGTAGATTTACAATTGGTGTGCTTTGTTCTTTTTGTATTGCATGTTTCATGTGAATGATGGTTTGATTTGCCATGTTTGGAAATGTGATCAACCTCTAATCGGTGAGGATCCTCTAGTCCGTAATCGCGGTCCCTTTTATAGTCTACCTCCTCTTATTGGTTGAAAACAATTATACAACTACCCATTTATTAGGAAAAATAATAAAATAACTCGGCATATCCAATCAAGCGATACGGACTATAATATTGGACCACAATTGAGGACTAGAGGATCTCCACATACCTCTAATGGCTTTTAGAGTCCATATTTTGAGGTGTCCACTAGTGATCTTGAGAGTTTTCTATGCGCGCCTTCTTTTTGGTTGGTTGATTCGTGTATTTTGTTGACTTGTATTTTACAATCTTGGATGGCATGTACTTTTATTTATGCATTTTTTTTCCGTCATTTGCTTCGTGCAATTTTCTTTATGTCATTTGCTTCTGGTTGTACATGATGATCAATTCATCTATCGGCTTGTCCAATCCCTCGGTTTCTATAGGCTTGTCTAGATAATCGAATTCCCTTCTTTATTTTAAAAAAATCTTTTATTTTAGTATTGTAGATAGGATTCAATTCGAATTAGAGTAAGTAGTAGAATCATGGTAGGATCAGAAGATTATACTTTTTTCTTAGTTGCTTTTTCACAATATTTTTTTTTAAAAACTAATAGAAATAATTTAAGCTTCTGAATGATTTTTTTTATAAGGAAAAAATTTGAGAGATCAAGATTGACTTGATCCTCGAAAGGTCGACAAGTAGGCAAACAGATAAACCGTCAAACATACAATATAAAACCGAAAAATGGCGCATCTACCAAGCAATATGCACTCTACAAAAGGACGAAACTAAGCAAAACTGAACTCAACAAGTTGAGGACGCAGACGAAAACTGAACTCAACAAGTTGAGGACGCAGACGAAGAACGAAGTCAAGCAATACCATGACGTAGTAATACCGATGGCCGGTGGTACACAAGAACTCTATCTTCTGTGGGTAGTGAAGACAAAAACTCAAAGGAAACTCTTTTTCGGATACGAAATCACCCTGAACACACCACCACGACTCAGACAGTCCCAACTCTGGTTGCCACAAACCCAACCAAAATCACCTAGAGACACCAAAAGCAAAACCACACTTTCAAATACCGGGAGGAACTAGAATCACAATCTCAACAATGAAGCCGGAAATTCTTGATACTCGGGTGGTTAATGTGTACTTACACATTAACAATAACAACAAATATAGCTAGTTAATTAATTTCTACTCAGAGCAGAGTCTGAAAGTCAAGATTTTCTCACTACGTCGAAAGAGTGAAACACATGCAAATACAAAGATATGCCCCTAGATACTTGAAGTTGCTTTTCATAGGTATAATATTTTGACTTAACATCAACTCCCCTTTCCTCCTCTCCCACTCCAAAAAAAATTGAACTCCACACACCCCAGCTTTCATCTTATCGACTAAATCTAAATCATGTACAAATAACATACACTGCAAAACCCGTTCTTAATCTCTCTTCACACCACGTCTGCTTGAGCCTGATTTCTACCACCTTTTCTCCTTTAACTAGTGCTATCCTATTCCATCCCGTTCCGTTCCTTTCCTATTCCGTTCCATTCATCTCCTTTGCAGATAGCACTCTATTTTTTGGACGCGCTGATGAGTTAAGTCTTCATATACGATTAGAAATCTGTTGAATATTTTTCCAATATGTCTGGATTAACTATTAACTACAATATGAGTTCTTTACAAGTTTCCAAAAATATTCCTTTCAGTAAAGTCGAATCCATTGCTCAACAACTAAATATTCCACTTATTAAATCTATGGAAAAATACCTTGGTATACCACTTATTAGTGGTAAGGTGTGTAATGTTTTGTTTGATGAGGCAATAACTAGCCTCAAAAAGCAGATGTCAAAGTGGAAATCCAACACTCTCTCTCAAGCCGGTATATCGGTACTAATTCAGGCAAACCTAAATTCTAAGACATTATTTAATGCAATCATTTCTCCTTCCAAAAGGAGTTCTACAAAAAATTGATCAGATCAACAAAAAATTCTTTTGGAATAAGATTCAGTTTGATAATTATCATCAGTTAATCAGTTGGGAACATCTGTGTACTCCTAAAAAAGATGGTGGATTAGATTTTAAATTGACTGAGCAAATTAATATTGGGATGCAAATGAAACTTCTTTGGAGAATTATGGCTAATCCTGATAATATTTGGTCTAATGTAATTACGGATAAATATCTCTCGAAAGAATCTCTTATGGAAAGACAAAGATTCAAAACTTCTTGGCAATTTGGAAGGCTTCCTAATATAAGAGATCTTTTCTCCAAATGTTTGCTCTGGCTAGTCGGTAATGGAAAAACCATAAACGTTTGGTCTGACATTTGGGTAAGTGTGCAATCTCTACAAAGATTTCGGAATGATCGTGATCCTAATTTAAAAGTTTGCGATTTATTTATAAATACCAACTTCTGGGATATTGATAAATTAAATTGTATTTTCCCCTCTCATATTGTTCAAGCAATAACTAATATCCATATTCCAGTAACTGATATTCCAGACAAGCTAATTTGGATTTATAGTAATAATGGAAATTTCTCTGTTAAATCACTTAAATCCACATCCTCTCTTTGTAAGTCGAGGAATATAAAGACAATCTCAGCTGACTGGATTTGGAAACTTAATATTCCTCCGAATATTAAAAACTTTATGTGGAAAATTATTTTAGATATCTTGCTCACTATTGTCCGGTTAAATAGATATATAAATAGAGTTCCTAGCACTTGCTCTCTTTGTAATTCTGATATAGAAGATACAAATCATTTACTGTTTAATTGTCAGATTACAATATCCCTTCTTAAAAGTCTGGGTGTTAGATTGAAAAAATGTTTTGCTATACCAAATTTAACAAATGATTTCTCAGAAAATATTCTAAATATTAGGGCTCTTAATTTAGTTTTTACATACTTATGTCATTTATGGCATTCAATTTGGGACCTCAGAAATAGAATTATTTTTCGAAATACTACTGATTCGGGTATTATCCATGCTTTTACTCAAGCTATTGATAATATCTCTTGCTAGAGTAAAGGGCAGGTAAAAACAAAAGTACCAAAACGTGTTCGGCCTCCCGATAAAATGATTTGAAAATGTCCTCCACTAAATGTCATTAAGATCAATGTGGATGCTTCGGTGAAAATTGATTCTCAATCACAGGTTGGTTGTATTGTAAGGAATAATGAAGGTCAAGTTATTCAGATTCATAAATGTAACGTCAGGAGGGGTTCTGTAATTCTAGCAGAAGCTTTTGCTATTTATACATGTATAAGATTGGCAGCAGAGATGGGGATTCGAAGAGTGATAGTTGAAAGTGATTGTGCTATCATCATTGACGCCATCAATCACGCGAACAATATTCCTTGGGAGGTTGTTCAAATTGTCCAAGAGATCCACGCATTAAGTAGAGATTTTGAGAGCATCACTTTTCAGCATTGCTATAGAGAGGCCAATGGTGTTGCTGACTTTATTGTTAAATCTCAGTTGAATTGTAATGTTATTTTGAGTGCTTGTTGTTGTGAGTTCCAAAACATCATCTTGCGAGATGATCATGGAGGTCGGTAGTGCATCCTTATTTTTGCCTACTGTATATAAAAAAAAACTAGTGTTCTCCTAAACAAATATTTATTTTAATTTTGGGTTTGACTGTTTTCTAAAAAGTAAAAAACTAATTATAAATGGTATGTTTATGCCTTAAATCACACCAAAACAACTAACCAGAGAACTAAGAAAAAGCTCTAACGACAAACAATCAAATGAAAAAACCTCCTTGAGGTACGTTCAAACTCCACTTTGATGGATCAACTCTTACGAATAACAACAGCTCGACTGGTTTTATTATTCGAGACTGGGAGGGCCGACTCATTCATATTGGCTGCGACATGATTGGTAACCAGACCCCTCTAAAGGCAGAAGCGTTTGCTTAAGACAAGGCGTTGCCCAATCTGCATGTGGAGTTGAGTATAAACAAATTACATATTGAAGAAGATTCCCTAATAATCATAATCACCTTAAAAAGCAAACCACATGCCCTTGGGAAATCGAAAGACATTAAAACCCTTCTGTCGAGAGTGAGAGATGTGTCTTTCTCTCACGTACCCCGTGATGGCAACAGAGTAGCTGATAAGGTTGCACATCTTTGCCACTCTGCCAGGGGTCTCGACATCTATAACGACATAGGTCTTCAAGACCTCATCCGTAAGGATGTTCTCGGATAGGTTCTCCACCCAAATTTTTACATAATAAAAAAAACACAAGGTAAGGACTCTGGACTCCTTACTCTCTTCCTCTAAAAAACATTGATGTTTTACTTGTTTTTTTTTTATTAGGTAACAATTCGGGAGTGGGAGCACTATCGATAACATCCTGGTCCTTGAGACTTAGATATTTTTCTTTTTATAATTTCATAGATAATAATATTAATACAAAATTATAAATAAAAAAATTTATATTATATATAGTTTTTATTATTTTTTAAAAATTAGTAAAAATATAAATATGAATTATCAAACTTTTTAAAATTTTTAGATGGAGAGAGTATCAATTAATTAGTTTTTTTAATATAAAAAAATTCTCCGATACCATCTCTTCATTGCTTTCAGACACCCATGTTCAGGCTATAGCCATTTTCTGCAATTCAACTTACCAAACATGGAATGCCAGAGTTGATGACTCTGAGACGAATGGTATAAATCAATCTAGGATTAAGATCTGTGGAACCGCTACATTTTCTAAATCAACTGGCCATACCGCTTCCAGAGCTGAGAAATGGAAAAAACCACCTACGGGATATTACAAACTGAACTCTGATGGCTCTTACTACCAGTCGGGGGTCGGAACCTTCAACTTCGTGATTCGGGATCATTTGAGAAATATAAACTGTCCCTAGGAGGGGGTCCTTTGTAATAATAGCTCCATTGTTTTCGCTGAGGCCATGGGCCTTCGGATGGGGTTTCTAAGGCCAAATCAATGGAAATAAATAACCTTCTGTTTGAAGGAGATTGCTTGGTCGTCATAAAGGCTCTGCTGGGGAACTGGACTTGCCCCTGGAATATCGAGCTGCTGATGGCTGGTACGACTGTCGATTTATATACATTATCTCATGTTGCTATTCGTCATATTTCCAGGGATTCTAATGTTCTGGCTGACAGGATTGCACGTCTGGCCTACACTGTTGCTACCGATGATAGCTTCACTCATGATCCAGAACTTCGTGTTTTCATCCGCTCGGACGCTTTAGAAAAGAAGCCGAATCGTCGACGTTTTTCCTAATCCTTATCTGATTAAAAAAAAAACGTTGAATATGATTAATTTACCCATATAAAATTTCTAACTATGTCGGTACCCATAATCATATGACAGAGCTAATTAAGAAGATATCCATATTGATGTACATGTGTCCTCTTACAGAAAATTTTAACTATCGACAAATTTGAAATTATATATATGCTCGGCCTTAATTTACGGACTGAATATGACAACAAACTTCACTCTTTTATTCCTACTCCGTATCCACTAATTACCATTCATCAAATCTTTATGCTATAACTTCAAAGAAATCACTGATCAAGTCCTGAAAATAAGGCCTGGGGTTACCAAATTAAACTGACACATACCACCTAAGTCATACCAAATCCTTATAGCTATACATGTTACCTTAATTAATTAATTAGTTAATTGACAACTGCTTAATGAAGAGAGATGGACCATACATATATATACACATGACTCAACACTGACAAAAAGATGTGTGCAAAACTCTCTAGATTTGTAGTGGCATGTTAAAAAAAAAAAAAAGAGAGGTTAATATATGATGGAGCAGTTGGCATGAGATCTCTAGCTAGCACTGAATTGATTATGTGGGAGAAAAAGCACTCAAAAGGATCAAAGTTGGCATGAAATTAGGTGAATCAAGTTTGAAATTTGAGACCCTCCCATGCTGGTGGGCCTTGATTTATGGCCTATAAAAGGGTTAAGAACTTAGCTCATTTAAACCAAGTTAAACACACACACTTCCCTATAGTACAAGTTAGAGAGATGATTAGGAGGTTGTTTAGGTGTTATGGAGTGTCTTATGCAAGCTTATTACTGATGGTTTTGGTGATCGGAGCAGCGGTGGCCAAAGGGAGGAGGCTTAATGAAGGGGAAACGGAGGGTTTTGGGGGTGGATTTGGAGAGGGCCATGGCATTGGTGGTGGTTATGGTGGTGGAGGTGGCGGCTTTGGGGGTGGGTTTCCCGGTGGAGGTTATGGAGGAGGGCATGGTGGAGGGATTGGGGGTGGATTTGGCCAT
The DNA here is from genome assembly GCA_037127255.1 of Persicaria tinctoria. Taxonomy (NCBI): domain Eukaryota; kingdom Viridiplantae; phylum Streptophyta; class Magnoliopsida; order Caryophyllales; family Polygonaceae; genus Persicaria; species Persicaria tinctoria. Next base: position 12,766,679 of record JBANSL010000004.1, read on the forward strand.
GAAGGTGGGTTCGGAGGACATGGTGGAATTGGTGGTGGTTATGGAGGAGGTGTAGGTGGTGGAAGTGGTGGTTATGGAGGAGGTGTAGGAGGCGGTGGTGGTGGCTACGGAGGAGGAGGTGGTTTTGGAGGTGGTCATGGAGGAGAAGTTGGCGGTGGAATTGGAGGAGGTCATGGTGGTGGTCCGGGTGGAGGTGGCTACGGAGGAGGACATGGTGGTGGTGTGGGTGGAGGTGTTGGAGGTGGCTATGGAGGAGGGCATGGTGGTGGTGCGGGTGGAGGTGTTGGAGGTGGCTATGGAGGAGGACATGGTGGTGGTGCTGGTGGAGGTGTTGGAGGTGGCTATGGAGGAGGGCATGGTGGAGGTGTAGGTGGTGGACACGAAGGTGGTGTTGGTGGGGGTATTGGAGGTGGATCAGGCAGTGGAAAAGGAGGAGGTATTGGCGGTGCCTATGGAGGGGGGCATGGTGGAGGAATAGGCGGTGGAGTTGGTGGTGGCCATGGAGGAGGTCATGGTGGTGGAGTAGGCGGTGGGTATGGTGGAGGACAGGGTGGAGGAACAGGTGGTGGAGTTGGTGGTGGTTATGGAGGAGGACATGGTGGAGGGATAGGAGGTGGAGTTGGTGGAGGCTATGGCGGTGGCCATGAAGGAGGTGGTGCTGGTGGTGGCTATGGAAAGGGTGGAGGAGTGGGCGGTGGGTACGGAGGTGGGATAGGAGGTGGATATGGCAAGGGTGGAGGAATAGGTGGTGGGTATGGTGGGGGACACGGTGGAGGAATAGGAGGTGGAGTTGGTAAGGGAGGTGGAATTGGCGGTGGTTATGAAGGAGGACATGGTGGAGGGGTAGGAGGTGGAGTTGGTGGAGGCTATGGCGGTGGAGTTGGTGGAGGCATTGGAGGTGGAGTAGGCGGTGGCCATGAAGGTGGTGTTGGTGGTGGCTATGGCAAGGGTGGAGGAGTGGGCGGTGGGTACGGAGGTGGGATTGGCGGTGGATATGGTAAGGGCGGAGGAGTGGGCGGTGGAACAGGTGGTGGGTATGGTGGAGTTGGCGGTGGCCAAGGAGGTGGAGGAGGTTGCGGAGGACACGGCGGTAGCCATTGAAAGAAGAGGAGAATGGTGATTTACATGAATGGATAGGATAGGCTACGTGCATGTGCATGTGTAATAACAATGTCATTTCCTATGTGTTGGCTAATAAATTATTTCAGTTTACTTATGTTCAGTATGTACTTCCTACTTTTGGTGGAAACTAGCTAATGGTGTTGTGTTCGGCATGCTGCTTTCAACTTGAGCCTAAATGAAATTTCAACCAAAGTAATGATTTGATTGTTTTAGCTTGGAACCATTAACTTAATCATATAATTTTGGCCCTATCATTTAAATTAGGTAATTAGTTTTCAAGTTTATTTATATAGCTAATACATTGGATAGTTTTTTTAGCACATCTTGTTTCAATGTCCAATAAAATCTATGGTTATGGCCAAATAGAAATATACAATAGATGAAACCAATATTTGTCCAATACAAATGTAGTTAGTGTGACCCTAGACTGCTTTGGAATTGAAAATGTATTGTTATTGAACCAACACAACCTCATGTTCATGTTCATGTTCATGTTCACTCTTCTATCTTCATCACCTAAATCAAGCATGTCATGCATCTTCCCTTTCACTCATCTTCCCTTTAGCTAGAGTGGACCACTATATGCATGCACATAGTGGTCCACCCTAGCTAAAACATTCTTGCAAATGAGAACTCGAAATTTATGATAAGAGGAAAATTGAATAGTAAGAAAGGAGTGACCCAAAAGAGCTTGCCAGCCAGTTAGCTACACAATTGATTTTCATATAGACATACTACTGAATTTTGGCAAGTCCAAATAAAAGTTTGAGATAATTAACTCAATACCCTAATAACATTTTCAATCATCCCTCAATGCATTAATAACACATAAATTGTCTTTTATTTAGATACGTATATTGAATGCTAAGATTAAATGCCTCTTTTAATTCGTTCCCGAGAACATGTGCTTCTGCTTCCGAGACCGAGGATATATACAAAGCATCAACGGGCATCCATACTTGTCACTTTAACATATCCAAAATCCAAATGATGCTTTTCCATCCAGAACGACCCTTCAGTCTCCTATAGTTGAAGACAACAACTCTGAATTCAGAAATTCACTAATTAAGAATAATATATAAATGATTAATGCACACTACAAAAGTGCCGGATACAATTGTATACTCCCTCCGTTCGGCAAAACTTGTCATTGTAGAGTTTTGTTTTTGTTCGAAAAAACTTGTCATTTTATGAATTTTTGCTTCTACTTTACTAAAATGCCCTTGATTTGATTGATGTGTTGTGAGTTGTAGTTTTTGATAAAGTAAAAAGTAGAGTAATAATTGAGAGTAAATTAGTAAAAAAGTAGCGTAATTATTAACTTTATTAAAAGTTGTGTAGAGAGTTAAAATGACAAGTTTTAGTGAACGGAGGGAGTATTAAGTAGATTGAATTCGAATCAAAAGGGAAGTCACCTAGAGAAAAACCCTCATGTCTCCCATAGAACGCGCCCCACGCGCCCTTTGCGAAAACCTTCCGCATCCCAAAAGAAAGAGGCTTTGGCGAAGAAATCTCTGTCGCTTCACCTTCGAGCCTGCAATTCCGTACAAATCTTGTGCAGATCCTCCATCCTTACCTCTGATCTCGGATGATAATCCTACTCTAAACCTACCCGGGATAATCCTTCTTCATCATTATCCTTGTGTTGTCTTTGTGTTATTGGTGTATTTCAATTTCCCTAATTTTCAGTTTGCGTATGAAGGCATTCTAAACCCTAATCCCTTCAAAATCGACTGGGGTTGGTATGGATCTTGGCCAAAAAACTGGATTTCTGATGGGGCTTGGTCTAATCGACCCCCCCCCCTGGCCTAATCGAAGGTGTACGAGCCCTAAAGGATTGTTGGTCTGTCGACCTCGGATTGGCTCATGCGCCTGCAAACCGGAGCAGTTTCACCAAGTTTACAAGCATTTGGGGATGAGGATGTGGAAGGTGCTCGAGTGGAAGGCGTTGGCATGGGGGTTCTCCTTCCGAAAGGGGACTGTTCGATCTCTCTATAAATACGGTGGGTGACGGGGTGGTTCATCGCACCTCATCTTTTCTCCTCTATCTTTCTCCTGTTTCTTCTCTCAACATTCTAATTACTTTCTCTTTGTGTGTGTGCTGAGCATGGCTCCATCTGAAGCCGACAAGGGTAAGCGCCCTCTGGTGGTAGATGATCCTACCCCAGTAATGGAGAAAACCAAAACGCCGGAGGGCGATAATCTCAAAGAGCAGACTCATCGAAAGAAAGAAGTGGGCGAGTCCAGTAGAAAAGCGAAGATGGAAAAGAAATTCAAGCGAAGAACAATCAATAGGGAGAGGCTCCAGGCACTGCAGGGGCGTGTTCAAGAGAACATCTCGGCCCTCAATCACTCCTCCCTCTTTGCAACTATCATCGGGGACCCTCTTGAAGCAAATGAAGTCAGGAAAAGAGTAAGGTATGTGTGGAAATTTCTTACTGGGGGTTTTCAACTAATCCCATTAGCCAACAATTGGTTTGAGCTACGCTTTGATGTTTCCTCTGATCGAAACCTGGTTTGGGACAATCGCCCTTACCGGGTTTCTGGTCAGCTTATTCTGCTAAGGCCTTGGTGTCTTGATTTCGACCCTTGGTTGGAATCTGTTACCAAATTGGATCTTTGGGTCCGGTTCCCGGGCTTGCCATCTAAGTATGTGCATGATGACATCCTCCGGGATATCATCCAGGAGAATGGCTTGGGTCAGGTTATTCGTATTGCTGCTTTTAATGCTAAGGGTGCTTGCTTCCGCTATCCCCGAGTGTGTGTCTCGGTGGATGTTACAATGATTGAAGGCAGGTCTGTTTGTGTGATCAATGAGGAAGGGATGGTGGAAACATACCCAATCTGGTTTGAGGATTTTCCTCAAGGTTGTGGAAGCTGTGGCTCGGATGATCATGTGTTTGAAGCATGCCCCTTGAGGCACCTATGCAATGCTAATGCCGTCAATCCTGCTGAGATGCCTGTGGAGGTTGAGATGCCGGCTGGAGAAGCACCTGGAGATGATGGCCATGGTACATGGTCAACTGTGGCAGGCAGAAGGCCTGTGGTGATCCCCCCTCCATCTTTTGGGTCATCCAAAAACTGACATTCTGTCATGCTTCGGTAAGAATGTAACTATTTCCTCTGACTCTTCTTCTTCTAAGTCTCCAATTGGGTCTTCTGGAGGCTCATAAAGCAACACTGGTGCTATGATTCTGGCGGAGCCAAAGGGTCCTGTTTCCTCTCCAACACTTGCTATTAATGCTCCCCTGCCTCTTGCTGCCATGATCCCAAGTGATGAGCTCCCCCCTCCGAAAGCAGAAGCGCAACCGGATCTCTACTTCTGGGCTGCTGACGATGAAGAAATCTTGGACTTCGATGAAGACGAATTCATGGAGGAAATACTGGTGGAGGATGGCTTGGCTGACCCTGGCTTTTCTTAGGCTGATCTTGATGCAATTCTCTCTCATGTTCCACCTTCGGTGGAATTTATTCTGCCTGATCTAAGCAACCCCACCAGACTGGCTGAGTCACTGCAAGAGCACTTTGTGACTCCTAATGCATCTCCCTCGGTGATTCGTGATGTTGAGCAGATGGAGCTGTCAGTGGGTTCCCTTTCTGAGTCAGCTAAGCGCAAAGTAAAGATCGAGGAATGCGATTCTGCTTGCTCTACCGTGACTCTGATGGGTAGCAGCAAGAAGAGGGGTAAGCATGTGTAGCAAACAGGACTGCTGGAGGTTGGAGGTTCTCATTGATGGTTGTGAGCTACCTCAAGCCATGATAATTCTGAAACCATCTCTATCTAGCTGCAATTCGGATTATGTAAGTACTTATGGTGGTTTTATTTTGATCATGTCTGGGAAAGCTTATTTGGATAGTTTTTGTGCATTAAGTCCGGACACTAGTCGTATGAATCTCTATCAGGTCATAGTTTCTAAGCATTGTTATCAGTATAAGCAATGTAAAAGACCTTGGGTAACCTTTGCCTGTATTATATCGGTTACCTTGCATCAATGGATATGGGTATTTATGTATGAGAATGGTGTTTATTTTGAAAAGCTGAACTGGAAAAATTCATTTGAAAAGCATGACTGGTGCTATACAGGGGCTCAGTTCGAGCAATTTCATACTAATCATAGGGGTAAAACTTCAAACAACACTTGAGAAAAAACACAAAGAACATGACCTACAATATTTACTAGATCACATTCGGCTTAAGTGCAAACACATGGATCCAATCCCAGTATGTAATAATAGCCAGATTAGTATTGTACTTAGTGTTGTAAGGCAAATTGGGAGAATTAATTCCACACAAAAGTTAATCTTACTCACAAATGGAGTTTGGTTGGATTCATTTTGGCATAAACGGCCCATGGGTTATAATTGGGAAATGAGCTGGCAAGCTAAAAAGGATTGTGGAAAATGGGAAACTAAAAAGATTAATCAGTTATATGTCAATATAACCCTTACAGATCAAATCCTAAGGAACACACCTCTGCAGCTCATTATATGTCCCGACCGAACCCAACCATGGCTCCCATGGCTCCATAGACAAACATGGGCCTTAGCTATAGCTAACGGCTCCATCCAAACTAAATTATGGCATCAGAATCAAGTAAAATTTAATATTATAAGAATCTCCGTCTTGAATCTCTTTGCAGATAAAGAATACCGCATACAAAACCTCTTAACCTTTATAGGACAACTAGGTAAAAGAGCACCAATGAAAAACTCTCTTCTGTATGGGTTCAGGCACGTTTGGCCCATGCAGACAAAAAAAGTTATTAATGATAGTTAGCTTTTGGAATGTCCGAGGGATTGGAAAAAGAACGTTCTGGATAGATATCAATGCAATGAGAATCAACAATCATTTAAACCTCCTAGTCATAGCAGAAACTAAAACTGAAGCTATTCCAGAGGAATCAACTTGGAAAGGTAGCGGATTCACAAATGCTATCTGGTCTCCGGGAGTAGGGCGATCCGGGGGTTTAGGTGTGTTATGGAATGAACACCTCACCCCAAATGAACAATTAGTGGTAAGAATCCACTTGCCTAGAGTAATCGGGATAGAATACACGAATCATGAGAACAACTTCAAAGGAATGATTTTTGCAGTATATGGACCCCCTCAAGAAAGAAATAAAAACCAATTCTGGGCCAATCTCACTGATCTAATAACAGCAGAAGACCTTCCGTGTTTAGTAATCGGAGACCTAAATGAAATCAGTCAGAGCTGCGAAAAGGAGGGAGGTGAAATCCCGTCACTTACCAGATTCAACCGACTAAACCACTTCAAGGACACATGCTCACTAATAGAAATTCCATGGTCCGGTAATAAATTTACATGGAGGAAGAAGAAATTTGGAGAGGACAATATCCTAGAAAAACTTGACAGAGTATTGGTTCATCAACAGTTCCTCGATGTTTTTCCTAACTTAAGCACTACTAACGGGGCATTCTCGACATCTGACCATTGCCCAATTTTTGTTCAGCTAAGGGACAAAACCACGTTTAAACCACCTCCGTTTAAGATGGAAAACATTTGGTTCCATAGACCCGATTTTAAAAACATAGTTAAGCAATCATGGAGAGCAAATTGTCCTGGGTCAACAATGTTTAGAATAATGCATAAAACAAAAATCTTGAAACAGGAAGTAAAATTTGGAACAAAAGCACGTTTGGAAATATTTTCAGACAACTAGCAGATGTTGAAAAAGAATTGACTAAAATACAATCAACCATAAATAACAGGCAAGGTCAGGAAGATATCTCAAAAGAAAATAATCTCATTCAAAAAAAGGAAAAACTTTTGACATTCCAGAAGGAATATTGGAGTCAACGAGCAAAATCCAAGCATCTGAGTCTAGCCGACACAAATACAGCATATTTCCACAGGGTAGCATCAGGAAGGAGGAATAGAAAATTTATCAGAAGTATCACATCTTCAGAAGGAACCGTGATAATAGGGGATGAAAACGTAAAGGAGGAAATAAAAAAGGATTTTGAAAAACGTTTTGCGAAAGCACCGATTAACCAAATTCTGCTTCGAGAATATATTCAGCTACTACCAAGGTTAGTAACAGACGAGGATAATCGAATGCTTGTATCCCACCCTTCTAATGGTGAGATAAGGGATGCGGTGTTTAATTTAGGATATAACAAATCCCCGGGTCCCGACGGCATTACGGCCGAATTCTACAAAACTTATTGGGAGATAGTTGGCCCTGATATCACTCAGGCCGTCAAAGCTTTTTTCCATACGGGAAAAATCTTAAGACAAATCAACCACACATTTATCTCTTTACTACCTAAATGTGACAACCCAACAAAAACTACAGATTACCGTCCTATTAGTCTATGCTCCACGATCTATAAGATTATCTCAAAAATATTAACTGATAGGTTAAAGAAGGTAATGAGTAAACTAATTCACCCACTTCAAGGAGCATTTGTATCTGACAGAGCTATTCAGGACAATGTGCTAATTGCCCATGAGATCTTTCATTCGTTCAAAAACAGGAAAGGCGTTGATGGATGGGTAGCAATAAAACTTGATATGGAGAAAGCGTATGACAGAGTAGATTGGAATTTTACAGAACAAGTTCTTAAGCAATTTGGTTTTCACCAAAAATTCACAGAGCTGATAATGGAATGTGTCACCACGGTATCCTTCTCAGTTCTAGTCAACAATGGCCCAACGGAGGTTTTTAGACCCTCTCGAGGATTGCGACAAGGAGATCCCTTATCACCCTTTCTATTTTTATTAGGGTCAGAAATATTGGCTAGAAAACTAGCTTTTGAGGCAAGCCAACTGGGTACTGGTGTCGGTTTTACTTTTGGTCGAAACGGCCCTAAAATCCCATTCTTAGCATTTGCAGACGACATAATCATTTTTTCAAAAGGAAATCTAACTTCATGCGCTCATGTTAAAAGGATCATTGACGAATACTGTCAAATATCAGGACAGAAAATCAACTACCATAAATCAGCATTCCAAGTAACAAGCGGCATCCCGAGGCCCCGTATTCGGGACATTGAAGGATGTATAGGAATATCAAAAGAGACAAAATTAGATAAATACTTGGGTTGCCCAATTATTAATGGCCGTGTGAACAAGACTACCTTTGAAGAAATTATAACCAAAACAACCAATCAGCTTTCTAAATGGCGAGCAAACTCTCTGTCAC